>OX359268.1:31918734-32601234 GCA_947179155.2 Hedera helix | reverse complement strand
ATAAAAACATTATTAAATTGATCGTATACCTTGGCCTCAATATTCTCATATTTGGATTAAAAATTTATTTCATAAGAATAAAAAATTAAATAAAATAAGGAATCATAATTCAATTTGAACTATCATAAGTCAATATTACTTTGACACTCAATCCTATGATATCAGAGGATGGAATCTCGAGGAAAGGATGTATTTGAATTTTTTTTCTCAGATTCCTCTAATATATTCCTATTATTAACGTCTCTTCTTGATCTTCAACTGTTTTATGCTTCCGAACCACGTATGCTATATATAAGCAAGCTAACTAAATGTAGCTGATGGAGCACACATTTCTTATGCAAATTAATCACAGATTAATTGCATGTTGCCAAAACTGCATGTTTGTGCAGTTCGAAACAGAAGCACAGTATTTGAAGGCCAATATCCTTTTTCTACATGAAAGTAAGAAAAAATGGCTTGTTAGGATGAATATTTAACCAGGCCTGATCCAGGAACTCACATTGGGCTAAGCCCAATATACCATCAGCCTGACAACCTTCCTAGTAGGCTTACAGCATGTGGGTGAAGGACGAAACGGACATACATCATAACTACCTAGCATAATGGACAGAACCGTTACACAGGTGACCGTTATTCAGGTACATAGTATAAATTCCCAGTTGATAATGGAGAGGGGGGTAACGCATATTTTGGTAATACTAGATACTCAGACCTCCATTGTTGACTATTCTGATATATTCACTAACACTCACACCGGAGGAGTCCACCAACGGCCCAAGCCGTTCGGACTTTTGTGCAGGTATTCTTATCGGACGGCCAGCAGGACTGCCCGACAGAATCAGGCGTCAACATTGGCGCTAGAAGGAGGGCTTGAAAAATTTCCATCAACTGTCATTAACATGGAAACATCGCAGTCGCATAGTCATCCACGGCGACCACCTCCCCCTCGGTCTCACCAGGAGACAACGGCAGATAAAGACCGCCGCCTCCAGATAATCCTCGACAGGAAAAAGGCTCTGGACCTCCACCAGAAGGAGCTTGATAAACAGTATGAGGAGTTAACCGAGGCGGGTAATGAACTTTTGAGACAGAGAGGCTCGGCCTCCCGCTATACCAGACGGGATGATAATCACACTGACCTCCGAGGGGAAGGAAACCGAAACCGCGGGAAGGAACCGGCTCGCTCCAAGTCGATTTGGACCGCAGATTTGAGAAAACGAGTCAGATCGCCGATGAGGAAAGATCGGGAAGACCAACATAGTTATGGGAGCCACACTGGCGAATCTTCCCACAACAAGGCTTCGGATAAATATTATGGGTCTAAAAAGGCCCGATTCTCACCATTCTCGAAGGATCTGGAAGAAGCCAAGATCGACCGATCCCGAAAAGTCCCTACTTTGGAGATGTACGACGGGACGGGAGATCCACATGATCACACTTATTCCTTCGAGCAGGCCATGCACTTTCATGGTCACGATGCAGTGGCGATGTGCCACTTGTTTTTATCCACTCTGAAGAAAACTGCCAGAGAATGGGTCATCTCCCTTCCATCCGGATCAATCAAATCATGGGAGGAGCTACAAGAACAATTCCACAACCGCTTCGGAAGCAACAAGCGACGAGCCCGAATGATGACATCCCTCCTACAAGTAAAACAGAGGTCGAATGAAACTCTTCGGCAGTATGTCAAAAGATTCAGGGAGGTTGTGTCAGAAATCAACGGGATTGACCCGAAGCAGGTAATCCAGTTTTTAACCATAGGTTTAAATGTTGATAAATCCAGCAGGTTAATTGAGGAGCTTATCTCGAAGTCTCCCGAGACTTTATCGGAGACTTATGAGAAGGTGGACAAGTTCGTAAAGTTGGAAAAGGCTCTCGCCAATCTTCGGGGATCTTTGAAAAACACCAGTGATTTTCACCAGAGAGACCCCGGAGGCGTTAGTGCCGAAAAGAAATCCAACGGCAATGGTAAAAAGGGGAATGAACGAAGACATTCCAACAAGGATCGGCAACAAAAGAACGATCTCCCGAGAGATCGAAGAGGTGCCGACAAGGATTATACACCCCTGAACACCAGCAAGAGCAATATCATGAATGCGATAAAAAATAAACCCTTCTATGAGAAGCCCCCGAAGATTTGGGTTTTTACAAGACAAAAGGAAGGAGATCGGTACTGCACTTACCATGAAGCCAAAGGGCATGATACTGAGGAGTGCTACCATCTCAAAGACTTCCTCGAAAAATAGGTACGGAGTGGCAACCTGGACTGTTATGTCGCCGATTCCTACCGACCATCGGTGTTTGATCGCCTCGAGCCACCTCCACCCGTTACTGAAGCAAGAGGTGTGGTTGACGTTATCTCCGGAGGATCAATCTCCGTTCTGTCCAACCGCAAGAGAAAAGCTTTCGGCAGAGAAGTCCATCAAGTGTCTGGGAAACCACAGAACACCAAAACCGACCCCATCACTTTCTTCGATGATGATTACCCATCAGGGATGGTTACTCCCCATCAGGATGCACTGGTCATAACCGCTCAGGTCAGTACTATGGATATGAAGAGGATGCTTGTTGATAATGGGAGTTCAGTCGACGTACTCTATAGCCAAGCATACAATCGGCTGGACTTGGGGGGAAGGAAGCTGGAGATCTGCAACGAGTCCCCTTTATATGGGTTCGGGAATAACCCAGTTCGTATAGCGGGGACGATCGAGTTGCCTGTGATCTTCGGGACTGCCCCGAAACAAGCTTCCATTATGGTCCGCTTCTATGTGGTCCAAGTGGAAAGTAACTACAATGCCATCTTGGAAAGAACCACTCTATCGGCATTAAAAGCAATTACCTCCATCCCACATTTAAAAATGAAATTTCCAACCAAAAATGGGATCGGAGAATCTGTAGGAGATCAGGATCTTTCCCGAAGATGTTATTTGCAGACCATACAGACATCCTCTACCAGTGATAACAAACAGAAAACTACAATGAAGATCGAGCTTGAACCTTTCACTGAGGGATGTACTGAACCATTAGCAACACCAACCGAAGATACGGTTAAGGTGCCACTGTTTCAAAATGATGATCAGAAAACTGTACAGATTGACACAAACCTTCAAGATGAAACAAAAACTCGGTTGGTCACGCTTCTTCGGGAATATGCCGACATCTTTGCATGGGTCCCAGCCGATGTGCCTGACATTGAAAAAACTGTGGCCGTACATCAGCTGAGCGTTAACCCGAACTCCAAACCCGTAAAGCAAAAACGGAGGAACATAGCTCCCGAGAGGCAACAGGTAATTGATAATGAAATTGATAAACTTTTGGCTGCTGACTTCATCTTTGAAATCAATTACCCAGAATGGCTCGCCAATGTGGTGTTGGTAAAAAAACATAATGGGAAGTGGAGGATGTGCGTGGATTACACAGATCTCAACAAAGCATGTCTGAAAGACTACTACCCTCTCCCGAGCATAGACCAATTGATCGATTCTACCTCGGGACATACCATAATGAGCTTCTTAGATGCTTTCTTGGGGTATAATCAAATAGTCATGCTTGAAAGCGATATACCGAAGACGACTTTCATCACTCATAGAGCCATATATGCCTACAAGGTCATGTCCTTCGGGTTAATTAATGCGGGGGCTACTTATCAAAGGATGATGAACAAGGTGTTCAGTAGCCAGATCGGGAGAAACATGGAAGTCTATGTTGATGACATGATCGTTCGGAGCATGAAGGAAGATAATCACTTGTCCGATCTAAAAGAATGCTTCGAGAATGTCAGAACGAACAACATGAGACTTAACCCAACTAAATGCACATTTGGCCTCGGGTCAGGCAAATTTTTGGGATATATGGTTAGCCGAAGAGGGATTGAGGCAAATCCCGAAAAGATATCGGCAATCCTTGAAATGCAACCGCCAAAGAACTTCAAAGAAATTCAACAGCTGACTGGGAGGCTGGCAGCTCTTCGGCGGTTTGTGGCACGACTAGCAGAGAAATGTCTCCCATTCTTCGGGACTTTGAAGGGAGCCCAGAATCAGAAAACTTTTCAATAGACCGAAGATTGCCAGGAGGCTTTTGAACAAATTAAGAGATATATCTCTTCACCTCTGATTTTGAGTAAAGCACTGCCCGAGGAGGATCTACAAATATACCTATCTGCCACATCCTTGGCAGTCGAGTCAGCTTTGATCAGAGAAGATTCACAAGGGCAAAAGCCAGTCTATTACGTAAGCCATGCTCTTCGGGATGCTGAAACAAGGTACCCAAATTTAGAGAAGTTGGCTTACGCACTGGTTATCTCCAGTCGGAAACTGAGGCATTACTTCCAAGGGCGGACTATTATCGTCCTCACTGACCAGCCATTACGGAAAGTCCTTTACAGACCAGAGTCATCGGGAAGGTTGGTAGCATGGGCTATCGAGCTAAGTCAGTTTAATATTGAGTTCCGTCCTCGGACGGCTATAAAAGCTCAGGCTCTCATCGATTTTATCATCGAATGTTCATTCCCTGAGGATACCAAAGAGAAAGAATCTGAGTCCGAGGAAGTGACAATAACCTTCGAGGAGACTGCATGGATTTTATACATCGATGGATCCTCTACCGGGACAAGAAGCGGTGCAGGGGTAATCCTCACTTCTCCGAAAGGTTTCAAGGTACAGCAATCTATCCGGTTCGGGTTCATGGCCACTAACAACATAGCCGAATACGAAGCGTTAGTGGCAGGATTGAAATTGGCCCGAAGTCTGGAAGTAAAAAGCTTAACAATTTACAGCGATTCCCAACTGGTTGTGAAACAAGTGCTGGGAGAATATGAAGCACGGGAAGTTCATTTGCAAGCCTATCTCCATCTGGTTCGATCGTTATTGACATTTTTCCCGAAATATCATATATTAGGCGTGGTCAGATCGAAAAACACAATGGTCGATGCTCTTTCCAAATTAACGACCACCGATCAAGGGGAGTTAGATGGAGCAGTATACTTAGAAAATCTTCAACATCCGAGCACCCTCGTTCAGACAGTAATGGATATTGAACAGGGGATTCGTGGATGACCCCCATCTTCAAATTTCTTTTGACTGGTGAATTGCCCGGAGATAAGTCTCAGGCCCGAAGAATAAAGTACAAATCCACCAAATATTGTATCCATAATGACAATCTATACCAAAGATCTTATTCTTCCCCACTGCTCCGATGTCTCGACCTTAGGGAATCTGATTATGCTCTTCGGGAAGTTCATGAAGGTATCTGCGGTGACCATGTGGGAGTAAAGGCACTGGCCCATAAAATTTTGCGACAAGGATATTTTTGGCCGACAATGCTTGAAGATGCCAAAGACTTCGTCAAAAAATGTCATAAGTGTCAGATATTTGCATCCGTACCACACCAACCTCCCGAGGAGTTATCTCCGATACTCTCTCCGATCCCCTTTTCTGTATGGGGAATAGACATATTGGGCCCTCTTCCACAGGGTAAGGGACAAGTGAAATTTGTAATCGTCGCCATCGATTATTTCACCAAGTGGGTAGAAGCCAAACCACTTGCCAAGATCACCGAGCATACATGTCTCCAATTCTTCAAAGAACAAGTAGTCTACTGGTTCGGTATCCCGATGATCTTAGTTTCTGACAACGGGCTTCAGTTTGTTGGTAAAACTTTCGAAGGGTTCCTATCAGAACTTAATATCCAGCATCGTCGAACTTCAGTAGCCCATCCACAAGCAAATGGTCAAGTAGAAGTTACAAACAGGAAACTTCTTCATGGTATTAAAAGAAGATTGGAAGAGGCGAAGGGTGCCTGGCCCGATGAGCTTTTGCATGTTCTTTGGGCCTACCGAACAACTCCTCGGACTACTACTGGGGAGACACCTTTTAAGATGGCATATGGTTCCGAAGCCCTAATACCTATTGAGATCGGAGTACCTTCTCCGAGAGTTTTAAACTTTGATGAAATCCTCAATAGCGAAGGTCTTCGGTTAAACCTCGACTTATTGGAAGAGGAACGTGATTCAGTAGTCCTCAGATTGGCTGCTTATCAACAACGAACTGCTCGACACTTCAACAAAAATGTCAAAAGAAGGTCATTCAATGTGGGCGATCTAGTTCTTCGGCAAGCCGAGGCATCCACTCCTCGGGACACTGGCAAACTGATGCCAACATGGGAAGGACCATATTTAGTGATCGAAGTGTTGAAGGCCGGAACTTACAAGTTTCAGGGCATGGATGGAAAAAATGTTCCAAATACTTGGCATGCTGTTCGGCTTCGTAGGTATTATCAGTAATTTACAATTTGTACTTAGTCAAATTTTGAGGGTATCATTGGCGCCGATAAAATTTTGTACTTAGTCAAATTTTGAAGCTATCATTGAAGCCGATAGAATTTTGTACATAGTCAAATTTTGAGGCTATCTTTTTAGCCGATCACATGTTATCTTTTCGACATTAATGAGAATATTTTTTATCATCTGGTCTTTGTATCACTGTTTTGATACACACTTTAAAATTAATCTGCTAGCCTCATCGAATCTACATTCGATCAGGCTAGTGGGGGGCGAAGCAGTATAAGTGAACAGTTGTACATACAGATGATAGAATAAAACTCATGAGAAAAGATAAGTCATAATCATTCAATTCATAAATGTTGAAAGGATTACAAGATGTAAAAAAAAAAAAAATAGCAAAATCTTTACAAATCAGTCCTCGGGAAATACAATTCTCAGCTGATCGGGATCATGACCCTTCTCCTTGGCAAGGTCCCGAGCGTATTCGAACCCATCGCTGAATTCATTCACAACAGATGATAAGATATCGGCCTGAAATTGATCCGAGGCCTTATATTCATCTATCACCTTCTGTTTAAGCTCGGGAATCAGGACACTCGGGGAGGCGGAGGCAATTGGTCCTCTTAGCCAATCGGCTTCTTTAACAGCCCAACCTTCAACGATCAGTTCAACGTTATCTTTGAGATTCTTCATCTGATCAATCTGAAGTTGGATGATATTTTCCGATTGGGTCAAGAGTATCTTCTGACTTTGGATCTGGGCCTCGAGCTCGTTCTTGTTATTCTCCAGCTGGATCTTCTTGAGCTCTTTGGCCTGTACCAAATCCATAACATGGACATTCGCCTTTTCCAGATCGATCACCCGGGCCTTCAGGCGATCGATCTCCTTGTCTTTCTCAAGACGAGCCTCCCGGGCCGATTCATACTCCCGTTTCATGATCTGGAAGGAGTCATGCATGATCTTAAGCTGGTCTTTGGTCTTTTGGTGGTTCCTCAGAACCTCAGCATGCCCTTTGCTGCTTTCCTCGGCTCTTCTCTCCAGAACCTTCTGCTCATCAGAAACCCTAAGGAGAATTGCATTTCCCTAAAAAGAAACGGTTGAATGATGAATGAGTCAGAAAGTTAACCAATTCAAATAAGCAAATTTTGCAGGCAGATCCTTACCTTTGCATGGCAGGAGAACAGCATCTCCATAAGCGTCTTCAGATCTTCCCCTTGGTACCATCTTCGGCAAACGGGATCATCGAGGTACCTAAGGCCTGCATATTGATTCCCTCCTCGGGTCTTGAATCCCCGGTCAGCATCTGGGGATCCATCGGTCCGCCTTGGGTACTGGGGGGCTCTTGATCTTCAGCGGGTCTTTTCCCTTTATTCTGAAGAGGGGGAGCAAGGCATTCCTCTGACTGCCTGGTGACGCTTCACTCGGCGGGAGGAGTTGATGAACTCCCTTGAGGAGCAGAAGTTTGCTTGGATCTTGCCTCCAGAACTGATGTTAGAACCAGCCTTCTCCTTTTTATTTTCGGTCTGCCGGCCCCTGAGTCTTTGGCAGCGGACTTCTCTCCTTCGGTGGGTTTGATAATATCACCCACCTGAGAAGATCCCGTGGCCATCTCGGGATTGGCAGCGGCCTGGGTGGAGTCCTTGGGCTTTGCAGCCCTCAAGCTTCGGCTCACCTTCAGCTTATCGGCGGCACTCATCTTGACCCTCGGGACTCCAGCTGCCTCTATTATGGCTTCATTGTCGGGATGCTTTCCTTGGTCAGCCACTGCAAGGCAATCAGAACAAAAGAATGAGTATATCAAAAAATGTTCTGAATAAAGGAGAAAGCATGACAGAGAACTTACAACCAAAGGAATATAACCAGTCTTGGTCATTAAGGAGACCTCGGTCCCACTTCACGGATGGTCTCTTGGAATATAAGACCTCGAACTCTTCTAACTTTGCACGAGAGATTCTCTTCGGATTTAGCTGGTCTTTGTTCGGGTCTGACCAAGGTCCGACTATCTCAGTGTCCGGCCCCTTAATGAAAAACCAATCCACGTGCCACCCTTTATTACTCGATGGGGTCTCCATCAGGGTATCCCTTCCAGGGTTCTTCATCACCGTGAAAAATCCTTTTTCTTTATTATTGGTAATGGAAAAGAATTGAAAAAAGAAATCTATGGCTGGGAGGGTCGATTCAGAGAAACAGAAGACAATGAAACTGTTTATATGAATGAAGGAATTGGGGGATAGTTGGTTCAAACTGAGCCCCGTCGTATGAAGTAACTCCAATACGAAGGGGCGAAGAGGGAATCGAACCCCATAGATCAGTGACTGCCTATGGATTGGAATCCATCCCCCCTCGAGCTGGTAGAACATTCTCTCCTCAGCCCCGGGTCTCTTGATTTCATATGTTTCGGGGATATAGAATTCTGTGGGGGCTAAATCGAAGTATTGGTTCCGGATTGAAGAAGGGATGTTGGCTACTCTATACAGGATATTAAAATACTTCTTCCTATTGTACTCCTCTACATCCCTTATCCTGGTGATTACCACGGGTTTCCATGGTTGTCCCTCTGGATCCCCGTTTCGACAACAGTAACTTCGTCTTCAACCCGGGAAGACGAAGCTTGAGCCCTTGTATCTTGGGTACTTCCAGCCATTATGGGGTATTAAAGAAAAGGGGTAAAGAACTTACTTGATTTCAGAAAGGAGATCGATTGAAAAACAACGAAGCAGGAACGATGAAATTTGATCTCGGAATGAAATTATTCTCTCTCAAACGTCCTTTCTCTCGTGATAAGTTGCTTCTGATAAAAAGACGATCTGTTGGAAATGACCCCTTTTATCTTGATTCAAGCGTGGCAACGGTTCAGATGGAAATGATCTGACGGATGGGGCGCACGCGCAGTATTTACTGCAGCGTAATAAATGCTCCTTCCCGCGCACGCTTCGTTAGCTAAATGGACACGGATTTCGAAATTCAAAAATAAATTGTTATACGAAACGGCCGTGCAAGCTATTGGGCCAGATTTGTTGGGTTGAAAAAGCAAAACTTTGGGCTTGATTGGCACATAGTTTCCAAAATTTGAAGCCCAGATTATAAAGGCCCAGGGCCTTATCCAAAACTTGAAGCCCAGATTATAAAGGCCCAAGGTCTTATCCAAAAAAGCTTTCCCATCGGTCTGATGCCTCCGGGCTCCCGATGGAGTTCCTCTTCGGTTTGATACCTCCGGGTTCCCGAATAACATTTCCCATCGGTTTGATGCCTCCGGGCTCCCGATGGAGCTTTTCCCATCAGTCTGATGCCTCCGGGCTCCCGATGGAGTTCCCTCCTCGGTCTGATACCTCCGGGTTCCCGAATGACATTTCTCATCGGTCTGATGCCTCCGGGCTCCCGATGGAGCTTTTCTCTTCGGAATGTTTCATTCTACTCCCCCAGCACATTCATATACTGGAGGAGTGAGGGGCAATGTTATGATGAATATTTAACCAGGCCTGATCCAGGAACTCACATTGGGCTAAGCCCAATATACCGTCAGCCTGACAACCTTCCTAGTGGGCTTACAGCACGTGGGTGAAGGACGAAACGGACATACATCATAACTACCTAGCATAATGGACAGAACCGTTACACAGGTGACCGTTATTCAGGTACATAGTATAAATTCCCAGTTGATAATGGAGAGGGGGGTAACGCACATTTTGGTAATACTAAATACTCAGACCTCCATTGTTGACTATTCCGATACCTTCACTAACACTCACACCGGAGGAGTCCACCAACGGCCCAAGCCGTTCGGACTTTTGTGCAGGTATTCTTACCGGACGGCCAGCAGGACTGCCCGACAGAATCAGGCGTCAACATGGCTAATATCCGCTTATACTGTGCTAGTGAAGTGGTTTGATTTCTTTTTGGACCTGCCAAATTTCGAAACTATTTGATTTCAATTCCATAAGATTTTTAAATAATGTAGTGGCAGAATATTTGGTATAAAAATAGATGGAACCTTTAGTTTAGAACTGAGCAAATTTAAGAATACATTTAAATTTTATGGACTTAGGGAAGCGTGGAAAAGGATCAAGAAGAGAATTAGAAAAAACTTAATGCTGCGTTTGGTTCACATTCCTTAGCTCAAATGGAATGGATTTAACGATGGAATGCAATAAACTAAGAGATGAAATGGGAATGGAATGAGAATGTTCATTCTCCTCATGTTTGGTTACATTTTATTCCTTCAGAAATGAAATATAACCATTCATTATTAGGAAGTTGTTTACTTAAATTTTTTTTGTAAAATAATAAAAGATAATTTTATTGAATAATTAGATTAGAGAGAGAGAGATAGAGAGAAAAAATGATTTTTTTTAGAGAGAGTGTGAAAAAATTATAGAGAGAAAATAAAAATATGTGACGCTCTCAAATTCGGGTTTACACAGTCCAAACTTGATTCGTCAAAATATAAAACAACTATTACAATAAAGTATTCAAATAATACACAACTAAGTCTTCATTATTATTACCATACTATTTTACAATGTGTGAAGATTATTACAGCTATCATTCGGACCTTCACTCCATCCCCGGGTTAGACCCAACTACTATTTCATCTTTTGTTAAAGATCAATAGAATAAAAATAAAAGGGTGAGCTCAAATAGCCCAGTAAATAATATCATGACTAAAATAATAATGAATAAATTATCAATAGTCTTCAACAGTAATAAGTTCTTGATAGAAATAAATAAACAAGAAGTTTCAAATTAACAACTGCAGTTAAGTTCTTGAATAAAGTTTAGATGAACAATTGTAGCAGAATAACAACTATTAGGAGAATTATGTAGATCATGATGTCTACTAACTTCTCTTTTTCAGAAAAATCATTATCAATTTTTATCATCTGAAACTGTGACGCCCCCAAATCCGGGTCCCTTGAACCTCGGGTTCGGTGCTCACTATTTATCACTTGACAAACATTCATAAAGTAAACTTCAATAACTCGCAAAAAACATACATAATCTCATAACAGAACGTACCTTCAATCCCAGGTTCCACTAACCTTAATACCTCATCATTACCTTATAATATAAAAGGTTTACACATAAAGTACGACTAATTACTTCTACTCGTTCATCTTTCCTTTGCCGTGGTACTCCTTAGATCACTCGGCTTAACTGAAAATAGTTCATGATATAGCAAGGGTGAGCAACGACTTTGCCCAACAAGTTTAAATAAATAAGAAATGATATATCATGAATGAAAAGATTCATCGTCAAGGGTTTCAACAATAGATAACAATTGTGAAATAACAAGAATCAATGTTCAATAAAAGAATGGATTGACTCTTTACTGCTGAGTGGTCTCAAAGGACCATGAACTGCTACTAAGGTAAAAACAGACATACAATGTCTGTCTCCTTGTTAAAAATAACGGGACACTCGAGGGGATCAGTCCTCTCATGTCCTATGTATATGCATAACATTTAGATTTCTTGCGCGCGTTCGGTTTTCCGACAAATAAAAATCCCCTTTAACTAGGGTTGTTCTTTCTCAGTCTTCTGTAAGAATCCGCACCAGCCAATGGTTTGGATAAGCTTTTATAATATTCAATTAAATGAATTTAAACATGCATTTGTCTAGCCGAAACAATTAGCTTAGACATCCTTAAACAGTTCGTGAATTTATGAACTATAACAGTTGCAAAAGCACTATGTGCGAATACAATAACCAATAATGAGGTGGAATAATTTTAGATAATTAATCCACTTTAAATTCTGTCAAATAACTTCGAGTTTAGTATTTGCTCAACAATAATTTGAATAGCTCAATGTAAATAAAGTTGAAGGAAACTTGCAACAATAAATACAAGTTAGGGTTAAGAAGAACTTGCCTGTTCCGCTGACTACTGCTATTCAACTTAAAAATACTTTCTTTGGGTGACCTAATATTCAATAACATTGATCCTCCAATTAACATAACACATATAAGTTTATTTAACATTAATAACCTTAACATATATGTCTTAAATCATCTATCACTTAATCATAACCTTAAAACTCTTAATAATATTATTAATCCCCTAATAATATTTTAACTTACATAACCATCACTTCATTTCTTTATAATATTATCTCCTTTGATAATATATAAACACCACATATAATATTATTAATCGTATAATAATATTTTAACCATTTATTATTTCAATAATAAATCACTTAGCTCCTCAATATTATTAACCATCTAATAATCATCTAAATCCCTTTATTAACTTAAACACTTATTAACATTAGTAATAATTAACTAATGTTTTACACTAACCCCAATGATATAATAATATCTTAATTATTTATAAATATTATTAACCATTTAATAATATTTTATCCTCTCAATAATATTATTAATCCATTAATAATATTTCAATCATATGTTAACATTAATAATATCTTACTCTTCAAATAATATTATTCATCAAATAATATTTTCAATAACTTATAAATATTATTATCTATTTAATAATATTTTACACTCAAAATAATATTATTTAATACTATTTTCTTCTTTCATTAATATTATTAACCATTTAATAATATTCTATTCTCATACTAATATTATTAACCATTTAATAATATTTTATTCTCATACTAATATTATTAACCATTTAATAATATTTTAATCCTTTAATAATATTATTAATCATTTAATAATATTCTACTCCTTTATTAATATTATTAATCATTTAATAATATCTTAATCCTTTATTAATATTATTAATCATTTAATAATATTTTATTAACTTACTAATATTATTAACCATTTAATAATATTTTAATCATTCATTAATATTATTAACTATTTAATAATATTTTAATCCTTTATTAATATTATTAATCATTTAATAATATTTTAGTAACTTACTAATATTATTAACCATTTAATAATATTTTAATCATTCATTAATATTATTAACCATTTAATAATATTTTAATCTCTTATTAATATTATTACCCATTTAATAATATTTTAACAATCCTCAAATCCTTTAATGATTATTTAAATAATAATCTCTTAATTAATTAAACTCATTTATTATTTAATATTCATTAAATAACAAATGATCATTTTATTCATTTCATCTCCCTTTAATTATTATTTAATATCCTTTAAATAACAATTAACTAATTATCCTTATTTATTAAAATAATAAATAATTACCTTATTAACTTCATCTTTCTTTAATTACCATTTAATATCCTTTAAATAATAATTAATTATAATAATAGCTTTTATTTACTTTATTTATTATTTATTATAAATAATAAATAATTATTAAAGTTGGGTCCCAAATTAATTATATTAATTTTTAAGCAATTTTATCAATTTTGGACTTAAAAGACCCGAATCGACCCGACCCGAATGGCCCGACCCGACCCGGAACGGAAAACTCACTGGCCGTGAACAGTGACCAAGGGCCCCGGCCCTCCTTTTACAAAGGAAACAAGGGCCCCGGCCCTCCTCTTGCAGAATTGTCATTTTCTGATTTTTCAACTTTTGCTCATTTGATTAAAACTTGAATAAAATGAAATTTACAAATCCAAATGACCTCAAATTAGTATCGATGGATTCGTATCTTCCTAAACTACAATATTCCATCATTGGATCAAATTTTTGGAAAAGTTTTGGTTATGAAAAATAGCCACAAAGTGGACTATTTGTACATTGGGTTCTTAAAATGAGCCTCCTTGGTTCAAAAATCATATTTTAAGCATAACAACTCATATGAACATTATACCAACTAGGTTTTGTTCTTAACTTATATATTTACCATATCAAAGAAGAAAATTTCAAACACAACCTCTAGCTTTCAAAATGAAATGCTATAAATCACAACCCCAACTAGGGTTTACCGGTAAAGCTTAAGATAGACATTTCTTCAAATTTTACGCCTTTCACACATACCAAAACATGATTTAAGCATATCAAACCATGTATCTACCAATTTATCATAGCTTAAGACTTCTAGATCATCAAAACAACTTTTGATCAGTTAAAAATATTTTTTGACCGATTAAAACATATATAGACCATAGAAATTAACTAAGGAAGGGTTAGAACACTTTTCAACCTTCATAGCTCCTTCTATTGAGATCTTCTTCTTGTTAGGCCTCTTCTTCCTTCTTGAGTGAACCATTAGCACACTAGCTCACAAGCTCTCTAGCTTTTTCCTCTCAACTTACAAGTATTTCTCTCTTTAGCTCTCAAATGCTCTCTCTTTTCACTCTTGAAATCTCTAGCAAATGAACCAACCAACATAATACTTGTGTGGAGTATCTTATTTATAGTCATCTACTAAACCATCATCAATTCTCCTAATCAACCAATGTTGGTCAAATTAAGGCTAATTGGTGCTTACTATTGCATGAATGACTAGGTTGATTGACATTGTGATTGACCTTAGTTGTTCGCCTACTATGACAAGGAGTAAATTGAAAGCAACTTGGAAAATCAAGCAACCCCAAGTGGGGCCCCCTAAATCTCAGCAAAATGGGATTAAATCTCCCATTTTTGCTTTATTTTTATTACATTTATTATACATATATACACCAATTGATATATATACATATATATAATGTTTGACCAACATTTTGACTTCCTATTGGGCTCCACTTTGGACTTAGGTATTAAATAAGTTGGGCTCATTCATTTAATTTGTTTGGGCTCAATTTATTTATCACATTGGGCTAACATTTAAATAATCTATGTTACATTTAATTAAAACAAGCATTGGGCTAGTTTAATTAATTACATGGATCAATGTTTAATTAAATTATATAGGCTACTATGTTAGTTTATTGGACCTAGTTTAATATATCACTTGGACTTATTATATAATCCAATTAGAGTTGCTATTTATAAGTCCATTGGACTCCTTAATTAATTTAGCTTATATAACACTATTACTTACAAATTCTTGGGTTTGTTTTAATGAAACCCTAACACATATTAATACAAGTACTTTGACTTGATTAATTTAATTCATTCACTAACCCTTATCATCAAATTGGGTTTATAATATAATTAACCATACATAAACAATTATTCCCACATTGGATTATCTTAAATAATTCACTTACTTCTTCTTTCTCATTATTCATACAAGTAATTAACTTGTTCACTATAAATCTTCTTAATTGCCATACAAGGCCAACATTCAAGCTTTGTGATTTCATCACATAAGCTTCTCTTGAAATCTTTTTCCTTCTTTAGTTAATTAATTTAATTAACTAAATTAATATATTTCATCTTACAACTTAACACATACACACATACTTCATACCTCATATTTTCTTATGGATATAATTAAATAATAATAATAAAATAAAATAAAATTGGGTTCGTAATTTTCTCGGTCATTACAGAAACACCATTGGTCATAGTCATGCCAACAACAGTTCTTCTTTGCTTCAGGCCAAAGAGAACATTCACCACGTGCCATAAAAGATACATTATTATTATATCGCATTTATCCTATCATCTGTGCACCAGGTCACAGATATTCACAACAACTTAATTCTTGATAATTAGTATAAATAACAATGACATAAATGTTGAACAGAAGAAAAAGAAATATAGGATAAACAATAGACATTAGAGGTTTACAAAGTTTACTTTGTACAAATTCAAATAATGTTCAAATTGTCAACATGATATGGAGTTAAATTCGAGAATGATATTCAAGATCCATAATTCAAAAATAACGGTTAAAGTTTAGTAGAAAGGATCAGGTAAATATCAAGGTTAACGTGAAATGATATTAAATGAAGTGCAAACTATTAAGAAACATATACTCATTTCAAGATTTTTTTTCCGAATAATACTTACCATAGTAAGTTTAATAGTATAAAGAAAATGATATCCTTATTTTATCACGTGCAAAGAGAATGCTTTAAATGTAGTGGATCAACTTATATATTTATAATATAATTAGTAACTACCACATATAAATTTTATGGCGTATAATAACTCGTATATTATGAAATTATCAAAAGTGTTTATATAATATAAATTTGTATAGTGTACAAAATAAATTATAATAACTCTAAAATAGTTTTTAAAATAATATTTCAAAATAAAATCTTCTAAAGAAAATTTTTCAAAATAAATTTTCTAAAAGAAAGGTCTTATAAAAGAAGATTTGTGAATACCGTGTGAAGTAAATATTTGTGCAATTATTACTCTTTAAAAAAAATACTCACTTGAAAAATTCTTGTACTTCTTTTGACTTTACCAAAACTTCAGATCACTTTAAAAATTCTTGTACTACTTTTGGCATTATCAAAACTTCAGAGTAACTTTACTATATTCAAAGTATACTCATAATATATCAGTAAAAGAAAAGAAAAGTGTGTGTTTAGTTGTTCAACTGAGCAACCTATGTATAAGAGAATGGTAGAACGCCTCATTTGAAAAGTTCCTTGGTTTTAAAAAAAGAAAGATCCCACGGCAGAAAAATTTCAGCAATCCAATTCTGACAAAATTATGCTCAGATGGATCCCACGGGAGAATTTTAATAAAGTGGTGGGTCCCACAGAAGAAATTAAATAAAGCCGTGGGACCCGTGTAAAAAATTAAAAAATAAGGCAAATGTCCAATCTTTCAACTAGTTATAATTATTCACCGATTATTATTATATTATATTCAAAATATCAACTAACATTTAAATATAACAATTAAAGTAATGCTACAACAGAGATAACAATAATTTAAAATTAATTTAAGAACACGCGTTATAGTGACAATTATTAATTTAATACAGTAAATGAGTTACCGAAATAATTATTGATTCAAAATATAGTGCAATAACAATTATTAATTTAATGATATAAAATACAATGTAATGACAACTATTGGTTCAATAATACAAAAATACCAATTATTGATGAATACAATGCGATAACCATTTTATCAAGTCAATAATATAAGACACTGAGCAATATCATGTGCTACTGTATAATACTGTGTGTTACTATAGAATACCGTGTGCTACAGTAAAATATAATGAAATACCATATGCTACTATTCTTTTATCATAGGGTATTTTAACAGTTAAAAGTGATAGTATCATTGACTATTTTTATTTAATAAGGTTACTGTTGTAGTTTTCTATATCCCACAATAGTTCATTGCGGGATCCACCAATAATTGGTTATTACGGCACCGTCGTATGGATCGAATATTCTCCGACAAATTGAATATTCCCTAACAAATATAATTTGCACATAACATTTTTAACTTTTAATTTTTATCAATATAACACCTTACTGTTTTAGAATAATATATGAAGAAAAATTAAATTTTATTCAATAAAAATTAAGGTTTTACAAAATAAGTGATTGTTAGAGAAGGTAAAAAAATTAAAGAGAGTAAGTAAAAAAGCCAATGAGAGAAAGTACAATATTTCTAGAGAGAGTAAAAAAAAAGTAGAGAGAAAAATTGAATATTTTTTAGAAAAAGTGAATTTTTTTTAGAGATTGATTGATTAATGATTTAGAGCGCCACCCTCCTTTTTAGAACCCATTAAACTTGGCAAACGGGGCAGGCCAAAACAGGCCGAGCTTAAAACGGCCCAGCTTTTTGTGGGTTGGAATAATGCGAGCTCGTGGCCTGCCCAAGGCGGGCCAGCTCGCTGGCCATTTTAATATTTTATAATTTTTTTTAAAAAAAATAATTTTTTTTAATATATTTTTACAACTATAACAAATAATTTGAAATAAATACCAACTCTAATTATTTACAATTATGACACATAATTTCTACACAATAATTTAATATTATTAGTAAATAAAATAAGACAATCAATAATTTTATAGACATATTTGTACTCATATATATTAAAATATAACTAATCTTGTGATTAATTAATTGATTAATAAATGTATATAATATCAATATTAAAGATAAGAGAGTAAATGAAAGACTATATATATATATATATATATATATATATATATATATATATATATATATATATATATATATATTATTATTATTTAAGATTACATGTTAGAATTTATTCTTATATATTCTTCATAATTTTCTATTTGATTCATTTTTTAAGTTCATATTTTTTTGTCAACACTGATAAACAATAATAATTTAAAAAAAAATAAAAAAAAATATTAACCCGCAGGCCAGGTTGAAACGGGTAAGGCCAAAAAGGCCCAATTTTCACCGGGTTACATTTTGACAGCCCAAAACCCCTTTTTTGGTAGGCGGGCCGACCCAACCCGAACTAATTTTGCCAAGTCTAGAACCCATTGAAGGGGGGGGGGGGGGGGTGGCAGAGTTCTTGAACAACGAACAACCATTTCAAATATTCACGATCAAGAAAGTGAAAATTTTCTAAAAATAAAAAACAAAAAGTAAAAAAAATATTTATAAGGCAATTCGGTCACAAAAGTATTTTGAGCTACAATAGAATTGGTAGAATCAATTCCTCAAAATAAAATAGGTAAAACCTTTTATTTTTATCGACCAATCAAACGAACCATGCTCATTACATTTACATTCCGGGTCATCCCACTCTAGTCCCATCAACCAAACACATAGAAACTTACCTTTTAAATCTTCTAGAACAGCTGAATCGATAGTAACATCCAATCGATAACCCACAAATTGAATTTGGCATGAGAAGACAGGCGATCAAAGGTGAATATTTATGTGCCAATCTTTTGTAAGGAGACATTCTACAAACCACTAAAGCAACGGCATCAAATTAAAACTGATCTTACACCGAGTAAGCTTGATAACACATAGAACTGCACTTATTGTTTGATCCCTTAATTAAAATCAATGTGACAACATAAATTGTAGGAGCATCCTCCGCCTTAACGGCATTCACTGCCTCTTCTCCTGCGGCTGTAAAATCAATGGTGAGGCATTCCTGTGGATCCACTGGTGGCGGCGAGCTCAAATTCTTGGAGTTATTCGCCAATTTTTTCGATGTTGCACCATTGTCAGACTTTTGTCGTTTCGGGGACGGAGGCCTCTCTTTCGACGAAGACGATCTCTTGGTGTTGTTGTTCGAGAGAGATCCCCTACTTCTCGTGGATACCATCTCTGGTTCAGGAGGGAGAAAGAGGAAGGAACTTTGAGTAATTTCCGAGCATGGCTTAAAGTACATTCAGATTTCTATACTACGTCATTTTGTTCGACTTTTCTAAGGATAGGCTAAACGCCAGTTATTAAATTGAAATTGGCGTTGGTTAGTCATACACAACATGCCAGCTTGACCTGGTCCGGTTTGGGTTTGTCAGGCCTTGGTCGTTGATCAGGTCAGGCTAGACCTTTGACTTTTGGCCTGCAGGTCAGGCCAGGCTTGAAATTCAAAAAGGGGGTTTTTTGAGGCCTGCAAACTAGGCCAGACATTGAGTCGGGTCAGGTCAGGCCAGTCCAGTCCGATTCGATCCATTCAAATAATTTTTTTAATAATTTTAAATATTATTAAAACACAAATTAAAATTTTAAACTTAATTGATATATTAATTAAAAGTAATGTATCAATTTTATTTTATTTATTGAATGAGTTGTCACAAAGATGAAGTTTTCGTCTGCAGTGAAAGAATTGAAATAGCGAATAAAGAAAATTAGCAGGTAGGCCAAACCAGGTCTCAGGCCAGGCCTCAAGCCAGGTCGGGTTTATTGGCAGGTCAGGTCAGGTCGGATCTGAACCAAAAAAATGTGACTTGTTCGTGGCCTTCAGGCCAGACCTTGACCACACCGGGCTTTGATCAGGCCGTAAGCCGCATGCTATTTGTGCACCATTAGTGTTGATATAGTTAACCCAGATTATCTTATTTTAATTAAATTAATTAATTCTAAAGTGATTTTTTTTTTGAAAAAAAAAAGCTTAAATTTTTTTTAAATGATTTTATTTTTAAATAATTTTATTTTTTAAAAAACCTTCAACGCCATTATAACTGGCATTGGATGTAAATATAAATTTGTTTCCCTCAACTCTTCGACGACCAGTACTTTGGGTCGTTGTAACATAATTTTTTTTTTTATTTCACTTCTTCAACTCAAACCTTACACCATTTTGGGATTTGCCGCATTTCACTTTCTCCTCTCCTTTTTTCTTCCTACTTTACATATATTAATCAAATTATTTTTTTTAAAAATAATTTTTTTTAACATTTTTTTAAAAAAAAATACATTTTTGGATGAGTCTTCAACGCCAAACTAACTGGGGTTATAACTATTGAACTCTAACTATTTTTTATTTTTTCTTTAAACAATTTTTTTTTTAAAAAAGTCAGTAGAAGGAGAACTATTGTTATTCTTTTTTAATACACCGATCTCTTTAATAGTAAAAAAAGTCCCAATCACATCTAACTAATTTTTGTAGCTATTTAATTTGTGTAAAAAATACCATAAAATTTCTTCATTGGTGAGAGAAAAAAATTTATGCTATTACATCCAACGCCAATGTGAACGGCACTCAAGGTCTGATATTTGTTACGGCAACTAAATAGCTAAAAAAATGAATTAAATGTGCACTCAAGGTATGATATTTGTTACGCCAACTAAATATCTAAAAAAATGAATTAAATGTGAGTGGGACTTTTTCTACTATTGAAGAGATTGGAGTATAAAAAAATAACTTTAGTTCTCCTCTCACTTATTTTTTTTTTTTAATTTTTTTTTTATAAAAAGTTAAGTTCAATAGTTAAATCGTCAGTTAGTTTGGCGTTGAAGAGTCCTCCAAATTTTAAAAAAAAAAAATTAGGATAAGTTTTTTTTAAAAATAAATTTGTTTTTTTTTTAAATAATTTGGTTAAGATAGTGAAGTAAGAAGAGAAGGGAGAAAAGAAGAGGAGAAAGTGAGATGTCGCGGATTCGAAAATGATGTAGGATTTGAGTTTAGAAAAGTGAGATAAAAAAAAATTATGTTACAACGCCAATATGACTGGCGTTGAAGAATTGAGGAAAAATATATATATTTACATTCAACGCAGTTACATTGGCGTTGAAAGATTTTTTTGTTAAAAAAATTGTTTAAAAATTAAATTATTTTAAGTTTTTTTTTATAAAAAAAAATATCAATTTAGTTAAGATAAGCTAATCTGGTTTAATTTTACAACTCAATGCCGTTTATTAGCTTATTCTTAAAAAAATTGAACAAAATGAAGGTAGTTTAGAAATCAAAATGTACTTTAAGAGTATCTCTAATAGTAATAGAAAAAAAAATCTTCAAATTGAAATTTGTTAATTTATGTGGCAATTTGAAGAGTATTATTTGTTATTTTAATATTATGTGCTATATCAGTCTTTTTAATTTAATTAAGAGAAAATAAATAAAAAATAACGATATTAAATTTTAAAATAAATTGTACATCAAATCTATCAAACAAAATAATTTTTTTTAAATTTTTTTTATATTATTTTGATTCTTTTAAAACAAAATAAATATTTTGAAAAGGTAAAGTCAACTTACTAATTTTGAAAGAAAAAAAAATGAATTTATAAATTTAATGATCAAAATTAAAAAGATTATTATAGATAATTTTTTTGATATAACTTATTTATTTTAATATCTTAAAATAATTAAAGAGGTTCTTACAAATACCGTAAGCCGTTGAGAGGTGTGTGGTCGAGAGATAATAACCAGAGTCCGAGATATATCAAAATATTCATTAGATAAGGAGGGTACGTCAGATAGGGGGATGATGAGGTGATTGGCTGAAATTAGTCAAGGAACTTTGGTGACGGGCATCCCTAGGATTCTTTATAAGCTCAGTAAACGTAATTAGAAGTCCTAACGGATGGGGACCATTAACGATTAGACGCTCCAATAGTACTCTAGTGATTTGCTCCTGGATTACCTCCTGCTTTAAGAGCTTGAATCGAGGCGGAATAATATGTGGGCCATCTTGCACGTATACATGGTGTTTGGCCACTTGCCCATGTTACTTTGGAAGAGTGATAAAGGGGACCCATTTTCACGATAGATTTTTGAGAACGAAAGTTGTGATTGATCTAATTTTATTTTTATTTTTTTATTTTTAAAATATTTATTTTAATAATTTTTTATATAATTTAATGATTTAAGTATAATTTAGATTATTTGAATAACAGTGTTATACAGATTGTATAATATTGTTATTTACATATATTTAAATTATACTTACTTTATTGAATTTTGTAAAAAAAATATTAGAATAAATATTATAAATATTTTAAGAGTTAAAATCAAAAAATAAAATAAAATAAAATAAAATTTTACCGATCACAAACTTTGATCCCAAAAACCGATCTCCTGTACTTTTTCTACTTTAGAATATATTATGGGATTTGAAATTGCCATCAATTTGGATTTGGCAAGCCAACTTGTATCTTTTATAATTGGAATAACAAGGTGAGAATACAAAGTCATAACATTTAGGAGATCAAATTTTTTATAACAAAATTTATATGTATTTCTATTGCGAAATCTATAATGACATTGTTTAAGGTCTGTGACGACGGTTTGTTCCGTCGTTGTAGTCCTACTCTATGGCGACGGGACAAATTATCTCCATAGACCCTAAAATCCATCACTGTATGTTTCGTAACAAAGATATAGAGAATTTTTGTTATAAAAGATTTGAAGCCAACATTCAGATATTTTATTTTCGCCAAAATACAAAATAGAACAATTAACGATGGCGATTGTTTGCCAATTATACTAGTCTTAGATATGTTACGTGTATAATTTATAAAGAAAATCATACTAGTCTTTTATGTGTAGGATTTGCCCTCATATAAGCCACGTCAATTGATATGATATTTAATAAATTTTATTTGACATTAGAATGAGACATTTCTTCTAACGTTAATGTTAACGCCTTATTTTTATACGTCCATTGAAATTACCGAATAATCACAATAAACAGACAAAAATCACACCAAAAACTTAATTGACAGCTAGCTTGGGACGTCAGGAGATAACTCCGGTGTGAGAATCAGTACATGCTAAAAGTGTAAACAATAAAGGGTTTAAATTGTTGAAAATAATAAAGCATGAAAGTAATAAGGAAGTGATATTTTTACAGATTTTTTTTAATATTTTTATATGTAAACTGTCGCTATAAACCTATAAAGACGGTCAAAACCGTCGTTATAAACCTATAGCGATACTTTTTATGTGAAAATGTCAAAAAAATTCTATGAAAATATCATTTTTCAAAAAATAAATTATTGGTTTAATTGAAATGTATCGTTGACCTCCACTTATAACTCCACTTATAACTGTATTTATAGTTAGTCACGACCTGCTTTTGCGCGCCCAAAACTAATTAGAAGAGAAAGTCTTGATTAGAGTCGTCGTCAGAATATATTGTAATGGACCAATACCTGTACTTGACCCTAAGTACAATTCTGATGTGGGTCAGTACATGTACAATTTTGATGTGGGTCAGCACATGAACCGAACACTAAATGTAAGAATAATATAAACTTGCACTTAAATCGAATCCTAAATAATTTCATCCCAACAGATCCAATCTATCCTGACTCAATTTTCGTCGCTCAATCCAACAAAATTTTACCCGAACTGAATTTGGATCCAAAGTCGTAGCCGAACAGATTACCAAAAGTATATTGGGTTTATAATGAATTGCGACGGTGCTTCTAGCCAATTGCCACTTATAACTCCACTTATAACTGTATTTATAGTTAGTCACGACCTGCTTTTGCGCGCCCAAAACTAATTAGAAGAGAAAGTCTTGATTAGAGTCGTCGTCAGAATATATTGTAATGGACCAATACCTGTACTTGACCCTAAGTACAATTCTGATGTGGGTCAGTACATGTACAATTTTGATGTGGGTCAGCACATGAACCGAACACTAAATGTAAGAATAATATAAACTTGCACTTGAATCGAATCCTAAATAATTTCATCCCAACAGGTCCAATCTATCCTGACTCAATTTTCGTCGCTCAATCCAACAAAATTTTACCCGAACTGAATTTGGATCCAAAGTCGTAGCCGAACAGATTACCAAAAGTATATTGGGTTTATAATGAATTGCGACGGTGCTTCTAGCCAATTGCCACTTATAACTCCACTTATAACTGTATTTATAGTTAGTCACGACCTGCTTTTGCGCGCCCAAAACTAATTAGAAGAGAAAGTCTTGATTAGAGTCGTCGTCAGAATATATTGTAATGGACCAATACCTGTACTTGACCCTAAGTACAATTCTGATGTGGGTCAGTACATGTACAATTTTGATGTGGGTCAGCACATGAACCGAACACTAAATGTAAGAATAATATAAACTTGCACTTGAATCGAATCCTAAATAATTTCATCCCAACAGGTCCAATCTATCCTGACTCAATTTTCGTCGCTCAATCCAACAAAATTTTACCCGAACTGAATTTGGATCCAAAGTCGTAGCCGAACATATTACCAAAAGTATATTGGGTTTATAATGAATTGCGACGGTGCTTCTAGCCAATTGAATGCAGAACTCCACATGAATGCACACACTGTACAGTCCCATGAAGAACTTGTTGAAGAATCAACATGACCAAAACAGCTTGTAAGTCTGAATTTGCTGAAGTCCGAAGATACGACACAACTTGTTAGTCTCAAATTTGTTTATTCATGAATTAAGTTGGTTGTGAAGAAGTGGATTTGATCTGCCACATTAAATAAAATGGCACGGCAATTTCCCCGAGGATGGAACCCATGAGGGCCGGAAAGTGGCGCTGGTGCTATGTTGGTTGATTTACCCACGAGCTTGTGGTGTCGGTTGGCTTCGGGGAGCTTGTGGAGAGTGCATGGGTATCGATATATTCGGTGGAGGTTTTTGCCAAATGGCATGGTGTAGACCCTTATAATCTTATAAAGAGAAATAATAATGTAGCTGAAACTTGATAAATGTCTTTTTGCATAAACAAAATTATCTCATGTAAATATAGATATAGTTGATATAACTATTGTTGCAAGTGAAACTTGAACTCAGGACATCCGAATTTACGGCTCGTCCCAAGACTAAACTTAAACCACTGCACCAATAGTCGGGGTTATGTCAAATATTTGTTTTCTCGTGCAAAATAGTAATAGAATTTTTTGTGTTTTTGATAAATTAAATTTGGTGATCTGTCTACATGTTGAATCACCAAAAACTACTAGCTAAACTAAATCTGTACAAAAAATAAATAATGAACACAACAAAAAGCTAAATCTATACTAAAAATAAATAATGAACACACCAAAAAGCTTGACGGGACAAAAAATAAATACTAAACACGCCAAAAAGGTTGACGCGGTGTACATAACAAAAAGCCTCTGTTCACTCTCCTACAATATCACGTCGCTAAATAATTAATATACCACCTGATAAAGGCGAGCATGAATCCAAAAATCACATCCCAACAAAATCATTTCGCATTAAATCTTTTTTTAGATTCCTCCAAATTGGTTGTACTATGATATTAGAGGATGGAATCTCAAGTGAATTTGGCAAAATTTTCTCAGATTCCTCCAATATATCCCTATTTTAAACCTCTTCTCTTGATCTTCAACTGTTTTTACGCTTCCGAACCATGTATGCTATATATAAGCTAGCTAACTATGTAACTGATGGAGCACACGTTTCTTATGCAAATTAATTGCATGTTGCCAAAACTGCATGTTAGTGCAGTTCGAAACAGAAACACAGTATTCGAAGGCCAATATCCTTTTTCTACATAAAAGTAAAAAAAAATGGCTAATATCCGCTTATACTGTGTTAGTGAGGTGGTTTGATTTCTTTTTGGACCTGCCAAATTTCGAAACAACTCGATTTCAATTCCATAAGATTTTTAAATAATGTAGTGGCAGAATATTTGGTATAAAAATAGATTTTACCTTTAGTTTAGAACTGAGCAATTAAAATTAAAATTTGAGATGGGATTTTTTCTTTCTTTTTTTGAGATAAAATAATAAAAGATAAAATTTTAGAGAGAGAAAATGAAAAAATTAGAGAGAATAAAAATAAGTGATTGTTAGAGAAGGTAAAAAATTAGAGAGAATAAGTAAAAAAGCTAAAGAGAGAAAGTACAATATTTCTAGAGAGAGAAAGTAAAAAAGAAAAGTAGAGAGAAAAACTGAATATTTTTTTAGAGAAAGTGAAATTTTTCTAGAGATCGATTGATTTAGAGCGCCGCCCCTCCTTAGAATGCATTGAGGGGGCCAGAATTCTTGAACATCGATCAACCATTTCATATATTCATGACCAAGGAAAAAAGTATTGAATT
The DNA here is from genome assembly GCA_947179155.2 of Hedera helix. Lineage (NCBI taxonomy): Eukaryota > Viridiplantae > Streptophyta > Magnoliopsida > Apiales > Araliaceae > Hedera > Hedera helix. Next base: position 32,574,683 of record OX359268.1, on the reverse strand, counting down.
TCGGATAGGATTTGAAAGCAAAAGTGAAAATTTTTTAAAAACAAAAAATATAAAGTAAAATATATAAATAGAATTGGTCACAAAAGTATTTTGAGCTACGATAGAATTGTTTGAAGTTAAACTCACCTTTCTAAGAAGGAATCAATTTCTCAAAATAAAATAGGTAGCGGAATGAACATTTTATTTTTTAGCGACCAATCTAACGAACCATGCTTATACCATTCCCGGCTCATCCCACTCTAGGTCCATCAACCAAACACAGAGAAACTTACCTTTTAAATCTTCTAGAACAGCTGAAATCAGACTTTCTAAACTTGCCATTTTCCTATGGGTTATTAGAAGACAAGGATGGCCATGGACCGGGGATTATAAATCTACCGAGTATTGAATACGGAGAACTTCGGTAGGTTTAATCAGGCCATATGACCAGGCCGAACAAGGCTCAACAATAAATTTGAAAGTCATAGCCGTAGCCCACTGGATATTTTGTTTTTAAATAGGAGTAACTCTCCACTTAATTCAGTTAATGACCATACCGATAAACCAAAAATAATGTTCGGTTCATTGAGAAAAAGTTCATTACGATTGTGACCAGTGAAGCATTAAATTATAGGTTCAATTCTCGTAATGTTCTTTCCTCCTATAGAGATTTTTTCCTTCTTTTATTATGGGTATTTATTATCTTTTTCTTATGAGGTTTGTATTCTAACTCATTGATGTTGAGAATAATTTGGAAGTGGAGTCAGAATAAGAGTTTTTGCATAGTAAACTTTAAATGAGTGTAACTTTTAATCTGTTTAGAATTATGGACCCATAATATATAAATTAATCAAATTTATACACGAACTGGTTATGAATTTTTTAGATTGCTATTAGCTTATTTGGCATTGGTAATTGTATTGAGATTACTAATATTGTACTTTCTCCTTTCTGTTATATAGGTCGTTTTAAAAAAAAAATTTGTTTTCAAAATATAAGTCGTTTTACATATATATATATATATGATAAAAAATTTAATCATTTTCTACGTCACCTTTAAAGATGGAATAATTAATAAAGAGAGAATGAAGAGTAATTAATTAGTGCATGGATAATAATAGAATTTTAAACTAACATTAGTATTAATTAGATTTCTTAATATGTATGATCATGTATTAAACGACTAATATAATAAAAAAGAGGGAGTATATGACTATCTCAATTATATGGGATATTATAGATGCACACACCAAAAGTTGTACCAGTTCCCTGCAAGGAAGCAAGTCCAACGACTAGACCATGATCCCTTCACATTTGAAGTAAATTACCGAGGCCATCACACATGCACCATGTCATCACACATTTGAAGTTGGAAGAAATTGCGGGACTTATGATCAACTTTAAATCGAGTGAACAAAAATGTTGGCGTTGCCTATTTTGAATTCACTCAAAACACTTACCACGACTCTCGGACACCAGTGATTATGCCTTGATTCTGAGAGTTCTGCTTTGTATTACTCTGACAGTTGCTCACCGGTACTTCTCTACTCTCCAATATTTCGACCAATTTCATATTCTTTGCGAATTTCTCGCCTCCACCATTAATATGAATACTAACCCTAGCAAGGTACGCAATTTTCGTGCCGACATTTTTTGGCGACTTTGCTAGGGAGGTGAGAATTTGTGAAGCGTATGCCCACAACTTAGAGTGAGAAAGCTGCGGGAAGAGATTCATCGATTATGAGCAGTACTTCACCGCAAATGGTTGATCAACAACTCATAAGTGTCATGGCAGTAAACACAAAAATATAAAGTGAAGAATCAATAAGAGAGCAAAATATCATGGAGGCCATGCATCGGGAGATGATGAAGGCAATGATAGAGACTCGTGAAAGGGCAAGAAGCGATGATGTCTATGATGCTGAAAATGCAAAAACAACAGGAGGAGATAATGAGTTTTTGCCAACAAGTTATGCAAATTTCAACCTTTAGAGCCATGTTTCTAGAAATTTTGCAGGGAACACGAGCAAGAGTGGGAAACAGCAACGAGGACACTCAAAATACACATCTAACTGTGACGCCCCCAAATCACTATACTTACTATAGCTGACTTGGTGCTCACTATAAATGTTAAATCATTAGGTTTATAGATGATTCCCTTTATTTATAAACAAAGTTCTCATCTTAATTCTCAAAGATCTTTTATTATTTTATATCAAGTCTTTGTAATCGATACAAGAGACTTAATACTTATTCGTAACATTTTAACTTTAATACTTATATATTCTATAACTTCACATGTTCCAACATCCACGACATTAAATCATTAGGACGGCTTTTGGGAACAGAGAATCTCGCGGTGAATGTTTGTATCTTCACCCGTGATAAATGTTTGCATCTTTATCCGTGACAAATGGTTGTATCTTTGTCCAGTGTAAAATTCTCTTTTCGTACAGAATATTACCCAACTAGTTAAAACCCTCATTCGAAACATATTTGTTTATAGTGATATCTCTTCATATTAATAGTCCTACTTATCCGACATTCAGAATAGTAATAACGAGTTATACCTGGGTCCGAGGAACCTTAACGATGGATTTGACCAGTCAACATCGCTTAGTCATGTCTCGGATGTACAACACTCACAAGTTATTTACCGATCCTTATTTAAATAAATAGATCATTATTAATACTGTGTTAAATTTTAACAATTCTAAGTTTAATCAAAGTAAAGACATAACAATAGAATGTGATAAAATCTAATAATATATATATAACATTCGGTTACATGTGTGGAACTTGTTCTTATTACAAAATGTCATTATGACTATAATTAAGAACAGTTAAGGAAAGTAGTAAACTAGTCTACACATTTCTTCTTTCCTTTCTTCTTTGAGTCAGAGCTCTTTGGTATGTCTGCAATTTAGGTTTATGCAAGAGTAAGCTAAGATGCTCAACAAGTCTTAAACACATAGCATATAAGTGAACTCACACCGATATGGATTATAAGGATTCATGGCACAACAATTGATATAACAAATATTAATAACATAATAAGACTGAGTGGTGGTTAGACCTTGAACTGTTCTTTGTCTTTCGACTTAAAACCTTTTACAGTGGATATAGAAAGGGGATCAACTTAACGACATTTTATGTTATGCATAACATACTATACACTAGACTAATTATGAACAGTGATACATACTTGTTTATCTCAGTTTACTTAACATGTCAGGATCGCTTCAAGACAACTTGGTTTGATATAATAAATCATGATTCGAAATATATCGCGAATAAGCATTTCATTTTTCAAATTATGCCGAAACAAGAAGCAATAACTCACATATCAAAGATTTATAACACGTTGCTTCTACAAAATGTATAAATCACATCAAGAGAAAGTAAATAAATGTTAAGGATAGAAAACTTACCTTAAGCACAATTTAGGGTTTCGCGTACCGAATGTTAGTTCATCAAATTTTCTTGTTCTATAACTATTTTTAAACCTAAACTATACTATTTTCATTGACGGAATGTTTAGGAGATATGACTAACTCAAAACCTTATTTTTGGTGCCAAAAATCCGAGGGTCACTAAGAAATTTTCAGCTTTTACATCATTTCCGGTAACTACCATAACTTTTTCATACGAAAATATTTTGAAATGATTTTTGAGTCTAAATTGCTTAGAATTTCATGATATACAACTTTAATTTGTATTTCTAAAGCAAATTAGGATTTTAAGTTTTCGAATTTTAGCAAAAACAATTAGTGAATATGTTTTGAACAACATTTTTAGGGTTAACCATGTGAAACATGGTACCGCTTGCTTTAACTCTTTAAGAAATCATGTTATAAGACTCAATAACATTTTATAACATAAAAATAATGAATCATAAATCTTTTTATAGAAAGATTCATAATTTTTGCTCAAGAACACACGAAGAACATGAAGAACGGATAAACCGTACATGGTAACGACTATGTTCTTAAGCTTTTGGTTTTCGTACTTAAAATAATTTGAGCATTATAACTGCTTACATAAGTGATTATTACATTTTATAATTGACAAAATTTGGTCATTATAACGGCTTGCATAATTGATTAAAACAAATTATAAAAATGCTCAAAAACATACGAAGAACACGGAGAACGGATAAACCGTACATGGTAATGACATATGTTCATTGAGCTTTAAACTACGAATTAAAATTCGACATTATAACTACTACAAAATATAAAAAGACTGAAGAACACGGAGAACGACAATCGTATATGGTTACGACTCGCGTTCTTGAGCTTTTTGAAAAATTAAAGATGAAAGAAAAATTGAATATAATAACTACTAGAGATTGTATCTTTGGTGTTTGCAAGTTTTAACTATTTCTTTGCAATTTTCAAGGTAGTAACTCACTAGAACTCTCTCTCAATATATGTATAACTTTGATACTTGAATTTTTGCTTTGAAAAATGATGAGAAAAATGAAGAGGTTAGCTTCCTATTTATAGAAAAACCAAGTTTCATTAATCACATTTTTACCCCGGCTTATTACACTTTGCACCCTAGCGTTTGCATCATCGCTTACATCACCCTTCTTCTGATTGGTCGATTCGTTTTTACTTGAATTTAGTTCCAAACAAATCATGCTAGTTCTTTTCCAGTTAGTGTAATCGTGCTAGTTTTCCCTAGTTTGGTTACATTAACTTAGTTACACATAACCTAGTTTAATTTCAACTAATTAGTTAATGAGTATAATACATTAGTATTTATAGGTATTTCTTCTGTATAATACATTGTATAATATTCGTATTCTACTTGTATTATATATCGTATTATTCTCGTATTATACATTACAGTATATTTTTATTATTCTTTGTATTCCAACTAAATGGTTAACTTCTACTGATTTAAAATTTTTATATTACTACTTTTTGTTCCGTATAAGCACTATTCTGTGAAATGAAAAGTCCAAAAGACTTGGCACGTTTTTTGGTGAATAGTGTTTTTGGCGACCATTTCTCAGAAAATGGTTAGACGACCAAAAAGGCAAAAAAAATAATTTTTGTTTTTTCCCTATTTTGTCTTATTTTCGGTGCGCTTTTCGAGAAAAACTTTTATCGACTATAACGTGTTTTTAAAGCGTAGGAAAGATGAATCCTAAAACAGAATGTCATTTTGACGTATACATAATGCTCGGGGGGCCTAGGTTAGATTTCCTAGGGTTTAGGGTTTATCCTCTTTTCTAATTTTTGAAAAACACTTTTATTATCCTTTTACGTGCTAAGGTTGGATACTAGAACCGAAATACAAAAATAAATAATAACGAAAATTTCATAACACATATAAAATGTAATTCAAGCTTTATTTATTCATACAAAGTCGGATTACAACTCTCTCGTAAGTTCGGAATATTACACCAACAACGAAAACTCAACAAATTCCAACCATCACTCTAGAGCCCCAGTATAGTGGTGATATGCTACTACCCTGAACATAAACAAATCCGCCTCGATCAGCAATAATTTCAACCACCATTTCATAATTTTCACGAATATAGATTCCGATGGCAACACCTTGAGAGGTTCATACGTCAAGTCAGTATGTAACAAAAAGCAATATGATGAATGTGATCAACCAACTTCACAAACAAACAACTAGGCCCGCAGAACTAGACTTCACCTCTCCTTACTCAGCACATGTTTGTAGACAACCTTATCCGACAGGTTGTATTGAACACCCTCCCCATTTCTCGAAATATAATAGGGAGAACGGAACGCAATGGAGTATATCATCCGATTTGTGGAATCAATGTCCCCATAGTTGGGTCACGACGAAGTCAGTAATCATAACATTATATTGAGGGAGTTCAACAAAACACTGACAGATGACGCCTTCAGTTGGTACTACAATCTGGAAAAGGGGTCGGTTTATGATTGGGATGATGTGAAATTATAATTTTTTAAAGAAGTTTTTCTATGTGTAGAAACATGTGACCATAGTAAAGCTAATGAGAATCACACAGAAATCAAGCAAGGGGTTATCAGATTATGTAGATAGATTCAGGACTCGAGCACAAAAGTGTGTAGAACCAATTGAAGAAAAAAACCTCGTCAGTATATGCAACACTCTGGATACCTTTAGACCCCACCTTATTACCAAGGCTTGCGACTCTTTCATAACACTGACATTATTCGCACAGGATTTAGAGGAATTGAATCATTACCCGAGAGCCACAAGACGTTGTGAGGACAACTATTGTGGCTTTATTAGATTCTCAGCTAAAGCCACATGGGGTAAGAGGGAAATGAATGAAAATAATCTAGAGCCGTCAATCATCCCATGTAGTGAGGCGGTATGCTATAAACGAGCCATTGCCAAATAAGTTATTTTCTTGTTTTCATTTATGTCTCTTGATAATATTAAATAAATGAATTATATCTTAAGCAAATAATTTCTTAAAAGTTACACTTTGAACTTCAAAAATGACGAAACAAGTTGAATTTATATATATATAAAATTTACATTTTAAACTTCAAAAGTGACGAAACTATTTGAATTTATATATATGAAAGTTAAACTTTGAACTTCAAAAGTGATGAAATAATTTATATATGTATAAGTTACACTTTTTCTTCAAAAGTGATTGAGGCACCCCGACTCGACCAAGTTCTCAAACCCAAAAAAGTTACACTTTTACTTAAAAAGTAATCGAGGCACCTCGATTTTACCAAGTCCTCGGACCCAAAAAAATTACACTTTTAACTTCAAAAGTGATGAGGCACTTTACCCTAAGCTCTTGACCCGAAAAAGTTACACTTTTATTTTAAAAGTGATGAGGCACTTAACCCTAAACCCTAAACCCGAAAAGTTATATTTTTTTCTTTAAAAGTGATGAGGCGCTTAACCCTAAGCCCTCTACCTGAAAAAGTTACACTTTTGCTTCAAAAGTAATGAGGCGCTTGACCTTAAGCTCTCGACCTGAAAAGTTAAACTTTTACTTCAAAAGTGATGAGGCGCTTGACTATAAGCCCTCGACCTGAACAGTTATACTTTTAAAACTTCAAAAGCAACCTGATAGTTACGTTTTTAAAACTTTAAAAGCAAACTCGATAATTGCACTTTTAAACTTTAAAAGATTTGAGGTGTTCGACCCAAAGCCCTCAATTCGACAAAGTTATAATTTTCCTTCAAAAGTGATAAGGAAAAAGATTTAAAAAGGGGCCATAACCTAATGCCTAGGACATATTAAACTAAGGAAGAGGCAAAGCTAGATCCTCCAAGTCAACAATAGCGAAATCCCGATGTTCACATGGAATCTTAAAGAAACGGATGAAATAGGAAAGAGTTTGAAATAAACAAACGATCAATGAATGAACAAATAACCAAAAAATGAGAAAACCCCGGGGTTAGCCCCCTAGGGTTCAGCCACTCTAGGTTATCCCGCATTGAGGCAAAGTTTTGACGATCTTTCGCATCCATATATGCCAGCATACGTACTTTCCAGTTAACAATTTTTTCTCTATTTAATAGAGGTGGCTTATTCCCACCACCAAGCTCAGAACCGTTTTTAGTATGTGCCATGTGATCAACTCAAATAGTAAGCTTTATGTTTGTGAAAATGAAGCTTTGATACCACTTGTTGTTTTCCAAATGCACAATAGAGATCTAGAAGGAGGGTTAAATATATCTCTAAAAACTTTTGTTCATTTAAAAGATTAAGTATCAGATAATTAATTTGTTTAATTAATTTAGCACAATAGAATATTAGTATAAAATCCTCATTAAAGGTTTAATGAAATCTTGATTCTATCTTTGGTGTGTGAAGATTAGTCACTGACAGATAAAATAGTTTATAGCAGTTAATGACAGAATATAAATGTTGAAAGTAAATATCATAAGATGTTTTAAATGTTTCAGAGTATTAACACTCATAGTCCACTCTTCTACTTCAACAAGTAGGAAATCCACTAAGGATAAGGTCACTCAGACCATATTACAATTGAATCACTTAGATTCTTGCAAGTCATTTAGTCTCAGAATATTCAGATACTTAGTCTAGGACACTTAGACCTCTTCAAGTCACTCTGACTTGGTATAATGATCTCACAGATCAAGTGAATCATAACTGATTGTAGATTTAGTTTGAGGTGCTACTAAGCTTTACAATGATGCTTAAATTCTTCTGATACTTAGCTGCGTTAAACAAGTACTTCTCCTTCTGTGTTCGCAGAGTAGATTTTTTCTTTTTGCTTTTGCAGATGTTTGACTTTGTACTTGTGTGATTCGTATTTGGATTTGAATCCTCATACAATTTTATATCTCTTCATAAATAGTTCCATTGGAGCATTTAATATTCTGATAGTGTTTTTAATGCTCTTCTGACTATGGGGTAGATAAAAGACTTTCTTCTGGATCTAGTATATTCCATCAATCAGTAGTTCTCACCTACCTCTGAACTGAGGTAACAAACTTTTTACAATGCAGTCTTTCTGATCTTTCTTTCTGAATTTGAAGATGGTGAGAAACATTTTTGAAATCCTTATATTTAAGCTATGTAATACTCTGTACTTGTCAGATTTATAACCGTTCTGACAATGTCTTCAATCTTGACTTATTCTTTGAGTTTTATGAAGAACGTAGAGTTTGATATAAAATACTCAACATGCTCAATTCTACGAATGCTTTTCTCCTAGTCAGTGAGATGTTCTAAGATATACTCTACGAAATGTGTTTTACGATGCTGGAGCAGACTCTGCGAACTTATTCTTTCAACAGCTTTTCCAGCTTTGGAGACTACTCTGATAACAATTTTATGATTCTGAATACAGCTCTACGTTCCTGATAGTAGACTGTTTCTGACATACATTAGATGATTCTACTGTTTTACGAACTACTAGAGTGCTTTGTTAATAACTTTCATATTTTGATTTGTAGATTGTTTTCTACGACACTTCAAGATTATTTAGGCAGTTCCATAGCTTGATCTACGATTGCTCAGATATCTCAGTATTTTCTTGACGATTCTGACTGCTGCAATACGAACTCAAGACATACTCTGTGAACCATAAAGACTTTACGAATAGACAGAGTAACTCTACGATACTTTACGATTGCTTAGACAACTTTATGAGTTGTTCGACGATTTCAACTGTTGTACTGCTAACTCAATATTACCCTGCGATCAATAAGGACTTTATGGACATGTAGAGTAACTTTACAAAAGATCTGATCGTATCAGTCTATACATATCATCATCTCAAAGATCAACCTAATAAGTTTGATCATTATATTCTAAGTCCCTGTACAATAAATCTCATATAAAGACTTTACAAAAGCAACTGAGCAAATATACATTAATTACTTTTGTATCATTAAATCATACAACTGTAAATCCTAACATGCTAAGTAAACAAATAGTTAAGAAAAAGATATTTCCTGCTCTTAATCAAAAACTTGGTTGCCAAAGAACATATTCATAGTACCTAAGTCGACTGAAATGGTTTAAGAATCGTTATGGCAATTTGGTGGAGCTTTTTCGTAATAGCTCTAGGTTTGGGTGGGATCCAGTCAATAAAAAGTTCACTGCTAGGGATGAAGTGTGGGAAGATTATTTCACGGTGAACTTCTATTATTTTTTAAAATAATTATTTTGACAACTCTATTTTATATATTTATATTATTCACACTATGATTAATAGAGTTCTTTTTTTGTTAGTAGTCCCACCCGAATCATAAATACTTAAAGACCGATACTTTTGATGACTATGAAAAATTAAAAAGTGTAATTGGTAATATAACTATTATTGGAAAAAACTCAATTGCACTAGGTGATGAAACTGATGGAAGAACATTTAAGGTGGAAGAAAATAGAAAAAAATTGGGATAGAAGATTTGAATTATGATTATAATAATAATAATGTGTTTATACCAAATGAGGTTGGAACAACATTCCAAGAACCACCACCCAGGCAATCTACTCCACCACCTAGACAACCTACTCCACCCTTACTATTTCAACAAATATGGAGGCTTCCTTGGCCAGCAATGCTAAGAAAAAATGAAAAAGAATTGAGTTTGAAGGGAATAATAGCTCCATTAAGAACACTACTCAAGTTAATGTTTTAGAAAAACGTTTTATTAATGTTGACTTAATTACTACTGATTTTCGGGGAATCCATAGCCTATTTGAGAAAACGGAAAGAGATAGTAGTTGTTGGGATGCTATCAAAGAGATACTAAATTTGGACAGCCAAACTCGTTACAAGGCGATTGAATTGCTTACTACTAAATTAAATAAAGATATGTTCGTGAAAATCTTACCAGAAGAGCGCTTAGATTGGATAACATACAAATTGCTAGAATGAGTGCAGTTATTAAGATGATGGTCTGGGATGGGAAATATGCTTTAGTTGGTTTTAGTATCCAGCGAAGGCATGTTAATAGTTTGAACTTTAATTTTAATGCATGTTCTAGTTGGTTTCTTTAATTGTGTAGGCATGCCTAACATTTTGGAATTTGGTTTGTATATGCTCTGTTTAGTTTTTGTAATAGGTGCAAACATGTTTAATATTATGGGATTTGGTTAAAAAATATGTGTCTGGTTTTGTCAATTGGTGTTACATTTTCATTGTTTTCATCAATTTTAATGACTCATACCAATTTTTATATAGTTATTTCATGCTATCTTCTATAGCTAAATTCATGTTATAACAGTTAGGATATTACTTTTATTTTGTACCAAATGAATTATTACATAATGTAATTTACTTTTAATTTTTTACAAGATAAAATATAATGTCTCATGCAAATATACAAGGAGATAATGGAGTATATGAAGAGGATGTGTACTACAAGGAGAAGAAATAGATAAGGAAGAAATAGAGGATGCCATGGAAGAAGACATGGAAGAATAATTTTATGAAGCGATCATGTACTTATTGATGACAATTGAAACTATGATGCATGTCTTAAACGAGTTTATAGTTATACTATGAATGTATTGGACGTCCATTAACATGACGACCAATTACATCGAACGTGTATAATTACACATATAATGTAATGGATGAGGAACCTGAAAACTTTTGGCAAGTCTATAAATTATATCCAGATGTGTTTCACAAACTGTGCATTATTATTAGGGAGAAAACACTTTTACAAGATACAAGATTTATTTGTATTGAAGAAATTATTGCAACTTTTTTACTCACTGTTAGGTAAAATTCTTGATATTTTTTAACGCGTGAAACTTTTGGTTGATCCCATTTTGCTAGTAGTAGAAATTTTAACAAAGTCTTAAAGGCTTTGAACACACTAGCATCTCAAATGATGGCTAAATCTGGATCCACAGTACCATCTAAAATAAAAGAAAGCACAAGATTTTTCCTTACTTTAAGGTAAGTAATGAAAATTTCATTTTTATCACTATTTTTTGTTGTTGTTATTTATCACCATTATATTGAATATAAATGCATATTAATTCATTTAAGGATTACATTGGAGCTATTGGCGGTACACATATTCCAATAATGGTAAAAGGATGTGATGTAAGTAGTTATCGTAATCGTCATGGAAAAATATCGCTGAATGAATTTGCAGCTTGTAATTTTGATTTGGAATTCATATATGTGCTTAGTAAGTGGGAGGGTTCAGCTCATGATTCAAAAGTGCTAAGTGTTAATAAAGATGAACGAACTTAAAGTGCCACAAGGTATGTACTTATCTCGTTTTTCATTTTATTTGTTTGGTATTAGATTCTACATTTCATAGTATTTTTTTAAATGACATATAATTAGGTAATTTTTTCTTGGTGGATTGTGGATTCCCAAATTGGCGCCAATTTTTAACTCCTTTTCGAGGTGTTTGATATCATCTTCAAGCTTTTGACGGCCAGGGTCGTGACCCTGAAAATGCATTTGAGTTGTTCAATCTTTGCCATGCTTCCTTAAGGAACGTAATTGAGAGAATATTTGGTACATTTAAATCGAGATTCACAATTTTCAAGTCTGCACCTCCATTTATTTGCAAAACTAAAGAAGATCTAGTACTAGCTTGTGTAGGAATCCATATTTGAGTTGTTCAATCTTCGCCATGCTTTCTTAAGGAACGTAATTGAAAGGATATTTTGTATATTTAAATCGAGATTCACAATTTTCAAGTCTGCACCTCCATTTATTTATAAAACTGAAGCAGAGCTGGTACTAGCTTGTGTAGGACTCCACAATTTTCTTCGTAAGGAGTGTCGTTTAAATGAATTTCCTATTGAACTAGATAACGAGTCTTCACCATCTTCATCGTTACCAGTCAATCAAGGATATAATTTGGAACAAGTTTTTGAAACTCAAAGGCAACAACGAGAGATTGCTAATAAATGAAGGACTTGTATAACTTCTGACATGTGGAGAGATGTTGAGCATAATAATAACAATGACCGGTAACAAGGGTAATGAGTTTTGAAATTCTTAAAATTTTTGAATTATTATGAGTTTATTTTGGTGATTACAGATATGGGTGATTTTGGTACCTACTAAGTTCAATTATGGTAAATTTTCTATAACTTATTGACAATTTACTTATATGTATAAAGTTTTACGACTTTTGATTATATAGATTTTTATTGTGATATTATTTTGTGAAAACAGAGTTTGATATTCCTACTGAAAAACGTGCGTCAATACATAAAGTATATATAGTCCAATGAAAATTGAGCTTAACTTTGGTGTTGTTGCGTCTGTAGTTTCTAAAGTTTTATTGGTATCTGAGTATCCAAATTTATCATGAAATGAGTAGAATAATATGAAGGCTTTCAACATATATAAAATCTAATGCCACAAGAATTCAATAAAATAATGAGATTTTCTCTAGTTCATGCAAAAAAAAGGGAGAGGTTGTACACATGAGCTAATTAACAATTAATATAAGATACAAGATATATTAGAAGATTACAAAAGTCTACTAAAATCTTAATAAAAAGTCTATAAAAGTCTGTCACTTATTTTATGGAGTCTTTAAAAGTCATTTTAAAAAAAAAAAAAGTCATTAAAATTCACAAACTCTACAAAAATCTGTCACTTAAAAAAAGTATTTAAAAGTCTTTAATTGAATACAACTCCCTAAAAGAATCAATCCCTGTAGAAGAAAACGAATTAATTACCCAAGACAACAAGATATTTTGCAAATCATTAACTATTAGAAAAGATATTTGGATAAAATAAGATTTCAATCCACAAAATTAAGAATGGTATTGGATATTTATTTTTCTCCAATTGCATAACAATTATGTGATTTAGTTTTTGGTTCCATATAACTATTATGCGGTACTCATATTTTTTTCTCTCCTACCACATAATAGTTATGCGGTAAAAGGAAAAAAAAAAATTCAAGGCATCGCATAACAGTTATGGGGTACTAAAAAAAATAAACTTTGGTACCGCATAACACTTATGCGGTGTATTTTAAAGTTTTTTTTTCCTTCTAACACGTAATAGTTATATGGTACCTAATTTTTTCTTCCTCCTAAGACATAACAGTTATGCGACGCGAAATTTTTTTTATGTAAAAAAATTTAGACCGTGCTGCATAACAATTTTTTTAATAAAAATTTAGACCGTGTCACATAACAATTGCGCGATGCATATGAGGGGCAATATGAACATTTTTTATGTAGGCCATATATCGTATAATAATTGTGCGATGGTGCTAATAACAATTATGTGGTATGTTTATTTCTACGTCATTTGATCTCTCTACGGACGGACAAGATTGGATTGAATGAAAAATTGCTCCCATCTAACTTTGGTTATAGATCTCTGTCTGTCTCTCTCTTTCTATATATATATATATATATATATATATATATACACACACACACACACACACACACACACACACACATACACACACACACACACATGCGAGGATGATCCACATCCAAAGCTCAGATCCTTCAATCATTCAACTTACATCTATCTATCCATTTATAGATCTAAAGGAGGAGAACAATGTTATCCGCATAACAGCTATTAATTAAGATGCTCAAAGACTATTATGCGGAGCCTGACCTACACAGGATATTACCTATATACCATCGAATTAAAAAATAAAGGATCCGCATAATAGTTATGCTGATTAGCTCCTCCTTTAGCATAATTGTTATGAGGTGCCAAAACTATTATGCGGTGCCAAAATTCTATCCGCATAACTGTTATGCGGATTGCACTTCATATAAACCATTGATCTTATTCTCATTTGCTCAAATCTGTTGTAATTGTGCGAGTTCAAATACTCTGGAGAACATAGGTTGGGCAAAGAATAAGGCTTCTCAAAATTAATCTTTGTAGCTTGTAATCCACGAGATTAGTAAGAAATATATCATATTTATTATCTTTAAATCATAGATATATTTTTTATTTATAGGATTGGTGGAATGATCTTTAGAAGGGGCAGATCCTTAGGCATAAATAAAAATTGGAAGATAAAATGAATGAATGCATATGCATGAGAGTTGCTTCTGTACATAATTAAAACAAGTTTTCTGTCATTGGTTGCTGTCGAAAATTCTAATTTGTATCAACCCATATATGACTTCAAGTTAGGTTTTGACCCCGACAATATATCTAGTGCACTGAATATGCATTGGATTCCCTTGAATGCTCATTAGCAATAAACAATAATTCTACTTGTCATTCTCCAATATATATACCCTCATATAAATTTATAATTCTACTTTTTTAGTTTATAAGTATATTATATTGTAATCATTGTGTATTTAAACTAAGAAAAGGCTATTAAATTTTGTGGAATGTAAAAATTTTGACGGGATAAGAAACAAGGTAACTTTTAAAAAATTTGAGGTGACTAGGATACATAAAACCAGGACTTGTCTTAGGGAATATTTGATAAAAATTGAATAAAATAATTTTGAATGTTTAAGTAATTTGAATGAAATATATTTCTGAATACTGAATGAAAAAAGTTATTTAATAAGTGACATGTCTAAAATATCTGAATAATATATTTTTACCATTTTATCCATCTGAAAAAATTCAAAATTATTGTAAATTTATTTAATATTACTTAATATAATATTTAATATTTTTTTAATATTTTTTAATTTTAATTTTTTTTTTTTACTTCATTCAGTTGAGACTAAACTATTCAACTAAAAAAATTAAATTTAACAATTCAATCCAAAAATCTGACCGATTCAACTATTTAAATTTAAATAAATAAACTGAATAATTTAGTCTATTTGACCAATTTAATTATTCAACCATTTATGTGACGCCCCCAAATCTGAGCCCACACAGCCCAAACTTGAGTCGTCAAAAGACTACAACAAAATTATTACAACAAAGCACAACGTACAACAATACAGTGTATAATAATACACAACTAAGTCTTCACTATTATTGCCACACTATTTTACAAAACGTGAAGACTATGATAACTATTCCTCGGACCCTCACTCCATTCCCCGGCTAGACCCTGTTATGTTTTCATCTCCTGTTGAAAAACAATGGAACAAAAGAAAGGGTGAGCTCAAATAGCCCAGTAAAGAATATCATGACTAAGATAATGACGAATAAATTATCATTAGTCTTCAACATCTGAGTTCTTGATAGAATACAATAGACTACAAGGTTTATATCAAAAACTGCAGTTAAATTCTTAAACAACGTTCAGATCAATAATAGCAGCGGAATGAGTAATCTATTAGAAGAATAATGCAGACTATAATGTCCACTCGGTTCTCTTTTTAGGAAAAACATCATCAACTTTTATCATCTGAAATATCATTAGTCAAGATAATACAAATTCACAGTTCCTGATCATAATCATGCAGATCAACAGTTCATCTTTGCACTACGGGCCAAAGACATTCAATATAACACCAACGGTCATGATTATACCAGATTCAGCCTTTGGTCATAATCATACCAAACAACAGTTCATCTTTGCACTACGGGCCAAAGAGAACATTCACCACGTGCCATAAAAGACACCGAACAGATGTATCGCCTTTAACCTATTATATCGCCTTTAACCTATCATCTGTTCAACAAATATATCACATCTGTGCCCCCGGCCACAGATATTCACAACAGCTTGATTTTTGGATGATTAGAATGATATAAATGATGAACAGAAGAAATAGGATAACAATAAGTATCGGAAGTTTACTTTGTACAGATTCAAATAATGTCCAAATTGTCAACATGATGTGGAGTGAAATTCAAGATCCACAGTTCAGAATAACGGTTACAATTCAATAGAAAGGTTCACGTAAATAGGAAGGTTCAGTTGAAATAATGAAGTTCAACTATTATGGAACATATAATATTTTCAGGAATTATAGAAGCAATAGTTCCATAATAAATTTCGATTTAGGAGTATGAAAGAAAATAATATCCCTTACCGTAGCAGGTTTGATTAACAAAAGGTGAAGGAAATTAATACAAAGGGTTATTCACCAACAGGCGGCAATCCGCTCCGTAAGGTTATTCCCACAATTTAATAGAATTTGAGTACAAAGAGTTATTCACCAAACAGGCGGCAATCCGCTCCGTAAGGTTATTCTCAGAGATTAATAATGAATGAATACGAAAGGTTATTCACCAACAGGCGGCAATCCGCTCCGTAAGGTTATTCCCACAATTTAATAGAATTTGAGTACAAAGAGTTATTCACCAAACAGGCGGCAATCCGCTCCGTAAGGTTATTCTCAGAGATTAATAATGAATGAATACGAAAGGTTATTCACCAACAGGCGGCAATCCGCTCCGTAAGGTTATTCCCACAATTTAATACATGGAAATAAAAGGCACGTATTATGAGTAAGGAAGAAACAATATTATTATCGAGAACCAAATAATGATAATCCCTTACCATAGTACGTTTGAATAATGGAAGATGAAAAAGATGGTATCCCTTACCTCAACACGTGACTGGATATTGATTTAAAAGAGGTTGATTAACTTGAACAGTACACGTATACTTATAGATCTTCACAAATACTCAAGATAACTTAAGCACACTTAGAGAGAACTTTCACAAGAAGTATTTAGAGAGAGAAAGAAAAAACAAGTAAGGAAGTTTATGAAAAATCCTTAAGTTAAGGCTTCTATTTATAGCCAAAAATCTTATCATTCATTTAATCTAAACCATTCATTTAAAGATCATCTTTTAATCTACACCATCCATTTCAAATATTATATTATCTTTAATATACACCATTCATTTCATATCACCTAATAATCACCTAACTTTATATTATAAACAAATCAATTTAATTATTCAACAATAATTCACACTTTAATCTACACCATTCATTTCATATCACCTAATAATCACCTAACTTTATATTATAAACAAATCAATTCAATTATTCAACAATAATTCACACTTTAATCTACACCATTCATTTCATATCACCTAATAATCACCTAACTTTATTTTATAAACAAATAACTTTATCAATTCAATTATTATGACTAATTGTTATAAATACAGTATAGTTAGCTCTTAGATATCACGTCAATAAATTAATGAAATACAACTGTTTAAATAACATCATAATAGAGATAACAATAATGTAAAATAAAGCATACGTTACTGTGTAATGACAATTATTGATTCAATAATGTGAATTACTGTGCATATGTTACTGTGACAATTATTAGGTTCAATAATTTTAAAAACAGTGCAACAACAATTATTGAATTGATAATATAAAATATTATGCAGTGACAATTATCGATGAAATGATGTGTAACAGTTACGGTGTCAATTATCAGACTAATAATATGAGACACTATGCAATACCGCGTGTTTACTGTAGAGTACCGTGTGCTACAGAAAATACCATAAACTACCGTATGCTACTATTCTTTTATCACCGGTATTTTAACAGTTCCGTTGACTATTTTTATTTAAAAAGGTTACTTATGTCGTTTTCTATATCCGACAAATATTCCGTTGTGGGGTCCACCAATAATTTATTATTTCGGCGCCGTCGTACGGCACGAATATTCCCCGACCAAACGAATATTCCCCGACAAAGCGAATATTGTCCGACAAAATAAAATTTGCACATAACATCCTTAACTTTCAATTTTGTTAATTTAACCACTTACTGTTTCAAAAAAAATATATATGAAGAAAAATTAAATTTTGTATTTCATAAAATTCGGGGTCTTACAACCTCCCCTCCTTATGAAATTTCGTCCCCGAAATTGACGTACCTGACATATCGAAGAGGTAAGGATACTTAGATTTCATCTCAGATTCTAGCTCCCAGGTCATTTCCTCAGTATCTTGGTTCCTCCATAAAACCTTAACTTGAGGTATAACCTTTGAGCGTAGGATCTGCTCCTTCATATCCAGGATCTTAACAGGTACCTCCTCGTATGTTAAATCCTCTGCTATAACGTCTGGTTCTAACTCAATGACGTGGTTTGGGTCCTTCACATATTTACGTAACATAGATATGTGAAAAACGTTATGGATGCGAGACATACTTGGTGGTAGGGCTAGTCTGTAGGCTACGGTTCCTATTCGATCGAGGATTTCAAATGGGCCAATAAATCGAGGGTTGAGCTTTCCTCTCTTTCCGAATCTCGTAACCCCTTTCCATGGAGAAACACGTAAGAATACATGATCTCCGACGTTGAAATTTTCGTCTCTCCGATGAAGATCAGCATAACTCTTTTGTCGTTCTTGTGCGGTCTGTATTCGTTGTCGGATCATTTGGATCTTTTCGGTCGTCAAGCGTACCAACTCGGGTCCCAACAATTTTGCTTCTCCTACCTCATTCCAACATATTGGAGAGCGACACTTCCTTCCATACAAAGCCTCGAATGGAGCCATGCCTATGCTTGCTTGGTAACTGTTGTTGTAAGAAAATTCCACCAATGGCAAGTACTTATCCCAACTTCCTTTGAAGTCTAATACACAAAGTCTCAAAAGATCTTCGAGGGTCTGGATCGTCCTTTCCGATTGTCCGTCCGTTTGAGGATGGTATGCAGAACTAAAACGTAGTTCAGTGCCCATAGCTTTTTGTAGACTGATCCAAAAGCGTGAAGTGAATCTAGGATCTCGATCAGAAACTATGGAAACTGGCATGCCATGCAATCTCACGATCTCATTTATGTACATACCGGCAAGACGTTCAAGTGAAAAGTTTTCTCGTATAGGCAAGAAATGAGCAGATTTGGTCAATCTATCTACGATCACCCAAATTGCATCTAAGCCTTGAGAAACTTTTGGAAGACCGGTCACGAAGTCCATATTGATGTGTTCCCACTTCCATTCGGGAACTTCAAGTGATTGTAATGGACCTTTAGGAACTTGATGCTCTGCCTTGACACGTTGACAAGTTAGGCACCTTGAGATAAACTCTGCAATCTCTCTTTTCATATTGTTCCACCAAAATGTATGTCGAAGATCTCGATACATCTTGGTACCTCCTGGGTGGATTGCAAATGGCGTGTTGTGTGCCTCCATCATGATTTTATGCTTTAATTCAGGATCGTTAGGAACACAGAGTCGAGAGTTGACTCGAAGTATTCCTTTCTCGTCGATTCTTGCTTCGGGAATGACACCTTCTTGTACTTTCTTTATCATGTTTATCAGTTCCGGATCGGTAGCTTGAGCAGCTTTAATTTTATCGATTAAAGTTGGTTCTACTCGCACGTGAGCAATCTTCGAGTGGGTCCCTGGTGTCTTTAGCTCTATCTCCATCTTTTGCAAGTCGTACAAAATACACTTTTGTGTTGTCAGCAGTGCACTTGTACTTGCATAAGATTTTCTGCTCAAAGCGTCAGCTACAACGTTCGCCTTTCCCGGGTGATACTGGATTGTGTGGTCATAATCCTTTAACAGCTCAAGCCAACGTCGTTGTCGCATGTTGAGTTCCTTCTTGGTGAAGAAATACTTGAGACTTTTATGATCCGTATAGATATCCACTTTTTCTCCGTACAAGTAGTGTCTCCAGATCTTCAACGCGAAAACGACTGCTGCCAACTCTAGATCATGAGTAGGATAATTTTTCTCATAATCTTTGAGTTGTCGAGAGGCGTAGGCTATAACCTTTCCATGTTGCATAAGGACACAGCCTAGACCTTTGCCAGAAGCATCGCTGTAGATAACAAATTCTCCTGATCCTGATGGTATGGTCAGAACAGGAGCTGAAACCAGTCTCTTCTTGAGTTCTTGGAAACTTTTCTCGCATTCCTCGCTCCATATAAGTTTTGTACTAGAATGAATGATACCGATATCTAGTACTTAAACTTTCAACTCTTGGTGTTCTATGGGAGCCATTTGGTGTGGGACTTTAAAAATGGGCTTAGTGCCGGGTTCAAGATCGATACAGAATTCAATTTCACGGTTTGGGGTAAGCCAGAAAGTTCCTCAGAAAAAAAACGTCAGGAAACTCATTAACAATGGGAATATCATTCAAGTTTGACGTGTTTTTGTTCAAATCAGTGACATGAGCTAAAAAGGCTTGACATCCGTTTTTCAATAAACGAATGGCTTTATGGCTAGAAATAACAGTTATAGATTTCAATGGTTTAGTTGCTTGAATTTGCATGACAGGTTGATTAGGAATATGAAAACTAATAATCTTATGAAAACAATCAATTTTAGCATGATGGGTAGTCAACCAATCAATTCCTAAAATCACATCAAATTCACGCATCTCCAAAGAAATAAGGTCAACAGGTAATGTGAGGTTGTTGATTTGAACTAGGCAAGATTTATAGATAGTAAATGTAATAGGTATTTCTCCCAATAAGGTTTCAACTGATAAGACAAGATTTAAGTTTTCAATAGTCAAATTTAAACGTTGAGTACATATAGGTGGGATAAAAGAGTGGATAGAGCCAGTATCTAATATGGCATAGACTTCACGAGAATTTATGAATAGCTTACCGGTTATCACCTCATTCGGTTTCTTGACTGTTATCGTCAAATCGAATCCCGAATACTTCATTCGGATCTTCACGTATTTCAACCATGGGAATACCACTGAATAATTTTCTAGCAAACTGTTTCTCGGGTTCATCAACTTCATCAGTAGTAAGGTACCAATGATTTCCATTAAAATAGTATTTTCGATAGACTGCAGTTTCCACGATAGTGACTAACTTAACCTGAATTCCTCTAAATTGTAACGCCCAAAAGTATAGAAACATCATTTTTAAATAATCTTGAAAATCATAGCTGGAACACCATAAATCCCAAAGACTAATATAAAAAGTCCATATATTCTGATCCTTTGTTATAGAGCATAACCAGGTGATATCACTCTCCCAATTAGTGAGTAAATTAAAGGCAATAATTTCTGCAAGTTCGTTACTTCCTTTAATTGCTTCTAAGAATGGATCTGGAACGACTGTAGCAGAGCTTTCGCCTTCATCCTTACTGGATAGAACACGCATAATTTTTGCCTTAGGCAAATGATTCAACTCTGAGTTTGTAAGAAAATTATTCGTCGCCTCTTGTTTTGCAGCTACATTTGTTTCGGTAATTTCATAGTTAACCTCCTGATTTCCAGATGCCATAATTAACTGTGGTCACAAAATAAATGTTAGTTCAAATAAACTGACTCATCTCTTCATGTTCCTACATTCAAATCGATTCATTAGATAAAAAATAAATCTAATTTAGGTAGGACACACTAGTGATTGATTCTATTCGTCTCTCCCCTCCTAGTTCTAACCCCAGATCTCCATTAAAGACCATATCCCTAAGCTCTGATGCCAACTGTGACGCCCCCAAATCTGAGCCCACACAGCCCAAACTTGAGTCGTCAAAAGACTACAACAAAATTATTACAACAAAGCACAACGTACAACAATACAGTGTATAATAATACACAACTAAGTCTTCACTATTATTGCCACACTATTTTACAAAACGTGAAGACTATGATAACTATTCCTCGGACCCTCACTCCATTCCCCGGCTAGACCCTGTTATGTTTTCATCTCCTGTTGAAAAACAATGGAACAAAAGAAAGGGTGAGCTCAAATAGCCCAGTAAAGAATATCATGACTAAGATAATGACGAATAAATTATCATTAGTCTTCAACATCTGAGTTCTTGATAGAATACAATAGACTACAAGGTTTATATCAAAAACTGCAGTTAAATTCTTAAACAACGTTCAGATCAATAATAGCAGCGGAATGAGTAATCTATTAGAAGAATAATGCAGACTATAATGTCCACTCGGTTCTCTTTTTAGGAAAAACATCATCAACTTTTATCATCTGAAATATCATTAGTCAAGATAATACAAATTCACAGTTCCTGATCATAATCATGCAGATCAACAGTTCATCTTTGCACTACGGGCCAAAGACATTCAATATAACACCAACGGTCATGATTATACCAGATTCAGCCTTTGGTCATAATCATACCAAACAACAGTTCATCTTTGCACTACGGGCCAAAGAGAACATTCACCACGTGCCATAAAAGACACCGAACAGATGTATCGCCTTTAACCTATTATATCGCCTTTAACCTATCATCTGTTCAACAAATATATCACATCTGTGCCCCCGGCCACAGATATTCACAACAGCTTGATTTTTGGATGATTAGAATGATATAAATGATGAACAGAAGAAATAGGATAACAATAAGTATCGGAAGTTTACTTTGTACAGATTCAAATAATGTCCAAATTGTCAACATGATGTGGAGTGAAATTCAAGATCCACAGTTCAGAATAACGGTTACAATTCAATAGAAAGGTTCACGTAAATAGGAAGGTTCAGTTGAAATAATGAAGTTCAACTATTATGGAACATATAATATTTTCAGGAATTATAGAAGCAATAGTTCCATAATAAATTTCGATTTAGGAGTATGAAAGAAAATAATATCCCTTACCGTAGCAGGTTTGATTAACAAAAGGTGAAGGAAATTAATACAAAGGGTTATTCACCAACAGGCGGCAATCCGCTCCGTAAGGTTATTCCCACAATTTAATAGAATTTGAGTACAAAGAGTTATTCACCAAACAGGCGGCAATCCGCTCCGTAAGGTTATTCTCAGAGATTAATAATGAATGAATACGAAAGGTTATTCACCAACAGGCGGCAATCCGCTCCGTAAGGTTATTCCCACAATTTAATAGAATTTGAGTACAAAGAGTTATTCACCAAACAGGCGGCAATCCGCTCCGTAAGGTTATTCTCAGAGATTAATAATGAATGAATACGAAAGGTTATTCACCAACAGGCGGCAATCCGCTCCGTAAGGTTATTCCCACAATTTAATACATGGAAATAAAAGGCACGTATTATGAGTAAGGAAGAAACAATATTATTATCGAGAACCAAATAATGATAATCCCTTACCATAGTACGTTTGAATAATGGAAGATGAAAAAGATGGTATCCCTTACCTCAACACGTGACTGGATATTGATTTAAATGAGGTTGATTAACTTGAACAGTACACGTATACTTATAGATCTTCACAAATACTCAAGATAACTTAAGCACACTTAGAGAGAACTTTCACAAGAAGTATTTAGAGAGAGAAAGAAAGAACAAGTAAGGAAGTTTATGAAAAATCCTTAAGTTAAGGCTTCTATTTATAGCCAAAAATCTTATCATTCATTTAATCTAAACCATTCATTTAAAGATCATCTTTTAATCTACACCATCCATTTCAAATATTATATTATCTTTAATCTACACCATTCATTTCATATCACCTAATAATCACCTAACTTTATATTATAAACAAATCAATTTAATTATTCAACAATAATTCACACTTTAATCTACACCATTCATTTCATATCACCTAATAATCACCTAACTTTATATTATAAACAAATCAATTCAATTATTCAACAATAATTCACACTTTAATCTACACCATTCATTTCATATCACCTAATAATCACCTAACTTTATTTTATAAACAAATAACTTTATCAATTCAATTATTATGACTAATTGTTATAAATACAGTATAGTTAGCTCTTAGATATCACGTCAATAAATTAATGAAATACAACTGTTTAAATAACATCATAATAGAGATAACAATAATGTAAAATAAAGCATACGTTACTGTGTAATGACAATTATTGATTCAATAATGTGAATTACTGTGCATATGTTACTGTGACAATTATTAGGTTCAATAATTTTAAAAACAGTGCAACAACAATTATTGAATTGATAATATAAAATATTATGCAGTGACAATTATCGATGAAATGATGTGTAACAGTTACGGTGTCAATTATCAGACTAATAATATGAGACACTATGCAATACCGCGTGTTTACTGTAGAGTACCGTGTGCTACAGAAAATACCATAAACTACCGTATGCTACTATTCTTTTATCACCGGTATTTTAACAGTTCCGTTGACTATTTTTATTTAAAAAGGTTACTTATGTCGTTTTCTATATCCGACAAATATTCCGTTGTGGGGTCCACCAATAATTTATTATTTCGGCGCCGTCGTACGGCACGAATATTCCCCGACCAAACGAATATTCCCCGACAAAGCGAATATTGTCCGACAAAATAAAATTTGCACATAACATCCTTAACTTTCAATTTTGTTAATTTAACCACTTACTGTTTCAAAAAAAATATATATGAAGAAAAATTAAATTTTGTATTTCATAAAATTCGGGGTCTTACAATTTAATTCCAATCAAATAACCGCTTATTGACCTTCCTAATTAGAGAGCGCGTTGCAATATGAATGACAGTTTGTCCTAAATTTCGAGTTGTTCAGGAGCCAATTTTTTTATTTTTTATTTTTATTTATATGTATATTTTTATTTTTTATTTTAATCGGGTGGGAGGTCAAGTCATGTCTGATTATGGTACAGCAGGTACCCACCTTACTTTTACAATATCACTTTTTTTTTCTTTCCCTCTTTTGATCTTTTAAGTTTAATTATATTACTATAACTTCTGATTTATAAAGTTATTATTAACGTTTTAAAAATTAATTTTAAATTTTAAATTAATATAATTATAAATTATTTAAAAAATACTACAGTTGTAAGAAAGTAATTTTGCGTTCAATTTTTTTTTTCTTCAATTTTTTTAATTTTATAACGGTGGCTATAAAGTAAAATACATTTAACAAACGATAGATGAATTTTAATTTGTCGATTATTTCTTATCGAAACTTACTCTATAATTTAATTTAATTATGTGGTCCGAATAATTCCATACCATAACTTGGCTCGGGTCAATTCACTCATTCTTTATTAAAAGCAAATAGTTGAAGAGCACGAACTGATATGACGCAGCAGCGGAATATGTGGTTATCTATTGATGCAACGGAATATGTTTAATTTAATTTATTAATATAAAGATAAATAAATTTTTGTACATAAAAAAAAGTAATTTTTTTTTTCAAAATAAAAATAAAAATATTATAAATTAAATTGTATTGATTGTTACATAATAAGTCTCAAGACAATTTATATTCATAAGTCTAGGTAATTTCTTATATTTATTTTGAGAAGAATAATAAATAACTCTTCTAATTTATTTTAAAAGGATAATAAAATTATTAATTAATTTTTCTATGACTAGTTAAAAATTATTAAAATAAGAATATTAAATATAAATCTTACTAGATTTTTTTAAATAATAAATAAAAATACATCAAATAAATTAAAATTTTATAAATAATAAAATATATGAAAATCTTAATTATTATTATTATTTTTCACTGCAACGTGATATGGATCATCATCATCTAGCTATCGATAACTTAGATGTCTCATATTTATTGAAAAGTGTTTCGATTGATGAGATTTAGTAGGAAACATATGAAATCGATGATATATATGAGATTGATATTCAAATATATATTTTTTAAAGCGTATTGATTTGATCTCATAAATGAGATCAATATATTATTTTTAAAATTTAAATTAATCATATTAAATATTAAAAATATTTTAGATTATTTTAAAAAAAATTAATATTAATTTTATAATTTAAAAAAGATAGAATACTACTTTTTTAATATTAATATTTTATTTTTTTATTTAGTCTTTTATATTTTATAAATTTTATTTTTTATCTTATATAATTTATAAACACCGCGTGTGTCACCGGGTGTTGATATATCTCAAAATATATAAACGAGAGCCTCGCAGGAACCTCTAAATTTGACAAAATAAGGAATGAGTTTAATTTCTTAAAACTCGAGCTAAACTCATGCATGTCTAGAGCGAGTTGAGTTTCGCAAAACCCGTCTCGTTTCATTGTTATCCGCGTGCTTAGAGTCAAGGTTTAGTATGAGTGCAACTTTGTGATAAAACTTTATGTGTAATTCTACTTGCACAAACGGTGTCCGCGTGCACAAATATTATTATTTAATTTATTGAATAGTAAAGAATGATGTAAAGATAAATAACTTTATAATAATTTAAATGATACGATTTACATATTATTTTATTTATTTGGACATAACTGTTTTTATTTATAAAAAATTACTCATTTTTTATTTTTCATGATCACATAATTAATTATATTCTCAACAAAATCAACACAAATATTTTATATTAAAAATAAAATAAAAAATTTATAAAATTTAAAGGACTAAATAAAAAGATAAAAAAGAGGCATAATATAATAATATAATTAAATTTATAAGGATAAAAAAGAAAACAAATAATATGACACAGTAGTATTGCTGACATCATCTAACCGTAAGCAATTGCATTCCTTCTTGAAGGGCGTTTTATAATATAAAAAATAAGTTTTTTTTTTTTTTTTTAAAATTTCTCCCCGAATTCTTCATGTCTCTCTTGGTAGGGTTGTTCAAAATTTTCTGTTTTTTTGATTTTTTGGCGAATCAAATCGGTCAATTCGGTATAAAATCGACTGATTCGGTACCGGTTTCGGTTCGATTCGGTTCGATTCAGTTTAATTTTAACCGTTTGAACACCCCTACTTATTGGATCTTTTTTCTCTTAATCCCTTTGAATTGAAATGTAATAGTGTAGTCTTGACTCCCCAATATATATTTTTACTTCAATTATACTAATTTTTTGATCTACTTTTTTTAATAATAATTCAAATATGTTAAAAGATAAATAATAATTATAAATTAGTTTTTCAAAAAATATTAAAGTCACGAATTTTACCGTTGAAATTAATAAAAAAAATTAACCATTAAAATTTTAATAAATTGTGCACGTTCATTAAATGAATGTCTAATTACTCCCAAAATTAAGATAATACTACAATTCAATAATACAAATCAATTAACTGCATCAATTTTACTTACAATATTAAAAAATTTAAATGCTTGATATATTAATTTTTTTTAAGAAAAATATTGAAGGGGAGCTAAATTAATTGATGTTCTTACAAAAACAAATATCTAGGAAGGAGAAAACCGTGGACCCACATTGCGCGTTATGTTCCTCGATACGGACAAAACGTAATCCCGAACCTAATCTCTTTCCCTTCCCTTCTTTATCTAAACTCACTTTCATCCTTAATTTTTTTCACTTTTTATAATTTAAATTTTATGACATTAAATTTTAATATCTTTAAATTTATATAAATTAAATCTTTTGACCACCGAATTAATCATTTTTTGATTAAAACAAACTATACGACCCCAAATAAAAGAACAATTAAAATTTTAAAGATACATATTACTTATATTAATCCTACTTTTTAAAATTTTTTTTATCAACAATTTAACACTAAGTACATGCTTATTATTTTTTTGTATTTTAAAAATATTTAAGAATAAAATTACTAAAAATACTTTTATTCAAATTAATTATTAGACGTCAAAGGCCATAATTTATAAAAATTTAAAGATATTAAAATTTAATATCTAGAATTTAAAACACTAAAATTTAAATTATAAAAAATAAAAATTTTTAAAATTTAAAATGTATTTAAGCCTGTCTATTTCCCATCTCCAAAAGAAGTGTTCCTTTTTTCTTCTCCTCCTTCTCTGCTCTACTGTAGTCTTTAAAAGCCACACCTCTCTCTCTTCGTCATATATTTCGTAACTATCTTCCTTATTCTTTACTATTTTCTTTGATCTGAGATTCTGATCTGGCGTTCTTTTACAACTCCTAAAAATTGTCAGTGCTACTGGTACGAAATTAATTAAGCATACCCATTAATTCTCTTTTTATAGAAATATCAAAAATTCAATAATAAATCCAATTTGGTAGCTTTTTTTTATAGAGGAAATAGGAATAAAATCTAGTAATCTATATACCCATTTTTTATTTGTTTTTAAGTTTTTTATTATAGGGAGAAAAAAGAGTAGACGAGTGGGAAAAAAGAAAAGCAAGCAGAGATGGTACAGACGGGGGACCAGCACCACCATCACCATCCACATCCACCGCCGGCCCAAGCACCTCCGACGCTAGCACAACCACTCGGTGCCGCCAGAGGGCCCGCTTTCCCTCCCACCGAACAACTCCTTAAGCTCCACTACTGCATCCACTCTAACCCTTCATGGCGTCAGGACATCTCTCTCTATATCAATCAATCTATCTATCTATCTATATATATATATATATATAGAAGTGTGTTATGTTTATCTATGTATATATATACCTTCCTTTTTGTGAACTTTTATTAAAGTGAACATTTTTCTGAAAAAGGGTTTCAATAGTTTTTCTAATTAGAAAGAAAAGGTTAGTTCTTTTTGTTTGATACATCTTTGTCACGTGCATGTCTATTTGATAGGTTCCACTAGATCTTTTTTAATTGTTTTGTTTATTTTTTTTTATGCGTGTGATTTAAAAATTCAACCTTTTTTTTAATGGAACCCTTGATTCTGATTCTGTTTTGTTTATTCTATCATTTTTGAATTGCATTAGGTATCTTATTCAGTCCACCTATCCCCACCCTATATACATATAATAGACACATACACACGCACTGTTTTTGTAATTGTGTGTATAAATCTTGAATGTAGAAATTGGTAACATAATTAATTGGGTTTCACCCAGTATGAATTTGGGATTTTTGGGTTACTTTCTGTTTTAAGCTTTAGTCTTTCTAGCAGCTGATTTATGCAATTCAAATTTTACAGCACAAACTGTTATACTGTCATTCCAACACTATATTGTAATGCTTGGAAGTGCTGTTATGATTGCCAGCATTCTTGTGCCTAGAATGGGTGGAGGCCCTGTAAGTCATGTTATAGTTTGTATGTGTGTTAAGAAAATGAAAAATTATTTTATTGAGTTTCAATTTCTTAATTTTCGTTTATCCCTTGATTAGGGTGATAAGGCTCGAGTGATTCAGTCGTTGCTGTTTATGTCGGGAGTGAATACGCTTCTGCAGACCTTTCTTGGGACAAGACTTCCTACGGTGATGGGCCCGTCATTTGCTTATGTCATATCGGTGTTGGCAATTATCAATGATTTGTCTGAGAGTAAATTCTCAAGTGAGCATGAGGTATGCAAAACTCAAGATTCAAGAGAAAACTAAGTAAATTTTTTACAATTTTTGTTTTTGACATTGTTTGATTGTTACTATGTTGTTAGTATTTGTACTTCTTTTTCTGGGGTTGGGTGCTTGGTTGTGGGAAGAGTGGGAAAAATTTCAGAACCATGAATTTTTTTGAAGGCTTGCTGGAGAACAGTGTATAAGTAATTCAGAAGTTTTACTAGCAAAAATTACCAACCTTTTCACACTTCTCTTCAATTGTTTTTATATACTTCTGATGGACACTAATTGTTTGGCCAGAACATCAAGCTTCAATCCACTCAAAAGACCGCTCTTGATTTTATTTTTCTCAACTACTTGGGATTCTTATTAAATTGTGTTCTTCTCATAGCTTCTTGGTTGCCTTGATTCGCTGAATTGTTCAATTCAGTAATAAATGCCTTCTAATGCTACTACAAGGTGTTGGGTGACAAGATTTCTTTCCTTCCATCTAGCTATAGCTGGGGGTATATCTGCTTTAATTAGATTTTTTGTGTGTCCGCACCTTCTACCTGTATGTTTTGTGGCATTTGCATAAGCTGCCAATCTACTTGGCTATATATGTTTTGCGGCATTTACATAACCTGCCAATCTAGTTGGTTGCTGCTCAACTTGTCCTTCGTTTAATTTCCACATACCATCTCAACATCATTAATATATCCTGTTACAATTGAATTCCCATGGTTATATTTAATAGATAGACTTTTGGGATGTAACTCGGTGATTTTATCAAGAACTTCCTTTTCAGAATTAGCTACTTAAGTGACACCCTTTTAGGAGCCTTTATTTACATTTGGATACCTGGAAGTCATTGTTGTATCAATTTTCTTGTAAGCCATCTGATGCAATAGTTTTTCTAATGACTTTGATGTGGGTTCTTGCAGAGATTTGTCCACAGCATGAGAGCTATTCAAGGATCTCTAATTGTGTCTTCCTTTATCAATATTATACTCGGATTTAGTAGGGAATGGGGAAAATTAACAAGGTAATGAAACTGTTATCTGCAGCATTAAAATTTTGAAACTCATGTTTTCTAGTGTTCTGCTGTCCTGTTTAGGAGTTCTGGGTGCCGTCTTTTAATTCTTAAAATTTTCTGTGCAGGCTCTTCAGTCCCGTTGTGATTGTGCCAGTAGTTTGCGTGGTGGGCCTTGGGTTATTTGGGAGGGGCTTCCCACAGGTATGTTTCTTTTATTGATCACTCCGATGAAAGTGGCGCTTAAACTTGATATGCAAAACTTTACATGATTCTCATGTTTCTTTTATAGCTTGGAAACTGTGTTGAGATTGGCCTCCCCATGCTAATTTTTTTGGTTGTCTGCCAGCAGTGCCAGCAGGTATTGTTTTCTTTGAAATATTTATTTTATACTTCATTCTGGAGTAGTAAATAAGACAACCCCCCCTCCTCCCCTCCTCTCCCCTCCCCTCCCCAACCCAACCCAACCAGCAAAAAAGTAAATAAATAAATTAAAAAAGAATGAAAGAAATGAAATGTATTTGTTTTGTGCAGTACTTGAAAGGCATTCACCCAATTGCACATTCCATATTTGAGAGGTTTGCTTTGCTTTTTTGCATTGCTTTTGTCTGGGCTTTCGCTGCTATCCTTACCGTGTCTGGTGCTTACAACAATGTCCGGCAGCAAACAAAGATCAGTTGTCGTACAGATGGCTTGGGCATTTTGTCATCTGCTCCATGGTAATCTTTATATTGTCCGCTATCTCCTTTTTAGTTGCATTTTTTCATTGCAATTAAGTAGTTTCTTTTGACTTGTTCAATGGTCTTTCTTCAAATATAGGGTCAAGATTCCGTATCCATTTCAGTGGGGTACACCAATATTCAGAGCAAGTCATGTCTTCGGAATGATGGGAGCTGCCCTTGTTTCATCAGCAGAGGTTTAGTTTCTATGCCATTTTAAGTATGCTTAGCATAATTTATATATTAGTTCTACTTAATTCATTTTCCTGGTCAAGTTTTCTGGGCAGACTTAAAGGGTTCTGGAACCTTTAAGAATAATAGGAGTACATACATTAAAATAGATCCCCTTTCAATTTGATGTTTTGGCAGTTTTGCACATGATCCTTTTAAGTGTATTGTAACGCAGAAACCTTGTGCCAAGTACTATTTATCTTTTTCCTAAAGTCCATTTGGTCTATAGACCAAACAATAGCGGAATATGTAGATTAATTTAACTTATTTTAGTAAAGTATGTGTTAGCATTTGACCAATGATTTTGAAAATGTATCCAACAGTATCACTTTAGATGATACAAGCAGATCTAGTGCTACATTCCAAAGTTCCAGGGATCTAGCAATTTTTCTAAATAAAATTGAAATTTGAATATATATATATATATATGTATGTATGTATGTATGTATGTATATGTATATATGTATATATAGAATCTTTTCCTTGAGCAGTGAAGAAAGAACTTATGTTTCTTTCATAAACCATCTTCGAACTCTGCCCTGCAGTCCACTGGAACGTTTTTTGCAGCAGCACGGCTTGCTGGTGCTACACCTCCTCCGGCACATGTGCTTACTCGGAGCATTGGTCTTCAGGTTCACTCACACACCAACAGATTCTTTATTTTTGTCCTTGTCTTAGTGTCTTGTTATTTAGAAAAAATATCTAATTTTGTTTGCTTTGGATTCTAGGGTGTTGGGCAGCTGCTTGATGGGATATTTGGTGCTGTTACTGGTACTACTGCATCTGTGTAAGAAATTGATGTTCCTTTCCTCGTTATATTCATATTATTTTCTTTAATTATACTCTAGCTCTTCTGTGTTATTTTTGGCCGTTAAATCTACTTTAGCGTTTTTTTGTCTGAAAAGTGGGTCACACATCTCTACCTTATACCTCCATGTTTTTAAGATGCTTGCTATGTAAAAAGGACTTGTTAACGCTTAATTTCGTCCGCAAAAATAACACACCGGTAACCTGACGACAGTAGTTGCTGAGAAAAACCCTTTGGTGTGAGAATCAGTACAAGGTTTGAGGGAATAAAACGATTAACAATGGAGGCATTAAGGTTTAGAGCCACACTCCTTGGTTTTATTTATGAGACCAAGGAGAAGGAATATTAAAATCAAGAATTATTGGACCTCTTAGGTCGCGATTGCTCAAAATAGCGATCTCACGATTCGAGCCCGAGTGGGGTCAATCCTGAATTCGAAAAGAATAAATACTGAGAGAGTTTAGACAGTACGAGGAGATTAATTCGCATCTGACCCGGTTTGGGAATCAAGGATTTAGATCAACTTTTATTTTATCCATTTCATATAATTATTTGTATAAATGATGTGAGCCTCCTCGAATGTTGATTTAACCTTATCTGAGACCAAACATGTATATCTTAACATGTAGGTGCCCCCCAAGCCTCCCCCAATCCTTCGAAACTTTTTTTTTTTTAAAGAATTTTAATATTAACCAAAGATCTATCGGAGGGGGTTAAAGGTCCATATTATGATCTTCAATATCATGGTTCTAGATGATGACCTCGTTAGTGGTAGTCGACACTAATGGCGTATCTCGGGCGATTGTTTTAATTTGAATCCAAATCTCCTTTATTTAGGAAACTTGGGAGAATAATGTGATGGTTGATTTTGATGGAATTCTTTAGCCAAATCAGATAATTTCAGCTATGATTTTTTTTTTCTAAACCGCCGGAGGCCCTCCTCCAATGTTAATACTCGAATATGACTCAACTACCAGCTTGGAAGTGAACGTGCACAAAAAACACCATAAGAAAATACTTGACGGCTTGGGCAGCTAGGGCATACCTCCGATGTGTACAAAACTTTATCTGATTCGAGGAGGCTCACATTATATATACAAATATTTATATGACAGAGATAAAATATAAGTTGATCCGAATATTTGACTCCCAAACGGGGTTCAAGTGCGGAGTAATCTCCTTGGACTATTTAGACTTTCTCAGTATTTATACTTTTTGGATTTGGGATTGATCTGGCTCAGGCTCGAATCGTAAGATCGTTATTTTGAACAGTCACAACTTAAGAGAGGCCCAATAATTCTTGAATTTAAT
The DNA here is from genome assembly GCA_947179155.2 of Hedera helix. Taxonomy (NCBI): domain Eukaryota; kingdom Viridiplantae; phylum Streptophyta; class Magnoliopsida; order Apiales; family Araliaceae; genus Hedera; species Hedera helix. The sequence goes on along the minus strand of OX359268.1, from coordinate 32,541,172 downwards.
GTTTTTATTCCTTAATCTCATAAATAAAACAGTTGGGGACAATGTTAAGGCCATCTTTTGCCAACCTTTAATTGAGCTTGACCTAATGAGTTACGGTTATATATATATGCTAGGTTTTCTTGAATTTGGATAGACCCAAGGTATTTGGTCTTGTTACTGCCTTGACATTACTTGTCATCCAAGTATCATCTAGTAATTTTCATAAAAAATTCCATCTCTACATGAAAATATCATTTCCTACGGGGACTCATCAAAGGACAATTCCTTGGTTGACTCAACTAAGGATCCTTCCCTCCTAATATAGTGTAGAAACTCTATAAGTATAAGGTACAATAGGTGTAAGGTACAAACAATATTATTTTATTGGCTCTAAACAACCCTTTATTCCCTCAAACCTTGTACTAATTCTCACACTGGATGGTTTTCTCCGACAGCTAACGCCGTCGGGTCACTTATGTGTTCCTTTTGTAGGTTAATTCCACTTTTGGATCTGGTGACAAGTCTTGGACAAAATTGAAAGTTAACAGGACTGTTAAATATTTAAACTGAATCCTCCCATTTTGCTCTGTTGAAATATTTTTTTATAGTTCAGTTGTGCAATAATTTTAAGAAATAAGTTTGTTAACCATAGTGTAAGCTTGACTCCAGTACATCAACCAAAACTTCATCTACACCGATACAAAATCCAGTCGTCTGATTGAAAAATATGTGAAGAGCTTTCTTTTGGTTAACTTTGCTCATTTGTTTATGTTCTACTGCACATGAATATTGCCAGCTCTAAAGCATGCTTTTCTTCTTAGTTTCAGTTGAAGTACTTCACCAATAGACTATCTCTGCCTTTTGATTTTTTAGACTCGGTATCTATAAATTAGTGATTCCTAATAGTAATGTGAAAGGAATCTTTAATTGAAGTGCTTCAACGATAATGCAGTGAGAATGTTGGGCTTCTTGGACTAACTCATGTGGGGAGCAGAAGAGTAATTCAGATATCGACTGCTTTCATGATCTTCTTCTCTATATTTGGTTCGTTTTATCCCTCTGTTATATTTGCGGTGAAGATCCTGTTTTTCGTTATGACAAATGGTTGATTATGAAGTCCTATTTTGCAGGAAAGTTTGGGGCGTTCTTTGCATCAATTCCTCTGCCAATATTTGCTGCCATATACTGCGTCTTATACGGTATTGTTGGTGAGTGTTCTTGCCATTGCCACACTTGCACTTCATTAATGTCCCGTAGCAGGAATTTACAGTTATTCTTTATTTTCCACAGCTGCTATTGGGATTTCATTCATTCAATTCACAAACAACAATTCAATGAGAAACCTCTACATACTGGGCCTCTCTCTGTTCCTTGGGATATCAATACCACAATATTTTGTCATGAAAACTGATATGTCTGGCCATGGACCTGTCAAAACCGATGCTGGATGGGTAAGAGAAATGAATGTTCTTCCTTCTTTATCATTCAGTTTTTCATGTTCTTAACTGGTAAGCTAGTTAGTGAAATTCGAAACTGCTACAGAAGTTTGCATAATGAACTTCTAGTAGAACTGCAATTTTAAGATATGCGATAGTTTAACGGACGGAAAGAGTTACACTTGTTGCATCTAAACCCCACTTCAATAAGTAATATCACCGACTAACCGTGCGCGGTACTCCTAACATTTATCATTGAAGAACTGGCATAGGAGCAAGATAATTAACATCATCACTTAGCATAACCAAAGTAATTTGTTTTAATATCTACGAAATCCTTGATAATTGAAGTTGAATATTTGCAAAATTACTGTTCTATTAAATTTGAATAAATCCTTGTTTAAAGCACAAAGTCAACAAACTCATGCCTCCCACCCACCCATCCCACCCCACCCACCACCCCAATCTCTTTCAAAATAACATTATTAGGTTCCACATTCTCTGTATTATAACAAAAGGTTCCACATTCTCTAGACCTTTCCCCCCTTCATAGTTGGTGCTTTTCTGCCTATGCTTTGGGGATAATTTTAATTACCAAATCCCTAGGAGAGAGAGTAGCAAAGGTACTCCAGTAAACAAAGACTTAACAGATCAATACTAGTTACTTTGGTTTAGATACGTTATTTACGGTTCAAAGTTCATCTTAGGTCTCAACTGAGGCTCTTTTAGGACTTTTTTCTTTCTTTATTATTTTTTCGTCACACGGTGGGCGTTAAAGGGGAGAGGGAGGTAAATCACAAGTCAATTGTTACTTTCTGCTCTCTTTATTATCTTCAGGCCCCCCTCCCCCCAATTACCAAACTCTACTTTTGAAAATTATTATCAGCAACTCTACTTTTATCTCATAAGCATGGTCTTTCTTGTTATGCTAACATTGCTATTCATTCATACTCGTGCCACCATATATGTATATTAAATTAGTCGGCTCGGCATCTTGTATGAGAGCTCTGTATCTTATAGTGCCCCCTTCACAAATCCGGAGGAATAAGATTGGAAAGAAAACTTTTCAAGGGTATCTCTTTTCAAGATCAATTGTTCCTCGTACATCAAATTATGACAGTATCTATAATCTATTCTACACTTGTTTAAAGTGAAGCTTTTGATTGTATTGCCTTGTTACTATTTTTAGCTCTAAATTAAAGAGAAAAGGTCTAATGATTATTTTCTTAGAAAACATGTAGATCATCCTTCTTAATATAGAAAGTTGTGATAGCCGTCCACTTGTCTAGCCAGACCCTACTTGGTCATTACTGAACTTTTCAGAATGGGGTACTACGATTGGAAATTTATGGTTTCCATTAGTGCAAATCCAATCACCTCAATTTAATTGCAATTCTATATTGGTTGCAAATGGTTATCCATTAAACCGAGGAATCTTGCTTGAAAGATCAAGCTCCCTTTTTGCAAGAAAGGAGTAAAAGTGTTAGCCACCCTGCTAACTTCCGTAATTAATTACTGTGGGGTATGACAAAAGAATGCTTCTTTTGTCAGTGGCTTTGAGAAATATTTACTTTTTCTGTGCCCCGTCTTTGAGTTGTGTCCATTTTTTCATAAATTGTCGGGACTTGGGACCATTGAATTGTGCTAATATATATTGCTCCCGTTGTTCTTTTTTGCTTGCAGTTCAATGATATTTTGAATACAATATTTTCTTCTCCTCCCACCGTGGCCATGATAGTTGCGACGCTCCTAGACAATACACTTGAAACCAGGAACACACATGATGACAGAGGTATTCCCTGGTGGGCTCCCTTCCAGCACAAAAATGGAGATAGCAGAAATGAGGAGTTTTACGGTTTCCCTAATCGGTTCATGGGGTATTTGCCAAGCAGATTTCTCTGAAATACTTGACATGCTTGTACATTAATTACAGTTTCAAAAATTATGTTTTTTTTAATGTGAATACAGATTTCTTCACTTTTTTCCTGTTATGTATAAGATTAATCTAGTTAGCTAAATGCTGCCCACCTACCTCAGTTTGTATCAAATTACTCTGTTTTCTATATATAGAAAGAACAATTAGTATGTGTAGAAAAGAAGACTGTTGAACAATGTGAAAGTGTCCAAATTTTCAACTTGTTGCTTAAACACATTGACCCAAAGCATCAACAATTGCCACTCAATTCCACACGTTTATTTCAGTATTTTGGTATTAAGAAGTCAGATAGAGTCGCTACTTGTAGTTTAATTGCGGGCCTCTCTTTAAAATTATCACCATCTGGTCCAATATTCTCTCAATATTCTAAACCTCTAGCAGAAAAGGATTATTTACTAAAGTGGTACAAAATAATATTTAGAGATTATTTACATAATTTACATATACCCCCAATAATATCCCCAAAAGAGAATAAAATACAATAATTTTTACTCAGCAAGCCAATCTAAATTAAAACATTCCTCTGCAACTTGAACATAAAGATTTGGTATACCCTTGCTTAATTTTTCCCACTGCAAAGAGATCTCTTCATCACAAATAACACGCTGCAACGATCGCAGTGACAGCAGAGACTTTGGCAAATACTTTATCTGTGGACACTCTCTCATATCAATCTTTTCCAGGCTTAAGCATCCACCAATTTCGTCTGGGAGGGATGTCAAATTAATGCACTGAGAAATGTCGATATATTCTAGCCGGAGTAGGCCAGAAATCCCTGGGGGAATTTTGTCCAGGCTCGGACAAGCACATATCCTTAAAATTTGTAGAAATTTAAGTTTACCCAAATCAGCTGGAAGTTCAATGAGACTGTCACAGTTGGTGATACTCAAGCTCTTGAGTGTTTGAATTCGGCAAATGCTTGGTGGCAACTCAGTTAAATTGATGCAGTGATCCATTGTGAGCTCTGAGAGTTGAGGGAAGAGAAGGGGCAGATCTAAATTTGATTGATCTTGGCTGTTGTTAATCTTGCACAGAAGTAGAGATATTTTTTGCAAGTTCTTGAGGGGTGTTGTGGTTTCTGGTAGTTGAGGAACAGATACTTTTTCGAACCAGAGACTTTTCAAGTTTGCCAAATTTGAAAACACTAGTGTATTGTGAAGGACTGCATTTGAGGAGCTATAGTTTATTAGGACTAATGCCCTAAGCTTTGGCATGTTGTTAATGAAATGAGGCAGGAAGTATTCACTAGAGGAAAAATTTATGATTAGAACTTCAGCCTTGGGGAAGTCCATATTGAACCAATCCATTTCTATCATTTCACCTATATCACAAGATTTGAGTCGAAAATTTATATGTCATTTCTACAAGCAAAAGCCAAAGGACTAAAGATGATCAATGAGAAAAATACAGTAATGAAATAGATAATAGTACAATACCTGTATGTATTGAAACAATCTGTGCATTGAATGGCTGATCCATACTTCTCTCCCATTCTTTAGGGAGGCCAGTTTCGCTCTTTGGCATAAGCAATCGCTTTCGCCGGTTTATGCTCTCGCCGTTGCTCAGATGCATAGCCAGGTCTCTCAGCACATCATGCAGAGATACTGAGATCTCAAAAAAACTACTATACATGTCCCCTGCTCTGCTAAATGAACAAAATAAAGTCTTTTTAGAAAAGCCATATTTTGTATGAAATCAACAAATCTGTGAGCACCTATCATCAATAAAAAGGCGAAAAACAGTTCAAGAATTGTAAATCACAAACTATATACAAAATTTCATTCCCCATACCGTGCATCTTTCACTAGGTTGAGCAGATTCTTGCCAGAAAGCTCAACAAGAATTGCAAAAGCTTCTTTGTCATCAATATCATGTAGTTCCACCCAAATGTTTATAAGAACATCCAAAGGGATCTTTTTGTCCTCCGGAAAAGAACCCAAGTCCATGAAACATTCCCTAACCTTCTCCGGCAAGTAGTCAATACTCAACTTCATCCGCTCGAGCAGCTGTATTTCATGAGACATGCAAATAGGCTGGCCTCGCGATAGCCTATTCTTTGCGCCTGTCCAAAACATCTCAGGCTGGTCTCTTAGTGAAGCTCCAATCACTTTGAGAGCCAATGGAAGCCCCTTACATTCGTCCACAACCTATTGAAACCCATTGTCAATAAGCATCTACAAATAACTAGAAACAAAATTTTTAGACTTCTAGTTCAATACCATACCTGTTTTACCAATTTCTCATTAGTACCGAGAGCAATGGACTTTTGGCCAAAGGCAGAGTAGCAGAATAGGGACATGGCCTCATCTGCCCTTAACAATTCCACTTCATAAGTGCAATTGAGAACCGAAGGCGAAAACTTGAATCGAGAAACCACAAGAATTTTGCATCCGGGAACTCGAAAAATAAGCTGTTCAAGAACTGAAAGTGACCAAACATCATCCAAGATTACTAGAGTTCTTACAACTGGTTTAAAATCACACTTCGGAGTCCATTGTGGAATCACATCAGTAAAGCCATTAATGACATTCCCTGATATTATTCCCCAAATCTTTTGCCTCAGTTGTTCTACATTTGGCGATTGTGATACAGTCAAGAAGAAAATCCTTTTATTGAAATAACCTGCAAGAATAGAGTCAATCAAGCAAGTCAAGTGATTGAATTTGACAAATTAAAACACACCCAATAGCCAGTAATTACTCGTGAATATCCTAATACTAATCAATTGATGCACACCCAATAACGAGTAATTACTCATGAATCTCCTAGTAATATTCAATTGATAAATTTAATAAATTAAAACACACCCATATCAAGTAATTACTCGTTTATCTCTTAATATTGGCGTGGAGAAGTTTGCCGTTTAAACTGAAAAAAAGAATAAAAAAATGAAAGCATTTGAAAACTTACTTTGGATTTGATCATCTTTGCAAATTTCTCTAGCCAAAGTAGTTTTTCCACTACCCCCAATCCCACAAATCCCAACCACCCCCAAATCATCCCTCCCAACAACCATCTCCTTCACTTTCCTCTTCCCAATTTCCATACCCACAAACGAATTTACCAAACTACCCTCATACATCTCCTGATCCTCCCCCAACCACCCCCCGCCGAGACCCACCCCAATCTTCATGGCTCCGAATCGCTGCTCAAGCTGCTGCTCCAGCCGCCGAGCCGAGGCGTCAAGCCGATCAAACCTCCCTGCTGACTCGAACCTCATGTGGTGTACATCGGCCAGCACGTGGGCCTGCATGGGGCCCTGCAAGAATCTCGATACACTCTTATCTAGCTTCTCCATTTTTTTGGCTAATCGTAAGTTTTTGTATACATTCCACCGGCTGGATTTGATTACTTTGTCGGCGAGTTCCAGGCCGTCTCGAAGAGTTTTGGAGAGATCGTCGAGCTGACGTTGGCGGGTCGCCGTCAATTCGACGCCGGAGTATTTGATTTCGTGGATAATGGGTAAGAGCTCCTTAATTGAGTCGATGAGCTGATCGGCTGCTAGCTTGCAGAGGCAAGCCTTTCTAGAGATGTTGAAAAGCATTTTGAGGAGCTCGGTGGCAATTTCTCCGACGAACAAGTCCGGCACGGCCATCTCCGAAGCTCAAATGGGGGATTGGCTTAGTTATCCAGCAAGCGGGCGAAGATGTATTTGGTTTGAGTTAGTATACATATCTAAACATAACTGACAGGACCTTTGTGTTCTTCGTAATTAAGTTGTGGGTTAACTACCAAAATATACTTAACGTTCCATAAAATTTCATTTTTAGCCTTAAAGTACGAGTTTTTTCAATTGTGTTCTTTTAAATTTTTTATTTTATTTTATAATATTGTTCCCTCTAATACTCATTGCCGATGTCAGGGTTTTTCGTTTTTAAAAATTTGTGTGGATTTAGGGGTGATTTTGGAAAAATGACCAACTTATGCTGACGAATTTTGAAATTTTAATTATTTGATAGGTTAATTAGACAGAGACGATAGTTGATAACGATTTAAATAGATATATCAATTCATTTAAAATTTTAATTTTAATAAATAAGATGACCCATGTGTGAGCTCATAAAATTAGTCCGCAATCGAGATTTCAAGAATTCGAAGATTTGCTTAAGTAAATGGAAGGTGCTAGGCTCCATTCGATTTCTGTGAAACACAATTATTGTTTTTCTAATATTTTTTTTAAAGTTTAAATAAGTCGCCTTAAGAAGAAATGTAAAAATGTGTGTACTTCTTATGCCTTGGTGGGTTGTGTCATATATGCCAAGAAATATGCTGTTTCTTAACTTATCTAGGTGCATTATCTTGAAAGTATTTTAAGCCTCTATTCCTTCGGGCAAAAGATTTTGATTCGAGAGTCTTTCGAAAAGTTATTTTTATTGAAAACATGTGTTTTAGAGTTTTGAAAATTGTTCCTTAAGATTTGTTTTTTCAAAATGGTCATATATATATATATATATATATATTAAGAAATTAATATTTTTTAGAAAACGAGTTTTATGAGAATGTTCTTTTTAGCTTGAAAATATTTTAAAATAGTGATGAAAAATTAAAATTTTAATAACGAAGATAGTTTTTTTGAATCCATTTGTCAAATAGGAAATGAAGTTTAAACTACTTCTAATTTTAGCTTAAAATTCATTCTAATCACCTAATTGATACAATTCTAAAATACCTTTTTGAGATTTTTGTTTGAAACCCATTTTCATTTGACAAAATAAAATCAAGTATCAAAAGTACGGTTGAATTTATCTATTGACATGTAAGTCATCAAAGTAATCCCATACACTACAAAATAATAAAAACCCACTATAAATGGACCTTAAATCAATTTTTAGGCATGAAATCCATCTAAATAGTTTTAAGGTCCAAACAAAATTACAAATTACCAAATCCAACAATTACAACCATTTTTCAAGTCCATCATGTGAATATCCTTTAATTCCCATTAAAAGAAAGTCCAAGGGTCTTGAATTCATTCTGGAAGTCACACAATTTGTATTCAAGCCCAACAAAATATTAAGATTAAAAAATAGAATTTAACGTTTGTGAAAGGAGGTTTGTAAACCCTAAATTCATAAATTCAACAAAATATCCATAAAATCACAAATATGAAACTAATTATATCATAGAAATCTAATTATATCACCAAAATATTAAATACATCATGAAAATCTAACTATACCCAAGTAAGATAAAAAATAGTATTAGGATCTAGGAATTAAAGCCCATAAACCCAAAACACCATATATCTACTAAAAATAACATCAACTAACCCATAATAACAATAATGTAACTATAAATCAAATAATACCCGAAAGAATTTAGTAGAAAATTAGGAAAAATATTTATTTGTGAGAAATTCTTCCAAACAACTCATAATCCAAAATAAGGTCTAAACACCAATAGTAATAAATTAGGTTGCTTAGAAAGCCTCAAAATAAAGAAATGAGCATCAAGTAATCAAGTCCAAGTATAAACAATCCACAAATAAGAAAAAAAGAAAAAGAAGAAGTTATAAAATGGATCTTATGCTTGAAATAACATCAAAATTGATAGCTTTTTTTTCCTTTAGAAACATACAAATAGATTATTGGAGATGTATGGAAGGATTTTTTTTAGACAAGAAACTAATGGACCTAATAATTTTTAATCTATTATAAGAAGAATTTCTCTCAATTTTGGGCTTTTCTTTTTTATCTACCCAATGCATGATAGAATATATATATTAATGCATGAATGCGTATGCTGAATACAGTGATATGATGAATGATCAGGTTTTGCATAACTATGAATGCTATCATTTCATTATAGTATGAAATAAAATTATATCGTCACCGGGAGTTTCCTTATCGAAAAATCATATATCGTCACCAAGGAGTTTCCCTATTACAACATCGCAAATCGTCACCAGGGGTTGCCCTACTAGAAAATTATAAATCGTTACCAGGGGTTGCCCTGCCAGAAAATCGTAAATCATCACCGAGGGTTGCTCCATCGAAAAATTATAAACTTGTCATCGGGAGTTGCCCTACCGAAAAATTGTAAACTCATCAAACAAATGCTTCTGAAGTGTTTGGCCAGATTTATCGATTAATCTTTTATATTTTCTTATTTTCTTTCGTTTCCTTGTTAGTTGTTTTTTTTGTGACTTGCCAATTTTTTTTTTAATTATCAATATTTCCCTTAAATATTTTATCTTAATGCGTTTAACACCCTCCTCGGCTGGAAAGACAAATCAAAGTTTGATTTTGACATTACTCTCATCTGAATGCCTTTTTAATAGTTGTTATCATCATTTTAACGCGCTCATCGCCCTCCTTAGGTGTAAAGACAAATCTAATGGTTATTTTCGTCCTAATGTGTTTAGTACCCTCTTAAATGACTAAACCATGCAAAATAGAACATTGAATATAAACAAATCCCATTCTTGTATTTTGTATAGATGGATCCTCTTGAGTCCAACAGTCCTCATAACATAGAGTTTCCTCAGGGGTACGTTGTAAATCTACTTCAGCTGTCCCCGTTCCTAGGGTTTTGGGTCAGCCTTGTGAGTCGGTTGAGTCTGATGATCCGGGTAATCGTTGACCACAGGCATGGTGCTAGAGATGATCTTATTATGTCTTCTTTGAGTCGTGTTTGTGCCCTCGGATATCTACCTATATATTTTTCTTTACACTCACTATTATTTATTGTATTATAATGTTTTGCACCTTAAGAACAAATGATTAATGCATGGAAATTTAATGAAACAATTATGATACGATTTTGAGTTGAGGACTTGTTTGGGTAAGGAATTCTATCTTTTACATTCATTGTTGTAATGATCCTACTTCGTCATAATTTCTTCCGAGAGTCTCCCATTTTTCTAATGAGGAAAAGTTTGGTATAGCCTTGGACTCCTTTATTTCAAAGAATCCATAAATGCCTTAGCCCTTGCGCGTGTTATTATCGGGGATCCACATTCTCTTATGAAACATAATTATAATAGGAAGCTTGCTTTGCCAAATTATCAAAAGTGGGTAATAAGTTACACACAAAATAAGTAATAAATGCATCAAAAACTTGACGGCTCGGAATGTCGACGGGATAGCTTTAGTGTAAAAGTTGGTACAATCTTGATAAAGAGAAATATATAAGTTTAAAGTACATGAAATTAAAATGCTCTTCTACTCTATAACTTAGTTTGTATCTGCTGTGTTCTTATCCTATTTGTGACAACCTAGATTTTTAGAACATATTTTAAATGAGAATCAGATAAGAATTTCGTGAATGAAATTTAAATTTTTATAATAAGGTGTAAGGAACATGAATGTATATATATGTGTGTGTTATATAAGCCAAATAAGAGATGAGATAGTTATGGAGAAATAAAATTCGCACTTGAAAAGTTTTATGTGTATACAATGAGGTAGAATATATTTATATGTATGTTTTGAGAACTGGGAGTAAATAGTTAAACAAGCTAATAAATTTAATTAGTTTAAATTAACTAAGAAATAAAAAATGATAGCCAAGTGGATTGACTAATTTTAATTAATTATGCGAGGGAATAAGTTAAAAACTTATATTACAAATTAATATAGCTCAAATGTTAGCCGTAAGTGGCAATGTGGGAGGCTGAATTAAAGATTGAATTAGAGTTCATGAAAGACATGTAATTCACTTATTTAGTTAGTGAATTATCTTATGTGTTTATTTAATTAATAGTTCAACGAGAAACATTGCTATGTAAGGCTGAAAATGAATTTAAGTGATTCAAAATTCGGTTCGAGATCATCTAAAAAAATTCGAGTGAGACTCGGATTCGATATCTAAACGATTCGAATTCGAATCCATTTTGATACTCCACACTTATACGAGTCGAATATGAGCCACCTACTGATTGCTCATTTAGAGTATCAAATTTTCATTAACTTACTGATTCATACTTAATACAAGTTCGTTGATCTTTACTCATATACAGTGTCGAGTATATTCGATTTAGTTAATATATAGTATTTAGCAATTAAATTCTCCATATACTGTGAGAAGTGGAAGAGATTTATATATTAGTACATGTTCATCAATTGATTCAAGAGTGATAATATCATCTCATTAATTTTTTTTACAAATCTCGAGACCTAGTCTAAGGAGTTCAACTATAAATTATTACAAATAGTTGACTGAGTTAATTTTATCTAAATTATTGTAATATAAATGATCCAACTTTGATTCATGTATATCTCAAATGCTCTCAAGTAGCTCGACTAAAAATGAGTCAAGTAAAACTCGAGTACAATTAAACAAGTCAAATTTGAATATGAGGAAAGATTACAAAATTGTATTCGAATTCTAATAAGAATTCGAGTACCTTAAAACATTTCGAATATAATCTGAGTAAGATACCGTTCGACTTGACTCGGGATCATTTTCATCCCTATCGCTATCTATGCTACTTTGTTTGGGACAAAAATTATTTTTATTATTTATATTTTAAAGACAATATCTTAAGAGAAATAATTAATTTTGTCAGAGCAAAAATTATAATATAGTGACAATTAGTGTCACTTAAAGTGTTATATGTTGTTATAACAACAGTAAAAGTTACCATTAAAATGTTCTCCCTCTGTTTTAATATATAAGATCATTATTGATTTTTTAGAGTTCACTTAAGTTATTTTTAAACTCAAAATTGACATAATATTTATTAGTTTTAATAAATATAATGATAAATATTATAAGCTATAAAAAAATACAAATAAATTTAAAAAATTTTATTTTATAATTTTTAATAAATAAATTTAATTATGAATTCAAAAATATCTCGAATTAACTTTTAAAAGTTAATAATAATCTTATAATTTAAAATAAAATAATATATTTATTTTCATATTAATATTTTTATTCTAACAGTATCAAAAGACAAACAAAATATTCAATATAATTGTATTACAAAATCATCATTACCACAAACTCTTATGATGGAGGAAAGCAAAACATATGTTATACGAACCTTTTCTTTTCTTTCTTATTTAGTTAATGTGTATAACTAAAGTAACTAAAAGACATAACATTGTCATTCATTATAAGAAAAAAGTTTATTTCTGACGGATTATTTCGTCGAAAATAGCATTATTCTATCGGAATAAAGATATTTTCGACGAAATATTCCGTCAGAGATTCAGTTGAATATATGTTAGTCGATAATAATTCCATCGATAATTCTATCGGAAATACATTGCTTCGACGAAATTATTTTTGACAGATTTTTTGTCGGTGGTAAGTATTTCCGACGGACTTTAATCCCGACGCATTATTCTGTCAGAAATAGCTTGCCACGTGTTCTCTCCTAGTTGATTTTGGAAATACTATTTCTGATGAAATTTCTGTCAGTATTAACAAATTCTGTCGAGAATAATATTTTTTTAATAATATTTTTTTTTTCATTTTTCATTTTTCAGGTTTTTAAGCCTCATTTTGTACTTGTACCTATTATCAATTCCAACAATAACATATACATATAAACTAACTTACGATGAATAACAAATTTAAGTTAAACGATTACAATAATAAAAGTAAGTATAATGTACAATGTAAGTTAAACAATTACAATGATGTATAATGTAACTTTATGTATAACAAATATAAGTTAAACAATTACAATGATGTACACATATAAGTTAAAAGATTACAATGATGTACAATGTAACTATAATTGGCAATATAAATATAGCTATAACTATCTATCGCTATCATTGGGCGGGGTCGACAGTGCTGCCTGGTGCTTGATAATCATCACCATCATCCGCGAGCTCATCATCCTCACCCCAATTGGCATCGCCACCCTGTTGATACAATTAAAAATATGTATAATGTAAGTTCGTAATTAAGAATTACATAAACAACTAAATATCATTTTAAGTAACATGCAAATTATACAACTTAAAATGAATAAAATACCTGAGTAGTCGGGGGCTGACTTAACATTGACCTAAAAGCCTCCAACAGTAAGGTAACCACTCTTTGTACCATCTCGTCGCGTATCACGACGAATTGCTTAGTAGAAATACCTGTATTCTCGGTAGTGGCCCCAGCTACAATATCTTGAGCAAGTTGACGAAGGTGCGCATGACTAGGCAAGTCCTAATGATGAAATATCATATCCGTAACAAACGTCTCTGACATTGCCGTCACGACCTTTTGGAATAACTCGTCGTCCAAGTCAGTACCCCTGTGATATGATCAAGCAGGCTTTAGGACACTAACACTGGCTAGAGCCTGCAAAAATTAAAATAACTATACTATTAATTTATGAAGCGATATAAATTATGAAATAACGAGAAATATAATAAAATGAATACCTCCACGTAATATATGTTGTACACTCAACAACTCCAACACTCGATACCTGCTCGTACTGCTAGTGGGGGGATCCTAAGATGTGACCCAAAGAGCCATCTCCTCATCTTGAGATAAGCTAATCTCGGGCAGATGGTTGGTGAAATCTAACGGCTTAGAATATCCCATAACAGCCCGCAACTTAGTTATACGCTGGTCCCGGAGATTCTGAAATCGGTCCTATAATTTATTATTCATATGGTAGTTAATTAAATCATTTTATTAACTATCTAATATTAAAAATTATTTATGACAATAACAATTGTTACCCGTATAGTTAATGTTGTGGGAGATATAATAGAGTTTTTCAACGTATAGGCTCTATCCTAAAACTCGACTATAGTGGGAAGTTAGCCCAAGCTCTTTCGCATGGCCTAATAAAAACATTAATATAGTATTTATTTAGTCTGCTTATTACAATATTAAACTAAACACACATACATATCGATTTCAACTCCTTAAATGACTGCGAGCCAGTAGTATCTACTACTCGGTGCTAGCTTCGATTATTTTATTATATTTAATTTATTTTAATTAATTTATTATTTTATTTTATTTTATTATATTTAATTTATTATACTTTAATTTAATTTAATTTAATTTATCATTATATTATATTATTTTATTTTATTTTAATTTACTTTATTATTTTATTTTTCTAACTAATTTTAATTAATTAATTTAATTTAATTTATTTGATTATTTAAATTAAATTAATTTATTATTTAATTAAATTTATTTTATTACACTTTCTTGTAATTTAATTTAGCATTTTATTATATTATATTTAATTTAATTTAATTTAATTTATTATTTTATTTTATTATATTTAATTTTTTTTATTTATTTTGCTTATTATTGGAAAACTAAGTAAATACTACTCAGCTTATTTTAGTAGTTAATTTATCATAATGAATATTTTTCTATTTTTATTTATTATATATTAAATTTTATGATTTTATATTAAATCCCACACTAAAATTCAATGAAAATTCCATCGAAAATAACACCAACCATACCCCCACAATCCACACCCAATTGCAATTCATAGTAGCAATGAATATGGTGATATATATATATATATATATATATATATATATATATATATATATATATATATATATATATATATATATATATAGTGTGTGTGTGTGTGTGTGTGTGGGCGCACGAGCGCGCGTGCGTGTGTCTAAAAAATAATCGATTTATTAGTTACATACTAAACATGAAAACAAATTATGAACATGGTTTAAGGCTATAATTGCAGTTCATAGTGCAAAATTCAAAACAAATTAGGCAACTAGTTAGAGCTCAAACAAATCCAACACCAATTTTCAACAATTTAGAGCTCAAAACAATATTTATAAGTGTCTAACACTAATCCAACACCAATTTTTAACACTAATGCAACACCAATTTCAAAATTTCCAAGATGCACAATCAAACTTGGGGTAGAAAATTTAAAACAAATTTTAGGGGGAAAATGCAACCTAAATACAAAAATTAAATGGGAAAGCTAGAACTCACCGAGGAGGGAGGAGGACAAACGAAGGAGGGAGGTTTACCAGTGGTAGGAGGAGGACGCTCAGGAGCGAAATTGCGAGGGAGAAGTATAGAAACAGAGAGGAAGAGTCTGAAATGAGAAGCTGCAGCGGGGGGAGAAAGCGATGCACATGGTTTTTAATTAGGTTAAATTTTCAATGGAATTCTGTCGAAATTAAGTTACTCGAAAATAATCTAATTTCAAAGGAATTTTCGTCAGACTTATTCTTATTCTGTCAACTTTATGTTTGGCAATGGTAGGAAGTTTTTGTGCTCTTGGAAATTACTATTTTTGGGGGAATTCTGTTGAAACTAACATAATGCCAACATAGTTATTCACGACCGAGAGTTCCATCGAAAATAATATAATTTCAAGGAAATTTATTCCGTCAAAATTATATTATTTTCTTGTAGTGGTTTGTCATAAATAAGTACAAGACATTGATCCAAATTTCAAGATCCAAAGGCTTTAGACACAATAAATTAAGTTATAATATAAGAAAGCAATTTTACTTTTATATCTATAGCTATATATAATAAATTAATTGAAAATTTTATTTAAATTAATTTAGTTGATTTTCTAAGAGTAATTTGGTCATCAATTTAAAATTTTTAAATACAAATTATATAGTAATAATACATTTTTAAATAGAATTAAGATTTTAGACCTTCTATATTCAACTATGCAAAACTTTTTTGAGTGTTATACGTATATGTACATACTCATTTAAAATTAATAACCATTCTTTTATTGTTCACATAAATATAACATATATACACAATATAAAAAGACTACCAAAAGTCTACTATACTTTGTATAAATAACCTTTTATTTTCTCCTTTTTTCTTCACTATATCCTTCAATTATGTTTAGTATTTGAATATCATTTGGACAAGAAAAGTTAAGAAAATAGAGAGGACTTCAATTGTGGAGGAAATATGTGTGTTTCAACAACTCCCAAGGGTGACTACGCCAATAAAACTATTATACTTACAATTTTTATTTGCTATAAACGATATTTTCATATAATTTTTTTTTACATCGTTCATTTTAGTTAATCACATAAATACTTTGATAAATATTATTATTTTTAATATAAACAATTGTTAATAAATAAAGTTTGTGTCTAGCACAAGCTATTATACTAATATAAATTAACATTTGAATATACCAATAGCCTTATTAAGAAAATATCTTTTTTCAAATAAATAGATTCTTGGTTTTTGATATTATTAATTAGGGTCTAATCTTGAATGTCATCGTTGTCTCGAATTTTCTATAGTTTATTAACTAACAATCACTTTCAAAATTGTTGCGTTGAAATTGGACACACAGACTACAAGTCATCAGCCACACTAATTAAATCAAGATCGGCAAAAATGACGCATGACCTGCACTTCTAAAGAAGAGGAATGTCTCAAGTGAAACTGTATTTCTTTCACCATACAACAATATATATATATATATATATATATATATATATATATATATATATATATACAATTTATTTATTTTACTATAACTGTCATCATTTTACATACATCAAAAAATAATTCTACACGCTTTTTTAAAAGCCTGTTAAAACTCTTTTTTTTAATAATATATAAATTGACAATTTATAATTTGTAATAATATTATAATAGTTTGAATTTACTAAAATAGTTATTCAATAAATTTGGAGTGAATAAGAATAGAGGAAAAATATTATATTCTCTATCCATTTCAATATATAAGAAAAACTTATTTAAAATTCTAAAAATTAACTTATCATCTTAATAATGAGATATTTATTTCTTCAAAATTATTTTCTTCATATAACTTGAAACAAGACTAAAAAGTATCTTCACCTATATTTTTCAACAAATTTAGTATTAATTTAGTAATAGGTGTTGTGAACACATTATTTGAATAAACAAGAGATATTTTATTCCCGTCTTCTAGACTCATGGAAGAGATATTTTATCTTTAAATAAGTATAAACACACAATAACTAAATAATATATAAAATATTAAATTTATTTATATCATTAAAAATGAATATGTCATTAAAATTAATATTATATTTTATTTTTTAATAATATAAATAAATATAGTATTTAATTTAATATTTAATTATTATATGTATAGACTTATTTTTTATTCACACAATAATCAAATACTATATTTACTTACAATATTAAAAAATAAAATATAACATTTAAATTTATATTATATTATATTTTTTAATTATATAAATAAATATAATATTTAATTATCACGTGCGTAAACTTATCCTTATTTTTTTCTAAAAAATTGACCATCTTTCTCACCATACAAAATCTAAAAAGTTTGGTACAAGCCACCCACTCACCCACAAAAGTCTTCAGGTCTATGCCGCGTAACGCGGTTTGTTGACTGATGCGACTTGACAGTCTCACTCTTCCTTACACATTTATTAATTAATAATATCCATACTTTTCTCGATCTTTGTTTTTCGTGAACATGTTAATTTCTTTTCCCTTCATAGACTAAACAAAGAAAATGAAAATGCAATAATGATACTTACAAAATTAATATTTTAAATTATTCAATAGCAACATGTCATTTAAGTAAATTAGAAAAAAAGCAGAGATTTAAATTTAATATCATTAATTAAACAAATTGAATATTATAAAAAATAATTTCAGAATCTATTAGTAAAATCCAAATCATTTGATTTCAAGATTTACGTCTATGACATTACTATTAAATTTTATACTATTACTATTGGATAGTATAAAATACTAATTTTATTGATCATTCTTTGATAATTTATTCTCATAATAATAATAATTGCAACCTTATCTAAAATAAGACTTTTTTTTCAAAATAATAATAATTAAACATTTCATCTATTTGTAAAGAATTCACACATAACTCTCCTTTTATTTGTTCAAAATAAAATTCTAGCATATAATAATAATAACATAAGACTTTTTTCAAAATAACATTATTAACAGAAAAACTCTATGCGGATATAATAATTGGACATAAAAATTGGATATAAGTGTTTTACAATTTCATCTATTTGTATTTTGATCCCTAATTGAGGGTAAAAATACAAATAAATAAAATTATAAAGTACTTATGTCCAATTATTATGTCCACATATCATGTTCCTATAGAAGAGATCTTATTAATAAGCAAAATGAATGAACTTTAGCGCACACATAGTTACCCAATTCCTGCAAGAGGAAGCCACCAACGGATCCAATAATGTTCTAGGCTCCCCCAGTTCAGTCAATGTTATATTGAACATGATTGTTGCCGGCTCAAGGGCTCCACATTAGAACATGTTATAAACCTTGGAAGAGTCGTACTTTAAAAGCTAGCTTTTAAGGTGTGGCTTTCCCATGATTTATAACAATTGGTATTAGAGCCGTTCACTACCTCCCCATTGCAATCATGCATCGCGAGTGGTGATGTCAGTATTGCAACGTTCACCCGATGCTAGATTTGTCTAATGCAAAGCCAGCCCGTGTGGGCGCTAGGACTCCGGAGCGTGATGGAATATTATGATCTTAATTGCAAGATATGAGGCTTGTATCCCATATCGATGAAATGAGACTTTGATGTGGGGTGTTTATAAGCATTGGGTTCTCTAACCTTAACAACTAGCTTTTAAGTCGTGGCTCTTCCACGGTTTATAACAGAACAACTCCTTTAAATTCTTGAAAAAAAACCCTAAAAGATCCCAATTCCAAGTCTTCAAGATGGATAGATCTGGGAAATCATCGACTGCATGACGATGGCGGCAGCGGCGACGGCGGTGGAAAAAAAGAACCCTCATGTTGGATGTATAGTGATGATGAGATTGATGATATTACTGGAAAAGGACTTAAATCTCTTTTGCTAATGGGGTTTTGGTGGATCGAAGTTTGGGCCTCAAGCCTACTTATGAAGGGATTATTAAGGATGTTTATAAGGTTGCAACCTAATCTATTGATTTTCAGAATAAGGTAATTCTCAACTAGGACTGCAAACGATTCGATCTAATCTAAACTTTATCGAACACAAATTGAACTCGAACACTATTAGTAACAATTAAATTAAAAAAAAAAACTTAAACATGTTCGTATAACATGATCGAACCAATACACATGTGTGAGTTCAGATCGTTAGCTATTCGCGAATACTCGAGTTCGCGAACCATTCGTGAACATAATCTAATAACATCATGTTTGTGAACATCTAAACGTTCACGAACACAAACTCGTTCGTTAACAACTCATGAATATATTCGAATTTGATCAAGTTCACGAATATTTGAATCAACTATTTGTATTTAGAATTTAAAAATATTAAATATGTAAGAAATGCAATTCAAACTCGAGCATCTTATGAACTATTCGCGAACCAATCAAACCGAACTCGAATTGTTCACAAACAAAGTCGAATCGAAACTTATGGTTCGCGAACATGTTCGATCAAGCAATCGAACGCGATACCATGTATGAACTAGACTTGATAAGTTAATCAAATTAAACCGAACTTGAACCGAACTTATTCATGAACGGTTAGGTTCGTTTGCAGACCTGTTCTCAACCCTCTTTTGGGAGAATTGATATACTTGATTTTTATTAATCTTATTCTGCAATGTTTATACGTGGATGGTGAAGCATGCTACTTACATGATTAATATACTTTTTTTCTTTACCAAAGCCCTAGAATAAGAACATAAATAATTTTTGTCAATAAATGCATCGAATTTCCAAAATATTAGAGGTGAGTTGATACTTTTTCAATCTCAAATTAAAACTCAAAACTGAGGACATAAATTTCTAAAAAATAGATAAAATTAATCAGACTTGAACAGTGGTATGAAAAAAGAAGACTGTCATTATAATCTCATACCCAAATCTGAAGCACAAATCAAATCGTCTCCATGAAAAGATCATAATCTAGAAAAAATATTCGGTAGAATGAGAAAATTTCAAAGAAAAAAATCAAACTATTAGAAATAAAACCCCAAAAAATCCCACAAAAAGGAAAAAGAAGAACAATCAAACGGAAGAATACATGATTAATATATTTAATTTTTTATTAATCTTATTCTGCTATATTGATACACTGATTGTGTAGCATGCTACTTACATGAGTAATATATGCTTAATTAATTCCATTTTATATAATTAAAATCTTATATTTTGAACATGTATTTTCCCCAATAAATTTATATTCCAGTAGATTTCCTTAGTCTCAGTATAAGAACTATGAGATCTAGATTTGAAGTTCGTTGATTTTGTTTTAAAAATACAGGATGACCCATGGTATTAATTTGTTTTTTTTTTTTATGGAATTGAATGATTTGGAAAAATCTAATTCGATTGTAGACACCCAAATTTTGCACTTTCTCTACTAACCCTGGCAGGAGGGCAAAATCGTCATTTGACCCGACATGCGGAAAGAAAGGTGGACCCCAGCACAAAGCCACCCCAGCGGTTTATGGTCAAAACCGCCACAACGGACAACGAGCATCCGGTCACTTGAGGCAAGGCGAACAGTTGATCCAGAAAAGCCTGAGCTGACCACAAAAGACGACTAATGGCCACTCCGCTTACGATGTTCGGGGGTCTCGCTCCCCGGTGAGCGAGCGGCTGCCCAGCTCGCCGGTGAGCTGGCGGGGGTGGAAAGGGGGTCAAAAGCACTGGCTGTCAAGAGCGATCTACGAGGATAAACCCCAAGAATGACAAGTCAAACCAAAAGAAATGACTGGCAAAAGCGATTTACGAGGACGAATCCCAGGGAGGCCCCACAAACTATTCAGGTACGCTTTCCTTTTAAAATTTCCTCTAGAATTATTGCATTTTTATGATGTACAACACGATGCGAATCCATTTGGGACAATACACAACGATTCCGGAGACGATACCCGGCAATTATAAAAATGACTCGTCAGTGAAAACCCATGACCAAACCAAAAACGACCAGTCAGATACGAGACCTGACCAATTCTAAACGACCCGTCAGATACGAGACCTGACCAATTCAAAACGACCAGTCAGATACGATACCTGACCAATTCAAAAATGACCCGTCAGATATGAGACCTGACCAATTCTAAACGACCCGTCAGATACGAGACCTGACCAATTCAAAACGACCAGTCAGATACGATACCTGACCAATTCTAAACGACCCGTCAGATACGAGACCTGACCAATTCAAAACGACCAGTCAGATACGATACCTGACCAATTCAAAAACGACCCGTCAGATACGAGACCTGACCAATTCAAAACGACCCGTCAGATACGATACCTGACCAAACCAAAAACGACCCGTCAGATACGATACCTGACCAATTGAAAAACGACCCGTCAGATACGATACCTGACCAATTGAAAAGCGACCCGTCAGATACGATACCTGACCAATTTAAAAGCGACCCGTCAGATACGATACCTGACCAATTGAAAAAATGACCCGTCAGACACGATACCTGACCAATTGAAAATTGACCCGTCAGATACGATACCTGACCAATTGAAAAGCGACCCGTCAGATACGATACCTGACCAATTGAAAAAATGACCCGTCAGACACGATACCTGACCAATTGAAAAACGACCCGTCAGATACGATACCTGACCAATTGAAAAACGACCCGTCAGATACGATACCTGACCAATTGAAAAACGACCCGTCAGATACGATACCTGACCAATTGAAAAAACGACCCGTCAGATACGAGACCTGACCAATTCAAAACGACCCGTCAGATACGAGACCTGACCAATTCAAAACTACCCGTCAGATACGAGACCTGACCATTTCAAAAACGACCAGTCAGAAATGATACCTGACCAATTCAAAAACGGCCCGTCAGAGACTATACCTGACCAACCAAAAAACGACCCGTCAGAGACGATACCTGACCAACCCAAAACGACCTGTCAGAAACGATACCTGACCATCACAAAACGACCCGTCAGAGACGATACCTGACCGTCCCAAAAACGACCCGTCAGAGACGATACCTGACCCTCACAAAACCGACCGTCAGAGACGATACCTGACCGCCCCAAAAACGACCCGTCAGAAACGATACCTGACCGTCACAAAAAATGACCCGTCGGAGACGAGACCCGACAAATACAAGATAACTTGTTAGAGACTAAACCCATACGATCTGTTGGCAAAAGATCTGACGATGACGATACGACCTGTTGGCAAAAGATCCGACGATGACGATACGACCCGTCGGCAAAAGATCCGACGATGACGATACGACCCGTCGGCAAAAGATCCGACGATGACGAGACGACCCGTTGGAGAAAGATCTGACGATGACGAGACGACCCGTTGGAGAAAGATCTGACGATGACGAGACGACCCGTTGGAGAAAGATCAGACGATGACGAGACGACCCGTTGGAGAAAGATCCGACGATGACAATGCGATGACCGTTGGGAAAAGATCCGACGATGACCAAAACAATGCGATGCGATGCGATGCGATGCGATGTACGATGCGATATGCGATACATCATATGAGAAGCAGTGCGATATGCGATTTCATATGCGATGTAATGCGATTTTGATTTAGTATGATATTGAATTTGATATTTAAATATGCGATATGCGTTAAGCAAGAGAAAAATAATTTTTGGCGAATATGCGATGCGAGTCCATTTGAGACAGTAACTGGTGATATTGATGTTGCATCATTAATATGTATATGTTGCACAATTGATATATATGTTGCATCATTAATGTGTATATGTTGCATCATCAACACATGTTGCCATCCTCATGCATTGGGTGCCTACTTCTTTATCATGTTCATTTCACTTACCATTCCATAAACCTGATAAAGAGGGGCAGCTGTAGACACCTAAATTTTGCACTTTCTCTACTAACCCTGGCAGGAGGGCAAAATCGTCATTTGACCCGACATGCCGAAAGAAAGGTGGACCCCAGCACAAAGCCACCCCAGCGGTTTATGGTCAAAACCGCCACAACGGATAACGAGCATCCGGTCACTTGAGGCAAGGCGAACAGTTGATCCAGAAAAGCCTGAGCTGACCAAAAAAGACGACTAATGGCCACTCCGCTTACGATGTTCGGGGGTGAGCGAGCGGCTGCCCAGCTCGCCGGTGAGCTGGCGGGGGTGGAAAGGGGGCAGCGCCCCCTGGAAGCCAGGCACAATTATCAAATTCTATATCAAGTCGCAGCCCGCCGAACTAGCCTCCCAGAACAATATGGCACGTTTCCCAGGGATTTCCGGATTGCAAAAATACAGCCTTCCAAAACAACACAGCAAAAATTGGCGATTTAAGACCGCGTGGCATGGAAATCGAGAAAAGGAAGCCAGACAGCCGCAGATGCATCTGCGGCCAACGACTTTTGGGGCTTCGCGTGGCTCGAGGGCGGCACACGGCAGCCGAGGCGGCGGCTCAGACGGCCACAGCAGGCAGCCGCAGATGCATCTGCGGCTGCCTGGAGATCAGCTATACATCGCCATTTTCGTCCGAGAGAAGAAAAAAAGAGGAAATTTTGAAGGTTTTTAGAGAGAGAAAATGGCGGAATAGAGAGAGAAACCTTCGGGTTTGATAGAAAAGGTGAGGATTCTTCCTCATTTGTTCAATCTTTACATTATATTGTATCCTATTTCGATTTTCAAGCATTCAAGCGTGTCTTTCCTCATTTGAAATGTGAAGAAATCTAAGTTTCTAACATTTGTGGTTTTATATAGTTAGATCTAGTTCTCATTTCATTTTATTGTTTAAGTTATTATAGATCTAATTTTTGTGCATTTGTTGGGTGGATCTACTGTTAGATCCGAAAATATTTGGTGCATTGCTATTTAATATAGTTTGATTTTGTATATGTTGAAGTTAGATCCGATGTAGTCGATATATGTTTGGATCTATGGATTAGGGATGGTTAGAGAGGATTTGTTGTGGATAGAATCTCCTCCTAACCTCCCGATGATATCCTTTTAGTTTATTTTATAGTTTTAACGCATGTAGCGATGGCGATGCATTTGTATTGTAAATATGTAATTTTCGGGCCTTAAAGCGATGTCGGATCGAAAATCGGGTTTAAGGCCCCGTAATAATGAAATGTGCGATTGTGGGCGTTTGGGGTTATTCGGATGGCTTACATGCCCGTGAATAGCCTCAACGCCATTTTAATGCTTGGTTTTCCCTTTTGACGCAAGGAAATGATTTTGGAATGAAATTATAAAGATTTTCATAAAAGTAATCAAAGTAGGATATTAGATCACTCGTAGGCTAAATAAAATTGTAAGTGTCGGATGAGCTCTATTCCTATTTGACGATGGGTTTGAAAAATATGTTTTACAAATATCATCGGTTTTATTATCGAAACAAAAAAGCAATAAAAATGAACTTTTCGATTAAGTCAAATCCTTCGTGCATAGGGTTAACGAGATTCTGAAGCACTTTCAAAATAAAGCATTTCAACGACATTCATTTAGGCACACACACACACACACACACACACACACACACACACACACACACATATTTTTAGGATTTAAAAGGATAGGAAAACATCAAGATAGCGGTAACCGTGTTTCACGGAAGTCGAGGGGTGCCTAACACCTTCCCCTCGCTTAAGCAAGCCCCCGAACTCTATGAATCTCGGTTTGCGGACCAATTAATTCGGAGTCACATATGAGCCAGCGATTACGAAAACAAAATTCGGATGAGTTGGTACATCCATTTCAAATATACCAACTGGCGACTCTGGTCAATTGGCTCATAAAAAAATCGATCTTTCAAAACCCGTCGACATTAAGCCGACCCTTTTCAAAATCACATTTAATTCAAAAGGCTAAAATTGGAAAGGGACATTTTAATAATAAAAAACGAGACGACGAAAATCCCGGCGTCGACATCGATGATATATTCATAATGCAGTTTGGCCATCCAAACAATGGTATTGGTAATGAGAATCTTAATCCTGCGTGCCATATAATATCCCTTTTTTTTTTTATATAAAAAATATACTTAGAATTAAATTATTTATATTAATTTAATATTATTTTGGACTATTTTATTCCATAATGGGGGATTAAATAGTCCTATGAATTATTTTATTATTATTTCTAAGGCTATTTATGTAAAATTATATAATCTCATGAAAAATTTGAGATTAATAGTTTCCTTCATTTTAAACTATTAAATGGTTTTATGAAACTATTAGTCTAATATTAAATAATTAATAATCTCTCATTAAATAATTAAATAGTGTAAAATAATATTAAATTATCATAAATAATTTAATTTTAAATATATTTTTTACCCTAATTTATATTAGGGGTAGGTTTTTTATCAGACTGAGTGGTTCGGTACAAGCAATTCGGTAAGAATTAAAACCGCTCGATACCGGTAAAAGAGCCCTTATATTGACTTTTTATTTTTTTGTTGCTGGTTAAAAGGTATTGATACTGTTATCGTATTATTTTTTTATCGAACAGCGTACGAGTATACCAGTGGTACTAGTAGAGCTTGCTAGAATTCTTGACCTATTCAAGTTTTGTTTCAATTGCCTAAGAGCAGGGGCGGAACTATGCTTTGGGCAGCATATGGGCAGCTGTCTATGCTGGACCAAAATATGTTGGTTGCATTTTAATTTTATTTTCAATTATAGAAATAGAAAAAAGTGTGAAAATAAGTAGGTAAGGGTAAAATAATTAAAGTAATACTTGTATAAATTTAAATTTATGCTATCATGTATAAATTGTGTTAATCTAAATAAATCTTTCTCACCATTTGACAAAGAATGATCAATTGAATTAGTAAAATTTTATCCATTAAAATTTCAAGATAGGGATATTTAGGAGTTTATTGTTAAACTTGAGACTTACATTGTAGACGTGAAAAGAATCTTAATCTTTTAATGTGCGAGGAACAGGTGAACTTGTTCAACTTGAAAGGGATTGGTAAACTTGTTCAAAAATTAGTTAACAAGAATAACGTTGATTCATATTCTCAAGTTTATTTATTGTTGAAATTAGTTTTAATTTTGTTAATTACTACTGTCACGGTAGAGATAATATTTTCAATGATAAATATTGTTAAATCTACTCTTTCAAATCAAATGAAAAATAAATAGTTGACTAATTGTTTAGTTTCTTACATCATTATGATTATTTAATATTTGAATGTTTTATAATTTTGGATTTATTGCATTTAAATTTTATTTATTTTATCAAAAAATAAATTTAATTAAAATATGCCTCTGCTAATTCTGCCCCTACCTAAAAGGATGTGATGATGGTCATGCCTGGCTTTGTGCTCCTCAATATATCTGAAAATATAGATTATGGAATTGTTTGCTTTTATATTTTTGTGAAAAACTCGAGTTACTTGCTTTTATATTAGGCATTGTACCACAAACTTGCTAAAGCAAGAAGTGGTTCACTACCATTTCAACAACACTTGAATATTCTTACCTCATGCATCTCTGTTTTAATATATATATATATGCAGATTGATCAAGTGATAAATGAACTCATGGGTTGCAAAATCTACAAATGACATCATAAAAAGTCTCCTCCCACAGAATCTAAGTAGTGAAACAGTTCTCAAACTCGCAAATGCACTCTACTTCAAAGGAGATTAGTCAAGTCCCTTTGACAAATCAGAGACCCAAGAACAAGAATTTTACCTACTAAATGGTGAAACTTTAGTTCCCTACATGTGTGAGGCATGGGAAAGTCAGTTTTACAGTTCCCATGAAGATTACAAGCTTCTCAAGCTCCCATACGACAAAAAGGCCAAAAGATGGTACAAGGAAATTTTCCATGTACATTTTCCTCCCAAATGAACGAAATGGCTTAAAAAATCTTATCGAGAAATACTTCACAACTAATCCCGGGTTTATAGATCAGCAGTTTCAGCTTAAGGTAGTAAAACTTAGAACAGATTGGATTCCAAAATTTAAATTCAGGTATGATTTGAAACCTGTCAGTGTTATGATGAAACTCGGACTGACATTGCCTTCTGGGAATTCAGGAGAGCTCACTGAGATTGTAGATTCTACGCGTAGTGACTTGGTTCAAATCTCGGATATGATTCAAAAATCGAGTATTGAAGTTAATGAGGAAGCGGCTCGATCTGCTTAGCTACTATGTATTTTGGATGCTGTGAATCCCCTGAGACACTGCCACCGCCTAAAGATTTCAATGCTGATCATCCTTTTGCGTTCATGATCAGGGAAGACAACCCTGGAGTTGTCTTCTTCCTTGGAGTTGTGCTCAATCCAATACTTTCAGATAATTATAGTATTTAGACATTTCTTATCTATCTTAATAGTAGAGGCACATTTTTCTTTCTTTTGCGTTCCAAAATTAGACAAATATTTATATTTTTAGTCTATAAAGTGAGATAATATTTTTGTAATGTTCATACTTTTAAACTTAATTGATTGATCACTATCAGACAAGTAATACTATATTTGTTGCTATGTTAAGGATAAGTATGAAAAAATAATTTTTTTCCTTAAAAGTTAACGTTTGAGAATTGTATCTATAATTTTCAGACGAAGGGAATATTATTTGATGGATGAACTTGTGCTAAACAAATAAACAATTCTATTTTCTCTCTATTTTCTTTAGACAAAAACTTTAGCCTCCGTCTTAGATATGGAGGGGAGGGCTCTCATTATTTTAGAGAGACTCTTCCCTAGATCTCTCTTCTTGTGAAGTTTATTTTTCTCTTTTGTGAGACTTGTTTTGTCTATGTTAGATTTATTTCTTTCTCTTTTATGAGAGAATTTCATTATCATCTTTTAGGAGACTTTGCTTTCTCTAGTTGAGAGATTTTTTTTCCATTCATGAGAATTTTTTCGGTACATGAATCGCTGAAGATAAATTGTTCGGATTTGGATGTTGCGTTATCATGACGACTGGTTCTTCTTTTGCTCGTATTGAAGAACTGCTCAAATCTGTATATTATGTTATTACTTTTGAAATCTAACTATTTTTTAAGAGTATACCTAGTGTTTACTAGATGTTGTTACGATTGATTATTTTTTTAATTATCTGTTTGAAATGATTACTTTTTCAATTCTTTATATTGTAATCTTTTTATCATTTGTATTAGTTTACAATTTTAATATATTTCAGTCGATTGAATTATTTAATCAAAAAAATAGACAAAAGTATATACTTATCATATTTTAGTAAATTAGACATAAATATCATTTTTTTACACGTAATCATAGAAAATTTACTAATCAATACCTATATATCACACACTCTCTTCTTTATTTTAATAATTTGGACATAAATATTTTAATTTGTCATTATTCATCTTGTTTTGTTTTTTATTATTGTAAGTTTAATAAATATTAGGGCTTAAATTTACTTAATTAATTAATCTTTACTTATGTATTAATAATTGAATATATTAAAAAATTATTATTTTAAAAAAGTAATAAAACTTTAAATATATTTTATTAAATACTAATGGATTAACTAATTAGACAGTACTTTGGTCAATTAATTTTATTTGACAAAAATTTATTAGTGGATTATTCACATAAATTAGTATATGGGGCATTTTAGGAAAATGTGAATATTAAAATAAATATACTCATTAATCTTGAATTCATATAAGATACTCACAACAGCTATTATCAGTAATTAAATACCTTCTATTTCACGGAAATAATAAGATATGATCAATTTTTATTACCAATAATTAATTACCAAGTAATCTGAATTTCGGTGGGTATATATCACCCAATTCTTTCAGTTTGCTAATTTTTATGATACCGTTGGCTGATAGATAACGCAAAAGGAAACCCTCACTCATGCTGCGGCACACATGCATGCATCAGTGATATTTTGGATGAAGTTTTGAAAACATTTTCAATTATTTGTAAAAGATTCCATTAACTCTATACTCATACCATGGATTACAAATTTCGTGGTTTATATTCGACCAATAAAGTTGTATTAATTAGTTTCGAAATATCTTAAAATTTGTTTACCAAGGAAAAATAGAATTAAAGAAAAAAAGAAGCTTGTTTTTATAATTGTCTTGAGCATTTTGACAAGGACCTTAAATGCAATTCCAATATATGTTACTCGTACTCGATATGATCTCATATTTTGACTATCTAATCAAAACATACAGATAGATAACAAACACTGCTAGTCAAACACTGCATAGTCTACCTTTAATACTCTTGTCAACTTGTGTTGCTTTTTTTCTTTGCATTGAACGGTTCGCGATGCGTAAATTGGATATACTTGAAAGCTAGGGTTTTAGTTAACCATATATCTAATGACTTTGACCACTCGTGAGTTGACTTTGACCATGACTAGTTGCCTAAAACAGACAAAAAAAAGTTTAATTACTGCACTTTGGACTCCGAAGATTCTTAGTAAGCGAGGGAGAATCCATACTCATTATTTGAGAATGCTTATGTTCCACTGGGTGTACGTCGAACCTCTTTATATAGTGTGAAAATTCTATTGAATTTTGAATTTTTGTGCAATTCCCAATGGTAACGGATCAAGGTCTCTTTGATGGTTGTGTTAATTGATGTTTATTCTTAAACTAATAATCTATTATTTTTATTATATAAGTCACTTAAAATATAATTATATATATTAAAAAGTCTCATTAATATTAATATTAATATTAAGTAATTAATATTAGTTTAAAATTTTATTACTATCAATGCATTAATTAAGTACTTTTCCTCCTCATTTCTCTCTCAATTGCTCCATTTTAAGGATAAAGCAGGAAATTATTAAATTTTTTTTTCTAGATATATATAAAATGTCTTATATTACGAGAATTTTTTTTAAAACGATCTATATAATAAAAAAGAGCGAGTATTAAACAAATATTACAACTAATTATTTACCTATATTTTATAAATAATTTATTATCCTATTCATGATGAAATTACTATAATGCTTCTGCCCAAACAAGGGTTTAATATGTATAGTGACACATGGCAAGGTACCATCGATGGTTCCCCATATCAATGTCTCAATTTCCAATCACTTGAATTTCTTGTTTCATGCTTTTTTAGGGTTAATGACAAAATCATCCCCCAAGTATGAACTTTTTTCAATTTATCTCTTAAAATTTAAGAATCGTGAATCAACTCTTTTAAATATTTTAAGACAACAATTCTCTCCTTTTTCATCTCTTATCGAAAATATTGTGGATTGTTATAAAACTTCTTGATTATAACTTGAAATAGTAGAACGCTTCTAATTTAAAAGAGAGAAATTTGTACAAAAGATATTTGCAAGATAGTAATGGAAAGATGAAAATGAATGTGTCTTTTTCATTTGATAAGTTGTCTTTTATAGGTAAAGAATTGGAATACAAATTCAATATAGATCCACAAAATATGGACTAGACCAATGGTCTAGTTCTAGCTCTATGGACTTTAGGAAATCATTAATATTATAACACACCCCCTTGATTTCCTAAGATAGAAGATTATGTTTCATTAAAGACCTTGCTAAGAAAATCCAGTGGGAAAAAACTTAGTGAAGAGAAAAAGAGTACATATCTTTTACATAAATATATTTTACTTTAATTGACTGCCTCATTAAAACCTTGTTAAGAAAACTCAGTGGGAAAAAACTTAACGAAAGGGAAAAAGAGTACAGTCTCCCTCTCAAAAGGAACTCATTACTCCTTGATGAAATGTTGTAATAAGTCTTTCAGTCGACGCATTCCGATCTTACTTCGAAGTTTTTCAAATGATGTATTTGGTAGTGATTTTGTGAATAAGCTAGTCGGCTAGATTATCACATGATCGAATTTGATGCACATCAATATCACCCTTCTTTTGCAACTCATGTATGTAGAAGAATTTAGGTGAAATGTGTTTTGTTCTATCTCCCTCGATGTAACCTCCTTTAAGTTGAGCAATGCATGCAACATTATCCTCATATATAATTATGGGAATGTCTTTGATTGATGGTAATTCACATGACTCTTGGATATGTTGAATAACTGACATCAACCAAACCCACTCTCTATTTGCTTCATGTATTACAAGAATCTCTGAGTGATTTGAAGATATAGTTGTCATGGTTTGCTTTGTGGATTTTTAAGATACAGTCATGTCACAATATGTAAATACATAACCTGTTTGTGATCTCCCATTGTGTGGATCTGATAAATATCCTGGCATATCCAACCAATCTTGATATTAAATCTCTTGGATAAAATAACCCAAGATCTATACTTCCACGGAGGTATCTTAAAATGTGTTTGATTCCATTCCAATGCCTTTTAGCCGAAAAAGAACTGTATCTTGCCAACAAGTTGACAGCAGAAGTAATATCGAGTCGTGTACAGTTTGCAAGATACATAAGAGCACTTATCGCACTTAGGTAAGGAACTTCAGGTCCAAGAACTTCTTCCCCACTTTTTAGAGGTCGAAATGGATCTTTATCAACTTTTAGAGATTAAACAACCATCGGGGTAGTCAAAGGGTGAGCTTCACCCATATGAAAACGATTAAGAATCTTTTCAGTATATGTGGACTGTTGAACAAAAATTTATAATGTTAAATGCTCCACTTGTACTCCCAAACATTATTTTATTTTTTCAAGATCTTTCATTTCAAATTCATCCTTTAAATAAGTAGCAGTTCTTGTGAGTTCTTTAGAAGTACATAAAAGATTCAAATTATCCATATATACATCAATTATGGTAAATTCACTTTGTGTTTTCTTAATAAAAACACACGGGCATACTTGATTATTTATGTACCTGTCTTATATTAAATATTCACTGAGTCGATTATACCACATATTACCAGATTGTTTCAATCCATATAATGAGCATTGCAACTTGATTGAATATATGTGTCGGGGCTTTTATAATTCAGTCATTTTCAATCCTTCAGGGATTCTTATATAGATCTCACTATCAAGTGAGCCATATAGGTATGTTGTTACAATATCCATAAGACGTGTTTTCAAACCTTCCATAGTTGTCATACCTAGTAGGAAGCGAAAAATGACTCCATCCATTACTGAAGAGTATGTATCCTGATAGTCAATGCCAGGTCTTTGTGAGAAACCGTAAGCTACAAATCTGGCTTTGTATCTCACAATTTTATTTTTCTCATTTCGTTTTTGTATAAATACCCGTTTATTTCCAACAGGGATTATACCCAGTGGTGTTTGGACTACTGGTCCAAATACTTCACTTTTCAATAATGATTGTAGCTCAGTTTGAATAGCATCTTTCCATTTTGGCCTTTTTTTCCGACATTCTTCCACATTTTGTGGTTCAGGATCTATGTCGGGAATTATAGTAATATCTGATGCTATAGAGAAAGCAAATATATCATCAATTATGACTTTGCTTCGATCCCACATTTTATCATCATGTACATAATTTATTGAGATCTCTTGGTGTTCATCTCTTATCTCTTCGGTGAGATTTTATACCTCTTCTAGGGGTATTCCCACTTTTGGAACAAGTGCTACTTCTGGAGTGGATATTACTTCTAGAACTCCCTTATTTGCTCTTTGTTTTCGTGGTATGATGTCTTTTGCACCAACCAGTCTTCCACGCTTCTAGCATGGTTTAGATTATTCTATTGCCTTATTTGTCAATTCTTCAGGAATTAATTTTTCGATAGGTATTTCTATCTTTGCTGGAGTATTCACTGCTGGTGAATGTGACTTTTTCATTTTTCTAGCATCATTAAATGCATCTGGCATTTGATTTGTAATATTTTGTAAATACATAATTCTTTGAAATTCAATTTCACATTGTCCTGTACGAGAATCAAGTGACTATAATTCTGATGCATTCCATGATATTTCAGAGGGTTTTTTATTTAAAAATTTCCTTCATCCTAACGGTGGAAATATAAGTTCATCAAAATGACAATCTGCATAACGTTCTGTAAAAACATCTCTAGTTAAAGGTTCAAGATATCTAATAATAGAGGGAAAATCAAAACCAACATAAATTCCAATTCTTCGTTGGCCTCCCATTTTAGTCCTTTGTTTGCAATTGGAACATATACAACACTTCCAAAAACTCGAAAGTGAGAGATGTCGAGTATATGACCAAGAACTAACTAAATAGGGGAATATTTATGAAAAGTTGTTGACCTTACTCGAATGATGGCTACAGTATGAAGAATTGCACGACCCTAAACCGTGGTAGGCAAGTTGGCTCTTAATATTAATAAACGTGCAATTAGTTAAAGTTTTTTTTATTAAAGATTCAGCCAAACCATTTTGTGTATGTACTTGTTGAACAGAATGTTCAATAGAGATTCCAATAGTCATACAAAAATCATTAAATGTCTTTTGTAAGACCCCGAATTTTAATAAATAAATTTAAAATTTTTCTCATAATTTTATACTTAACAGTAAGGTGTTAAATTAATAAAAATTAAAGTTAAGGATGTTATGTGCAAACTTTTTATGTCGGATAATATTCGATTAGTCGAGTAATATTCGTTTTGTCGAGGATTATTCGTTATGTCGAGAAATATTCATTATGTCGGGAAATATTCGTACGACAGTGCTGAAATATTCAGTTATGGGTGGTCCCCACAACAAAATATTGTTAGATGTAAAAAACGACAGCATTAACCTTTCTAAATAAAAATGGTCAACGGTATTATCACTCTTAACTGTTAAAATACACAGTGATAAAAGTATGGTAACATATGGTATTTTACTGTAGCACATGATATTTTACAATAGCACATAGTATTGCATAGAAGCATACGGTGTAGACACCCAAAATTTGCACTTTTGTACTAACCCTGACAGAAGGGCAAAATCGTCACTTGACCCGACATGCGAAAAGGAAGGTGGACCCCAACACAAAGTCACCCCAACGACTTACGGTCAAAGCTGTCATAACAAACAACGAGCATCAGGTTACTTAAGGCGAGGCAAACAGCTGATCTAGAAGAACCTGATTTGATCACAAAAGACGACTAATGGCCACTACGCTTACGATGTTCGGGAAAAACAAGCCGGACAGCTGTGGATGCACCTGCAGCCATCGACAAAAGGGACAGTGCGCGGCTCAAGGAGACAACCCGGCAGCCGAGGATTCGGCGCGGACGGCTAGCAGCCCAGCCGCGGATGCACCTGCGGCCAGCCGCAAATGGCAGATGCACCTGCGGCTGCCTGCTGAACACTATACATCGGCCATTTCCACTCGAGAAGAAAAGGGAGAGGAAGAAAATAAGAATTTTAGAGAGAGAAAAAGGCGAGAAATAGAGAGAGAAAGCCACGGGTTGGCCCAAAATAGTGAGAAATTCAACTTTCTTTGCTCAAACACTTGATCAATCTCTTGTTATTTGCTTGATAGTGGAATATATAACGATTTTTGAAGTGTTGCAAGGTGAAAAATGAGCTTTTATTGAAGTTTTATCTTACTTTTTTCTTGTGATTTCTTGATTTTGTAGATCTATTAGACTTAATCCGGTTATTTTGCTTTAGTAGTTTAATCGGTAAATATTTGTTTATTTGTGCATTTGTTGGGTGGATATACTGTAGATCCGAAAATATTTAGTGCATTACTATTTAAATAGTTTGATTCGGTGTATTTTGAAGTTGGATCCAATGTAGTCAATATATTGTAGATCTATGGATTAGGGACGGTTAGAGAGGATTTATTGCGGATGGAATCTCCTCCTAACCTCCCGATGATATCCTTTTAGGTTATTTTCTAGCTTTTACGATTGTAGCAATGGCGATGCATTTATATTGTAAATATGTAATTTTTGGGCCTTAAAGTGATGTCGGATCGAAAATCGGGTTTAAGGCCCCATGATAGTGAAATGTGCGATTGTGGGCGTTTGAGGTTATTTGGATGGCTCACATGCCCATGAATAGCTCCAACGTTATTTTTAATGCTTGATTTTTCCTTTTCGACACGGAAAAAGAATTTTGGAATGAGAAGATGAAGATTTTTATAAAATCAATTAAACTAGGATATTAGATTATCCGTAGGCTAAAATAAAATTGTAAGTGTCAGATGAGCTCTATTCCTATTTGGCGAAGGATTTGGAAAATATGTTTTATAAAATATCATCGGTTTTATTATCGAAACAAAAAAAATAAAAGATGAACTCTTCGATTAAGTCAAATCCTTCGTGCATAGGGTCAACGAGATTTCTGAAGCACTTGCAAAAATAAAACATTACAACGACATTCATTTAGGCACACACGCACACACACACGCGCACACACACATTTTAGGATTTAAAAGGATAGGAAAACATCAAGATTGCGGTAACCGTGTTTCACGGAAGTCGGGGGGTGCCTAACGCCTTCCCCTCGCTTAAGCAAGCCCCCGAACTCTATGAATCTCGGTTTGCGGACCAATTAACTCGGAGTCACATATGAGCCAACAATTACGAAAACAAAAATTCAGATGAGTTGGTACATCCATTTCAAATATACCAACTGGCGGCTCTGGTCAATTGCCTCATAAAAAATTCGATCTTTCAAAACCCGTCGACATTAAGCCGACCCTTTTCAAAATCACATTTAATTCAAAAGGCTAAAATTGGAAAGGGCATTTAATTATAAAAAACGAAACGAAATCCCGGCGTCGACATACGGTATTACACAATGTTTAAATTATTGAACTGATAAAGTGTCTATTGCATAGTATTTCATCAATAGTTATCATTACACAACATTTTATATTATTGAATCAATAATTGTCATTACAGAATATTTTACATTATTAGTTGCATAGTGTTCCATATTATTGAATCAATAATTGTCATAATGCACAACATCTTGTATTATTAGGCCAATAATTGTTATAGTAGTAGTCACGGATATTAAACAGTTAGACAGATTTATTATTTGAAAAACATTATATGTTTAATAATTGGGATATTAAATCAATAAAATAATATAAAAATGTGTAACTCGTGTAAGTGTGTAATACGTGTAAGTGTGTAACACGCGTAAATGCGTAACGTGTGTAAATGTGTAATGCGTGTTAGTCAATGAACGGTGCAGATTAAAGTGTGAAACGTGTGTTTATTGATGAATGGTTCAGATTAAAAAATAAGATTAAAATGTGTAACGTGTGTGTAAAAAGTTGGATAGGCTTTGGCTATAAATAGGGGGCTTAACATAAGGAGTTTCATACATTCCTCAATCTTCTTTTCACTCTCTAGATATTTCTTAGTATAAGTGTCTCTCTGAGTGTATTAAAATTATCTTAAGTGTTGAAGATCTAGAAGGGTCAGAGTATTGTTCAAGTAAGTTTTTTTTTAAGTTATATAAACACTCACACACATATCAGTTTACGACTCTTCTTTTAGAAGACTCTTTTACTAGAAGATTTATTTTGAAAAACTTCATTTGAAAGATTTTATTCTAAAAACTATTTTGAAGTATAATTTTACTATATAGTCACTTTGATGATTTTTATACATAAAATTGGTATGTGTGATTTACTAATTAAATTAGGAATATACATATAGGTTGATCAACCTCATAAAAGTTGTATTTAGTCACGAGATAAGGTAAGAGATATCACTTTTCTTTCAAACTCTTAAACTTATTACGGTAAGAAATATCACTTTTCTTTCAAACTCTTAAACTTATTACGATAAGAAATATCACTTTTCTTTCAAACTCTTAAACTTATTACGATAAAGGATATCACTTTTCTTTCAAACTCTTAAACTTATTACGGTAAGGGGTATCATTTTTTTCATCATCATAAATGGATATCATTTTCTTTTTTACTTGTAAGGGATACCATCTTTTTTATCTTCTATCACTTAAACTTACTACAATAAGAAAGTACCTCATTTGTACCTCTAATCTTATTAAACGGTGAAAATTCTTGAATTAATAATTCATTAATAATCCTTTAATAGTTTACACTTCATCTAATACCCTTTGAAACGAACATTCCTATTAAATTTCCATCATTATAATTGAACTATGAACTTATGGACCTTGAACTTTTGAAATATGGACATTTATTTGAACTGTGAACATTTTGGACTAATTCCTTGTACCGTAAACCTTACCGTTGAACCTATTCCCAGCGAATTTTGGACATTAGTACTAGACTTGGACACCTTTTCCTATACATCATGTTGACAATTTGGACATTATTTGAATCTAGACATAGTAAAATTTGTTAATTCCTAATGTTATTGCCTATCCTATTTTTTCTATTCATTATTTATATCTCTGTTGTTATTTCAGTCATCAAGTATTAGGTTGTTATGAATATTTGTGGCCTGGGGCACATATGATATTTTTAAAGGTGATATAAGATAAAGTCGATATAATTGTTGGGTGTCTTTGGTCGGATGATAAGGACACGTGATGAATGTTCTCTTTGACCTGGGGCAAAGAAGAAAGGTTGTTTGACAGGATTATGGTCAGTGGTGTTTCAGATGATAAAAGTTGATGATGATTTTCTTAAAAATAGAAGTTAGTAGACATCATGTTCTACTTGTTTCAGAGCTTACCCCCGAATAAATTCAGGGCGTGAGACCACTTAAGCATAGAGGAGTTTATCAGGACTCGAACCCACGTTTATGGGGATTAATGTCCGGTTTCCCACCACTAAGTCACCACCCCAAGCGGTGATAAAATACAATAACATGAATATATAAACATGGATATTATTAGCATATCCTTTTAGTCATAAGGTATGTAATCACTAATGTATATACAAGTATTACTGTACACATAATAAAAAAATACATGTACAAAACTGTAAATGGATCTTCATCCGACATGCGGTAATTCGCATAGACAGATTATTTCTACAAATTAATAAATGGTAAAAAGGTTCCCACCAAATCTTGTGAGGTTGACAAGGATAGATGGTGCCACTGTGAATACAAAATTTAAAAATGAACAACAAAACATGAATATAATTTAACAGTTAAAGAATATAATTGGCGGCAAAGCCAAGTCAGTTGTAAGAGTAAAATTATATTATCGGCGGTAAAACCATGCCAGTAGTATAATAATTAATTGCAAGAATTTTAAATTTACTGTCTCAGTTGGTTAGAACTTCGTGTTGATATCGTGTTATAAAACTTCTTAATTATGATTTGAAATAATGGAACACTTTCTATTTAAAAGAGAGAAATTTGTATAAAAGAGATTTGCAAGATAGTAATGAGGAAGATGAAAATGAATGTCTCTTTCATTTGATAAGTTATTTTTTATAGGCAAAAAATTGAAATACAAATTATAGATCCACAAAATATGAACTAGACCAATGACTTACTTCTAACCCCATAAACTTTAAAAAATCATTAATGTTATAACATGGATTGCTATGTTAAGTGTATTTTGTCCGTATAACAAATATTATACAATATTTCCCTCCAAAACAGAATTATCATTTTCCTCCATCACCAAATCCTTTCTTAACACAACAGATCATCTAGTAAATTAAATGGATGGAAGTTTCAGACCAGATCCATGTCCAATTCGTCGTCCATCGAGCCTCCAAGGCACTGCCCAGATCCATGGAAAAATACGAAGGAGACAATAGCTAGGAAAGGATCGTTGAATATTTACAGCCCAAAAAGCTCCCCACCTTTCACTTCCTATGGACTAGCCCGTTTTCCCTCCTCGTTTCCATCGATTTTCATCCCCTTTCCCTCCATTTCCTCTCCCATGGCATCAATCCCAGACCTCTGTTAATCTCCATTGAAGAAATTCATCCCAAAATCATCCCCAAACACTTCCCAAATCCCACTCAAAAAAGAATACATCCCATTTCTCAATCGGTCAAACCCAATCTCTTTCAATCAGTCTTCAATCTTTTTCGTTCATCCGGTGGAGTGTGAAGTTCCGACCATTCTATCGAAAGTCAACGACGGATTACCCAAGTCGAAGGCGGCGGGTTTGGAGAAGGATTCGAAAGCTTTGTGACAAAGATGTGTGGACTGGCCGTACCAACACAAGGATTTAGGGTTGTATTTGGATGTGAGCTGAGTGGGGTTTACGGATGAGTTTGTGAAGGACATGGAGCCCAGGTTTCAGGTGACGTTTAAAGCTATGGAGGAACTGGAAAAGGGGGCGATTGCAAATCCTGATGAAGGGAGAGGTGGTGTTGCTCCGTACAAATCGAGGGAAGGGCTAAACATTGGTCCCAAATTGATCTTGGCCAACTTTGTTGCGGATTGTATAGAGATTTTGGGGACTAAACCCATTTCAAATGGAATTTGATTGAATCTGGGTTTCTCTCTCTATGTATTTATTAATATTAATTATAATTTATATGGTAAATATTTTATAACATGTTTTATTTTAGTTTTTTAAGTTACCTTTGTAGTCTAATTTTTTATTTTGTATTATCTTTTCAATTTTTTATTTTATAAATTTGAAAACAATAATTATAATATAATTATAAATTTATAAATATAATTAATAATAGTATTATATTTTTTGGTTTACATATAATTAAAGTATTTTTTAGAATTTTATACAATTAAAATACGGTTAATATATATTATAGGTAGGCAAACCGTATTTCTGGCAAGAAAATTGATTGGACTTACGAAAAGGGAGAGAATTGTTGTTTTAAAATATTTAAATGTATTAATTGACGATTCTTAAATTTTAAGAGATAAATTGAAAAAAAAATCATATTTGGAGGGACATTTTTGTCATTAACCCTTTTTTCACTGATAAAAGTAAATTTTATTAAAATTCAAAGTAATATAGATGTGACAAATTAAAATTTTTTGAATAAGACCACAAAAAGTTGCTTTACAATAAGGAATTGAACTTGATCCTTTCCTTTGGAACACCATATTGCTTTCAAAACCATTGCAAACAAAAGCAACCCCAAATTTGTTATTGACATCCAAAATATTTCAGGTGATACTAACAAACCCCAGAAATTGCAAGCTGATTCACAAAATAAAGAACCACGCACTAGCTGAAAAGCTGGCATTCAAGCTCCAATAATTATAAACTACCAGAGAGCCACAAACATACTCATACAATACTACTGCAACTCCAAATTAAGTCCCATCATAAACTAAACCAAAAAAAGACCACACTTTTCCGACAAAAATTGCCTCCTGGAAAAAAACTCTCATACTTCTGCACTAAAATAACTGAACTGCAGCAATATTGGAGCACACATCTACCATACAAAGAAGCTCATAGTGTCCGCCTCCAATCGTTTAGCAGAAATGATAGACATTTTGGCAGAGTATTAGCTATGGTCAACGTGCTTCTGGATTTCGATAGTTTGCCAAAAGTTGTATCCTTTATAAAGAATGACTGAATTGTTTAGATGTACTAGTGACTTTGTGATGTGTTTTATCTCCGGTCAAGAAAGGAGGCAATTTTCCCTGTACATTTTCCACCCAAAGGAAAGAAATTAATGGCGTAAACAATTTTATTCAAAAGTACTTTGACTATTGATCCTGGTTTTATACATCTACAATTTGAGCTTGAGGAAGTAAAAGTTAACACCGTTCGGATTCCAAATTTAAGTTCTTGTACGATTTGAAACCTACAAAGGTGATGACTTTAAGGTTTCTATTATTGAGATGACCTTTCACTTTGTTAAGATTTTACAATACCTCCATTCAAATGCTCAATCTTGTTTGAACCATTTCACAATACAAATATGCATTACAGATGATAAATCTTTAGTAACTTCTAGTTTTCTGTTTATAATAAATGTGTGCATGCATGAATTTTCATGATTTAAAGAGTAAACCATTTGCGTGCATGCATATAGTGGTAAAGGGTCCAAAGTGATACGCCTCTTTTCCACAACATATATATTTACCAAGTATATACTTTCATTCGCTTTAAAAAGGTTATGCCATATGGAGAAAAAAAACACATTTTACGATCATAGTTAGATAGGGTATTTGTAATATTCTAATTTTTTTTAAAATAATATAATGTAAATTAAAATTTTAATGAGGAATATAAATAGAATTTCAATTAGAATTGTAAACTAGTATGTGATTTATAATGTAAATAGAAACATGACGTATAAAGGGAGATAATTAATGTAATTATATAAAGGTTTTATATATGTATGAATACCAATATTCTAAAAGTGTATAAAGTATGGGGAGAGTATGTATATATGTATGAGTTTTGGTTGGAGATGGTCCAATTTTTGAGACGTGATTGATAAGGATGAAAATTTCGTGGAACCTGCAAAGGTGGAGACAGTAATAAATTGAGAACAACCGAAGACCCCAATAGAGGTTAGGAGTTTCTTAGAGTTAGCGTGGTATTATCGAAGATTCATTTAGGACTTTTCCAAGATAGCGGGCCCTACCCGTTGACTAATTTAACAGGAAAGTCGGTAAAATTTGTGCGGACGGAGAAGTGCAATAAGTGCTTCCAAGAGTTAAAGAAAAGGTTGAGTGCGACACCGGTGTTGTTTTTACTAAACAATATTGTAGTATTGTGGTGTATAGTGATGCGTCACACTAAGGATTAAGTTGCGTGTTGATGTAACATGGGAAGGTAATTGTGTACACATCACATAAATTGAAGGATTATGAGAAAAAGTATCTCACATGTGACGCCCCCGAATCTGGGCCCACACAGCCCAAACTTGAGTCGTCAAAAGACTACAACAAAATTATTACAACAAAGCACAACGTACTACAATACAGTGTATAATAATACACAACTAAGTCTTCACTATTATTGTCACAC
Organism: Hedera helix; assembly: GCA_947179155.2. Lineage (NCBI taxonomy): Eukaryota > Viridiplantae > Streptophyta > Magnoliopsida > Apiales > Araliaceae > Hedera > Hedera helix. The sequence continues at coordinate 32,499,225 of OX359268.1, read as the reverse complement.
TATTTTACAAAACGTGAAGACTATGATAACTATTCCTCGGACCCTCACTCCATTCCCCGGCTAGACCCTGTTATGTTTTCATCTTCTGTTGAAAAACAATGGAACAAAAGAAAGGGTGAGCTCAAATAGCCCAGTAAGAAATATCATGACTAAGATAATGACGAATAAATTATCATTAGCCTTCAACAGTTGAGTTCTTGATAGAATACAATAGAATACAAGGTTTATATCAAAAACTGCAGTTAAAATTCTTAAACAACGTTCAGATCAATAATAGCAGCGGAATGAGTAATCTATTAGAAGAATAATGCAGACTATAATGTCCACTCGGTTCTCTTTTTAGGAAAAACATCATCAACTTTTATCATCTGAAATATCATTAGTCAAGATAATACAAATTCACAGTTCCTGATCATAATCATGCAGATCAACAGTTCATCTTTGCACTACGGGCCAAAGACATTCAATATAACACCAACGGTCATGATTATACCAGATTCAGCCTTTGGTCATAATCTTACCAAACAACAGTTCATCTTTGCACTACGGGCCAAAGAGAACATTCACCACGTGCCATAAAAGACACCGAACAGATGAATCGCCTTTAACCTATTATATCGCCTTTAACCTATCATCTGTTCAACAAATATATCACATCTGTGCCCCCGGCCACAGATATTCACAACAGCTTGATTTTTGGATGATTAGAATGATATAAATGATGAACAGAAGAAATAGGATAACAATAAGTATCGGAAGTTTACTTTGTACAGATTCAAATAATGTCCAAATTGTCAACATGATGTGGAGTGAAATTTAAAAATGATATTCAAGATCCACAGTTCAGAATAACGGTTACAATTCAATAGAAAGGTTCACGTAAATAGGAAGGTTCAGTTGAAATAATGAAGTTCAACTATTATGGAACATATAATATTTTCAGGAATTATAGAAGCAATAGTTCCATAATAAATTTCGATTTAGGAGTATGAAAAAAAATAATATCCCTTACCGTAGCAGGTTTGATTAACAAAATGTGAAGGAAATTAATACAAAGGGTTATTCACCAACAGGCGGCAATCCGCTCCGTAAGGTTATTCCCACAATTTAATAGAATTTGAGTACAAAGAGTTATTCACCAAACAGGCGGCAATCCGCTCCGTAAGGTTATTCTCAGAGATTAATAATAAATGAATACGAAAGGTTATTCACCAACAGGCGGCAATCCGCTCCGTAAGGTTATTCCCACAATTTAATACATGGAAATAAAAGGCACGTCTTATGAGTAAGGAAGAAACAATATTATTATCGAGAATCAAATAATGATAATCCCTTACCATAGTACGTTTGAATAATGGAAGATGAAAAAGATGGTATCCCTTACCTCAACACGTGACTGGATATTGATTTAAATGAGGTTGATTAACTTGAACAATACACGTATACTTATAGATCTTCACAAATACTCAAGATGACTTAAGCACACTTAGAGAAAACTTTCACAAGAAGTATTTAGAGAGAGAAAGAAAGAACAAGTAAGGAAGTTTATGAAAAATCATTAAGTTAAGGCTTCTATTTATAGCCAAAAATCTTATCATTCATTTAATCTAAACCATTCATTTAAAGATCATCTTTTAATCTACACCATCCATTTCAAATATTATATTATCTTTAATCTACACCATTCATTTCATATCACCTAATAATCACCTAACTTTATATTATAAACAAATCAATTTAATTATTCAACAATAATTCACACTTTAATCTACACCATTCATTTCATATCACCTAATAATCACCTAACTTTATATTATAAACAAATCAATTCAATTATTCAACAATAATTCACACTTTAATCTACACCATTCATTTCGTATCACCTAATAATCACCTAACTTTATATTATAAACAAATAACTTTATCAATTCAATTATTATGACTAATTGTTATAAATACAGTATAGTTAGCTCTTAGATATCAAGTCAATAAATTAATGAAATACAACTGTTTAAATAACATCATAATAGAGATAACAATAATGTAAAATAAAGCATACGTTACTGTGTAATGACAATTATTGATTCAATAATGTGAATTACTGTGCATATTTTACTGTGACAATTATTAGGTTCAATAATTTTAAAAACAGTGCAACAACAATTATTGACTCAATGATATAAAATACAGTGTAATGACAATTATTAAATCAATAGTGCAAAATACTGTGTAACAACAATTATTGAATTGATAATATAAAATATTATGCAGTGACAATTATCGATGAAATGATGCGTAACAGTTACAGTGTCAATTATCAGACCAATAATATGAGACACTATGCAATACCGTGTGTTACTGTAGAGTACCGAGTGCTACAGAAAATACCAATAACTACCGTATGCTACTATTCTTTTATCACCGGTATTTTAACAGTTCCGTTGACTATTTTTATTTAAAAAGGTTATTTCTATCGTTTTCTATATCCGACAAATATTCCGTTGTGGGGTCCACCAATAATTTGTTATTTCGGCGCCGTCGGACCAAACGAATATTCCCCGACCAAACGAATATTCCCCGACAAAGCGAATATTGTCCGACAAAATAAAATTTGCACATAACATCCTTAACTTTTAACTTTATCGATTTAACCACTTACTGTTTCAAAAAATATATATATGAAGAAAAATTAAATTTTGTATTTCATAAAATTCGGGGTCTTACAACCTCCCCTCCTTATGAAATTTCGTCCCCGAAATTGACGTACCTGACATATCGAAGAGGTAAGGATACTTAGATTTCATCTCAGATTCTAGCTCCCAGGTCATTTCCTCAGTATCTTGGTTCCTCCATAAAACCTTAACTTGAGGTATAACCTTTGAGCGTAGGATCTGCTCCTTCTTATCCAGGATCTTAACAGGTACCTCCTCGTATGTTAAATCCTCTGCTATAACGTCTGGTTCTAACTCAATGACGTGGTTTGGGTCCTTCACATATTTACGTAACATAGATATGTGAAAAACGTTATGGATGCGAGACATACTTGGTTGTAGGGCTAGTCTGTAGGCTACGGTTCCTATTCGATCGAGGATTTCAAATGGGCCAATAAATCGAGGGTTGAGCTTTCCTCTCTTTCCGAATCTCGTAACCCCTTTCCATGGAGAAACACGTAAGAATACATGATCTCCGACGTTGAAACTTTCGTCTCTCCGATGAAGATCAGCATAACTCTTTTGTCGTTCTTGTGCGGTCTGTATTCGTTGTCGGATCATTTGGATCTTTTCGGTCGTCAAGCGTACCAACTCGGGTCCCAACAATTTTGCTTCTCCTACCTCATTCCAACATATTGGAGAGCGACACTTCCTTCCATACAAAGCCTCGAATGGAGCCATGCCTATGCTTGCTTGGTAACTGTTGTTGTAAGAAAATTCCACCAATGGCAAGTACTTATCCCAACTTCCTTTGAAGTCTAATACACAAAGTCTCAAAAGATCTTCGAGGGTCTGGATCGTCCTTTCCGATTGTCCGTCCGTTTGAGGATGGTATGCAGAACTAAAACGTAGTTCAGTGCCCATAGCTTTTTGTAGACTAATCCAAAAGCGTGAAGTGAATCTAGGATCTCGATCAGAAACTATGGAAACTGACATGCCATGCAATCTCACGATCTCATTTATGTACATACCGGCAAGACGTTCAAGTGAAAAGTTTTCTCGTATAGGCAAGAAATGAGCAGATTTGGTCAATCTATCTACGATCACCCAAATTGCATCTAAGCCTTGAGAAACTTTTGGAAGACCCGTCACGAAGTCCATATTGATGTGTTCCCACTTCCATTCGGGAACTTCAAGTGATTGTAATGGACCTTTAGGAACTTGATGCTCTGCCTTGACACGTTGACAAGTTAGGCACCTTGAGATAAACTCCGCAATCTCTCTTTTCATATTGTTCCACCAAAATGTATGTCGAAGATCTCGATACATCTTGGTACCTCCTGGGTGGATTGCAAACGGCGTGTTGTGTGCCTCTATCATGATTTTATGCTTTAATTCAGGATCGTTAGGAACACAGAGTCGAGAGTTGACTCGAAGTATTCCTTTCTCGTCGATTCTTGCTTCGGGAATGGCACCTTCTTGTACTTTCTTTATCATGTTTATCAGTTCCGGATCGGTAGCTTGAGCAGCTTTAATTTTATCGATTAAAGTTGGTTCTACTCGCACGTGAGCAATCTTCGAGTGGGTCCCTGGTGTCTTTAGCTCTATCTCCATCTTTTGCAAGTCGTACAAAATACACTTTTGTGTTGTCAGCAGTGCACTTGTACTTGCATAAGATTTTCTGCTCAAAGCGTCAGCTACAACGTTCGCCTTTCCCGGGTGATACTGGATTGTGTGGTCATAATCCTTTAACAGCTCAAGCCAACGTCGTTGTCGCATGTTGAGTTCCTTCTGGGTGAAGAAATACTTGAGACTTTTATGATCCGTATAGATATCCACTTTTTCTCCGTACAAGTAGTGTCTCCAGATCTTCAACGCGAAAACGACTGCTGCCAACTCTAGATCATGAGTAGGATAATTTTTCTCATAATCTTTGAGTTGTCGAGAGGCGTAGGCTATAACCTTTCCATGTTGCATAAGGACACAGCCTAGACCTTTGCCAGAAGCATCGCTGTAGATAACAAATTCTCCTGATCCTGATGGTATGGTCAGAACAGGAGCTGAAACCAGTCTCTTCTTGAGTTCTTGGAAACTTTTCTCGCATTCCTCGCTCCATATGAATTTTGTGCTTTTCCGAGTAAGCTGCGTTAATGGAGTGGCGATTCGAGAAAATCCTTCTACGAATCTCCGATAATAACCAGCTAGACCCAGAAAACTTCGGACTTCGGTTACTGTTTTGGGTTGTTCCCAATTTAGTACCGTTTCAATCTTCGCAGAATCGACTGATATTCCTTGACTAGAAATCACATGCCCAAGAAACGCGACCTCCTCAAGCCAGAACTCACATTTCTTCAACTTGGCATATAATTTGTTTTCACGGAGCTTTTGTAGTATCAATCTCAGGTGTTGTTCATGATCCTCGCGACTCTTGGAGTATATGAGGATGTCATCAATAAAGACAACCACAAAATGATCCAAATGTTCCTTGAATATCCGGTTCATCATGTCCATGAAAGCTGCAGGAGCATTAGTTAGTCCAAAAGGCATGACTAAGAACTCATAATGCCCATAACGAGTTCTGAAAGCAGTCTTTGGAATGTCCTCAGCTTTAACCTTTAACTGATGATATCCAGAACGGAGATCAATCTTTGAGAAATGTTGAGCGCCTTGCAATTGATCAAACATGTCATCAATCCGAGGTAACGGGTACATGTTCTTGATGGTGACATGGTTCAATTCTCGGTAGTCAATGCACAATCTCATACTCCCGTCTTTCTTCTTCACAAATAGAACAGGAGCACCCCAAGGTGATGCACTCGGACGAATGAAACCGGTATCCAACAATTCCTGTAGTTGGACTTTTAACTCTTGAAGTTCAATGGGAGCCATTCGGTATGGAGCTTTGGAAATGGGCTTGGTACCGGGTTCAAGATCAATATAAAATTCAATTTCACGGTTTGGGGGTAAGCCAGGAAGTTCTTCAGGAAAAACGTCAAGAAACTCATTAACAATGGGAATATCATTCAAGTTTGACGTATTTTTGTTCAAATCAGTGACATGAGCTAAAAAGGCTTGACATCCGTTTTTCAATAAACGAATGGCTTTATGGCTAGAAATAACAGTTATAGATTTCAATGGTTTAGTTGCTTGAATTTGCATGACAGGTTGATTAGGAATATGAAAACTAATAATCTTATGAAAACAATCAATTTTAGCATGATGGGTAGTCAACCAATCAATTCCTAAAATCACATCAAATTCACGCATCTCCAAAGAAATAAGGTCAACAGGTAATGTGATGTTGTTGATTTGAACTAGGCAAGATTTATAGACAGTAGATGTAATGGTAATTTCTCCCAATGAGGTTTCAACTGATAAGACAAGATTTAAGTTTTCAATAGTCAAATTTAAACGTTGAGTACATATAGGTGAGATAAAAGAGTGGATAGAGCCAGTATCTAATATGGCATAGACTTCACGAGAATTTATGAATAGCTTACCGGTTATCACCTCATTCGGTTTCTTGACTGTTATCGTCAAATCGAATCCCGAATACTTCATTCGGATCTTCACGTATTTCAACCATGGGAATACCACTGAATAATTTTCTAGCAAACTGTTTCTCGGGTTCATCAACTTCATCAGTAGTAAGGTACCAATGATTTTCATTAAAATAATATTTTCGATAGACTGCAGTTTCCACGATAGTGACTAACTTAACCTGAATTCCTCTAAATTGTAACGCCCAAAAGTATAGAAACATCATTTTTAAATAATCTTGAAAATCATAGCTGGAACACCATAAATCCCAAAGACTAATATGAAAAGTCCATATATTCTGATCCTTTGTTATAGAGCATAACCAGGTGATATCACTCTCCCAATTAGTGAGTAAATTAAAGGCAATAATTTCCGCAAGTTCGTTACTTCCTTTAATTGCTTCTAAGAATGGATCTGGAACGACTGTAGCAGAGCTTTCACCTTCATCCTTACTGGATAGAACACGCATAATTTTTGCCTTAGGCAAATGATTCAACTCTGAGTTTGTAAGAAGATTATTCGTCGCCTCTTGTTTTGCAGCTACATTTGTTTCGGTAATTTCATAGTTAACCTCCTGATTTCCAGATGCCATAATTAACTGTGGTCACAAAATAAATGTTACTTCAAATAAACTGACTCATCTCTTCATGTTCCTACATTCAAATCGATTCATTAGATAAAAAATAAATCTAATTTAGGTAGGACACACTAGTGATTGATTCTATTCGTCTCTCCCCTCCTAGTTCTAACCCCAGATCTCCATTAAAGACCATATCCCTAAGCTCTGATGCCAACTGTGACTCTCATCCCACCATAGGGACAGCACCTCACAATGGTACCTATCAGTTTGCCACCTGTACTATAGGCGTCCCCTACGGAGAGTCTGGCTTCGGTGCATCCCCTTTCCCTAGGAAGTCACCAGCGAGAGGCTCGGGGCTCTTCGTTATATGGCTCTGATACCAACTGTGACGCCCCCGAATCTGGGCCCACACAGCCCGAACTTGAGTCGTCAAAAGACTACAACAAAATTATTACAACAAAGCACAACGTACTACAATACAGTGTATAATAATACACAACTAAGTCTTCACTATTATTGTCACACTATTTTACAAAACGTGAAGACTATGATAACTATTCCTCGGACCCTCACTCCATTCCCCGGCTAGACCCTGTTATGTTTTCATCTCCTGTTGAAAAACAATGGAACAAAAGAAAGGGTGAGCTCAAATAGCCCAGTAAGAAATATCATGACTAAGATAATGACGAATAAATTATCATTAGCCTTCAACAGTTGAGTTCTTGATAGAATACAATAGAATACAAGGTTTATATCAAAAACTGCAGTTAAAATTCTTAAACAACGTTCAGATCAATAATAGCAGCGGAATGAGTAATCTATTAGAAGAATAATGCAGACTATAATGTCCACTCGGTTCTCTTTTTAGGAAAAACATCATCAACTTTTATCATCTGAAATATCATTAGTCAAGATAATACAAATTCACAGTTCCTGATCATAATCATGCAGATCAACAGTTCATCTTTGCACTACGGGCCAAAGACATTCAATATAACACCAACGGTCATGATTATACCAGATTCAGCCTTTGGTCATAATCTTACCAAACAACAGTTCATCTTTGCACTACGGGCCAAAGAGAACATTCACCACGTGCCATAAAAGACACCGAACAGATGTATCGCCTTTAACCTATTATATCGCCTTTAACCTATCATCTGTTCAACAAATATATCACATCTGTGCCCCCGGCCACAGATATTCACAACAGCTTGATTTTTGGATGATTAGAATGATATAAATGATGAACAGAAGAAATAGGATAACAATAAGTATCGGAAGTTTACTTTGTACAGATTCAAATAATGTCCAAATTGTCAACATGATGTGGAGTGAAATTTAAAAATGATATTCAAGATCCACAGTTCAGAATAACGGTTACAATTCAATAGAAAGGTTCACGTAAATAGGAAGGTTCAGTTGAAATAATGAAGTTCAACTATTATGGAACATATAATATTTTCAGGAATTATAGAAGCAATAGTTCCATAATAAATTTCGATTTAGGAGTATGAAAGAAAATAATATCCCTTACCGTAGCAGGTTTGATTAACAAAATGTGAAGGAAATTAATACAAAGGGTTATTCACCAACAGGCGGCAATCCGCTCCGTAAGGTTATTCCCACAATTTAATAGAATTTGAGTAGAAAGAGTTATTCACCAAACAGGCGGCAATCCGCTTCGTAAGGTTATTCTCAGAGATTAATAATAAATGAATACGAAAGGTTATTCACCAACAGGCGGCAATCCGCTCCGTAAGGTTATTCCCACAATTTAATACATGGAAATAAAAGGCACGTCTTATGAGTAAGGAAGAAACAATATTATTATCGAGAATCAAATAATGATAATCCCTTACCATAGTACGTTTGAATAATGGAAGATGAAAAAGATGGTATCCCTTACCTCAACACGTGACTGTATATTGATTTAATGAGGTTGATTAACTTGAACAGTACACGTATACTTATAGATCTTCACAAATACTCAAGATGACTTAAGCACACTTAGAGAAAACTTTCACAAGAAGTATTTAGAGAGAGAAAGAAAGAACAAGTAAGGAAGTTTATGAAAAATCCTTAAGTTAAGGCTTCTATTTATAGCCAAAAATCTTATCATTCATTTAATCTAAACCATTCATTTAAAGATCATCTTTTAATCTACACCATCCATTTCAAATATTATATTATCTTTAATCTACACCATTCATTTCATATCACCTAATAATCACCTAACTTTATATTATAAACAAATCAATTTAATTATTCAACAATAATTCACACTTTAATCTACACCATTCATTTCATATCACCTAATAATCACCTAACTTTATATTATAAACAAATCAATTCAATTATTCAACAATAATTCACATTTTAATCTACACCATTCATTTCGTATCACCTAATAATCACCTAACTTTATATTATAAACAAATAACTTTATCAATTCAATTATTATGACTAATTGTTATAAATACAGTATAGTTAGCTCTTAGATATCAAGTCAATAAATTAATGAAATACAACTGTTTAAATAACATCATAATAGAGATAACAATAATGTAAAATAAAGCATACGTTACTGTGTAATGACAATTATTGATTCAATAATGTGAATTACTGTGCATATTTTACTGTGACAATTATTAGGTTCAATAATTTTAAAAACAGTGCAACAACAATTATTGACTCAATGATATAAAATACAGTGTAATGACAATTATTAAATCAATAATGCAAAATACTGTGTAACAACAATTATTGAATTGATAATATAAAATATTATGCAGTGACAATTATCGATGAAATGATGCGTAACAGTTACGGTGTCAATTATCAGACCAATAATATGAGACACTATGCAATACCGTGTGTTACTGTAGAGTACCGAGTGCTACAGAAAATACCAATAACTACCGTATGCTACTATTCTTTTATCACCGGTATTTTAACAGTTCCGTTGACTATTTTTATTTAAAAAGGTTATTTCTATCGTTTTCTATATCCGACAAATATTCCGTTGTGGGGTCCACCAATAATTTGTTATTTCGGCGCCGTCGGACCAAACGAATATTCCCCGACCAAACGAATATTCCCCGACAAAGCGAATATTGTCCGACAAAATAAAATTTGCACATAACATCCTTAACTTTTAACTTTATCGATTTAACCACTTACTGTTTCAAAAAATATATATATGAAGAAAAATTAAATTTTGTATTTCATAAAATTCGGGGTCTTACAACCTCCCCTCCTTATGAAATTTCGTCCCCGAAATTCACGTACCTGACATATCGATGAGGTAAGGATACTTAGATTTCATCTCAGATTCTAGCTCTCAGGTCATTTCCTCAGTATCTTGGTTCCTCCATAAAACCTTAACTTGAGGTATAACCTTTGAGCGTAGGATCTGCTCCTTCTTATCCAGGATCTTAACAGGTACCTCCTCGTATGTTAAATCCTCTGCTATAACGTCTGGTTCTAACTCAATGACGTGGTTTGGGTCCTTCACATATTTACGTAACATAGATATGTGAAAAACGTTATGGATGCGAGACATACTTGGTGGTAGGGCTAGTCTGTAGGCTACGGTTCCTATTCGATCGAGGATTTCAAATGGGCCAATAAATCGAGGGTTGAGCTTTCCTCTCTTTCCGAATCTCGTAACCCCTTTCCATGGAGAAACACGTAAGAATACATGATCTCCGACGTTGAAACTTTCGTCTCTCCGATGAAGATCAGCATAACTCTTTTGTCGTTCTTGTGCGGTCTGTATTCGTTGTCGGATCATTTGGATCTTTTCGGTCGTCAAGCGTACCAACTCGGGTCCCAACAATTTTGCTTCTCCTACCTCATTCCAACATATTGGAGAGCGACACTTCCTTCCATACAAAGCCTCGAATGGAGCCATGCCTATGCTTGCTTGGTAACTGTTGTTGTAAGAAAATTCCACCAATGGCAAGTACTTATCCCAACTTCCTTTGAAGTCTAATACACAAAGTCTCAAAAGATCTTCGAGGGTCTGGATCGTCCTTTCCGATTGTCCGTCCGTTTGAGGATGGTATGCAGAACTAAAACGTAGTTCAGTGCCCATAGCTTTTTGTAGACTGATCCAAAAGCGTGAAGTGAATCTAGGATCTCGATCAGAAACTATGGAAACTGACATGCCATGCAATCTCACGATCTCATTTATGTACATACCGGCAAGACGTTCAAGTGAAAAGTTTTCTCGTATAGGCAAGAAATGAGCAGATTTGGTCAATCTATCTACGATCACCCAAATTGCATCTAAGCCTTGAGAAACTTTTGGAAGACCCGTCACGAAGTCCATATTGATGTGTTCCCACTTCCATTCGGGAACTTCAAGTGATTGTAATGGACCTTTAGGAACTTGATGCTCTGCCTTGACACGTTGACAAGTTAGGCACCTTGAGATAAACTCCGCAATCTCTCTTTTCATATTGTTCCACCAAAATGTATGTCGAAGATCTCGATACATCTTGGTACCTCCTGGGTGGATTGCAAACGGCGTGTTGTGTGCCTCCATCATGATTTTATGCTTTAATTCAGGATCGTTAGGAACACAGAGTCGAGAGTTGACTCGAAGTATTCCTTTCTCGTCGATTCTTGCTTCGGGAATGGCACCTTCTTGTACTTTCTTTATCATGTTTATCAGTTCCGGATCGGTAGCTTGAGCAGCTTTAATTTTATCGATTAAAGTTGGTTCTACTCGCACGTGAGCAATCTTCGAGTGGGTCCCTGGTGTCTTTAGCTCTATCTCCATCTTTTGCAAGTCGTACAAAATACACTTTTGTGTTGTCAGCAGTGCACTTGTACTTGCATAAGATTTTCTGCTCAAAGCGTCAGCTACAACGTTCGCCTTTCCCGGGTGATACTGGATTGTGTGGTCATAATCCTTTAACAGCTCAAGCCAACGTCGTTGTCGCATGTTGAGTTCCTTCTGGGTGAAGAAATACTTGAGACTTTTATGATCCGTATAGATATCCACTTTTTCTCCGTACAAGTAGTGTCTCCAGATCTTCAACGCGAAAACGACTGCTGCCAACTCTAGATCATGAGTAGGATAATTTTTCTCATAATCTTTGAGTTGTCGAGAGGCGTAGGCTATAACCTTTCCATGTTGCATAAGGACACAGCCTAGACCTTTGCCAGAAGCATCGCTGTAGATAACAAATTCTCCTGATCCTGATGGTATGGTCAGAACAGGAGCTGAAACCAGTCTCTTCTTGAGTTCTTGGAAACTTTTCTCGCATTCCTCGCTCCATATGAATTTTGTGCTTTTCCGAGTAAGCTGCGTTAATGGAGTGGCGATTCGAGAAAATCCTTCTACGAATCTCCGATAATAACCAGCTAGACCCAGAAAACTTCGGACTTCGGTTACTGTTTTGGGTTGTTCCCAATTTAGTACCGTTTCAATCTTCGCAGAATCGACTGATATTCCTTGACTAGAAATCACATGCCCAAGAAACGCGACCTCCTCAAGCCAGAACTCACATTTCTTCAACTTGGCATATAATTTGTTTTCACGGAGCTTTTGTAGTATCAATCTCAGGTGTTGTTCATGATCCTCGCGACTCTTGGAGTATATGAGGATGTCATCAATAAAGACAACCACAAAATGATCCAAATGTTCCTTGAATATCCGGTTCATCATGTCCATGAAAGCTGCAGGAGCATTAGTTAGTCCAAAAGGCATGACTAAGAACTCATAATGTCCATAACGAGTTCTGAAAGCAGTCTTTGGAATGTCCTCAGCTTTAACCTTTAACTGATGATATCCAGAACGGAGATCAATCTTTGAGAAATGTTGAGCGCCTTGCAATTGATCAAACATGTCATCAATCCGAGGTAACGGGTACATGTTCTTGATGGTGACATGGTTCAATTCTCGGTAGTCAATGCACAATCTCATACTCCCGTCTTTCTTCTTCACAAATAGAACAGGAGCACCCCAAGGTGATGCACTCGGACGAATGAAACCGGTATCCAACAATTCCTGTAGTTGGACTTTTAACTCTTGAAGTTCAATGGGAGCCATTCGGTATGGAGCTTTGGAAATGGGCTTGGTACCCGGGTTCAAGATCAATATAAAATTCAATTTCACGGTTTGGGGGTAAGCCAGGAAGTTCTTCAGGAAAAACGTCAAGAAACTCATTAACAATGGGAATATCATTCAAGTTTGACGTATTTTTGTTCAAATCAGTGACATGAGCTAAAAAGGCTTGACATCCGTTTTTCAATAAACGAATGGCTTTATGGCTAGAAATAACAGTTATAGATTTCAATGGTTTAGTTGCTTGAATTTGCATGACAGGTTGATTAGGAATATGAAAACTAATAATCTTATGAAAACAATCAATTTTAGCATGATGGGTAGTCAACCAATCAATTCCTAAAATCACATCAAATTCACGCATCTCCAAAGAAATAAGGTCAACAGGTAATGTGATGTTGTTGATTTGAACTAGGCAAGATTTATAGACAGTAGATGTAATGGTAATTTCTCCCAATGAGGTTTCAACTGATAAGACAAGATTTAAGTTTTCAATAGTCAAATTTAAACGTTGAGTACATATAGGTGAGATAAAAGAGTGGATAGAGCCAGTATCTAATATGGCATAGACTTCACGAGAATTTATGAATAGCTTACCGGTTATCACCTCATTCGGTTTCTTGACTGTTATCGTCAAATCGAATCCCGAATACTTCATTCGGATCTTCACGTATTTCAACCATGGGAATACCACTGAATAATTTTCTAGCAAACTGTTTCTCGGGTTCATCAACTTCATCAGTAGTAAGGTACCAATGATTTTCATTAAAATAATATTTTCGATAGACTGCAGTTTCCACGATAGTGACTAACTTAACCTGAATTCCTCTAAATTGTAACGCCCAAAAGTATAGAAACATCATTTTTAAATAATCTTGAAAATCATAGCTGGAACACCATAAATCCCAAAGACTAATATGAAAAGTCCATATATTCTGATCCTTTGTTATAGAGCATAACCAGGTGATATCACTCTCCCAATTAGTGAGTAAATTAAAGGCAATAATTTCCGCAAGTTCGTTACTTCCTTTAATTGCTTCTAAGAATGGATCTGGAACGACTGTAGCAGAGCTTTCACCTTCATCCTTACTGGATAGAACACGCATAATTTTTGCCTTAGGCAAATGATTCAACTCTGAGTTTGTAAGAAGATTATTCGTCGCCTCTTGTTTTGCAGCTACATTTGTTTCGGTAATTTCATAGTTAACCTCCTGATTTCCAGATGCCATAATTAACTGTGGTCACAAAATAAATGTTACTTCAAATAAACTGACTCATCTCTTCATGTTCCTACATTCAAATCGATTCATTAGATAAAAAATAAATCTAATTTAGGTAGGACACACTAGTGATTGATTCTATTCGTCTCTCCCCTCCTAGTTCTAACCCCAGATCTCCATTAAAGACCATATCCCTAAGCTCTGATGCCAACTGTGACTCTCATCCCACCATAGGGACAGCACCTCACAATGGTACCTATCAGTTTGCCACCTGTACTATAGGCGTCCCCTACGGAGAGTCTGGCTTCGGTGCATCCCCTTTCCCTAGGAAGTCACCAGCGAGAGGCTCGGGGCTCTTCGTTATATGGCTCTGATACCAACTGTGACGCCCCCGAATCTGGGCCCACACAGCCCGAACTTGAGTCGTCAAAAGACTACAACAAAATTATTACAACAAAGCACAACGTACTACAATACAGTGTATACTAATACACAACTAAGTCTTCACTATTATTGTCACACTATTTTACAAAACGTGAAGACTATGATAACTATTCCTCGGACCCTCACTCCATTCCCCGGCTAGACCCTGTTATGTTTTCATCTCCTGTTGAAAAACAATGGAACAAAAGAAAGGGTGAGCTCAAATAGCCCAGTAAGAAATATCATGACTAAGATAATGACGAATAAATTATCATTAGCCTTCAACAGTTGAGTTCTTGATAGAATACAATAGAATACAAGGTTTATATCAAAAACTGCAGTTAAAATTCTTAAACAACGTTCAGATCAATAATAGCAGCGGAATGAGTAATCTATTAGAAGAATAATGCAGACTATAATGTCCACTCGGTTCTCTTTTTAGGAAAAACATCATCAACTTTTATCATCTGAAATATCATTAGTCAAGATAATACAAATTCACAGTTCCTGATCATAATCATGCAGATCAACAGTTCATCTTTGCACTACGGGCCAAAGACATTCAATATAACACCAACGGTCATGATTATACCAGATTCAGCCTTTGGTCATAATCTTACCAAACAACAGTTCATCTTTGCACTACGGGCCAAAGAGAACATTCACCACGTGCCATAAAAGACACCGAACAGATGAATCGCCTTTAACCTATTATATCGCCTTTAACCTATCATCTGTTCAACAAATATATCACATCTGTGCCCCCGGCCACAGATATTCACAACAGCTTGATTTTTGGATGATTAGAATGATATAAATGATGAACAGAAGAAATAGGATAACAATAAGTATCGGAAGTTTACTTTGTACAGATTCAAATAATGTCCAAATTGTCAACATGATGTGGAGTGAAATTTAAAAATGATATTCAAGATCCACAGTTCAGAATAACGGTTACAATTCAATAGAAAGGTTCACGTAAATAGGAAGGTTCAGTTGAAATAATGAAGTTCAACTATTATGGAACATATAATATTTTCAGGAATTATAGAAGCAATAGTTCCATAATAAATTTCGATTTAGGAGTATGAAAGAAAATAATATCCCTTACCGTAGCAGGTTTGATTAACAAAATGTGAAGGAAATTAATACAAAGGGTTATTCACCAACAGGCGGCAATCCGCTCCGTAAGGTTATTCCCACAATTTAATAGAATTTGAGTACAAAGAGTTATTCACCAAACAGGCGGCAATCCGCTTCGTAAGGTTATTCTCAGAGATTAATAATAAATGAATACGAAAGGTTATTCACCAACAGGCGGCAATCCGCTCCGTAAGGTTATTCCCACAATTTAATACATGGAAATAAAAGGCACGTCTTATGAGTAAGGAAGAAACAATATTATTATCGAGAATCAAATAATGATAATCCCTTACCATAGTACGTTTGAATAATGGAAGATGAAAAAGATGGTATCCCTTACCTCAACACGTGACTGGATATTGATTTAAATGAGGTTGATTAACTTGAACAGTACACGTATACTTATAGATCTTCACAAATACTCAAGATGACTTAAGCACACTTAGAGAAAACTTTCACAAGAAGTATTTAGAGAGAGAAAGAAAGAACAAGTAAGGAAGTTTATGAAAAATCCTTAAGTTAAGGCTTCTATTTATAGCCAAAAATCTTATCATTCATTTAATCTAAACCATTCATTTAAAGATCATCTTTTAATCTACACCATCCATTTCAAATATTATATTATCTTTAATCTACACCATTCATTTCATATCACCTAATAATCACCTAACTTTATATTATAAACAAATCAATTTAATTATTCAACAATAATTCACACTTTAATCTACACCATTCATTTCATATCACCTAATAATCACCTAACTTTATATTATAAACAAATCAATTCAATTATTCAACAATAATTCACATTTTAATCTACACCATTCATTTCGTATCACCTAATAATCACCTAACTTTATATTATAAACAAATAACTTTATCAATTCAATTATTATGACTAATTGTTATAAATACAGTATAGTTAGCTCTTAGATATCAAGTCAATAAATTAATGAAATACAACTGTTTAAATAACATCATAATAGAGATAACAATAATGTAAAATAAAGCATACGTTACTGTGTAATGACAATTATTGATTCAATAATGTGAATTACTGTGCATATTTTACTGTGACAATTATTAGGTTCAATAATTTTAAAAACAGTGCAACAACAATTATTGACTCAATGATATAAAATACAGTGTAATGACAATTATTAAATCAATAGTGCAAAATACTGTGTAACAACAATTATTGAATTGATAATATAAAATATTATGCAGTGACAATTATCGATGAAATGATGCGTAACAGTTACGGTGTCAATTATCAGACCAATAATATGAGACACTATGCAATACCGTGTGTTACTGTAGAGTACCGAGTGCTACAGAAAATACCAATAACTACCGTATGCTACTATTCTTTTATCACCGGTATTTTAACAGTTCCGTTGACTATTTTTATTTAAAAAGGTTATTTCTATCGTTTTCTATATCCGACAAATATTCCGTTGTGGGGTCCACCAATAATTTGTTATTTCGGCGCCGTCGGACCAAACGAATATTCCCCGACCAAACGAATATTCCCCGACAAAGCGAATATTGTCCGACAAAATAAAATTTGCACATAACATCCTTAACTTTTAACTTTATCGATTTAACCACTTACTGTTTCAAAAAATATATATATGAAGAAAAATTAAATTTTGTATTTCATAAAATTCGGGGTCTTACATCACACATGACTTAAAATTGGCAACGGTAGTTTTTGCCTTAAAATTTTGGAGACATTACTTGTATGGCGAGAATTGCGAAATCTACATAGATCATTAAAGCTTAAAATGCAATTTTACACAAAAAGAATTAAATATGAGGCAACGAAGATGATTAGAATTAATAAAGAATTATGATTGTGAGATTTTGTATCATTCCGAAAAGACAAACGTAGTAGCAAACGTCTTAAGCCAAAAGAATCAGGACAAATTAATGAGATTAACAACACAGGAAGAATTAATAAGGGAGTTTGAGAGATTAGAAGTTGTATGCAATGGAGGCTTGCCCAACGCTTTGAGATAAGGTCAAATTAAAGAAATGCAAGTTAAAGATGAGAGTATGAGAAGATGAAGAAACAGATAATTGAGAAAAAGGATGAAAGATTAAGGGCGAATAAGAATAGGATTGTACGATTCAAAAAAAGAATATAAGAACTTTGGTATTGGAATTGAAAGAGAAAATTTTGCAAAAAGCACATGGTTTTAGGTACACGATTCACCTTGGTAGCACAAAAATGTATAAGGATTGTCGTTTTTGGTGGCCATACATAAAGAGGGAGATTGTGGAATGGGTCAGTAAATGCTAGATTTGTCAATGAGTCGAGCCAAATCTAGTACCAAAGACCTAGTGGTTTACTATAACCATTAGGAATTCTTATGTGAAATGGGAGCATATTACAATAAATTTTGTATTAGGACTCCTAATAGCTCAGAAAGGATATGATGCGATATGGATAATAATAGACCGCTTAACCAATTCTGCTCATTTCTTACCAATTATAGTGAAGTATAATCTCGATCAATTAACAAAATTCTACGTCAAGGAGATTATCTTTAGGCATGAAATTCAAATTTCTATCATATCAGATCGAGACTCGCGATTCAATTTAAATTTTTGAAGGAGTCTTCACGAGCATCTAGAAACGCACTTGAGATTAAGCACTGCCTATCATCCTCAAACAGACAGGGAAAGCGAGTGAACAATACAAACCTTGGAAAATATGTCGTTAGCATGTGCAATGGATTTTAAAGGAGACTGGGACAATTACATACTTCTGGCAAAATTCATGTACAATAATAGTTATCACGCTAGTATTAGAATGCTGCCCTATGAGACTTTATATGGGAGGAGGTGCAAAACACCTTTGTGTGGAGATGAGGTTAGAGAACATCAACTGCTTGGACTAGAACTAGCTCGAAAATGGCAAAGATTGTTCGAGGTGATTCGTGATAGATTGAGAGCAATGCAAGATCGGTAAAAAAAGTATACAGATCAGTATAGACATAACATGGAGTTTGAGGTTGGTAGTTATGTATTTTTTAAGATATCTCCCTGAAAAGAGAAGATATGATTTGGGAAGAAAGAAAAGTTGAGTCCTAAATTTATAAGACCTGTTGAAATCTTGAGAAGAGTAAATGATGTGGTATATTTTTTAGGTGGTCTTACCTCCAAAACTGGAACATATACATAAGGTGTTTTATGTTTCGATTTTACACCCATACAAATATGATTATAAACATGTAATAGATCATGAGCCTATTAAAAAAAGATTTGAGCTATGAGGAGATTCCTGTTCAAATAATTGATAGGAAATAATAAGTATTATTGTGACGCCCCCAAATTTGAGCCTACACAACCCAATTTGAGACACCAAAAGTACATGGTACCTATTACAAAACAGTACATAGTACAAAAATACAGGGCTCAATAATTCACAACTAATTCTTCGCTATTATTTCCATACTATTTATAACATGTGAAGACTACTACAACTATCTTTCGGACCTTCACTTTATTTTTCGGCTAGACCCAGCTACTCTCTCATTTCCTGAAGGACAATGAAACAAACAAAATAGTGAGCTTAAATAGCCTACTAAAGAAATATCATGACTAAGATAACAATAAGTAAATTATCATTTGCCTTCAACAGTTGAGTTCTTAATAGAATATAATAAACAACAAGTTTTAGATTAATAATAACAGCGAAATGAGTAATCCATTAGAAGAATCATGTAGACTATGATATCCACTAGCTTATCTTTTTCATAAAAATATCATCAACTTTTATCATCTAAAACACCAATGGTCATGATCATACCATCAACAGTTCTTCTTTGCCTCAGGCCAAAGAGAACATTCACCACGTGCCCTAAAAGACACACAACAATTTTATCACAAGTATCGTATCATTTGTGCCCCAGGCCACAAATATTCACAACAAATTGATTTTTGATGATTAGAATAACAATAGAGATATAAATGATGAATAGAATAACATGATACTTTGTCCTGAGTCAAATAATGTCCAAATTGTCAACATGATGTGGACTCAAATACAAGAATGATATTCAAGATTCATAATTCAAAATAACGGTGAAAGTTCAATAGAAATGTTCAAGTAAATAAAAAGGTTCACGTGAAATAATATTAAATGAAGTGTAAACTATTAATGTGCATATAATCATTTCAAGAAGTTTTACCGAACAATACTTACATAGTAAGTTTAAGAGTATGAAAGAAAATGATATCTCTTACCTTAACACGTGATTGGATATTGATTTAAATAAAGTTGATCAACTTGAACAATACTTATACTCTTACAGATCTTCACAAATATACACGATAGCTTAAGCACACTTAGAAAAAACTTACACAAACAAATATTTGGAGAGTGAAACAAAGAATAAGCAAGGAAATTTATGAAAAATTCTTAAGTAAATGCCTCTATTTATAGCCAAAAATCTTATCATAATCCAAGATTTTCTAATTTAATCCAAACTGTATATTTTAAAATAATGTTTAATTCATACCACAAATTTCATCTTATAAGATTTCTTTAATTTAAATCACTAATTCAAAAATCATCTTTAATCTACACCGTTTATTTTAAATTTTATAATTGTTACATTATATTTAATCTATACCATTTATTTCATATTTTCTTTAATCTATACTATTTATTTAATAAAATAATTAACTTTATGTATAAAACAACTAACTTTATATACAAAACAAATAACTTTATATATAAAAAACTAACTTTATATATAAAACAAAAAACTTTATATAATGTATCATAATAAAATAATTTACTTTACATAATTTATATAAAGTAAATAACTTTATATAATTTATTATAATAAAACAAATAACTTTATCAATTCAATTATTCAACAATAATTTATAAGTATTCATTATTATGATCAATTGTTGTAAATGCAGTGTAATTGATTTTCTGAGTTAGATACTCACAATACTAGCAAAAAAAATAACTAATAATGGAATACAATAGTTTAATCAACATCATAACTGGGTTAACAATAATGCAGAAAATAAATAAAAGAAATAGCACGTTACTATGTAATAACAATTATTGATTCAGTAATATGAATTATTGTGCATATGTTACTGTGACAATTATCTGTTCAATAATATGAATTATTATGTATGTGACAATTATTGGTTTAATAAAGTTAATATTATATAATAGTCACTTTATCAGTTCAATAATATAAAATATTGTACAATATCGTGTGCTACTATGCATTACCGTTAATATTACTGTTCAATATCGTGTTTTATTACGCAATACCGTGTTTTACTATTCCTTTTCCACTGGATATTTTAACAGTTAAAAGTGATAGTATCATTGACTATTTTTATTTTAAAAGATTACTTATGTCGTTTTCTATATCTGATAATATTTTGTTGTGAGGTACACTAATGTTTGGTTATTTCGGTGCTGTCGTACGAATCGAATATTCCCTGACAAAACGAATATTCCCCGAATGAAGAATTGACCAAACTTTACGTCATTGCATAGCCCTCGAATAGAGCTTTTCGGAATGGTATAACATGTCTCCCAACTGTTCCCGTATTTTAATTTATAAGTACTCCAACTTGAAGGATGACAAATCGATAATTTCGCACAAAAGCAGAGGCATGTGGGCCCTAACCTAGCCAACTACAGAAGGATCTGCAGCCAACCGAAGGTGGACCTGCGGCCAGCAGTAGATGAACCTGTGGCTGGCTTTGTAGCCTATAAATAGCTAAAATTAACTCATTTTAAATAGAGAAATTTTTGTATAGATAGATGCTTTTAACCTTTAAAAAGAGAAAAAATCTGTCCAGAGAGAGAAATAGTGAGTTTAGAGAGAGAAAATACTAGAAAATCATAGATCTAGTATATTCCTATCAATCTTTAGTATAAATAGCGATTTTAGTTGAAGATTCTCGCTCCAGACAACTGTTTTCACTCACCCAAAGGTGAAAAATGCGATATTTGTATATTTCTTTATAGATCTAATATAGATCTTTTATCTTATATGTATTTTATATTGTTTTATGAGTAAAGATTCAACCTTTTGATATTATATATATAGATCTACTTTAAATCTAGCACTTTAGTATAGTAAAATATTAAAGATGTCATATTTACATATTTTATTCATAGATCTACCCTAGATCTATTATTTTCAATGCTTTAAAATATTAAAGATTCTATTTTTACTATGTTTTATTACAGATCTAATATTTTCATCCCTCCATTATGCTAAAGTTTCAATCTTTAACCTAGATCTAGTTTATTATTGCTAGAACTACTAAGTTAGAGAATTATCGAGGATTTCGAGCAAATGATATTTCTTCCTCAATGCTTAATGATATCATTTCAAGTATTTTATCTATATTTTTTTTATATATATTTGGTTCTCCTTTTATGGAACGATTTACATGTGAGTCAAATTATTTTATCTATGAGGTTAACCGCGCTCCCCATCTTAGACCCATGTCTAATGATTTAGCAGATCCCAAAGTTTGGCTGCGGACTCCATACAATGGAACGTACTGAAAGCCAAATTGTGATATATAATCGGTTAAATCTGTATTCGCATCATTGCATGGATTTAATTACATTTCGACCTCTTATTTCTTTATCATAATTTTAGTATTATTATTTTGAATTTGTTTTGTGATTTAGTTTAATCATAATTATGTGAGCCTAGGAAGGAAGTCGAGGCCCTTAAATGTTGATTTAGTGGATATTGATGAAATTTCAACAATGGACGTTCGTGTGGATGTAATATTTATGATTCCATACCCTTGTACAATGTAATTTTTGGGCCTTAAAGCAGCGTCAAGAATCTTGAAGGACAGATTTAAGGTCTCGTAATGGTGAAATATTTATTTGATGTTTGGAGCTATTTTGATGGCTTACATTACCATGGATAGCCCCAAACTTGTTATGATGGTTTGATTTTATCTATTGACATTCAAAATGATTTCATATAAAAAACAATTTTAAAGATTTTGTTAAAATGAATCAAACTATGAGAATATTCACTAAGTAAAAATGGAAAGTAATTGTGAATTTATATTTGAAAGCAATGAGGGACTTTTCCCAAAAAATTATATTATATAAAATTTCATGAAATTTAAAAGTAAATGTTTCAAATCAAACTTAACAACGATTTTCAATGCATCGTTCATGTAACATTTTTTCATGAAAATCAACATTTCGCAACGAATCTTCCTTTGAACAAAAAACCCTCCAATACTTATGAATCTTAAAACTTCAAGATTACTTTCCAAACAAAGCACTTTTCAAATGTTTGCAAAATAACCATTCCATTGGTTACACCATAGGCATCACAACAAATTTTAAGCAATCTATTCATCATCCATATAAGCACATACACACACACACACACATGGATTTTTAAGGAAAAATCTCAAGATGCAGTAATTGTGTTTTCACGGAAGTCGAGGGGTGCCTAACATCTTTCCCTTACTTAAGCAAACCCCCGAACTCTATGAATCTTAGTTGCAGACCAATTAATCAGAGTCACAAATGGGCCATCTCGATTTATAAAAAATACAAGAGTTCGAATGATTTAGTACATCCATTTCAACTTATACCAACTGGCAACTCTGGTCAATCGACCCATCTTCAGTAAAATTAATCTTTCAAAAACCCCATAAACATTTATACCAACCTTTTCCTAAAACGTGACCCCTAAAAAAGCAAACAATAAAATTAATCAAAAAGGATAAACAACAAAAAAATAGAAAAATCCCTAGCATTAATAGCCACCCAAAATTTTTAGGCGTCAAAATTTTAATAGCGACCGACCAGGGACCGATTGTCGGTCACTAATACTAATAGCGACCAAGTTCAACTGCGATGCCTAAAGTTGATCGCTATTAAGTCTATTAACAACCACTGCGAGCGGTCGATGAAAGCCTATTTTCTTGTAATTGGAACCCTATTAATTTTCATGCAGGTATATAGGAATTTTTGTGCTCTAATTTATTAATTTCTGCAATATTGATACGTGGATTGTGTAGCATGCCACTTACATTTTTAACATACTTAATTGTTATACATCTTGTGTTTTTTCCCCAATAAATTTATATTACTGGATATGTCCTTAATCTTCATACTTAGCGTTTATTCGATTAATTACCATTGTTTGTAACATCTGCGACGATAGCATTTGTACCATTTGGACTTTCAAATGTAACACGTTGCTTTTGAACATAAACGTTGTGCTTGTCGGTTAAGTTGCATAAGAAATAAGTTGTTATTGGACAAAAAAAATACGTTTAAACTTTTAGACACACCAAACATATATACATTTAATTTATAGTATAAGAACTATGAGTTATAAATCTGAATTTAGTTGATTTTGTTTTAAAGACTAATGTAATTTTTGCATCCCAAGGTTTACTAATTTTTGCATCTCAAAGTTTACTTGTCAAATACCTGTCGCACTCCAGACTTTAAAAGGTCCACACTTGCACCCCAAACTTGTAATTTTAGTTTTAAATTTTCATTCTCGAGGCTTTTAACTAGTCACTTTTGACCGTGACTTCCAGTTTTCACTCAGCCTTCTACCTGCTTAAGGGGTAAATTAGTCTAACCACATTATCCAAGCGTGTCTCTCTCTTTTCAAACCCTAAATCCCATTTTTTTTATTATCTTTTCTTGTTCTTAAGAGGGTTTTTTACTAAATTCAACTTTTATATTTGAGAATCAAATTGAGGGTTGATTTTCCTTTACTGTTTCTTAATCTTCATCAACTGAAGCAAGTGCACACATTCATTTACAAATATTTTCTTCACAAGACCCATTCGTAGCACCAAAACTCATCACTGCCTTTTCTAATTATCTCCAAAATGATGTTTTCCATCACCGTTTTTAATCAAATTCAAGAACCAATGTGCATTTATACAATACAATGATAACTCTCAGCCGTTCCATGCCTTTGATACTTTCTTCCATATGCAAAGTTTCGGTGTTTGGCCTGATAATTTTACTTTCCTTTTTTCTTTTGAAGGCCTTTTCGGGCTATTCTTCGCTTTCAATTGTAAGAATGATTCATACCCATATTGAGAAATATGGGTTGTATGTTTTATTCAGATATTTTTGTGCTTAATTTGTTAAGTGATAACTATTGCAAGTGTGGGTTGTTAGGCGTTCATGCAGCGAGGAAGTTGTTTAGAGTGATAGAGGAGAGAGATATCGTTTCCCTGGAACTCGATGATTGTTGAATTGGTAAAAACATGTGAGTTAAGTGAAGCCCAAGTGTTGTTTGATGATCTGCCTAAAAAAGATACAGTGAGTGGATACTACAATTGATGGGTATGCAAAAGCTGAAGAATTGAATGCAGCGACCTATTGACTCTGCTTCTCATCCAAATTAAAGGCAAATTAGCCAATCATCAATTTTATATTGGAGGCTGATAGCCTGGAAAATTTGCGTCTTAAAGACTATGCGCTCAAGCTTTTTGAACTAACTAGAAAAGGGACTTCGAAGCATTTTAAGATCGATGATGTTAGTGTCAGGGGCAGAACCAGGATCTTAATATTAACTAAATCATAATAATGTTTACAAATTACAATGTTATTCTCCTAGGCCCCATAACTTGAAAGTGCTCCAAAATGGCTTCATTATTAATAGTTTCAAATATATCATTTTCGATGTAAGTAACTAAATAATCACTCAACCATTTATCGCTCATTTGATTTCGAAGAGTGGTTTTAACAATTTCATCACTGAAAATATCCTCTCCACCGTGGCAGTAGCGATCGGCAAAATCAAAGTCAATTTCAACAATAAATAAATTCGAGGATATAAACTAGCCTTATTCTTCTTAATCAACTTTTGAGCAAGTTCACCAATCCCTTTCATATTAGAAAATTTAGGGTCATTTTTCACATCTGCAATGCTAGGCAAGTTCATCATCAATCCCCCAAAAATCTTTATCTTGAAATTCCAACGGGTAAAACTTTGCAAATTGAATCAACCGTTCCTTATTAAATGCTGAGAAAGAATTACTTGGATTTAGACATGTCATACATGAAAGCAACTATGTATTAACATTGTCAAATCGATCATTCAATTCTTGAAGTTGACAATCTATCACTGTATAGAGTAACTCAACTTGAAAGTGATGAAAAATGATGACTTTTTCACCCCGACGTGATCTCCCTTGAACCAAAAAGATATCTTCCATTTTTGGAACAACAATGTCATGCACATTACAGAATTTTGTAGTTTCTATCAGCAAAGTCTCCCAACCTGAATCTCTCATGCCTTGTAATCGTTGCTTTGAGATAGTAACTAAAGTCATTGCATTTAACAAATTTTGGTCTTTCTTTTGTAATGCTCGTGACAAGACATTCGTGATTCCTAAAACTTTTTTCATTAAATGTAACAAGAATACAAACTCAAAATCTTCCATGAAACGCAACAAAGTACCTGCTTGTATACTTTTATCCCCCGATGTATCATCTTCTACTATCTCAAGCACTTCAATTGTTTCAGAAAATAAGTTAATGACACTAATAATTGTGTCATAATGTGAACTCCACCGCGTTTCTCTAGGTCGCTTCTTGATTCAACCCACGCCCAGTCTTGATTTCACCATAAGCAACTCTTTGAATTATTTTCTCTATTTGCTTCACTCGAAGAACTTCTTTACGCTTGTAAGAAGCTCCAACAACATTCGCCAAAATTGCAAGATAATCAAAGAATGCTTTAAGCTTCTTATGTTTTTTTGCAACTGCTACAAGTGTCAATTGAAGTTGATGAGCGAAACAATGAATAGAAAAAGCAGACTTATTCTCTGACAATATCAAACTCTTGAGACCGTTGAATTCCCCTTGCATATTACTAGCTCCATCATATCCTTGCCCACGTACACGTGACATGCTCAATCCATGTGTTGCAAAAAGTGACTCAATAGCCTCTTTTAAGTGTTCGAGCACATGTATTGGCAACATGAACAATGCCAAAAAAACGCTCAATAATGTACCCGTGTTTGTACACATAACGTAAAGCAACCGCTATTTGTTCTTTAATTGATGAATCACGAGCCTCGTCAACTAACAAAGAGAAATAATCATCCCCAATCTCAGCAACTATTGCTTTTGTCGTCAAAAATGCAGCAGCACTACAGATTTCTTTTTGGATTAAAGGTGATGTCAAATTGTGGTTTCTTGGAGCATTTTTCATCACAACTGTACTCACTTCATCATTATTCTCGGATAGAAACTTTAGCATACCAAGAAATAACCCTCGCCTTTTTGAAGCATCTGATTCATCATGGCCACGAAAAGGCAACCCCTCAGTTAAAAGCAGTCTAACACACTTGATAGATGAAAGCAGACGAAACTTGTAATCTTTTTTTTCTTGGTCTGATATATTAACAAGTTTGATATTTATGTGTTGCTTCCGGTTCATCAAATCTTGACAAGCCAACAAACATCGTCTATGAATACTATTAGGTGCATCTCCAACATGTGCAGATAAGTATTCCGTCTTCCTCCAATTATTAAATCATGTACCAACAAATGTATCCCAACTTCTTTCACCACCAATATCAGCTTTAAATAGATAACAATATAAGCAAAATACTGCATCTTTCCTCTCACTATATTTTAACCAACCAGCATACTTTTTGTACCATTCAGAGTTAAATCTACGTTTCTGACCGTAAATAACAGTTTGAGAAAATTTGGAAAGCATTGATTGATGAGGGCCCTTAAGCAAATATCCTCGGTGAATACTCTCTCTCTTGTTAGCATTATATTCCATTATAGATGGTCTTAATCTCGGATCAGCAACAAGTACCTCTTCTATATCGGATTCAACTGGGGATTGAGAATTGGTATTTTGAGACTACTTTTGGATAAGAATTTCATTTGAGAGATTTTGAGTAGTCTCATCGACTCGGATGGATTGTGATGTCGATGATTTGGTTTTGGAACGCTTGAATTTTGCAAACATATCATGAATGCCTAAATCAATCAAATATACAATTAACAAACACAAATAAACCACTAATTAGGGTTTAAATTGCAACTAAATAAAATTCTAAAACACAAATTAAATATTAACGAGTTAAGACTCGAGAGATGATTTAGAAACTTACTTGTCATAGTTCAGTTAGAACAATTTCCCAAAGAAATATAATTTCAACCGTCCACTATTTCTGTCAGTTATTTATTTTCTATATTCAAACAAAATCAAGACAAAACACATTAAAATCAACCAACAAAGACAACTCAATTCAATTTATTGCTAAATTTATATGGCAGGGGCAATCTCCTATTCACACAGGTAACAAAGTATGGAAATTTCTTAATATGACAAATTGACAGGGGTTCATCAGAACTCCAAAATTAGAAAACAATAATTTTCATTAGTGCTTTTGAATATCTATCAATTAATGATTTTGAAAAAAAAATGACAAAAAATTAATAAAATAGAATAGTCCATCCATACAAGAGTTGTCTCACCAACAAAGCTACAGGCTTATCAATTCATCATCTATCTTTCAAAACAAATTAGTCAAATATTTTTCAAAAGAATCAAAACAGATTACTTAAAAGGATGAATCAAAACAGAATCATTAACATAGAGACAACTTACAAGTTCAATTAACGAATAAATAAAAGAAAAGAAGAAAATAATTGAATAAATAATGAAATAGTGTGCCTCACATTGAGAACTCGCGACAAGCGACGGAAGCTACAACCTACAAAGTTTGGAACCCAGGGGCGGAAGCGGAACTGCGGAACTACAATCTACAGACTACAGAGGAAGGCATGAAGCATATTAATTTTATAGATCTAAAGAGTAAATAAGATGACCCTAAATGGCTAAATCCCCTTTTCGGCTTTTCCCTAATTATTTTAATAGTCTTGAGCAGTTCGGCCTACATAGTTGAACAATCAGACTTTGATGTCTCTAAAATGAAACAAACAGGATGATTATGGGCTACGGAGGTTGGGCCTTGCCACCTTGGGCAGTTAAATAGTTATGTTGGGCTAAGTGTTGGCCATTCAATTTATTAATTTTTTAAGCCCATACTGCCATACACCATAAATAAAATAAATAAATAAATAAAAACCCAAAAACCAACATAGGCACTTGCCTATATTGCCCTTCACATGCTTCCGACCCTGGTTAGTGTTATACATCTTGATATTGGTCCAAGTTCTATCAGATGATCTCCAAATCATCTAAACTGCAAAGACTTCGACTTTGGGATGTGGTTTTTGATGATAAAAATGTGATTGTGGATTTGGAAACTGTCGCTCTTTGTTCCCTACAGTTGAGCCATCTAGCATTGAGTTATAACTTGAGAGAGGACTTACGACATGGAGTGTTACATAATGGTGTACAAGAGTCATCACCTCTAGAGAATGTGATTACGTTGGAGCTCAGATGGACTGTCGTTAATGATCTCTTCATTGATTGGGTTGCGGGTTCTCTTAAAAGATGTCCAAACCTAAAGAAATAGATCATCCACGGAGTTGTTTCAGAGGCCAAAACACATGAAGAATGTCAGATATTGTCTACTTATAAAAGATCTATTCAACAAATTATTCATACCAGAATTTTTAATTAATTCGATATCTTCTCTCCCTGCTATTCTTCTTATGATTCATCATTTCTTTTTCATTATTTAAGAACATGGCAATTAGATCAACAAATTAATGAATGAGAGATTGATTTTTTATTGTTGGGTTAATCGATAATCAAGTGCTCGTTGGAGACGGTGTTGGGGAAGTAGTATTGGGTGGTGATCAGAACCTCCTCCCCAATCTTCTGGTCATAATTATAGCAGCTCATCAAATTTTACTAGGTGTTTTTCTCTTTGCTTGTACACAAACAACCATTTAGGAAAGAGAGAGAGAATGGAAGGAAAGAGGATAGAGAAAATAAAAGTGAAGAGGAGAGAAAATGGAGAGAAAAAGTAAGGGAAAGAAGATGAAGATAATAAAAAGATAAAATAATGGGTGAAAGAGATAATTGAATTGATTAATTTATTCTTAAAAAAAGCACATGTGTGTCACTCACGGTTAAAAGTGATTGGTTAAAATCTGGAGTGTGCACTTTTACACTAAAATTGCAAGTTTGAGGTGCAAGTGTAGATCCTTTAAAGTTTGGAGTGTGATTGGTGTCTGACAAGTAAATTTTGCAGTGCAAAAAGTACATTAGTCCGTTTTAAATTACAAGATGGCATGTGGTATTAATTTAACATGATCATGCCATGTACACATCAGTTCATATGGTCATAGTCATTTTTATAATTATTTAAAAGTTTAATAATTTTGACCTAAATATATATAGTTGTATTTTTTATTTTTATTTTATAACTTGATAAAAGATGGGGAAAAAATTCAATAATTAAGCCCATTTTGGGAAAATATTGAGCCTCAAACTTTAAACTAGGAAGTTTACTTTTATTTTATCAACACTTGATTATTAATTACCTCATGCATCTTTCCCTTTTTTGTTAACTATCTTTTATATATATGCAGATTGAGCAAGTGATAAATGAGGTGAACTCATGGGTTGCAAAATCTACAAAAGGCATCATAAAAAATCTCCTCCCACCGGATCCAAGTAGTGAAACAGTGCTCATACTTGCGAATGCACTCGACTTCAAAGGAGATTGGTCAAGTCCCTTTGACAAATCAAAGACTCTAATTAAGAAAAAGAATTTTAACTCCTAAATGGTGAAACTTCTTTAGTTCCCTACATGTCTGAGACATAGGAAAGTTATTTTTACGGTTCCCGTGAAGATTACAAGCTTCTCAACCTCCCATACGAAAAAGGCCAAGATAATACAAGGAAATTTTCAATGTACATTTTCCTCTCAGAGGAAAGAAATGGTTTGAACAATCTTATCCAGAAATACTTCACTACTGATCTTGGGTTTTATACATCAACGATTTGAGCTAGAGTCAGTAACACTGAAGACAATTGAGCTTCTGAAGACAATTCAGCTTCTGCTTTTGCTATGATGGCTGGTGGATGCTCCCCATTCTAGGAGACACCGCTGAAGGGACGAATCCAGCCTCGTAGTTCAATGGGGTCATATTTGGAAAAAAAAATTGATAAAAATAAATATTTAATAAAAGGAATCACAAATTAGTGGGGTCAAATTTTATTCTCGTTGAATTTATGAGCAACTCCACTAATTAATGTTTCAGGAAATTTAGGAGGTATTGGTTGAATCGGGCTCCTAAGTAAATAACTTTTTCAAAAATTCTCTCTTTCACTAATGGGATAAGAACTTATTAGTGGTCTTTTATAGGGATTCCTCTCAATATTAAGGGAAGGGGATACTGATATATGGGTTTGGAACTGGATATTTTGGGGAAAAGATTCTAATATTTGGGTTTGGGGGTTAACATTTTGCAGTTGAGTTTCTTGGTAAATATCAGCAGTGACAAGTTTGTTACTAGCTCCTTCGGCTTGGACATTTTTAGGAATATATTCAAATTTTGTAAGCTTAGTTGTTGTACCCAATTACATATATCTATGCCTGATAATCAATAAATATTTGAAAATTAATTTAACATCAAAAGAAGATCAATATACAATATGAATAATCAAGTGTAATTAGCACAAACAATAAACAACCTCATTTAAACCACTAACAAGTAACATTACAGAATAAATTACAAAATTTACAGAAAATAAAAATAGAATAAATCACATGCTTGAACAACTTTTATTTGATGGATTTCTCTTCATTATTGCAGTGTTGCTTTAAGAAGTAAAAAAACCCTCATTTTATAAAAGTAAAAAAAATAAGAATATTATAAAAGTACAAAAAAGAAGAATTCTTAAACAATTACAAAAATTTCTAATGCAATTGTTAAATTTGTGAAATTAAAAAATAAAAATAAAAATATACCTGAATAAAAAAGTGGAAAGTAGTTGTAGATCGTGATTGCCTATTTGCCTAATTAAAATTTAGAGACTTGGTCCACTTTGAGTTGCTCTGTTACGAATTTGTAGACTTGGAGAGTTAAAGTTGCTAACGTTGTTGCTCTATTGCTCTGATGGTGAAAAGATGAAGAGTTGAACGACTAGTAGGATTGGTCCTTTAAGAATTATAATAATTTTTTAAGTCTAAAACAAATTTTATTCAACACTCCCCTCAAATAATTGTTTTTTTTAATTCAACCCCCCCTAACCACTGAAAATTCAGTGGGGTGAGGTGCCCCCCTGCCCCGGGCATGGATCTGCCCCTGCACCATCGCCTAGAGATTTCATTGCTGATCATTCTTTTGTACTAATGATCACGAAAAACAACTCTAGAGTTGTCTTCTTCCTTGGAGTTATGTTCAATCCATTACTTTCAGATAATTCTGTTTTTTAGATATTTCTCATCTATGTAGCTTACCAAGTATTTTCCTTTTTTGTTCGTAGAATTAGAAAAAACTTAATATGAAAAAATTTTAAAGTGACGTGAAGTTTTTGACATGCCGTTGCTTTTACGGTTGGTTTATTGGTTTCTATCAGGCAATTAATTCAATATTTCTTGTTATGTCAGAGTTTTAGAGGGAAAAATTCTTTAAAAGTTTTTGCCTCGGAAACATAAATTTAATTTTTAAATGAAGAGAACCCTCCTTAAATATCTCATTTTGTTAATATTTACGATACCCCTCCATTATAATATTCAATTTTATTTGGTTGTTTGTTGGACAACTCAAAAGGAAACCCTTATGTGGCACACCAGTGATAATTTGGAGGAAGTTTTGAAAAGAATTTCAATTTCCGGCAAAAAAATCCGAGAAATGCTATGTATAATGATGTTTTATAATAATTTAGCCAATAACTTTTGTTAAAAATAATAGGATTCACCATGTAAGTGGTGGGTCCTACCATTTTTAACAAAAGACATTGATTAAATTATTATACTTAGCATTGCTCAAAAAATCCATTAAATCATACATACCATATTTACCAATTACATAGCTATTTTTTCGCTTATAATGAGGAATTTAGGCGTAATTAAGTTATATATATACAGTAGAATAGATTTGTTGGCCAAGTTGCAAAAACCTTAAACAAGTTTTTCTATTCATAATAATATCCTTTTGTAAAATAGTGAATCCTATAGGATAATTAATATATAGAATTTATTAATTTACAAAGGATCATTGTATCGGTCATTGTATGAATTATTACGTATAACAAAATTTACCTTAAACAAGGTCCAACTGTGACGACCCCAAATCCGGGTTCTTTAACCTCGGGTTTGGTTCTCACTGTACAATACTAAACAATAATGAAATACATAAATTGTATTCAAACTTCGCAGAATAATACAAAAGGTTCCTTAATCAAAAGGCTACACTTCCCAAGGTTTATTACCTTAATCTTAAACATTACATATCTTAAGGAAAATACAAAAGATTTACAACAGTAATTACATAACAGTAAACTAAACTAGCATGCAACTACTAAAATTAAACATTCGCTTTCCCCTTGCCTTTATCCGATTTAGAGCTTTCGGGATTGGCTGAAATAAAGTCATGATATAGCAAGAATGAGCAACTAAATGGCTCAGCAAGTTTATAAACAACAATCATACGATATATCATGATGAAGGGAAATAACTTCAAGGTTTCAACAATAACAATTGTGAAAGATAACAAGAATCAATGTTCAATAAAAGAAGGAATTGACTCTTTACTGCTGAGTGGTCTTTAATGACCATGAACTGCTACTAAGGTAGAACAGACATATAATGTCTGACTCCTTGTTAAAATAACGGGACACTTGAGGGGATCAGTTCTCTCATGTCCTATGTATATGCATCACATTTAGTTTTCTTGCGCGCTGTCGGGTCTCCGACAAATAAAAATCCCCTTTAACTAGGGTTGTTCTATCTCAGTCTTACTGTAAGAATCCGCACCAGCCAATGGTTTGGATAAGCTTTTATAATATTCAACTAAATGAATTTAACATGCATTTGTCTAGCCGAAACAATTAGCTTAGACGTTCTTAAACAGTTTGCAAAAGCACTATGTGTGAATACAATAATCAATAACGATGTGAAGTAATTTTTGATAATTAATTCACTCAAAGGTCTGTCAAATATCTACGAGTATAGATACTTGCTCAACAATAATTGAATTGCCCAAAGTAATTAAAGTTGAATAATAATTGCAACAATAACTACAAGTTAAGAGTATAAGACTTACCTCGTGCGTCGTTTACTGCTAACCAACTTAATTTAACAATCCTTGAATGGACCTAATAATTAAATCAGTTTGATCTTAAATTAGTATCATATACTTGTAAGTATAATGACCTTTATAAACCTTACGAACCACATAATTATATAATTATGGGTATATAAACACATAGGAAACATTATCATTAATTACTTGATAATATTTCAACACAAAGAACCTATATTAATTATTTAATATAGTTCATACACTTATATAATATTATTAACAATTTAATAATATTTTACTAGTCTTGTAGTATTATTAATCGTTTAATAATACATTATTAGTCTTCTAATATTATTAATCTTTTAATAATATTCTATCAATCACTTAACATTATTAATCCATTAATAACATTTTATTGTCCTTATAATATTATTAATTATTTAATAATATTTTATCATCCTTATAATATTATTAATCATTTAATAATATTTTATTCACCTCATAAT
Organism: Hedera helix; assembly: GCA_947179155.2. Taxonomy (NCBI): domain Eukaryota; kingdom Viridiplantae; phylum Streptophyta; class Magnoliopsida; order Apiales; family Araliaceae; genus Hedera; species Hedera helix. The sequence goes on along the minus strand of OX359268.1, from coordinate 32,464,866 downwards.
ATTATTAATCATTTAATAATATTTTATTTATTATTTAATATTATTAACTATTTAATAATAGTTTAAATCATTATCTAATATTATTAATTATTTAATAATATTTTATTAATTATCTAATATTATTAATCATTTAATAATATTTTATTACCTCATTAATATTATTAACCATTTAATAATATTTTAAACATTATCTAATATTATTAATTATTTAATAATATTTTATTTAATATCCAATATTATTAATCATTTAATAATATTTTATTATCTTATTAATATTATTAATCATCTAATAATATTTTAAATCATTATCTAATATTATTAATCATTTAATAATATTTTATTCATTATCTAATATTATTAATCATTAAATAATATTTTATTCATTTACTAATATTATTATTTATTTAAAATATTTTATTGACTTATTAATGTTATTACTCATTTAATAATATTTTAATCTCTTACTAATATTATCAATCATTTCATAATATTTAATTACTTATTAATATTATTAACCATGTAGTAATATTTTAATACTCTTTAAATAATACCAAAAGTTAACTTTTAAATTGGGTTAACCTTAGTATTTAATTTAAACATTTAGATAGCATTGATTTACAAATAGACTCCATATAAATTTGTTTAATACCCAAATATATTCATTTTACACCTATTTCAACTTAATTTTTCAAAGAAAACTCGACCAGGATCGACCCGACCCGACCCGGACCGACCCGATCCGACCCGGAGCACCAAAAATCTGCTTAGCAAATTGTTCTGACGTAGCTGCGTCAGTCCTGACGCGGCTGCGTCAACCATTTTGTCCGAAAGTCAACTGTTTGACTGCTCGACCCTCCGACGCTCCGACAGCCATAACTTCTTCATACGAAAACATTTTGGGGTGATTTTTGAGTCCATTCTCATTCGAATTTCCCCCTCTACAATTTCTCTTTAGATCACAAATTCAAATTCCAAACGTAACTAGACTCAAAATGGCTCACAATGCAACATAGGGTTTTCTAATCAACATCCTTTGCGGTAAAAGCCATAACTTCTTTGTTATTCATTATTTTTGAAAAGTTCAAAAAGGTTTTATCTTTAAAACTCATAGATCTAGCTTTCTAGCATTAAAAATCTACTTTCCGATTTGTACATTTCAAAATACAACCATAAACCTAGCATGCATAGTTAGGGTTTACCGGTAAAATTTTGTTATGAACTTTTCTACCATTTTTATGTGTTTCTAACATACCAAAACATGTTATAAACACATAGATCTATGAATATACATATATTACATAGTTAAATATTTCTAGATCATCAAAACGAGTTTTGATCGGTTAAAAATAGATTTTAACCGATCAAAAGCTTTCTAGACTACAAAAATGAAATAAGATGAAGTTGAGAGCACTTTTAAACCTTGAGGTCTTGGATGCTCTTCTTCTCCTTCTACCAAAGTAAGTTGTGTAGCTAGTGGACATACACCAAGGCTTCCTCTAGCTTTTCCTCACACAAACACAAGTGTATCTCTCTTTTAACTCACAAAAGCTCTCTCTCTTTTCTCTAGAAAATGTCTAGCAAATGACTAACAAACTTGAACCAAGTGTGGAGCATTCTATTTATAGTCATCAACTAACTCCTCATTAACTTGCTAATTCACCCATGTTGGTGAAATTAGTGCTTAATTACAATTACTATTGCATGGAATGACTAGGTGATTGACTAGGTGATTGACTAGGGTGGTTGGTCAACCTTGTCATAGAGTGAATTAGAAGCAACATGGAAATCAAGCTATCCAAGTGGGGGCCTCCAAAAATTCAGCAAAATGGCTTTTCCAAGCCATTTTTTCTTTATTTTTAATGCTAAAATGTGCATATATATATATATATATATATATATATATATATATATATATATATATATATATTGACCAAAGTTTTGACTTGTATTGGACTTTACATTGGGCTTGGGAATAACTTCTATTGGGCTCATTCAATTAAATTGTTTCGGCTCAATTTAAATAACACATTGGGCTTATATTAAATAGTCTAGGTTACATTTAATTAAATCAAGCATTGGGCTTGTTTAATTAATTACATGGGCTAGTAATCAAATTAATTACATGAGCTACTAGGTTAATATCTTTAACCTAGTTTATCAACTTATTTGAATTTAAAATATAATCCAATTAGATTTGCTTTAATTAATTATACACTTTGCTTTAATCCTTTAAATAAATATACAAGCACATAAGTACATTTATTTAATTATCTAATGCACAATTAATTAATGCGAAAAGTTTAAATTCATTGCTAAATATTTATTAAGTATATTTAGAATGACTAATGAAATTCGTGGTCATTACACCAACTATATTTTATTTTTCATTATTTTATTTTTTGAAAGTGGAAAGGCAAATAGTAACATCGTTTCAAATTATAATATCATTAATAACTTTTAAAAATAAATTTAAGATATTTTCAAATTAAAAATAGAGATTGTTGTTAAATACTATGAAATAACAAATCTTATAATGAGTAATACATCCTTTTTAGATAATTTAAAATATTCACCATAATATTAACTAAAATCAAATGAATCCATGCCAATTTTGAAATTTGAAAATATTTCAATTAATTTTAAAAAATTAATAATAATATTTTATTTTAAAACAACGAGTGTTATATAATCAATCCGTTTCTCCGTTTTTCAATTTATAAAGTGTTAACTTAATTTAAGCAATAATGATTTTGGCTGGTTTATACCAATTTATAGAGAGAAAAAATTAAAGGCTGAATGTCACTTATATCTCTCTAAATTGTCATTCACTTTTAAAATCGTCATCAAAGTATATTTTTGTCATTTTAGTCTTTAAAGTAATATTTTTTGTCATTTTTATTCTTTTTACTCGAATTTCACCTAACTCCGATTTAAGTTCGACTTGACCTAACTTATTGAGAGCAAAATTGTCTTGAATAATATTCGAAATACAAAATCATAATTATATTTTAAATATACATACATCGTGTGTGTGTGTCTATATATATATATGTGTGTGTGTGTGTGTGTGTGTGTATTCGTAATTATTGCCAATACTAAAATATAAAAATTAAAAATTAAAATACAAACAAACTAATTACTATTCAAAAAACACAAAGCAAACTAATTACTATTCAAAAAAACACTAATTCAAATTTAAAAAATATAATCCAAAATTTTAAAAAATTAATTATTATTTTTTATTTTGAAAATCGAAATGTTTATCCATTTAATAAAATTATTAAACCTACACTTAAATATAAAATAAACATATTGTTGAAAAAATTAACACATTTCAATCTATCAAATTATTAATTAGTTAAAATCAATAAAAAATAAAACGAAACAAAATTTAGTTCATCTTCATCTACCATATCCCAAATCTCTATTCATCCACCATATCCCTAACTAATTAATTTTGTCAATCAAAAACAAAACAAAAAATAATTCATCTAGGTTCTTCAACGAAATTCCAACACAAATCTCATCCTCTCAGAAAATTCAAAACCTTAGGATAATCAATCGCCACAAAACATAATCCCATCTTCTTAAACAAAACTTTAGCTGGGCAATTAGATTTGGAAATTTGAAAGCAAAATTTATAAATTGAATGCAAATCAAACCAAAGCAAACTTCCAGTTTATTCAATTCATATTCTATAAATTGTCGTCTCCATATTCCAGCAGCTCACTGTAAAAAATCATTCAAAAAAGCTCGATTCAAAATCACTCATTTCCAAATCTCTAACAACCCAATTCCAAAAATTTCCCAACAAAAGAGAAAAATGGACATTAGGCTAATGGGATTCAACACCCCACTCTTCCAAACCCTCAATCACATCCTCGACGACTCCGCCGCCGCCGCCGCCGACGACAAGTCCGCAGCCAACCACCCCAACTGCTCCTACGTACGCGGCTCTAGGGGATATTAAGGTTCAGGGGTGCAGGAAAACAATGTGCTGGTGATTAGTGGAGAGAGAAAGTAGGAGGAAGAGAAGGAAGGGGCGAACTTCGTGAGGATGGAGAGAGGGTTTGAAGATGAACTAGATCTAAACAAAAAAAAAGAAAGAAAAAAACCAGATCAAAGAAAGAAAATGAATGAGGCCAATGAAGGAGTTGATTTTCGTTTTTGTTTGTTATTTTACTTTTTTCCTTTTAATCTACTAATATAATTCTTTTTCAGAGGTTTATATATATAGAAAGAGAGAAAGAGAATAAAGTTTAAGAGCATACATTCTTAAAAGACATACCTAACATATCCTCTTTAGCGACAGACCCGGAGACAATTTGGTCCGTCGTCATAGGTTCGTCCGTCGCTATATGTTTGTTCGTCGCGATATATTGTCCGTCACTAAAAACTTCGCGATAGACGAACTTATGACAACGAACCAAATCATCGTCGGATCTGACGTTAAATGGGGCATGCTTTGTATACTTTTTAAAGGGATATGCCCTTAAACCAAGTCATATATAAGTATTATTAACTTTACTTATTATTTGAAGTGTTTCAATATTTTTTAAAAAGTATGTTTCTTTCTTTTATATTTAAGCCTAGATTGAATGATTTCATAACATCAATAATAATTATATTAATTTTTAAAAATTAAAATAATAATTAATTTTCAAAATTTGAGTTTTATTTTGTGGCAACTTGAATTTATTTTTATGAATTTTAATTTTTAATTTGTGTACTATTATGAAAATACTTATGAATAATGGTAAAGACATTACTCAAATTCAAAATTTACCTAAAACTCTCTTACTTTAATAATATATCTAATTATTAACACCAAACTTTGTAAGACCGCTAAAAATTACCAAAAACACGAATATTTGCACTTAAGAAAAACCGTTAGACACCCCCAGAACTAAAGACAACTTGAGGCAGTTCGGGAATGCTCCGGTGTGAGAGTAAGTGCATGCCAAAAGCGTTATCAATAGAAAATCAAGTTATATTGGCATAACAAAATTATGTATATAAAAATGTTTGTACCGTGATTATGAACTAATTGGCTGCTTATATAGATGTCAAGATCCCCGGAATCCAATTAGGAATAGGATGTTTACTTCCAAACCAACTTATCACTCACTTTATCGCATTATTGAATCATTTCCATAATAACCATCCTACTTCAACTAAATAAGGAAATAGAATCCAAGAAGTATATGGGACATGGGACCTCCTCACGAACCATGGGACATAAGCCTCCTCGCAAATCTTCAATAGCTGCACGATCACGGATGTAAGTGTTAGTCCTCAGAGGCACACAAGTGATCTAGAAAGGGGGGTTGAATAGATCTCTTAAAAACTTTTTCATTAACTTCAAAAGTTTTTTACCAATTAATTCATTTAATCAACATTTGTTTTCACAGCGGAATATTAGTTTGAAAACTCCCCTTAAATATTTATAAAGCAGCTCCATTGAGTTAAGACATTATTGAAGATAACCATTTGTCAAGTAAATCAATTTTAGCAGTTATATCTATATATATGTATATATGACAGAATGTAAATGACACCAGAGAGTTTTAAGTGGTTCGGAGATTGAATAACTCCTACTCCACTCTTCTACTACAACGAGTAGGAAATTCACTAAGAATGGTTCATGCAGAACCCTTCAAGCGCATCACGCCTGGAAACTCTGGTTCACCAAGAACCCTTCAAACCCAGCAGGTTTGGCAAGTTTAGTCACTAGGACAAGGACACAACAGCCCTCTTCAAGTCCAGCAGACTTGGTTCATTTAGTCACTAAGACACGGACATAACTGCCCTCTTCAAGTCCAACAGACTTGGCTCCTTGCTTGTTGAAAGATGTTGGAGTTGCTACTGAGTTGTACTTTAAGTTCCATTGTCTTTAAATACTCAGTAGCAGGATGTGATCATTCCTGAAATGAATTGAGTTCGGCAATGATGCTTGACTTCTTTATATGCTCAATATCTTCTTGCGATCACCCATTGTGCTGCTAGGTTTTTGAACTTCAGCTCTTTTGGTACTTGATAACTTCTCGAGACGAACTCCTGAGATGACTGTGAAGCTCATTCCTTTCGGTACTCAGTTGTTCCTTCTTATCATAGATCATTTATAGCTTCTCAAGATGGGCTTCAGAGATGATTGTAATGCTCCTTCATTTTTGTACTCAGTTACTTCCATGTCTGTATCAAGTTGGCATTTAAGCTTCTCTCCACTATGTGTTTAGCAACTCTGAACACTTCTCTTGTAATAGAGTTATTTCACAATATGTCTTTCTCAGTTCAGTATTAGTGTTCTGATGGATCGTAAAGTCCTTCTGCATATTCATTTTCTGTTTCGCTCTACGATCGACTGTTATCTTCCATCATCTCTCTTGTATTCTCAACAACCTTATTCTGTGAGTTATTTTAGCCTTTATATCTCTGTGCATATTTTACCGTTGAACGAAATCCCGTTGGTTTCATTTGGCTTTGTGCAGATCTTTAATATCTTCGATGTTGACTTTCTAGCTGCTTGTGTCAGTGTTTTTCCCTTTTCTGACATTTTCTGATATATTAACCTGTAGCTCAGCTTTCTCTGAATTTATAGTCGTTGCATTCGCAGAGTTGTTCAGCAAAGATTTATTATATTCTTTGCTAATTAATCTTCTGATTCATCAATAAATACCTTCCTTGACTTTTAGAACCAACTGTTCTGATGCATTCAGAGATGTCCCATTAGTCTGACCTTAGTCACCATTTTCCTGAGCAGTGGGTCCTGACTTATAGTCGTTTAGGCACAAAGTCTTATGTGACTCTGACATGCATCTGTATCTCAAAAACACTTAATCTCTTTCGAATCTGGAAGAGAAATACACTATCTCATTTCGCACCATATTGCAGTTATGATCCTTTACTGCTTCTTATATTGAATTCGTAGAGTAATTGTCTGCTCATTTGGATTCTACGAATTCAGCTCCACTCGTTACTTGAAGTATGTCGGGTAAATGGTTGAGTTTGAGTGATCTTCTGTTTTACTCTGCGATCTTGCTTTTGTGTTCAGATCGTAGAGTTTGTCTGCAGTGTTTTACTTTATGATTTCGTTCTACGATCTTGTCCCTTTGTTCAAATCGTAGAGTTTGTGAACTGCAGTGCTTTTTAGTGAAATCGTTGAGTTGTTGTCTTTGTTGGCACATTGTTTAATTATACTCAACGATTGTTCCATGTGTGGAGCACTTTTCTGTAATGTCTTGCCATCCTGTATTACTCCACGATTTCTATTATTTGCTCAAATCGTATAGATCTCGTATGCTTGCTCTTTAAGTTTACTCTACGATCTTGCTAGAACGTGTATATCGTAGAGTACATTTCTTCTCTGGTTCAGCGTTAACTGCAGGCTTGCTTAGCTGTCTGTTTGACGATCGTAGAGCTCAGCTCTACGATTTGTACTTGATCAGTTCTTTAATTTTGCTTGTAAATTTAGTAGACCTCTTGCACATCTGACTCTCTTTGATGATCGTAGAGTTATCCTGGTAAGGAGTCGTATAGTTCACTCTACGATCTATACAGAATCGTTGAAACTTCTTTGCAAGGAATCGTAGTGTCCGTTCTACGATCGTATAGACTGATCAGATCAAACATAAGATAAACCTAACATATTTGATCTTTTCTAACTAAGTCCTTTCTTACATTGTTACATCATTATATTGAAAGGACTTTACAGACTCTGACATACATAAAATACAGCAATGATTCATTCTTATGCTACTCTGCTTATATCATACATCTTTTATGCAGAGTGACTCTTACTGAAAGATCAACCTAACATTTCTGATCTTTAAAATCTAAGTCCTTTGTACACAGATATCTTTTAAAAGGACTTTACAACATTTGAATCTCCAACTTTCATTTTCTTTTATGAGACAAGATAGTTTTCAGCAAGATCATATTTATGTTAAACAAGTGTCTAGATTTACAGTATTTAGACATAGGTAACATATATCATATATACATGATCATGTAGACACATAATTTGATTAACATATAATTACTTTGTCAATTAAGCACATAAGCACTTTCAGAGTATCTAAGCACATAATCAATTAAGCACATAAGCACATTAACACATATGCACTTTGTCAGATACACATTGACAATCAACCATGTAAGCACATTTACCATAATCATTTTTGCACAACAATCATCATCATCAAATCAAAACAACCTTCAACAATCTTCCCCCTATTTGATGATGACAAAACTAATAAACATATTGAAATGACATTCATATAATGCATCTACTTGATAGGTAAAATATGTCTTACGATACAGTGAAATACTGTATGGCTAGTGCAAAGTAATGATTTCATTAAATGAGCGTTTTTACAAAAAGATTATACAAAAGGTTATACATACTTACAGCTGCTCTTCCTGTTTCACTTTACTCTTACTTAGTTTGCTGGCTGTTTGTTGTCTCCCCCTTAGTTGGATGATTCTTCTTCTTCATAGATGTTGTTGCTCCCCCTTAGTTCCTTAGAATTACTCTCCCCCTTAGTTCCTTAGAATCTCTCCCCCTTTTTGACATCATCAATATTGTATGGAGCTGACTGTACCAATGCTGGTTTAGATACCAAGATATCTTGAAGTCTAACACAGAGTTTTGAGACTCTACGAGACTGGGAATAAGTACATTTTCATGGTTCATAGAATGTTGGGACTCTATGACTGGAAAGCTGGTATTTTGAAAAATGTTTGCAAAGTTTTGGGACTTTACAACCAGGGAGATGATGTAGGGTGACTGAGAGTTTAGTGAGTCACAAGAGAGAACTATCAGATTTCTGCAATGTGATATCCCACAAACTGGCTGGATGATTGAGAGCTGGACAGATTCCAGATGGATATTTCTTGGCAGCTTTGTTAGTGAGGATAGAAATGCTCATTGCTTATCAGTGTGGTTGCAATGGTCATTGCCTATGAGAAATTTTGGGCAACTAATGAAAGATTTGGAAATGATGAGTAGATCCAGCTGATAGACCTTTGATCATCCATGACTATAGCCCTTAGAAGTGGTAGTATGGGAATGAAACTAAATAGATGATCATGATCCCATGAAATAGAACATTTTTCCATCTGCCTTGTATGCTTCCTTCTTTCTCTGCGTCTCCTTTTGATCTGCTTCAGTCGATATGCTTCAAATTACTGTTTTTCCAGTTTCCTTAGTAGTTTTACTTTCTTCAGCTTCTTTTCAACTTTCATCCTTATTTGTCTCTCCTTATGACTTGTTCTTGAACTCCAGCCTATTTTCTTCATTAAACCACTTAATCCTCTTCTTCTACTTGACCTTCTTGACTTGTCTATTGATTCTTCCAAATCATGAGTGCTGATCTCTTCTTGAAGATGTTTATCTTCTTTCATCACAGTTTCTTGACAGTCTCCTTTCTCATTTGATATAGCCTTTCCATAATCAGAATTTTTAGAGAATTGTTCCCCTGGTTCAGTAACATCATCATCTTCGTTGGACTCGAGTGCTGAATCTTTTTCAACTAGTTCAGCTTCCTGATCAGAACCCAATAAGACTTCCTTTTCAGACAGGCTATTTTTATGACATTCTGATCTTTCCTCTGAAGAGCCTATAGATGTTTCTTCTTTTGAACTATAAGATGTTCTTTCTTCAGAATCCGAATTTGCTTCATCATCATCAATTTCTATAACCTGAGGTGGCCCTGTAATGATTGAACTTCCCCACTATTCTCTAATTCTCCAACTTCTCCTTGGAACAGTGTGAGTAATTTTCTTTTCTGTCTTCTTTTTCATTTTCTTCTTCTCAATCACAGACCCTTTGGGATTTGTCTTCACCTTCTTAGCTTTACCTGTACTAACATCTTTCTCTTCTGCAGTCTTCTGTGCTTCATTGAATTTTCTTTTCTTCTTTGATTCCTGACAATCATAGATCACAAGAGTTTTGTTTTTAGACTGCTCATTACCCTTCTGTAATTTTTCTTCTGTCATCTCTTTTATTCCCCTTTTTCCTTTTCCTTTAAATTTCTCCTCCATCTTTCTGCTGAAGCTTATCGATCCTCGTGTCTTCTTACCCTTATTGGCATGAGGGTTCTTTTTCCAATCTTCAAACAACCTTGGAGTAATTCTTTTGTTGCAGTTTAGAACTTCTCCTTCATCTTCCCCAATTGCATTTGCCAGCAATTTCTTTAAAATGATGCTTATGAATCTTCCATAGGGCATCTTGGGAGTGAGCTTTCCTGCTTTAGCTCTTGCCTTAGCATCATCTAACCATCTCTTTATCCATCCTAAGAGAACTGCTCCAAAGTTGATTTTCTTTCTTTGAGCAATAGCAGTCATAAGCCTCAATTGATCTTCATTGATAGTATCATATGCAGTGTCTTTGCACAGGATGCTCTTCCCAACAATGTCAGCCAGAAACTCGTATTGCTGAGGGAAATCCTTTTTCTTGATTCCTTTTATAGGAGACTTCTTCTCATAGCCCATCAGCTCCAGTCCAAGCTCGATATTAATCTTGTCAAGAGAAGTAATTCCTCCGCTTGGAATACCTAGACTGAGATTGATTTTAGAAACTCCTATTTGCACTGAGATTTCCTTAACCTTTGAGATGAGGGTGTTTCCTCGATAATCAGCGTTTGAATAGAATTCTTTCACAAGTGTAGAGAAAATTCTGGTGCTAGTTTCCAAACACATGGTGAAACCAGCATTCTTGACTAGATGAAGAATATCTTTGAATTTCTGCTCTGTATCTCCGAATTTTTCAAAATAAACAAGATTTCCAGGAATAACTTGAAGAGATGCCATGAGATTAAACTGATTTGGGAATAGCACATAGAGAGATACCAATATCGGTTTCAGAAGAGTTTTCGATTTCTAGGGTTTTGATGAGTTTTGGGAGAATGGGTATTGACAACTGATGGGAAATGACCATTGTCAGTTTAAAAACACGACTTATGCTAGTTCCCTCTTATTTTTGCAGAGTACACGTGTCAGATACTCATTTGTAGAACGTGGGTTTAACTTTTGCATTTTCCATAATTGAAGCACATCAAGTATTCTAACCCACTTGAGTTTGGAGGGCGTGTGATTCACTTTCCCTGTTTAGAGTAAGCTTGAACAGTTCGTAGAGTTGGCTGCTAGACACTTAACCATCATCCTTTCAAAAGATGGCCTTGATTACTGAAGTCATGAGTTATAGGCTGGTAAAAAGCTATGAAGTAGTTTATGAGCAAGAAATTTGTATGAAGTGCACTCGTAGACTCAATATACTCTACGATCAGGAAGTGACTCTACTATTTGAGATGATAAGACTTGCTTGGCTATCAGTCATAGAATTTAAAAATTATGACCAGAGAGATAAGTGTATTTGGTTCATCAATCACATTGTTTTGGGACTTTGTGACTGGAAAGAGAAAGGTAGCCCAATGAAGAATACAATTTACCTTTAGTTTGCCTTCCGAAGAAACAGAGTTGATCGAAGTGATCATTCAACAATAATTTTCCCAAATTTTGTCTTCTGATGAGTTTTGTACTTCTGAGCTTGCTTTCTTACTCTACGACTTGGCTTTGATACTTTACGATCTTTCCTGAAATGCAAACGTAGAGTTATGATTTGAACTGTTGTACGATCTCTGTTAAGACTGGAGGCTTTAGATGAACTCAAAGATCGTTGTTTAGTCTGTTTGTCAGCTCAAGGACAGCCTTCTGAATAGACTTGTAAGAATCGTTGTCAAGACTACTCAAGTAGAGGTTGCTATTTGATTCTTAGACTGGGTTTAGAGAGTCGTAGAGTGACTGACTGTGTTGACTCTACGATCTCGAAAATTAGCTCTATAATGCGGAGACAACTCTACGATCTTTCGAGAGGACTCTTCGATTTGTCAAGTCCTATCCTGCGATCGCCTGTCAGACTCTACGATTCTTCTTTGCAAGATGAACTTTCTTCTGACTTGAAAGATCTTTCACCTTACCATGATATTAGTGACAACAGATTCGACAACTTTCACTAAATCAATAGGTAAGTTCAAAGATTAATAGATGCCTCCCTTTATGACCAGCTTCTTTCTCTTCTAGAGAATCCCAAGATTCAATTCTTCTTCATGCATCAGTATTCAGACTCCATTCAATCTTTCATAGATTGACTTCCTTGAGATATCCTGCAAATTCGTTGAGTAGGGTATTCTACAAAATTCATCGTTGAGTCTCGGAACAATTTTCTCCACCTTCTTTACATCGTAGGGCTTTTCTCTTGAGGCTATAGCATTGATTCCTTCCTGTTGTTCTGCTTGGATTATCTCCATCCAGAATGATTTGTGAGGATGTATATTATTAAAAGACTTCCGATTTGGCCTTTTATAGACCTAATTTTTCATAGAATATCAAGCAGATAAATCTTCAACCATTTCAAGCTTAGAGCTTTTTCTGATGCATTGAAGTTGGAGAGCCTACTGCCAATGGTTATGAGTGTGAACTTTTCTTGAGATGCACTTTTCCTCTTCTCACAGAATGAAGGGTGATTTCTGAATCTTAGAGTAAGTCATCCGTGATTACTCCTTTTTGCCTTGATCTTTTCATCCTCCTCATTCATATTTGAATTTGAAGAAATTTGTTGTTGAGAGCATTTGTTTTTTAAAACTGAGCATGTACACAGGGTGTGCATTGTATGAACTTCTTCATTGAATGAGCTGCTTTGAATATAAATGAGTTTCTTTAACTCTTCTCGAACTTTAATGATTTGCAGCCTGAATCTTAGATCCGGTGATCATAGATATATATATATATATATATGTCCATTCATCAGTGCTGAGTTGATTTTCAGGTCTCGGGCCTGGTATTTGTGATTTAGGAAATTGACTTTGATATTCATCACCAAGGACATTGCAGTGAGGTATACCTCTCTAATTTGGATTTACCTCCCAATTTCAGAGAAGTAGTTCCAGAAGACCATTGAAGACTCTTGAATTAGATTTCTCAAAAACCAGTCAAGCTAGAGATCATCCACTAGAAGAAATAAGAAATGTTATTTGTGGATTTCATCTTTGATTACCATATAATGTAGCTTGACAGAACTCTTGATGCTGTTCTTAGATAAATGACGCACTTTCTTTAACACTCATCTTCAGATAAGATCCTTAGAATGTAAGTCCTTAAGCTTATCGGAAAGCTTAATGCTAAGCCCATCGAGTGAATAATTAGATTCGAGACTGATTTCAGCTGCTGACATTTGGTATACAGAAAATTATTTAACACTTTAAGCATAGATTTTTGTTGGGCTTGCTTCTGCTATCAACTCTAGAAACGGTGAGAAGTAGATTTGTTAGTGCTTGGCTCAGTGATGCTTCCTTTGAGAAGAATAGGATCCGGTGTCTTTTGGCATCGAGATTTGAACTTCCCAGTTTGCTTTAGAGTAGAAACATAAGTTATCGTATTCTTCGAGTGAGTCGATTAATAATTCTTATCAACAGAGCATCCTTTTGATTTCTTCATCTTGTAGCATCAGTTTAATTTTGAAAGATTACTCGATAGCTTCTTAGCTGAGATCATCTGAAATAGTCTTAGAAATGATTAATGGCAATGAGTTATACAACATCTGAAAGAGTATCAACAATCAACATACAATAGTACCTGGAAAAAAAAACATTAATTTGTAAGCTTGTTCATAAGGAATGGTTTACTTCAATTCTTAAACTCAAAAACAAAAATTTGCTAGTGTCATAGGATTTACTCAAAGCGTAAGCTTTGTATGTTCGTGAGAACCTTCTCTGATACCAATTGTTAGTCCTCAGAGGCATACAAGTGATCTAGAAGGGAGGGTTGAATAGATCTCTTAAAAACTTTTTCATTAACTTCAAAAGTTTTTTACCAATTAATTCATTTAATCAAGATTTGTTTTTGCAGCGGAATATTAGTTTGAAAACTCCCCTTAAAGATTTGTAAAGCAGCTCAATTGAATTAAGACATTATTGAAGATAACCATTTGTCAAGTAAATCAATTTTAGCAGTTATATCTATATATATGTATATATGACAGAATGTAAATGACTGAATGTAAATGACACCAGAGAGTTTTAAGTGGTTCGGAGATTGAATAACTCATACTCCACTCTTCTACTACAACGAGTAGGAAATTCACTAAGAATGGTTCATGCAGAACCCTTCAAGCGCATCACGCCTGGAAACTCTGGTTCACCAAGAACCCTTCAAACCCAGCAGGTTTGGCAAGTTTAGTCACTAGGACAAGGACACAACTGCCCTCTTCAAGTCCAGCAGACTTGGCTCATTTAGTCACTAAGACACAGACATAACTGCCCTCTTCAAGTCCAACAGACTTGGCTCCTTGCTTGTTGAAAGATGTTAGAGTTGCTACTGAGTTGTACTTTAAGTTCCATTGTCTTTAAATACTCAGTAGCAGGATGTGATCATTCCTGAAATGATATTGAGTTCGGCAATGATGCTTGACTTCTTTAGATGCTCAATATCTTCTTGCGATCACCCATTGTGCTGCTAGGTTTTTGAACTTCAACTCTTTTGGTACTTGATAACTTCTCGAGACGAACTCCTGAGATGACTGTGAAGCTCATTCCTTTCGGTACTCAGTTGTTCCTTCTTATCATAGATCGTTTATAGCTTCTCAAGATAGGCTTCTGAGATGACTGTAATGCTCCTTCCTTATGGTACTCAGTTGCTTCCATGTCTGTATCAAGTTGACATTTAAGCTTCTCTCCACTATGTGCTTAGCAGCTCTGAACACTTCTCTTGTAATAGAATTATTTCACTCTATGTCTTTCTCAATTCAGTATTAGTGTTCTGATGGATCGTAGAGTCCTTCTGCATATTCATTTTCTGTTTTACTCTACGATCGGTTGTTATCTTCCATCATCTCTCCTGTATTCTCAACAACCTTATTATGTGAGTTATTTTAGCCTTTATATCTCTGTGCATATTTTACCGTTGAAAGAAATCCCGTTGGTTTCATTTGGCTTTGTGCAGATCTTTAATATCTTCGATGTTGACTTTCTAGCTGCTTGTGTCAGTGTTTTTCCCTTTTCTGACATGTTCTGATATATTAACCGGTAGCTCAGCTTTCTCTGAATTTATAGCCGTTACATTCACAGAGTTGTTCAGCAAATATTTATTATATTCTTTGCTAATTAATCTTCTGATTCATCAATAAATACCTTCGTTGACTTTTAGAACCAGCTGTTCTGATGCATTCAGAGATGTCCCATTAGTCTGACCTTATTCACCATTTTCCTAAGCAGTGGGTCCTGACTTATAGTCGTTTAGGCACAAAGTCTTCTGTGACTCTGACATGCATCTGTATCTCAAAAACACTTAATCTCTTTCGAATCTGGAAGAGAAATACACTCTCTCCTTTCGCACCATATTGCAGTTATGATCCTTTACTGCTTCTTATATTGAATTCGTAGAGTGATTGTCTGGTCATTTGGATTCTACGAATTCAGCTTCACTCGTTACTTGAAGTATGTCGGGTAAATGGTTGAGTTTGAGTGATCTTCTGTTTTACTCTGCGATCTTGCTTTTGTGTTCAGATCGTAGAGTTTGTCTGCAGTGCTTTGCTTTATGATTTCGTTCTACGATCTTGTCCCTTTGTTCAAATCATAGAGTTTGTGAACTGCCGTGCTTCTTAGTGAAATCGTTGAGTTGTTGTCTTTGTTGGCACATTGTTTAATTATACTCAACGATTGTTCCATGTGTGGAGCACTTTTCTGTAATGTCTTGTCATCCTGTATTACTCCACTATTTCTATTATTTGCTCAAATCGTATAGATCTCGTATGCTTGCTCTTTAAGATTACTCTACGATCTTGCTAGAACGTGTATATCGTAGAGTACATTTCTTCTCTGGTTCAACGTTAACTGCAAGCTTGTTTAGCTGTCTGTTCGACGATCGTAGAGCTCAGCTCTACGATTTGTACTTGATCATTTCTTTAATTTTGCTTGTAAATTTAGTAGACCTCTTGCACATCTGACTCTCTTTGATGATCGTAGAGTTATCCTGGTAAGAACTCGTATAGTTCACTCTACGATCTATATAGAATCGTTGAGTCTTCTTTGCAAGGAATCGTAGTGTCTGTTCTACGATCGTATAGACTGATCAGATCAAACATAAGATCAACCTAACAGATTTGATCTTTTCTAACTAAGTCATTTCTTACATTGTTACATCATTATATTGAAAGGACTTTACAGACTCTGACATACATAAAATATAGCAATGATTCATTCTTATGCTACTCTGCTTATATCATACATCTTTTATGCAGAGTGACTCTTACTGAAAGATCAACCTAACATTTCTGATCTTTAAAATCTAAGTCCTTTGTGCACAGATATCTTTTAAAAGGACTTTACAACATTTAAATCTCCAACTTTCATTTTCTTTTATGAGACAAGATAGTTTTCAGCAAGATCATATTTATGTTAAACAAGTGTCTAGATTTACAGTATTTAGACATAGGTAACATATATCATATATACATGATCATGTAGACACATAATTTGATTAACATATAATTACTTTGTCAATTAAGCACATAAGCACTTTCAGAGTATCTAAGCACATAATCAATTAAGCACATAAACACTTTTAGAGTATCTAAATACATAATCAATTAAGCACATAAGCACTTTCAGAGTATCTAAGCACATAATCAATTAAGCACATAAGCACATTAACACATATGCACTTTGTTAGATATACATTGACAATCAACCATGTAAGCACATTTACCATAATCATTTTTGCACAACAATCATCATCATCAAATCAAAACAACCTTCAACAGTAAGCACTCTCATACTTGATTTGCTTTGCCAACAACTTATCCGTATGCAACTTTCCATCCGTCAAATAGTCCAAGTAAGGTGTAAGCCAATAATTTGATCTCTCCAAATATTTTACTTCCCTCTTAAAAATGATAAATAAACGGAACCTCCAAAAGACTCCTCATGCGTAGTAACTAGGTTTGAGAGGGTATCGGTCACAGTGTTATCTCCTATTTCCACAGTTTGAAGATAATAGGACTCGAACCAAAGTAGCAACAATTTTATCTCGGCTAAATACTTTGTCATCCTTGCCTCCCGAGCTTCATATTCGCCTTAGATTTGTTTGACCACCAGTTAGGAGTCACTAAAAATGAGAACACTCCGAGCCTTTAGACTCCGGGCTAATCTTAACCCTGCCAAAATCGCCTCGTACTCTACTTCATTGTTGGTGGCCTTGAATTTGAACCCGATTTCATGCTGAACTTTAAAGCCATCTGGGTTAGTCAAGATAACCCCCACACAACTAGCATTAACTGTGGAGGAGCCATCCAACACATATGGTCCAAGTAGAAGATGAAGCTATTTGCCCCTCAGCTACCAGTCCAACTTTTCCCCCGGGAACGAGTCTTATGTCTTCTTTGGAAAACATACATTCGACCATAAAGTCTGCAAGTGCCTTACCCTTTATCGTTGTCCTTGACTTATACTCCAGAGTAAACTGACTAAGCTCCACCGTCCAGGAAACCATCATTCCTGAGGAATCAGGCTTATGTAAGACATTATTCAGTGGTTGATCTGTATTTATTACTATTGCCCGACCCTGAAAATATTGCCTCAATTTTCTACTAGCAACCACCAAGGCGTATGTGCACTTTTTTAGATTGGGGTACCTTGTCTTGGCATCTCTTAAAGTATGGCTGACATAGTAGACCGACCTCTATCTTCCTCCTTCCTCCCGAACCAACATTACCCCTACTGCTAGAGAACTAACAGCCAAATATAAATAGAGCAGCTCCCTAGGCTCAGGCTTCTGTAATTAGGGGGTCGTAGACAGGTACTTTTTTATTCCCTGGAATGCATCCTCATACTCTGACGTCCATTGAAATGTTTTCTCATTCTTAGGCCTTTTCAACATGTCAAAGAATGGTAGGCACCTTTCTACTGACTTGGACATAAACCTTCGTAGTGCAACCACCCGACCTGTTAACTGTTGATCGTCTTTAAAGGACTGAGGAGACCTCATATGTAACACCCCAGTCTCACATCAGTTAATGTGGGATATTTGGATGTGTTTATAAGGACTCAAGTTGCTATCATTAATACCTTCAGTCATGACCTTTTGGGTGAGCCAGTGGTGGGCTAAGATGACCCAAGAAGATATTATTGAGACAACTCATTGGGCCTTATTCTGCTGTGATTTGATTCGGACTCGGGATTTGACCCGGGTCGTTACATATGGTATCAGAGCCGACTCTCGAAAGCTCAGGTCGGGTCATCCGATCGGGTTGCCGGAGGTGGGGACACAAAGGCGGGCCTAGTAGGCTGCTGGTATTATCCCACAATGGCTAGAGAGGTAAAGTTTCTGGGCCTTGTGTGACTATAGTTTCGGCATGACGAGGACGTCAGGTATTTAAGTGTGGGAGTTTGTAACACCCCAGTCCCACATCAGTTAATGTGGGATATTTGGATGTGTTTATAAGGACTCAAGTTTCTATCATTAATACCTTCAGTCATGACCTTTTGGGTGAGCTTGTGGTGGGCTAAGATGACCCAAGAAGATATTATTGAGACAACTCATTGGGCCTTATTCTGCTGTGATTTGATTCGGACTCGGGATTTGACCCGGGTCGTTACATCATATCTAGTATAGCTCTGATCTTTTCTGAATTTGCTTCTATCCCTCCCTTGCTTACGAGATACCCAAGGAATTTTCTAGAACCGAGCCCAAAAATGCATTTGGTTAGATTAAGATGCATATTATGATGATGCATTGTCTAAAAACACTCCTCCAAGTCTTGCAAGTGGTTGAACACTCTTCTACTCCTGACTATTATGTCGTCGACGTATACCTCAATATTTCTACCGAGCTATTTTGGAAACACATGGTTCATCATCCTCTGATAAGTCGTTCCCGCATTGATGAGCCCAAATGTCATATGGTTGTAAGCATAGATCGCCTGGTGGGTGATAAAGGCCATCTTTGGAATATCCTTTTTAGCCATTAAGATTTAGTTATATCCCGAGAAAGCATCCAAAAAGCTAAGTATGACATTCCTTGACATGGCGTTAATCAACTGATCTATATGTGAGAGCGGGTTCGGGCATGCTTTATTGAGGTCCGTATAGTCTATGCAGACCCTCCACTTCCCGTTTTGCTTACAAACCAGCACCAAATTAGCCAACCATTCCGGGTATTCGATCTCTTCAATGATTTTGGCATCTAATAATTTTTTGACCTCCTCGTCGATGATCCTCTGTCTTTTTGGAGCAAAAATTTGACGCTTCTGATGCATTAGTTTCCTTTTTGGATTAACTGACAACCTGTGAACAACCACGTCTTCAGCTATTTCGAGCATGTACGGTGTCCAGGCGAAGATGTTTTCATACATCTGAAGTAATACCACTAACCCCTTTCTGACTATGTCTTGCAATCCGACACCGGTTTTTACAATCTTCTGGGTGTTCCCTGGTATTAACTCAATGTCACTGTTTCTTCTATAGGAATAGCTAATAGTTTAGTCAGTCCTTATGTAAAAGACTCAAGATCCACCAACATCATATGCTTCTGCTTGCTGACCCCAACTGATGATGAAGTCATTGTGTGGCGGTAACACCTCCTTGCTATATTTAGATCTCCCCTCACTTTCCCAACTCCATTGGCCGTTGGGAATTTCATTTTAAAGTGTGGAATTGAAGTTATCGCATGAAGGGCTAAGAGGGTGGGTCTTCCCAATATTGCGTTATAAGCAGAATCCACTTGCACTATGAAGAACTTAACGTATATTTGAATCTGTGGAGGGGTTGTCTCGAACACAACTGGCAATTCGATTGTGCCAAGTACTGGGACTAACTCGTTGTTGAATCCGAATAAAGGTGCCTCTTGAACTACTTCCATCTTAACTCCTTTCAAATTCATCCTCTGATATGCATGGCTGTATAGAACGTCAACTGAGGAACCATTGTCAATCATCATTAGCTTCATGTCCATCGGTTCGACCTGGGCAGTGATTACCAGAGCTCCCTCGTATGGCTCTACCACATCAAATGGATAGTCTTCCTTTGAAAAAGAGATCACAGAATTTAGAAAATGACACTTTTGTCGTGTTGTCTGCTCTAATAAGGCCATCACTATCTTTGAATTTGACCGTCGACGCTTCCCAGCTTATTTTTTTAACGTTCCTCTGATGATGACATCAACAACTCTTCTCGGCCCCTCGCTCTAACCCTCGTGATGGTATTCTAATTTAGGGTTAACATGCACAGGTGGTCGCCGACCCGCCACATATCGGACAAGTTCTTCCTTCTTAATGTTCTTCTCAATAAGGTTTATCAAGTCTTGACACCTTTCAGTTGAATGTCCTGTAGCCTGATGGTACTCACAGTGATACCAGTGATCCTTCTTTCCTGACATTCTAAGAGGTAGTTCATAAAACGCTTTATCCCTCATGTAGTTCAGAACTTATACCCTATCTGTGTTCAAGGGCGTGTACACTTTATTATCTTGCCTTGGTTGGAAAGCCTGCTTATCTGACTATGGATTGACCTTTAGTCCGATCTGGTCCCATATATCTAGTTGCTTGGTGTCCCTAGTCTTAGGTTTGTCGGCAGACTTCGGATGTGAGTTCAAGATGTTCATTGCCTCTTCTATGGCAACAAATTACTTAGTTATCTCGTAGGCATCTGACAGATCTTTTGAGGGGTTGAACATAATATCCTTCATGAGCTTCTTTGATCTACCGATGTCTAATCCGGTGGTGATGAACCCTAGAGCTTGGGTAATGTTAAGATCATAGATCTCACCGACCGTATCCCTAAATCTCTACACATACTGGGCCAGTGTCTCGTTGCTCCTCTATTTAACTTGCATGAGCGAAGCCGTAAGTTTACCTCTCTTCTTGTTGCTATCGAACCGATCATGGAACTTGTCTGAAAGTTTCTTCCATGAATTAACACTCCCTAAGGGCAAGGAAATAATCCATTGTTTTGTCGTCTTCTTCAATGTTGTCACAAAAATTTTACACATCCCCGCATTTGAATGATTATAATACCTCATGATGATTTCATATGAATTAGTATGGTCATGGGGGGTCATTAACTCTCCTCCTCTGGTGCCGACTTTGTGGAGTTGACCCTCTCAATCCCTTAATCGTATGAACACCGTCTCCCCTTAATTTTGAATGTTTGTCAAGCATCTATTGTTGCAGTTACAAGGCCTTCATAGCATCTTCCGTCTCCTGAATTTTCCTTTTTTTGATCGTCTCTCTTTCATCGTGGCTGGTATGACCCTTCCCCTGATTGCTCCTAAATAAGCCAGAGTTCCCTCCATCAGAAGTAGAGAACATCCTGCGTTTTGCCGGGACTGGTTGTGTAGTCGCCGAACCGACCCTTTTACATGAAAGTCCCAACCTATCTATCACCGAACCTCTCGTGCGTCGAAAAAAAGGTTCCGCCGAGGAACCAGCCTCCTCCCTTAACGGCTCACCAAGATTCACCATAGCTACGAGTGTGTTTTGCCGTAAATCTAATAAACTAAGAGCCAATTAAACAAACTCAAACCCTATGATTTTCCTCCAAATAGAATCCCAAGGCCCTCCTTCTAACGCCAATGTTAACGCTAATGTTAACGCCAAACTTTGTAAGCCCACTGAAAATCACCAAAAGCACGAACACTTGCACTTAAGAAAAATCCTTAGACACCCCAAAACTAGAGACGGTTTGGGGCCGTTCGGGGATGCTTCGGTGTGATAGTAAGTACAGGCCAAAAGCGTTATCAATGAAAAATCAAGTTATGCTGGAATAACAAGATTCTGTAAATAAGAATGTGTGTACCGTGATTATGAGCTAACTGACTGCTTATATAGATGTCAAGATCCTCATAATTCAATTAGGAATATGATGTCTATTTCTAAACCAACTTATGACTCTCTTTTATCGTATTATGGAATCATTTCCATAATAATCATCCTACTTCAACTCAATAAGGAAATAAAATCCAATAAGTATATGGACACCAACAATCCCAAGCCACCTTCAATATGGATGAGAATGGCCAAGACCACCCTAGGGCTCAACTTAAGTAGTCAACAGATCTAATCCAAAAATAATGTGGGTTGATCCAAATCTAAACCCAAATAATCATATCCCAACACATTAATATCTTAATACAATAAAAGACAAATTTGCCCTTTGAAAAATGGGTCGGAACTTGAATTGGATTTAGGTGAGATTTAAGTAAAATGAACGAAAACAACAAAAAATGCTACTTTGAGAACCAAAATGATGAAAAATACACTTAGATGACGACTTTGAAAGTGGTTGGCAACTAGAAGGGAGATCAGTGACATTCAGCCTTTTTTTTAACATAACCAAAAATGATTATAGCCATGAAGCACTCATCTAATACAAGGCTGTTTATAACCTTTTATTTTATAATTTCAAATTTGATAATAGATGCATATAATTTGAGCTCTTCTATTCCCATAAAATTATGATAATCCCATATTCCCGTGAATAATGCACGATAATACCAGTTTTTGTCATTTATTTTACTGATATAATAATTTTAATATTAATTTAAAAAGAAATCCTTTTAAGTAAATGCACTCTACTTCAAAGGAGCTTGGTCGCACCCCTTTTGATAAGTATAAGGCTCACCATTTAAGTGGTGAAAAACGGCTTTATTTCCTTACATGCGTGAGACATCAAAAACATATTTTTATCTAAGATATTAGCATTTGATTAGGTCGCATTAATGTACTTAATTACGTGATCTAATAGACTATTATATGAGTATAGCTACGGTGACAAAAAAAAATTATAAAAAATAATTTACAAAATAATTTGCCAAAGTGTAATCAGTTGAAAATTTACCATACATTGTGAGTCTTGTGATAATAACCAACTACTTCATTTTGTATATATTTTTTGTAACTATTCTTTTGTCATCAAAATATATTATTTCTATTATATTAATGTGATTTTTTTTTCATTTGGTTTACTAATTACATGTATTAAGTCATTAAGGGGT
Organism: Hedera helix; assembly: GCA_947179155.2. Taxonomy (NCBI): domain Eukaryota; kingdom Viridiplantae; phylum Streptophyta; class Magnoliopsida; order Apiales; family Araliaceae; genus Hedera; species Hedera helix. The sequence goes on along the minus strand of OX359268.1, from coordinate 32,441,826 downwards.
AATCCATAATTTTTGATTTATTTATATATATTAATTTGTTATATTCGTCCAAAACCTATGTAATTGGTAATTATTTTTATGTGAAATATATATATATATATAAAAGATGATATGGTTCTGCCAAAGGCCAAAGATATGCAAAGAATTAAAATCTATCCGTCCAAAAAGATATTAATAGGAAGACACCGATGTTGAAAAATACTAGTGTGACATACTTTTCAAACAAACTACAAACTAACAATAATTGCACACTTTTAACTTGTATCTTTTTGTTGTCTTGCAAATGTCTGTTGGCCCCCATGACTTTGGTGCCATGAGGACATTAGATGAATCGCGGCATCCCCTTGCTTAGAAGTTATAATTTTCTTTTTATTACAATATTCGGAATCTCATTTTTGTCTTAAATAGAGTCTCAAATAACATAATATTATGATATTAGTTAAATATATCTTTTACAATTAATTAGTTCATGACGTATCATTTATATTATTTAAAGTTACATAATCAAATTAACAAAAAATTCGAAACCTATAACCGTACTCATCTCCTTAATCCAGACAAATTTTCCATAACTAATGGAGCAAGTTTTCAACATTGGTGTTAGAATTTAAAATCAAAACATAACACAATTTCACAAAAATTAGATGAAAAATAGAAAAAATAAGAATATACGATATACTCAGATTCATCAATTTGGCTAGTTTTACTTATCTGATGTATTTATTAGATATCTCATGCACTCTACAATGATCCACATATTAAACAATATTTTATAGTAACTAAAAAACATTAACTGCTATAACATGAGTTTAAAATCAATACATTAGCAAAATTTAAGACTGAACTACTAATAAATTCCTTCTACAACTCTCACTAGCTCACTGACGAGATGGGCAGCTACTAATTCACCGATTTTTAAAACATAGTGTATAACACAACAATACACACTAAGTCCTCACTATAGTTATTGCCACACTATTTTATAATATGGTGAAGACTACTACAGCTACTAACTCGAACCATCGTTACATTCTCCCGTTCTCCCCATTAATCCTAGCTACACTCTCATTTCCTAAAAGAAATTCTGAAACAAAATGGTGAGCTTAAATAGGCAGTAACAAATATTATAAATAAGATAATGAAGAATAAGTTATCTTTAGCTTTCAACAATGATAAGTCAGAGATTTAGAAAATGCTAGACAACATAAGTTTTCAACGAATTACTACGACAAAATGAGCAATCTATTAGAAGATTCAAATAGATCATAATGTCTATTATCTTCTCCAATTTAAAAATTCACCAGCAAGATTTCATCAACTATAAGACCAATGGTTATGATCATGTCAATCCACAGTTCTTTTTTACACCCAGGCTAAAAAGATCTTGCACCACGTGTCCTTTCCACATAGGCTAAAGATCCTCAACAATTATCTTGCCTTTGCCAAAGACATTCACAATAACTTAAGTTCTAATGATTAGTACAAATAACAGTGACATAAAGAATGAAAAGAAATAATAAGAATAATAAGATAAAAAAAATAACATTAGAGATTTGTAATTTAATTTTTCCAGAGTTCAATAATGTCTAAATTGTTAATTACATGATATCCAGAATATTGATTCGAGTTCAAGAATAATATAAGGTTCATAGTTCAAATATAATGGATAAAATTTAATAACAATGTTCAGGTTAAAAGATATTAGATGAAGCATTAACTATTAATGAGATTCTAGTCATTTCAAGAATTTTTACCGTTTAATGTTAAGAATTGTATAAATGAAAAATACTTTATTACCATGGTAAGTTTAAATTTAGAAGTATATATGAAAGAAAATGATATTCATTACCTTAGCATTTGACTAAATACTACTTTCTATATAGTTGATCAATCTAGACGTATATTTATAATTTAATTAGTAACGATCACATATAAGTTTCATGGTGTACACTAATTCATATATTATAAAATTGTCAAAAGTGATTTTGATAGTGTAAATTTGTCTAGTGTACAAAATAGAGTAGAATAAACTACAAAATAATTTTTGAAGGAATAATATTTCAAAAAAAATCTTCCAAATGAAATTTTTCAAAATGAATCTTCTAAAGAAAGAGTCTTCTAAAGAAAATTTTGTAAGCACTGTGTGATGTATGTGACTGTTTGTCTAACTTTTATAGAAAAACTCATCTATACAGTTCTTGCACTCTTACTGATATTTACCAATACTTAAGGTAGCCTTAGCACACTCAAAGAAACACTTACACTAATAAAATTTTAGAGAATTAAAGGAAGGATAAGCTAAAAAGTTATGAAACTCCTTATGCTAAGCTCCCTATTAAAAGCCAAAACTTAGCCAACATCTACCATATATTAATTAACCACACTTTTCATATTTCAAAATTATCTTTAATCTATCACACATTAATTATTTATATTTTTCATATTCCAATATTATCTTTAATCTATGTCATTCATTAACTAACCACACTTTTCATATTTCAAGATTATCTTTAATATATATCATTCATCAATTAACCACACTTTTCACATTTTAAGATTATCTTTAATTTATATCATTCATCAACTAACCACACTTTTCATATTTCAAAATTACTTTTTTCTTTATTATTCACAATTATTATTATATTATTCATTTTTTGTATTATTGACTTAATGTATTATCGCAGATATTTAAGTTTACAGTATTCTTCAAACAATGAGTCGGTCTAACTATTTAATACACGTAACTTTTAATTATGTAACTTTTCATTATTACCCTTGCTACGGTGACAATTATTGGTTCAATAATGTGAAATCTTGTGGATTTGTTACTGTAACAATTATTAGTTCAATATTTTATGAAATATTGTGCATTTGTTACTGTAATAATTATTGATTAAATAATGAAAAATATTGTAGAATATCATGTGTTACTGTGGAATATCACGTGAAGTATATTCCTTTATCATTGGGTATTTTAATAGTTAAAGTTAACAGTTTCGCCTTCAATTTTTTTTATTAAAAAGATTAGTTATGTCAATTTTTTTATCCGATAATTATTTCATTATAAAACCCACCAATTATTAGTTGTTTCGACGCCGTTGTTATCTTATCGAATATTTTTTAACATTATTTTTATTTCTTATAATTTATACATATCATTCTTAACTTTAACTTCTTATTAATTTAATATCTTATTATTTTAAAATAACATTTATAAAAAAAATAAATTTTATTATTAAAAATTAGTATCTTGCACGACTACTATATCATAATAGTCAATCAATTTCACATAAGTATAAACGAATTCCAATAATTGGTGACCCATGACCCCAAAGTCCCATTCCCATAGGTCTTATGCAGGCCGGTTAATAGGCACATGCATAATATGATTCAAACTTGCCTAACAAAAAGCGGGGAAAATGTTGCAGCCTAAAAGTGGAACATACCCTTCGCTACTTGTTTCTGGCCTCATAAAAACAAAGATGCTTAATGTAGCTGTCCCCGCTACTAATTGTTTGTTTGACTTGTTCCTAAGCTTTCCACGAAATCAAACCACTTTAATTGCCTATATGATCAATTAGTCTCCACCAAGGTTTACTTCTCAGTCCAAATTAATTTTGTAAAATTCGATCTATATCAAATTGATCCAGTTAAATGGCATTTGTATTTATATGATTAGAGTACGTTCGGTGCATTTAATGTGTTTGACGCTTTTAAAAGTTCAAACACACTTTAAAATTTTATTTATAGATAAGTAATGTCTCACAAACATATTGTATGAGTTTTAAACGCAGCACATCATTTTTAATTGCTACAAACCTTTTAAACACCAATGATTAAACAAATTTTATTTAGAAAACTTGTGAGTCCGGTATTAGTTGCTACAACAGTGTTCCAAGCAATCAGTTATTGTGGATACAATCCCACATATATATATAGGGAGTGATACATAGTCATCGTTAGCTATAAGTTATTTCCTAACCAACTGATCTCCTGTCATTTATCTTGAATAACAACGACTCGAATTAAAATGGGAGAATGAGTATGGATGCTAATAATATCTTCAAGATACTTGCGGATAACTTTTTATATTGAAAAACTCACAAAAGATCAAACCATTCATTCTCTTTTTTTTCTCTCTTTTTTCAGTTAAATTCTAAAATTTAACAAATTTTTTATTACTTATTCAAAATTGTCAATTTATATATCGTTAAAGGGCCCTTGTCAAGATTTTTAAAATAAGATTTATTGTGCATATAGCTTTTTTTTTAGTTAAAATAATGAAAATTAAAATTAAAATTTTGTATTTTAAAATATAATATTGTAGGCATCTTAATCATGCGCCAAACTATATGTTTCCAAATTCTGTTTTCTATTTTTATTTTTTTCATAATTTTTATCATACCTTTTTAATGATATTGAAACTAACTATATTGCTACTAGGCCTATGACCTAATATTAGGCTTGGCCTCGGTGTCATTTAAGGAGTTAAATTATTGCTCTCTCTACCTTCTTGTTTTTTTTCTATAGTTAATAGGAAGCATATAATTGTACCACTCCCTCATTTGTCCCACAAAAATAATTTTATTTTGCCTTTTTAAAATTAATTTGTGAAAATTTAAAAGTAATATGATACAGGTAATTTTAAAAACAATAAATTCCTTAATTAGTACCAGTGTATTACTTGGAAAATAGTTTATAATAATTACAATCGTAATAACTGAAATCAAATGATTTCATATAATTTTTGAATTTAATTTTTTTTAAATTAACTTTAAATAGTTAAAATTAGACTTTAATAAAAAGGAAAGAATTAACATCTACCGGTAGCATTCAAATCAATATGGCTCCCAAATAAAGAAAACGTTCTAAATATGATAGGTTTTCAGTTCTAATTCAAGTGAAATTGCCGTGCGGTGTAAAAAAAATTGAATTTTATCACCATGGATGTGATCATCGGTTGATCCAGCGGATCTAGGATTTGATTTCAGAATGGACAAAGTATTTTTTATAAATAATTTTTTATTCATAAAAAACATATTAGCTAAAAAATTATTAGGGTGAAGTAAATAAAATTAAAATACAATATACTACTCCCATTCCAAAATTTATTTCTAAAAGTAAAGGTATATGTTGGAAATGATTGTAAACTACTTTGTCCGTAACATTATATTTTTGAGTTTTAAAAAGAACGGAAAAATGGATGAAAAATTTAAATTTTATATTTATTTATTTTGTTTTTGAGTTATTTTTAAGGGAGAAAAAAAGTAAAGAAATAAACATAGGCCACCTTTTTGCCAAAAAAAATCGTCTAAAAATGGACAGATTTTTTAGGAAATATTTTGTAGCCCTTACATTCACCTTTATATGCAAACACCAGAAAATTTAATGCAAGGGTAAAGTGGTGATATGTAGCAGTTTAGATAGTTTTGCGAGACTCCAAAAAATTAAGGTTATGTTTGTTTGTAAAATGTATACTTGGGATTGGACTATTTGTATTAATTTAAAGTTATTTTCGACTTTTTTATCATATGATGAGGGATTAATAGTCCTTTAAATAGTCCTTGGACTATTTTTTATCATTCTTAAGACTATTTATGAGGGATTATATAATCTCATGATAAATTTGGGATTAATAGTCCTTCTCATTTTAAGCTATTAAATGATTTTATGAGACTAATATTTCAACATGAAAGGACTAATAATTCCTTATCATTGGATAAAAAAATCGAAAATAGTTTTAAATTAATATAAATAGTTCAATCTCAAGTATATATTTTGTAAACAAACATAGCCTAAAGAGAAGAAGAGGAGAGAATTTGAAGAAGAAGAAGATAGATTAAAAAACAAGTTTGTATTCTCATGCTTCGTCTGTTTGGTACAAAACTTAGCTTAATATAGACTTACATTGCTTTCCCTAATAGATCCTAGCCTTCCATTCGTCTCTACTTCTATTTTAATTCCAACCCTTCATTTTTCTAATATTATTTGCATATAATTTCATCCAATATTTCTCCTAGTTGTATTATTTACGTAACATGATTTTTATTTAATTAAGATTTTTTTTAGCCAATCTATTTAATTAATATTTTTTGAAGATTTATAGGCTTTCTATTCTTTTTCTTCATCTTAATTTAAGTTTTATATTATTTTCTACCAAAAACTCTCAAATGTAATGTAAAAGTTCCTTTTTATCTTACCCAATCATTTAAAAAAATTATCTAATCCTCAAACTTTATATATATATATATATATATATATATATATATATATATATATATATATATATATATATATATATATATATATATTAAAATTACCCTTAAAATATTTTTGTTTTAAAAAAAAGGCAGTGTAGGTAACCAAGCCTAGATCCGCCCGTATGATCGATTAACATTGCAAAAGCACAATATTAATGGTTCACAATAATTATCTACACGTTCGATTTGGGGTTTTTGGAGCTTATTTGATGCTAAATGCAATTAAAAATTTTGTGCATTTTGCACAAATTAAGACTCTTTCCGAACTGGACTTTTTTAACCAACAAAAGCATGTGTTTCAGTTCTAAACTCACCCCAAAAAAATACTATAGCATGATTTAAGGTTATTGATTATGTTAGAGTAATAATTATGTTATTAGAATATTAAGTGTTGTTGAAAGTTTAAAATATTATTAAAATAAATATAAACAATGTTTTGTGTAGAGGGATCAATTCCTTTTTCTTCTCTTTTTTTCTTGGGCACCATTAAGGTCCTATTCTATTAGTACAATTTCTCAAACTTAATTTTTTTAGTAATCATCTTTAAGTAAGGTGTTACAGGAAGTCCATGTAAAGAATTAGATTTTTTTCAATATTCACAAACAGGGCATCTTCAATAATATAGCCCAACTAAAAAAGAAACAATGATGAAGAGAAGAACCACACGTGCTTATATTTATATTTCTACAATAAATTTTCATATTTTCACAAGTATAAACAACATATAAAATATATAACGATAATTTAACTGTTGTTATATATTTATAGCGATATTTTTATTATAAAAATATCAAAATTTGTTATAAATTTGTCAATTTCCTATTTATACTACCCGAAACTGAAAAAGGGAAAGTTCTAAGAGGGAGAAATTTTAAATTTTTTCAGTGACAACAATGTATGTGAGTTTAGATTGTGACTTAAATCAGCAAGAAAAAAAAGGGGAAAGAAAAGGGAAAGGTCAAAGAAAGAATTATTTTAATACTATTTATAATTCTCCACGTGAAGAATGGGTTGATGCAGCTCAAAAGCTTAGATTTTTTAGCTTAGCCCTTCACAAATTCTGTCCTTTATTTAAATAACAAATTAGTTAAACCCGAGAGAGATTAATTTAACATGCAATAAAATAAACACCTCCTAATTAAACCCCGAAGCTTCCTGAAACGACGTCTTAACATAATCTCTCACCTCCCTTGCAATCACATTTCTCATCACATCCCAAAACCCCGCCGACACACCCACTCCCGGCAGATCCGTCGACCCACAACCGCCCAACCCCGGCGGCGCCAACGACAGAGCTGTCATTGGGTCGGATTCATCCATACACACAGATCCCGATGGACCACACTTTGCATCTCCACCGTCCATTTGTCCCCTCCCTTGATTAACTTCAACTTTATGTTGCCGCCTTTTTAACGTGGAGTTCCAGTGGTTCTTAACCGCATTATCGGTCCGACCCGGAAGCAACCGGGCAATGGTGGCCCACCTGTTACCGTATTCGGCTTGGGCCGCCAATATGGTCTCGTCCTCAGCTTGAGTAAAGGGCCGGTGCTGCACGTTCGGGCTCAGCTGGTTGCACCACCTGAGCCGGCAAGATTTTCCAGACCTGCCCTTTATGTGTTTACTTATTAACGACCAATTTCGGGCCCCGTAACGCTCAACTAGTCGGTTAAGGATCTTATCCTCCTCCGCGCTCCATGGGCCTTTAATCCGCTCCGGTTTGTTCACCTCCCTCTGGCTTTTACCCGATACTGAAGAGTCAGATGACGATGAATCCGATGAAGAATAATTAGCAGATGAACACCTATTGAATGCTTCCATTTTAGAGGGAGAAAATTTGTGGGTATTTTTTTAGAGAGAGTTTGTCGGAGTTTTTTAGAGAGAGAAGGGAGGATTGAGTGCTGAGTGAAGATGGAAGGGAGTGTGCGGTTTTGGGGTGTATATATAGAATAACTCTAACTACCTTATAATCGAACACAACAATGGGACATAATATTAATATTAATTATTAAAAAATATAATTTGATACAAAAATTCATATTATACTCGATTTTTTAATAATTAAAATTAATATTATATCCAAATATATATATATATATATATATATATATATATATATATATATATATATATATATATTCATATCTCTCTAAATAACTTACCTAGCATATCTCTTTTAACGACGAATTCAGCGACGGTTTGGTCCGTCGCCATAAGTTCGTCTGTCGCTATATGTTTGTCCGTTGCGATATGTTGTCCGTCGTTAAAAGTTTTAACGACGCATAAATCTATGGCGACGGATTAAATCGTTGTTAGGTCCGTCGCTAAAAAAAATATATTTGATATAGTCTTTAAAAAAATATGTCCTTAAATCAAGTCATATATATATATAGACAGATAAGAAAATGGTTATACTCTATCTTGATTTCAGATATTTAAAATGGGAAGTTCATTTCAACTGTTTATTTTAAGTTGAATTTTATATAATAAAAAATATTTTAAACGGATAATTTATTTGAACAATTTATTAAAAATAAGTTCAATTTTACATGTAGATAACTATAATTATATGATACTTATATAATGAAAAATATTTAAAATATGACTTAATATTATATAAATATAATTTGTTTAGACAATTAATATTATCGGAATAAAAATAATACAGTTAAAATAAATATATATTTAACAATATTTTTATAATTATTCTAATAATATTTTACATTTTAAACGATACTTATTAATTTAGCAATAATATTTTGACTCTAATAACATCAATTACATTTATCTATATAAAATATCTGAAATTAAAATATGATTTTACTATGTACTTATATCATAACGACATCAATTACATTTATCTATATAAAATATCATAAATTAAGATTTGATTTTACTATGTACTTATATCATAGAGAGAAAAAATTATTTAATAGTTTTGAGATAACGTTACGTGGTATTCTAAGTTAATAAAAAAAATTATTTTAATAATATTTCATTATTTTTAATTATAAACTTATTAAAATAAAAAGATATTATTAACTTAAAATATTATGTAAATTTACTCTAAAATCACTAAATAATTTCGAGAGAGGGAGAGAGAGGGTGCATGCACTTAGGGTGTGGCATACAACTTTATGGCAAAACAAAGAGAAATAGTTGGTTCTGGGAAACTACCTTTTGTAAAGTTGGCAGGGGTTCTCACTAGAACTAGTGCGTAGATGCGCACCCCTAACCCAATTTTCTGCTTATACATTTTTTTATTGAATAAGTTATTCAATTTTAAAATATAAATTTAAATATAAAATTTTATTTTATTATTAAAAGATAGGATTTGGCATAGATTTATGGGGTTTAGCCTAAAAATTCGAGACTTTATTTTTTAATAGTGAGATAAGAGTTTGTATTTAATATTTATATGTGTAAATTTATTCTTTCTTTATTTTGGTGCATATATTTCGGATTTTTGTATTGTCAGAAGATTTTATGGTAATTAATTGTGTTTAGTTTTATAAAAGGAAAAAGACAGACACAAATTTAGCCAAGGCAAGAACTCTAATAAAGGGGGAGCTTTATTATATATGAGTTAATTAATGACACGAATTCATTGAACTGGATTTTGAGGTTAAAAAGAAATTAAATGTATTACCTGCTAGTATGTTATGTCTGTGCAAGGAATCTACGACAAAATGTCTGGTAAGATGAAAACAAGTATCCTTAATAGAGATACGAAGGGCTTAAGTATAGGTACATTGGATATACACAAGATCAGAGAAAAGGAGTTTTGAAAGTTTTATGTATTTGATTATTATTTTGAATCATTTTGAATAAAATTAAATTTCAGTATTTACTCTCCAAAAATGTCATCCGTACACATAAATTTCAAGTGTTTTACATGGCATATTAGCTTTGAGTGATATTTTCATAAATAGAATTTGATATTTTATAAATTTTCACTAGTATTAGTGTGAAAGAGATTTTGTAGCCGGAAAGAATTTAATTTCACTCGTATGAGTGTGAGATTTATTTTTTATTTATATAAATAAAATATTATAAAATTATCACTTTTACTCATATAAATATTAATTTTTTTAGTTTTTTAACTAAAGCTATTGGATCTAATAGTCCAGGCCCCATGCAAAAAATAGAAAAAATAATGCAAACAACCCAATTTATTAAAGTTTTTATGAAAAAAAAAAGAGACAATGGGGGTTCATTAGTGCAAAAATAAAAAATAAAAATACACTCTCGTTGTCCATATTTTAGTTAGAGATGGTTGCTATAACACCTCAGTCTTATATTGAAATATGTCAGATTAATTTGTCTATATTTTATAAATTAAGTTATTAATAATAGTACATGTATATAAGGAATTAAGTTATTCATAATGGTACATTTGGTTATAACATTTTGGGTGAGTCTGTGGTATGCTAAGATGAGTCAAACAAATACTACTAGGCTAGTCATATAAGACCTTATTGGGATGGATTTAATTCAATTCGAACTTAAGATTTGATCCAAGATTTGTTCCAAATTTAAAAATTGACTTGAGTTGTTTTATATGGTATAAAAGTCGACTCTCAAAACCTCAAGTCGGGATATCCGATTAGGTTGTCAGAGATGAAAAAATGAAAGCTGGTAATATTATCTCACAGTGAAAAGAGGTCTAGAGGTGGGGGCACAAAGGCAGTCGGTATTATCTCACAATAGCTAAAATGACAAAAACTTGTAGACCGTGTGTGTAATCGATCTCTAACGAAAATGTTAGAAACTTAAGTAGGGGAACTTATGACACTCTAGTCTCACATCGAAATATGTGAAAATAATTTGTCCTTATATATGAAATTAAGTTACTAACAATAATATCTTCAACAATGACTTTTTTGGTGAGCTTTGATTCTATTCGAACTTGAGTTTTAACTCAAAATTTAATTATTCTAAACTCGAAATTTGACCTAAATTATTTTTGTTATATTTTCAAATGCCAATACCCAATAGAAAATCATTAATTTTTTTAATTGCTAAATTTTAATCAAATTATCTTTCTTTGCTTTGCACTCGTTACAATGCGTTTCTTGTGAAAATAGATTTTGAAAGTAGGACTTATTTCATTGAAAAGGACGACTTATGCATAAGTAGGGATTATTGTCTCGTTTCAAGTTTTAATTTGGTGAATGATAATGGAGTAGATTGGATAGCATCATCAGATCTTAGTTAGAGAAAACCGTTGATAGAAGTCGTACAAACAAATGGACAAGTACAAGTGTAGGTAACATTCTAAATATGTACAGTAATAGAGAGATGCAATAGCCAATGTTTATTATATAATTTTGAATCGATAACTCGTACAAGGTGCGCTCATTTTATAAAATTTGTATTTCTCAAATTTATATATTATATAGAAATTAATATAAATAAAAGAATTATGTCAAATTTTTGAATTCTTATTTTAGTGTATAGAATGTATTTTATTTATTAACCAATAAATTTCAAAATGTTAATTTAGAGTTAATGTATAACTTTGTTCACTTTTGATGACAAATAATTACTTTCCTGATTTGAGTTATTTTTATCATAAAAGTCATATGCAAAAGAAATATATATATATATTTCTTTTGTATGTATGTATATTGAATAATATGTATTGTGTTAGATTGTAGAGTTTAATTATGTCTAAATACTTGCTACACTTCAAAAATTGACAGTCCATAGTTACAACTTTTAACAAAAAAAAAATTACTCTAAAATATTTTCAAAGATATTCAAGAAAAACTTAGTATTACATTAGTGCTATTTATGACTTTTTTTTTTGGTTTTATTTTTATTGTGAGATTCATGTTGTATATATATATATTTATAATTATTAAATTATAATTATATTCATTATATTTAAAAATATATTATTATTATGTAATTTGTATTTAAAAATTATAAACTAATGGCCAAATTAACTTTAAAATGACCAACCAAATTAATTCGAATAAGATATTCAATTGACTTGTTATATATAGTTATAGATTAAGAGGCTAAACATATTTAAAAATTTTAAATATTTTATGAGTGTATTTTAAACAATACAATTTATTTAACTCATAAATTGACTCTAAACGCAATCCTTCAGCGACCAAAAGCAATTTTTTGAAAAAAAATCTTATACTTAGATGATTGATATTATCATAGAAATATAATGTTTGTAGAAGCATAAATATTGTGTAAAATATTAATTATTGCCATAACAATTATAAATATAATGTTAAATACGTATTTATTTTGATAATATTATTTTTATTTTAAGAATTTTGTATATTTTATGTATTTATTTTTACATAAGGTAAACACTCTCAAATTAAATCACCCTCGTTTAAAACATTCAAATTTGGCGAGAAAGCATACTACTATAAGAGATGTGTATTTAATTAAGATTTTTAAGGACTTATAAAGACTTTAAAAGTTTAGTTATATTCAATCAAGACATTTAAAGAGTTTATAAAAATTTAGTGGTATTCAATTAAAACTTTTCTAATGTCTTTAAAAGTTATGTAGTATTGAATTAAAACTTTTATAAAGTCTATAAAAGTATTTTTGTATTCAAAAAGTCATAGATTTTAAAGATTTCTATAAACGGTGGAGTTTGATAGATTTTAAAATAAGATTTATTCATATTCAAAATCTTCCAAAGTCTGACCTCATACCCAAAGACTTCCAAATATTTGCTAAAAACTTTCAAATATTTGAGAAAGGGAGAAGATGAAAATAATATAAAATAAATTTAATAAAAACACATAATAATAAATAATTTTCCTAAAAAAATAAAAATACTTAAAAACTAACAAATAAAAATAGTATAAAATAACATAAAATAATATAAATTAATTGAAAACTCACAAAATATATCAAAACAAAATTAAAATAAATATTAATACATTTAAGTACAAAATAATTACAAAAATTTAAGATTTAGGGAATAAAAATATAGCATAGTTCATCCTCATCAGCTGTGTAAACTTACATGTTAGTGTTGATTTAATATATTTTGAGTGTCATTTATACTGGTTATTTGAAAATGCCTCCTATAAATTTTTTGATAAATAATGATATACCAAGTAAACTGTCTAATAGGATTGTTCGCATTTTAGCAACTGTTTCTATGGAGAATTTTCATGAATAACCCCTCCTTTCATTTGGTTGCGAATGTCATTTTATGTTGTTGCGTTAAAATTGTAATTACAATATTTAGGTATTAGCAGTAAAAAAACAATAGAAAATTTTAAAATTTTATGTGGTTTATAAACTTTTTCCATTATAGAGCAGTATGTAATTTTCTCTAAATCAGTTATCCCCTTAATTTTTTATCCATTTGTGATCATTTGATTATGTGATACTCTATTATATCAAAGGTGTAAAGATGGGGATGCTTCCAGACCAAACCAATCTATCCAGTTCATCATTTATATAGTTTTCTTAAAAACATATTGTCTGACCTTTTCAACAAAATGCTTAATGATGTAAGCTACAAGATATATTAAAAGTATATAAAAGTCTATCAAAATCTTTATTAAAAGTTTATAAAAATATGTCACTTATTTTATAGAGTCTTTAAAAGTTATTTTAAAAATCTTTAAAGTCATTAAAGTTTTTAGTAAAAAATTTATAAAAGTATGTCACTTATTTTATAGAGTTTTTAAAAATTATTTTAATAATTTTTAAAGTTATTAAAAGTTAACAAACTTTATAAAAATCTATAACTTAAAAAGAATCTTTAAATTTTTTTAAAGTTTTAATTGAAACGAAAGACTAATGTAATGGGCAAGTGGCTCTTGCACTTTTTTGAATAGCTTTTGTTGATTAACTTGATTTAACTACTTTTACTTAAAAGAAGACCAAATACTATTATAAAATAAAATAATAAGATGATTTCAACAGTAGGTTGGGTCCCACTACAGCCTGGAAGAATGTCACGTGTTTCGAGTTTAAATCGCTTTTGACTTCAGAACGTCTATCCACTCTCTAGTCCCATAGTTCCCCAATCCTTCTATTTATTTATATTTTTATTTTTAAAGAATTGATATTTTTATAAATAAAATTTAATATTTTTATAATTTTTTTCCCAATGACACTCAATTATTATTTAAGTAAAATAAAGTTTATAATAAGAATTGATATTTTTATAAATAAAAATAATAATTTTCTTTATAAAATTATTATTTTTACTTATAAAAATATTTTTTTTCCTTCTGTTTTCTCCTCCTCAAGCTCCTCTTACATTTAACTCTTTTTTTTTCAAGGCATATACATAACTTTTGTTGTCTCATATTTTTACTCTTTATATTATATATATATATATATATATATATATATATATATATATATTGAAGTTGGATTTAAAATATATATCTTAAATAGTATATATTTTTATCAAAACAACGTTATTTTAAAGATTTTTTTTAAAAAAATAATATTAAAAAAGATGTGATATTCTGCGACCTCACTTGTTTTTCTTTTTTTTACAAAAATACCATCAATTTTTTTTTTTTAAAACAACATTGTTTTGATAAATATATATTATTTTAAAAAGTATGTTATTTAAGAAATATATTTTTGAACCATTATATATATATATATATATATATATATATATATATATATATATGAGAACAATTTCGCACAGGTGCATGCCATGCCATTTTTAGATAAGGCTTTTGATTTTAAGAACTCATTACATCATACTTTAGGAAATGGAAATGGTGGAACTTAAAATTAGTTACTGCTAATTGTTGGTTGGAAGAAGCCTAACCTCATATTATGCATGCACATATAACCAGAGACGAAGCTAGCTTTGATTATTAGTAGGGTCAAAATTATACTAAGTCTAAAATAAATTAGTGGAGTTTTAGGTAACGCTCTTTAGTTAATTTTTTATAGATAATTTTGTATTTTTAGATTATATATATAAATTATGTATATAGTTATAATGATAATATAATAAATAGTAATATACATACATACACACACACATATATATCCTCCTTATCGACAATTGATAAATTTTTATAATTACAAATTTATTTATAAATGCTTAATATCATAATTATTTAAAAAAAATATAAATTAAATTATTATTTATTTAAAAAAGATTAGAGGAGAATGTATATATAAAAGAGTATAAATAAAACGAGATTAAAAAGTTATAAAAAAAATTAATTTAACCTTGTATAATAATTTTTTTAAAAATTTTATTATAGTCAATTTATTTATTACACTTAAAAAAATTTAAATTTATTTTATATTATAAAATATTTTTTTTTAATAAAAATAATTTATTCCGCACTTAATAATGTAGCTTCGTCCCTGCATATAATTTATCTAACAATTCCAGCATATGCATTAACATAATATCTTGAAACTATAGTAAAAAATCAGAAGTCTATATTTACTTAAGACGTGAGTGTATAAAGGTAATACTGAATTGAAATAAGTACTTTCAGAAAGTTATTTAACACTAGAAAACTTTTATATTTAATTTAGAAGTAATTTTAATTCACCCAACTTTTACAACGCCTATGAACGGACTCTTTAATTAACATAATAGCGTATTGAAAATTTTAAAAACTTGAGAAGAATGGGGGTAAAATATCAAATTTCAAATTTATTAATTTTTTTTTATAGTTATTCGTACACAATATTTAATATTATTTTTGATACCAATTTTAAGAGGGCACGAGTAGTGATACATAACTCTCGTTTTTGTGTAAATTGCACCTCCAAATAACATTATTTTGAAGAGTCACAAAATAATTTTTTATAACACAAGAGGGTGTGTGTGTGTGTGTATATATATATATATATATATATAACAAAACAATATCGTTTTTATGTAATATTTTACTTAATTATGTGTGATGTTTCTCGCATATCTTTTTATTTAAATTTAATTATAAAAACTAAATAATATATTTAAGATAATTTGCTTTATTTCTTCACATAGAGGAGATGTCATAAACGTCTATTTCATAAAATCGATTTTTATTCCAAATATCTAATATATAAAATCAAAGGAATAGAGCCTGATATTAACAATTTTTGAAGTTTTTTTTATTTTATAGAATTTCCCTTAAACTTTTAAAATATTTTTTATTTTATTTTTTCTATATTATTTTATTTAATTGTTTAAATTTAATAATAAAATTTATTTATCTCATATAATTTATATATATGCAATGTATGTGTCAGCGTGTGTTGATAAACGCATTGTCACGCGTGGTAGTAAAATATAGAGGATAATGATCGTAATTTGAAACCACACACTTGTTGCTGAACGTGTGAACTCTGAAGTCTGAACAACAGGAGTGACAGAATGATTATAGTATAAGCCGCCCACGTATCAGAATTTAAAGTTTATTTGGACTCTTCTAACCCCAATGCTACCTTGGATATTGTGCAAAAATTAACCCCCTAACAAACAACAAGCCAAATAATTTTCTCTCTCCTCATTTTCCACTCTCCAGCTGGCAATTCACCGACTTCATTCATTTCTCCCCAGACAAGACGAAGTATCCTCACTGTTTCAGTTCACTCTTGTGTCTCGACGGACGGTGATTATTATTCTCTGTCCTTGGTTTATTGATTGTGGGACCCACTATTTGGATTGGGCTTGTATGCTGTGAGATTTTATTTGATCTGACCGATAAATATAAACAAATTTACGTACATAATAATTAAATATAATATTTATTTATATAATTAAAAAATAAAGTATAATATAAATTTTAATATTATATTTTGTTTTTTAATAATATAAATAAATATAATATTTGATGTAATATATAATTATTGTGTGTTTATATTTATTAAATAAATATTGCAATCGACGGGCCCACAGTGTCTCCTTCCAACCTATTTGCTGGTTTTGTATACACAAAAATTATGGTGCTCTCCAATTCCGCGTACTTCCAACTGTTGTCGTTTCTTTCGTCAACCTAATTAGTTATGGTTGTTGAACGGCTTTTTGACTAACAAGTTTCCTTTGAAAAAGTTGCATATTTGAGATGAGTCTATTTTTTAGAAATTGATATTTTCATATACGTAAAAATGATAATTTTATATAATTTTTTTTATATAAATATAAGATTTATTAATTATTTATGTAAAAAAAATCATGTAAAAGTATTATTTTTATATAAAAATATTAATTTTTTTTTTTATATAATCTGTCTTTCGATAAAATTAGATTAAGACGCTATATAAAAATTAAATTTTTCCAGGTCTCCTAATTTTTACCCACATTGATGCCCCAAATCTTTCTCAAGTTTTCGAGACTGAAACGTATCTTCAGATTTATTAAAATTGTAAAGTTAAATTGAATTTGTAATTGCGAGTACTCAATATTTGTAATATAGTTTATTAACGTCTGATTTTGTTCATCACTTAAAACCACAAAATAACGAGTAACTTACACTCAAACAATCGTTAGACACTCCACAGATTAGACGATAGCTTGGACCGTCCGAGAATGTTCTGGTGTGAAAATAAGTACAGGTCAAAAAAAGTAATAATGGAGAACCAAATTATTGCTGAAAATAATGAATAATATTTTATAAGAAGAATTGTGTAACCTAGTTCACTTATTTGTAGCTTTATTTATACTTTTTCATCAATTGCTTTGAGTCCTCGTGACTAATTAGGAGAGGGAATCCCTTGAGAGAATCTAATTAGGACAAAATCTAATTAGGAATATAATGTTGACCGATCAGTCCTAATCTCCATAAAATTCAGAATTATTACATAATTTAGAATCCTTAATCAATGAGGATATCACTCTTCCTCAATAGCCCAAGCCGCTCTGAAGGACACACTTGGCCAAACCCAACCCGGGCCCATCATAGCGTGTAAGATAAATCAACTCACCTCCAAATATAAAATATTCCTTGGCCCAAACTAAATCCCGGGTCTAATGCCCACTATCTTGTTTTTACACTTCAAAATATGAGAGTATTCATACAAAACTTAATTATCTAACACATTAATCACCAATCATTATATTTATTAAGATCTTCAAATAATTGCACATTACCACGAACACTATACATCCCCACTAAACAGTCAAATGTCACACGTCAACACCCCTACACGCCCATTAAATGTAGTTGCCCTAAATTACCGCGCCACTCATCATTTCTTTCAAAATATACTGCCCCTACATTTCCTTTTTACATCCTAAAAATTTACTCATTTATTTCTCGCTCTGCAAAAAGCAAAACCTCCGATAAGCTACTTCTTTCCTCCGACGAACCTCTATTTTTCCTGTCAAACCCCTCCATTTTGCTACATAATGGCTCAGAAACCTTTTTCCCCTCCTCTCATAGAAAGACCTGTAAACCCTATTACTAAAGATTCTATAAGCCCCATCCTCACAAAAGCTAAAAATGCAAAAAATAACAATCGGGAACGCTATAACACCACAAACACAATATGTAAGACCCCGAATTTATGAAATACAAAATTTAATTTTTCTTCATATATATTTTTCCTGAAACAGTAAATGGTTAAATTGACAAAATTGAAAGTTAAGGATGTTATGTGTAAATTTTATTTTGTCGGACAATATTCTTTTTGTCGGGGAATATTCGTTTTGTCGGGGAATATTCGGGCCGTACGACGGCGCCGAAATAACTAATTATTGGTGGAGCCCACAACGGAATAATTGTCGGATATAGAAAACGACAGAAGTAACCTTTTTAAATAAAAATAGTCAACGGTGTTAACTGTTAAAATACCGGTGATAAAAGAATAGTAGCATACGGTAATTTATGGTATTTTATTGTGGCACACGGTATTCTACAGTAGCACACGGTATTGCACAGTGTCTCATATTATTGACACCGTAACTGTTACACATCATTTCATCAATAATTGTCACTGCATAATATTTTATATTATCAATTCAATTATTGTTGCTACACAGTATTTTGCATTATTGATTCAATAATTGTCATTACACTGTATTTCATATCATCGAGTCAATAATTGTTGGTGCACTGTAGTTTAAAATTATTGAATCTAATAATTGTCACAGTAGCAAATATACTGTAATTTATATTATTAAATTAATAAAAATATGTAACGTGTTTCTTACATTATTATGGTAACATTATTTTATATGTTGGACTCACAGGAAGAATAAATAAATAAATAAATAAATAAAATAATTAATTTTACTATTTGAAATAGTGACGTGAATAGTGACGTGAATAGTAACGTGAATAGTAAGAAACATGTGGGACCCACTGTGGGGCCCACACGAAATGTGAGAAATGTGTTTGCTGGGAATGGGTTGGTGGAGGCTGCGCAGCAGCCTCTGCTGAATTTTTTTCTGTTCACCTATCACGCATAGTGCCTTATTTTCTCCTATAAATAGCTTGTTCAGCTGAATAGAAAAATCACACCTAAAACATAAAATTTTTCTATAAGAATTTTATGAGTTTTCTCTGAGAATAGTAAGGTTATTTTGAGAGTTTGAAAGCCAAAAGGAGTGCAGGAATTTTTCAAGTAAGTCTTTTATTAAAGAGTAGTAATTTTATAAATTCCTATTTTTCACGGTATTCACAAATCTTCCTTTAGAAGACTCTTCTTTAAGAAGATTCATTTTTAAAAGCTTTCTTTGGAAGATTTATTTTGGAATATTATTTTTAAAACTATTTAAAAGTAGTTATATTATACTACAAAAATTATGTTAAATATATATAATTTTGATAATTCATATTATACGAGTTATCATACACTTTGAAATTTATATGTGGAAATTACTAATTTTATTATAAAAATATAGGTTGATCAACCTCATTTAAATCAATATCCAGTCACGTGTTAAGGTAAGGGGTATCATTCTTTTCATCATCATAAATGGATATTATTTTCTTTCTTACTTGAAGGGATTATCATTCTTTGATTCTCGAAAATAATATCGTTTCTTTCTTGTGTCATTTACTTCCATGTATTAAATTGTGGGAATAACCTTACGGCGCGGTTTACCGCCTGTTGGTGAATAACCTTTTGTATTCATTCCTTATTAATCTTTGAGAATAACCTTACGGTGCGGATTATCGCCTGTTTGGTGAATAACTATTCGTATTCAAATTGATGGAAATAACCTTACGGTGCGGATTATCGCATGTTGGTGAATAACCCTTTTTATTTGTCTCGTGTGGAAATAATTTGTCTACACGAATTATCACATGACACTTTTATTCCATATTCGTAAGTGATATCATTTTCCTTTATACTCATAAGGGATACCATCTTTTTCATCTTCCATTATTCAAACTTACTATGGTAAGGGATATTAATTTCCCTCACCTTTTGTTAATCAAACCTGCTACGGTAAGGGATATTATTTTCTTTCATACTCCTAAATCGAAACTTATTATGGAACTATTGCTTCTATAATTCCTGAAAATATTATATGTTCCATAATAGTTGAACTTCATTATTTCAACTGAACCTTCCTATTTACGTGAACCTTTCTATTGAACTGTAACCGTTATTCTGAACTGTGGATCTTGAATATCATTTTTAAATTTCACTCCACATCATGTTGGCAATTTGGACATTATTTGAATCTGCACAAAGTAAACTTCTGATACTTATTGTTTATCCTGTTCTTCTGTTCATCATTTGTATCACTGTTATTTGTATTAATCATCAAGAATCAAGCTGTTGTGAATATCTGTGGCCGGGGGCACAGATGTGATATAATTGTTGAACAGATGATAGGTTAAAGGCGATATACTAGGTTAAAGGCGATACATCTGTTCGGTGTCTTTTATGGCACGTGGTGAATGTTCTCTTTGGCCCGTAGTGCAAAGATGAACTGTTGGTTGGTATGATTATGACCAAAGGCTGAATCTGGTATAATCATGACCGTTGGTGCTTTATTGAATATCTTTGGCCCGTAGTGCAAAGATGAACTGTTGATTGGTATGATTATTACCAAAGGCTGAATCTGGTATAATCATGACCGTTGGTGTTATATTAAATGTCTTTGGCCCGTAGTGCAAATATGAACTGTTGATCTGCATGATTATGATCAGGAACTGTGAATTTTTATTATCATGACTAATGGTATTTCAGATGATAAAAGTTGATGATATTTTTACAAAAAAGAGAAGCGAGTGGACATTATAGTCTGCATTATTCTTCTAATAGATTGCTCATTCCGCTGCTATTATTGATCTGAACGTTGTTTAAGAATTTAACTACAGTTTTTGATATAAACCTTGTAGTCTATTGTATTCTATTAAGAACTCAACTGTTGAAGGCTAATGATAATTTATTCGTCATTATCTTAGTCATGATATTTCTTACTGGGCTATTTGAGCTCACCCTTTCTTTTCGTTCCATTGTTTTTCAACAGGAGATGAGAACGTAACGGGGTATAGCCGGGGAATGGAGTGAGAGTGCGGGGATAGCTATCATAGTCTTCACGTGTTATAAAATAGTGTGGCAATAATAATGAAGACTTAGTTGTGTTGTATTATCCACTGTATTGTTGTACGTTGTATTTCATTGTAATAATTTTGTTGTAGTCTTTTGACGACTCAAGTTTGGGCTGTGTGGGCTCAGATTTGGGGGCGTCACAGTTGACATCAGAGCTTAGGGATATGGTCTTTAATGGAGATCTGGGGTTAGAACTAGGAGGGGAGAGACGAATAGAATCAGTCACTAGTATGTCCTACCTAAATTAGATTTTATTATCTAATGAGTTGATTTGAATATAGGGACATGAAGTGATGAGTCAGTTTATTTGAACTAACATTTATTTTGTGACCACAGTTTAGTATGGCATCTGGAAATCAAGAGGTTAACTATGGAATACCCGAATCAAATGTAGCCGAGAATCAGGAGGCCCCAAACAATCCTCCTGCCAACTCAGGAAATAATGTTCCTGATAACATGATGAACGATGGATTCTTTAGGAATTTCATGCAGTTCATACAGAATCAAGCAAGAGGAAATCCAGTCAATAATAACGGTAGAAACGCTGGTAATTTGAGGATGGTCACTGTCAAGCAATTTAAAGAATTGGGACCACCTGAATTCCACGGGAAGCCTGACCCACTCAAAGCGGAGGCATGGCTGAAGCAGACGACAAAAATACTTGATGTCTTACAATGCGCTGATGATCAAAAGGTGCCATTTGCCACTTTTATGTTACGAGGTGAGGCGGACCATTGGTGGGAAGCGGTAAAACGTATCCAACCTTCAGCACTCGAAATGTCTTGGACAGAATTCGAAGAACTGTTTAACGAGAAGTATTTCCCAGAAAGCATCCGCCATATGAAAGAGGTGGAATTCATTAAGCTGGAGCAGGGAAACATGACAGTTTCCCAATATGAAGCTAAGTTCGCCGAGTTATCTCGTTTTGCCACCCATCTAGTGGATGACGAAGCACGAATGAGTCGGATGTTCCTAAGAGGTTTGAGACTCAAAATTCGTCAACAACTTAGCTCTCATAAATTCAGTTTGTATTCAGATGTTGTGGATAGGGCTCAAAGGGTGGAGCAAACAGATGAAACATTACAGCCAAGACTTAATGATCAGCATAGAGAAAGGAATGACAACAACCACAGGAACGAGAACCATCGAGGAGGTAACCAACACTTCGGTGGTAATTCCACATCAAATAACAGAAGAGGAGAATCCAGTGGGAACAATTTCAAAAGAAAGAGATTCCATAATAATTATGGAAGGGCACCAACACCAGTACCAGCACCAGCACTGACCCCAGTTTCAAGGGGAGAAGATCGACCACCAGTGAGATGCTATAGGTGTGGTCAGGAAGGTCACATCAGCCCAAACTGTACACTGCAGTCCAAAAAGTGCTACAGTTGTGGGAAAGAGGGTCATCTTGCGCGGTTTTGTCCTGCCACAAAATCGAGTCCAGCTGCAATGATGATACCAAAAGCTAGTGCGGATAAGGGAAAATCTGTAGTTCAAGGGAGAGCTTTTGTTGTGACATCCCAAATGGCACGAAACTCGAACGAGGTGATAACCGGTAAGCTATTCATAAATTCTCGTGAAGTCTACGCTTTGTTAGATACTGGTTCTACCCATTCTTTTATCTCACCTGCATGTGCTCAGTGTTTAAACTTAACTCCTGAAAATTTGGACTTTGACTTATCAGTTGAAACCCCATTAGGAGAAATGACCATTACATCTACTGTCTATAAATCTTGCCTAGTTCAAATCAACAACCTCACATTACCTGTTGACCTTATTTCTTTGGAGATGCATGAATTTGATGTGATTTTAGGAATTGATTGGTTGACTACCCATCATGCTAAAATTGATTGTTTTCATAAGATTATTAGTTTTCATATTCCTAATCAACCTGTCATGCAAATTCAAGCAACTAAACCATTGAAATCTATAACTGTTATTTCTAGCCATAAAGCCATTCGTTTATTGAAAAACGGATGTCAAGCCTTTTTAGCTCATGTCACTGATTTGAACAAAAATACGTCAAACTTGAATGATATTCCCATTGTTAATGAGTTTCCTGACGTTTTTCCGGAGGAACTTCCTGGTTTACCCCCAAACCGTGAAATTGAATTTTGTATTGATCTTGAACCTGGTACCAAGCCCATTTCCAAAACTCTATACAAACCCCAACAACAAACAAAGGATGACACATTGGCTGGTTTTACATCCATAACATCAATATCAACCAACTGCCATCATGGCGAGAACCCCTCAAGCTAAACCTCGAATACGAACGCCTCAACCTAGAATGACAAAAGGAGTTCCATGACTTTTGCAAAAAGTTCCCAACCACACCATGGAATATCAATCTTCTCTCCAATGAAGAATGGTTGTACACCCATGGAAGTAAGTCTCCGAACTTAATTCATCCCATTCTTCTCAATTTTCATCTTTATAGCTCACTTTGTAACTCCTAATTTTTTCTTTTCTTGTAGTAGTGATGACTAAACCAAGTATTGACATCCCCTTTTCACACCACCACTTCCCTTTAAATTCCCGAATCCCCAATAGATCCGCTTAAAAAGAAAAATAGAAAACAAAGAGCCTTCAAACGTAAAGCGACTGTCCCTTTGATGCCTTCACCCTCCACCTCAGATACCCTCATCACCAAGGAACAACAACTTTATGAACAGGCTAACACAACCACCACCACATCTAAACCCCCAAAAATCACCCTAGTAATTTCTCAAGCCAATACCAAAGCGACTCAACCAAGCACCAAACCCCCCTTTACCGCATACTAAACCTTCTCCCAAAATTGCAGAACATCAGAATCCTTAATCCGAATCTTTAGGACCCCAAAAAAGGGACATCTCTCATTTGACCGAAGCTGATAAACTTGACATAGTTGAAAAAACGCCAAAGACTTGACAAGGCTCAGACAAAGGTCATCACCCCACCCACAACATCCCAATTACAACCAACACCTCCAACACAAATAGTCACACAACAAACCCCTCTTCTCTTTCACTTACCGAACCAACGATTCAACCCTCATCGAAACCAACAACTTCCCAACCAAAGGAATTCCCTTCCTCTACGTTATTCCAACAATAAAATAAACCATTCAACCCTCCCCACAAATGACAGAAACCTATGCTTCGCCTAACTAACTAGGACTCACCTCCATAACACTGAACCCATCAACAAAAGCATCCACATCGCCAAACATCCCTAGCTTTTTCTACCCCGATGCCAATAACAAATTCCCATACTCCCGTTTTGACAACTTCATTATTTCAACTGACGATCACTTCTTCAAAAATTGTACTTATAAAGAACTAATACTTGTAGCCGCTGTACACGTCGGACAGGTAAACGTCTGACCTAACTTTCCATTAACATATTCTTTATCCATTATTATTCTAATCACATAAATTCTCTCTTGCAGAGCTTGGTCGTCTTCAGCCGAATCCTCACCCATAAAAAATTAAAGCTGAACTACGACACCGTATTTACCGACCTGAAAAGCAAGCTCCAAACTTACGAACAAGAAAAAACCTAACTACAAACACAACTTCAAACAACCAATAAGCAATTCACTGAAAGTGGTGTGCTGTCGCAAGCACCCAAAAATAAAATATTATTTTGGAAAAATATTAATGCAGTAATGTAAGTAAGAGTCGATCTCACAGAGAATGATTAATTTAATTTTATGCAATGTAAACTAAAATTGTAGGGTTTTGAATTAATTATAATTAACTAAATAAATAAAAGTAAATTAATGTGACGCCCCCAAATCTGGGCCCACACAGCCCAAACTTGAGTTGTCAAAAGACTACAACAAAATTATTACAAGTAGTGCAACGTACAACAATACAGTGTATAATATACACAACTAAGTCTTTCACGACTATTGTCACACTATTTTACAACACATGAAGACTATAATAGCTATCCCTTGGACTCTTACTCCATCCCCCGGCTAGACCCAGCTATGTTCTCATCTCCTGTTGAAAAACAATGGAACAAAAAGAAAGGATGAGCTTAAATAGCCCAGTAAAGAATATCATGACTAAGATAATGACGAGTAAATTATCGTTAGCCTTCAACAGTTGAGTTCTTGATAAATACAATAGACTACAAGGTTTATATCAAAAACTGCAGTTAAATTCTTGAACAATGTTCAGATCAATAATAACAACGGAATGAACAATCTATTAGAAGAATAATGTAGACTATAGTGTCCACTCGCTTCTCTTTTTAGGAAAAACATCATCAACTTTTATCATCTAAAACACCATTGACCATGAGAATACAAACTCACAGTTTCCGGTCATAATAATGCAAATTAACAGTTCATCTTTGCACTATGGGCCAAATATATTCAATATAACACCAATGATCATGATTATACTAGTATTCAGCCTTCGGTCATAATCATACCAAACAACAGTTTATCTTTGCACTACGAGCCAAAAAGAACTTTCACCACGTGTCATAAAAGACACCGAACAGATGTATTACCTTTAACCTATTAAATCGCTTTTAACTTATCATCTATTCAACAATTATATCGCATCTGTGCCCCCAACCACATATATTAACAACAGCTTGATTTTTGATGATTAGTACAAATAACAGTGATACAAATGATGAACAGAAGAAACAGGATAAACAATAAGTATCGAAAGTTTACTTTGTGCATATTTAAATAATGTCCAAATTGTCAACATGATGTGGAGTAAAATTCAAAAATGATATTCAAGATCCACAGTTCAGAATAACGGTTAAAGTTCAATAGAAATGTTTAGAAAAATAGGAAATGAATACAAATAGTAATTCACCAAACATGCGGTAATCCGCGTAATCAGGTTATTCTCAGAGATTAATAAGGATTGGAAACGAAAGGTTATTCACCAACATACGGTAATCCGCGCCGTAAGGTTATTCCCACAATTTAATAAAAATTGAATACGAAGAGTTATTCACCAAATAGGCGGTAATCCGCGCAGTAAAGTTATTTTCAGATATTAATAAGGAATGAATACGAAAGGTTATTCACCAATAGGCAGTAATCCGCGCCGTAAGGTTATTCCCATAATTTAATACATAGAAATAAATGACACATCTTATGAGTAAGAGAGAAACGATATTATTTTCGAGAATCAAAGAATGATAATCCCTTACCGTAGTAAGTTTGAATAGTGGAAGATGAAAAAGATGGTATCCCTTACCTTAACACGTGATTGGATATTGATTTAAATGAGGTTGATTAACTTGAATAGTACTCGTACACTTATAGATCTTCATAAATACTCAAGATGACTTAAACACACTTAGAGAGAACTTACACAAAGAAGTATTTAGAGAGTGAAAGAAAAAACAAGTAAGGAAGTTTATGAAAAATCCTTAAGTTAAGGCCTCTATTTATAGCCAAAAATCTTATCATAACCAAGATTTTCTAATTTAATCCAAACCGTTCATTTCAAGATAATGTTTAATCCTTACCACCCATTTCATCTTTTAAGATTTCTTTAATTTAAACCATTCATTTAAAGATCATCTTTAATCTACACCATCCATTTCAAATTCTATATTATCTTTAATCTATACCATTCATTTCATCTTTTAAGATTTCCTTAATCTAAACCATTCATTTTATATCACATAACTTTATATTATTTATTATAATAAACAAATAACTTTATCAATTCAATTATTTAACAATAATTCACACTTTTTCATTATTATAACTAATTGTTATAAATATAGTGTAGTTTGGCTCTCTGAGTTAGATATCAAGTCAATTAAGTAATAAAATATAACTGTTTAAATAACATCATAATAGAGATAACAATAATGCAAAAAGTATGTGAAAGAAAGAATACGTTACTGTGTCATGACAATTATTGATTCAATAATGTGAATTACTGTGCATATGCTACTGTGACAATTATCAGTTTAATAATATGAATTATTGTGCATGTGACAATAAAGTTGGTGTGATGTTGCAAGTACCCAAAAATAAAATCTTACTTTGGAAAAATAAATATGTAGTAGTGCAAGTAAGTCGATCCCACAGAGAATGATTATTTAATTTTATGTTTTCGCAAACAAAAATTTGGAGGTTTTTGAATTAAAGAAATAGTTTAAATAAAATTAACTAAAATAATTATGCAAGTAATTTAATGAAATAAATGAGAAGAAAAAGCCTTGGTTTAAGTCAAAATCCACCATCAAGAATTTTCAATTGATCACTGATGCAAGAATAACTCAATTCATATTTTAAATATTCAACGTGGAATAATTACTCTCATTCGAATAATTTTCCTATCTATCCTTAATTTTAGTTAAGTAGAAACAAGCGATCTAAATAACCTTTATTACCAAATAATCTCAGACAAGCGCTAAAGATTTAACCTAGTAGTAGCATAAAAAAATAGGGAAATCGTTGAACTAAACAACACAATCCAAGCGTCTGCATTTAATTTAGATGAATATTTTTCCTAAAATATAACAATCTTTTGATATACAAAAGAGTTATTAATTTTAGTTGCTTCGCAAATTAAAGTGACGAAAGAATTACGGATTTGATATTTAATTTAGCAGTAGATTTCAACGAATAATAAACTAGTGTGCACTCTAGCAATTAAACGAATTAATCATAAAATTAAACACAGAAAAATATTCAATACTCAAAATATAAATTGAACAATTAAAATAAATTAGATCTCACAGTGTATAAATCTTGATGGCTTCAATTACTTAAACCAAGAAAAATAAATTAGCTATTCATAATTGTAGAGAGTATCAAAGAATAGAAGAGAAAATTTTTTTTTATCAGAAAAGTTGTGTCTTACATTGTGTGTTAAGCCCTCTATTTATAGGCTCCAAAATCCTCCTATCCCTAGTTGGAAGTACACTTTCCAAACCCTAATAGGATTTAAAATACAAATAAAAATAAAATAAAAATAAAATAAATATTATTCTAACCCTAATTGGAAGTCTAAATAAAATATTAAAAATAAAATAAAGAATTATTGCTTCCTTTTTCAATTTGCTTTTGGATTCTTAAATAATAACCTTTCTTGTAGCTAAATTACGCGCTGCCACGCTACCCGAGGTGAGACGCTGCCAGCAGATGTCACGTGTCTGTCCCAAAGAAAATAACATAATCAGTCGACCGCGCATTGCGCCCCGCTCAACCTTAGTCGACTTACCAAAATGGTGTCGTATGCTTTCGTGCTACTGTGATGTTGCGCGCATTGTGCTATTGTGCATGGTCAACTTCCCAAGCTTTAAATGTCGCCGTTTCTTCTTGTTGGCGAATTCTCTGTAAGCGTGCATGGTGCGAATCGTCCCATGCGAAAATTACTAAAAAGCCATCCGATTTTGCATAAAATCACGATTATGCCCCCAAGCTTTAATTTCCTACAAAATAAAATATAAAATAATTAAAAATAATATAAAAATAATTAAAAATAATATAAAAATAATAAAAACACATAATAATGAATAAAACACCTAAAATACTAAAAATAAATAAAATCACATAAATAAAAAGAAATATAAAAATACTATAAAATTACATAAATTAACATAAATTAACTAAAATCCTATAAAACCTATTAAAATCAATATAAGCTAAATAATTAATCATTTAAGCAAACAATAATTATAAAAACTAAGTATTAGGGAATAAAAATATCGTATAATTTAACCCTATCAAATACCCCCACACTTAGCTTTTACTCGTCCTCGGGCAAAACAATAACAAAAACTATAAAATTAAAACTAATAACCAATCAACTTACTTGAGCAATAGATCAATATAAATTTCAACATCAGTCTCAAAGATCTTTTTAAATGATAACTCAAAGAAAATTTCAAAACCATGCAAAATCTAAAACTTTAACACATTTATTAATCTTACTATACTCAAGATCTTTTGTGGGCATGTGAATCCAAATATATCAAACTAATCAAAACTTGGATAAGTTTAGGTTAGTAATTACCTTATAAAAGCCATACAACAAAACTCAATATACTTATTTTTTACATCACTCTTTTAGCTAATACAGACAAATATAAATTAGAAGATCAAAATGTTTTTAATTAATGAAACACACTAGGATTATCAATATCATTTTTTTTCAATTTTTTTTCCTTTTAATGAGTGCATTTTATGCTCCATCTCACTTTTTCATGTGTTTATGAGTGAGTGCGTTTTACGCTCCATCTCAACCCACTACATAATTTTTTTCTTCAATAATAATACTAGAAAAATTACTTAAATCATCTCCTCCAAATTATATTTTGCCTTATATTTCATTTCAAATAATGATCAAATAAGGTATAGAGTTCAAAAATATCTTCCATAAGCATTTAACTATATAAACTTTTTTTTAATTAAAACTAGCTCAAACAAATGGATATAAGTGTATAAAAATTTAAATATTTCAAACAATGTAATTACCAACAATAAGTTAAAATTCAGACTAAGTAAAAATTTATCCTTTTTTCAAGAGTTATTAAATAAAAATTAAATTTTTTATCATTGGCTAAAAATTTAAAATTCAATTAACTCATTGCTCAAGTAACACATCCTAACAATAAAATAAAAAAACTATCCCATTTTTGTAGGAAACACGGTTACAGTTAGCATGTGCAACAAGCCTTTAAACCCCAAGGTTACTCCAAGTGGACGAGTTATATCTCGTAAGAGTTTGCAGTGAATTTACCCATAAAATTCAAAAATTCAAATTTTTTAATATTTCCTAAAAATAATAAAAATCATAAATCCCTTCCCCCACATTTAAAATTTATATTGTCCCCATTATAACTATAATGTTAAAAAATGACACAAATAAATATAAAAAGAAAAAGGAAAAGAAATGTAAATCTGATTTCTTGGGTTGCCTCCCAAGCAGTGCCTTTATTTATTGTCATTGGCTTGACAAAAGGGCTTTTCCCTTTTTTTCAAGTAGTATAAATTGGATCCTCAAGGTCCACTTTTTTCGAGTCTTCTTCTCGGAATCCTTCATAGAAATGCTTGAGTCTATGACCATTCACCTTGAATACTTTAGAAGTTTTCAAACTTTGAATTTCAACTGCACCACAAGAAAAAACATTAGTCACAACAAAAGGTCCATCTCAATGAGAACGCAACTTACCTGAAAACAACCGAAGTCGAGACTAGTAGAGAATTTTTTTTTCACCAATTGTAAATTCTTTTCTAGAAATTATTTTGTCATGAAAAACCTTTGTCTTCTCCTTGTAAATGTTCGCACTCTCATAAGCATCATTGCGAATTTCCTCAAACTCTTGTATTTGCAACTTCCTATGCTCTCCACTACAATGTTATTAAACCCGGACCGGACCAGCGGTTCAACCGGAAAAAACCAGAATCGGCCCGCGCTCCGGTCCGGTTTAGCCTATCAAACCAATTTTTGCAAAAATCCGGTAAGAACCAGTGAACCGGCGGACGAACCGGTGAACCCAGTGAACCGGTTACTGGTTCACCGATTTTACCGGTTTAAGATGAATACCGATGATGACGACGACGAAGCTGAAATCAGATGATGCACATAAACAACAAAATCATCCGTGTAAATTAAGACTGAATCTAAAATTAGTAATACATAAACAACAAAATCACCTCAACGTCCCGTCTTTTCTTCAGGTGATCATCGGCTTCCATGGTAAAAGCATCTCCCACACCACACCGAGGACGATGCACACAACGCCAGTCAACACATTTGCTTTTCGGGAGAGGAGAAATGGTATTAGGAATTAGGAGAAATACATTAATACTTTTTACTTTTTGACTATCTAGTATCTAATAGTCTAAGACTCTCTCGGACTAAGCGGACCCGGTAGTTTTATCAAATTTACTTTATAGAGTATGCAAGTCCATTTCCTTATACTTTCATGGTGTTGAAATTTGAATGAATGGGATAATATTTGTATTTTTATATTTGAGTAAAAATATATTGTATTAATTTATGTTGCGAGTGGACACATGTTTATTATTTGTTTATTTATATTAATTTATAAATTATATTATTATGTTTATTTTATTATTTTTGAGTTATGAGAATAATTTAATATTTTTTTATATAGATTTAGTATTTATTTAAATTATATAAAGTAAATATTGTACAAATAGGTTTAATTTTTATTTTTTTTTAGATAAATTGATTAATTTTATATATTTATTAAATATTTTATATAATATATAATAATATTAATGTATTTATTATTTATTACATATTAATGACGTCACTGGGTCAATAACGGTTCGACCACTGGTTGAACCAGTGATCCATCCACCCGGTAACTTTTCCGGTTCAATGACCGGTCCGGTTTTTAAAACATTGCTCCACTATCACTCATCTTCATATTAAAACTCTGAATAGCCCAATAAGCTTTGTGTTCTAGCTCCACAGGTAAATGACATAGTTTTTCAAATACCAATCTGTAAGGTGACATACCAATAGGCGTTTTATAAGCCGTATTATACGCCCATAAAGCATCATCCAATCGTAAACTCCAATCATTTCTGCTCGAATTTACTGTCTTTTCGAGAATGAACTTGATCTCTCTATTTGACACTTTCGCTTGTCCATTAGTTTGCGGATGGTATGTAGTCGACACCTTATGAGTGACATGGTATTTTTTCAACAAAGCTTCCACAGTTCGATTGCAAAAACGAGTGCCTCAATCACTTATTAGAGCTCTAGGAACTCCAAACTTGGAAAATATGTTAGTACGGAGAAAATCTGCAACTACTTTAGAATCGTTAGTCCTTGTGGCCTTGGCTTCCACCCATTTTGAAACATAATCGACAGCAAGTAAAATATAAACATTACCGAAAGACATAGGAAACGGTCTCATAAAATCAATGCCCCAAACATCAAAGATTTCACAACATAGTATGGGGGTTTGCAACATTGCATTTCATTGGAATATATTACCTGTCTTTTGACAATTGCAACACGACTTGCAAAACAAATATGAATCTTGGAATAAAGACGGCCAATAAAAACAACAGTTAAGCACTTTTCTTGCTGTCCTCTTAGATCCAAAGTGACCTCCACAAGCATACGAATGACAAAAAGTGAGAATAGGATCAATTTCAGTTTCAAGGATACACCTTCTAATTACTTGGTCCGCACAATGTTTCCATAAGTAGGGATCATCCCACACGTAGCACTTTGCTTCACTTTTGATTTTATCCCTTTGAGCTTTAGACAAATCAAGAGGCAAAGTGTTAGTAACCAAATAATTGACAGTATTTGCATACCAAGGTAATGTTTTATATGCAGAGAACAATTGTTCATCAGGAAACGTCTCTTGTAGAGGAAGCTCATCTTGCATATTTGTCAAACAACTTAAGTGATCTGCAACACTATTTTCTGTCCCTCTTTTGTCCTTGATCTCCAAATCGAATTCACTTAAGAGAAGTATCCATCTTATTAACCTTGGTTTTGCCACTTTCTTTGTCATCAAATAACGAAGAGCTGCATGATCAGAATAAATAATAACTTTAGTACCAAGTAAATAAGATCGAAATTTTTCTAAAGCAAAAACGACAGCTAAGAGTTCTTTTTCAGTGGTCGAATAATTTTTCTGGGCATTGTTCAAAGTCTTTGAAGCATAATAAATAGCATGAGATGTTTTCCCAACTTTTTGACCCAAAACAACTCCTACTGCATAATCACTTGCGTTGCACATAATCTCGAAAGGTATGTCCCAATTTGGAGGTTGAATAATTGGAGTAGAAGTCAACGATTCCTTCAACTTATCAAACGCGTTCTTACATTCCTTGTCAAAATTGAAAGCCACATCTTTTTGTAACAGCTTGCATAGAGGTGATACTATCTTGAAAAAATCCTTTATAAATCTCCGGTAAAAACCTGCATGTTTAAGAAAAGAACGCACTTCCCGCACATTAGTGGGATGAGGTAAAGATTGAATAATATCAATTTTTGCTTTATCTACTCAAATTCCCTTAGACGAAACAACATGACCCAAAACTATACCTTGTTCAACCATAAAATGACATTTTTTCAGAATTTAGTACAAGGTTAATTTCTATGCATTTTTGAAGAACAAGTGTAAGGTTGTGCAAACAATTATCAAACGAGTTCCCATGAACTGTGAAATCATCCATAAAAACTTCCATGATATGCTCAATATAATCGCAAAATATACTAACCATACATCGTTGCAAAGTCCAAACGGCATGCGACGATATGCAAAAGTTTCAAATGGGCATGTAAACGTCGTCTTTTCTTGGTCCTCCGGAGCAATGACAATTTGGAAATAACCTGAATAACCATCAAGAAAATAATAGTAAGAATGACCAGCTAGTCGTTCAAGCATTTGATCAATAAAAGGTAAAGGGAAGTGGTCCTTGCGGGTTACAGCATTTAATTTTCTATAATCTATACAAACCCGCCACCCATTTTGAACACGGGTGGGAATTAACTCATTATTCTGATTCATCACCACAGTGATTCCTGTCTTTTTAGGAACTACTTGAACTGGGCTAACTCAACTGCTATCTGAGATAGGGTAAATCATGTCAACTTCAAGAAGCTTTTGAATTTCTTTTTTCACAACATCCATCATGGGCAGATTGAGTCTTCTTTGCGGTTGACGAGTGGGTTTCGCTCCTTCTTCAAGTAAGATACGATGCATGCATGTTAACGGACTTATTCCCTTGATATCAGCAATTGTCCAATCGATGGCCTTCTTATGCTCCTTTAGAACTCGCATGAGTTGTTCTTCTTGTGATGTACTAAGTGTATTGGATATGATCACTGACGATGTCTTTTCTTCTCTAAGGAAAACATACTTAAGATGATTAGGAAGAGGCTTCAAGTTTGGAGTAGGTGACTGCAAAACAGATGGTAAAGATTTTTCGTTACACACTGGTAGATCAATAAAAAGAACATTACCTTCTTTTGGAGAATCATTTAATGTTATGATAACATCCTTCAATTCAGTAGGCAAGGCTAATTCCTTCTCCTCCTCAAGATTCTGACTGATTGTCATTTCTAACTCATCCTTTCCATCAAGTTCAAAAAATTCCTGTGCTAACGAGTCGATCACATCAATAGAATAAACAGGATTATCATTATGAGGATATTTCATTACATCATAAATATTAAACTGAACAACCTCGCCATCAAATTCCATTATAAGTGTACAACTATGAACATCTATCTTGCTTTTGGAAGTCTTTAAGAATGGTCTTCCTAACAAAATAAGAGCATTTTGATCACCATTCTCCATATCAATCACATAAAAATCAGTAGAAAAAATCAAATTATTTACCTACACAAGAACATCCTCTATTATACCTTTAGGATAAGCATTAGATATGTCAGCTAACTGAATTACCGTATCAGTTCTATTTAAAGGTTCAAGTTTCAAAAAAGCATATATAGAATATGGCATGACATTAATAGATGCTCCTAGATCTAACATAGCCTTTTCAAATCTCGTGTCTCCTATCTTGCAGGGGATAGTGAACATTCCTGGATCTTGGCACTTAGTAGGGAGTTTTCTTTGAATTACGGCAAATACATTCTTCCCTACTTTTACCTTTTCATACCTTTTGAGTGCTTATTTTCTCTTATGTGTACACAACTCTTTCAGAAATCTAGCAAAACGAGGTACTTGTGTAATAGCATTTAATAACAGAATTTTTACCTCGCATTGATCAAAATTTTCATATAAATCTGAATCTTTTTCATATTTCCTTTTTTCTGTTAAAGCGAGAGGAAAATGTGGTACCGGTTTATAATCAGAGAGAGGTGAAAATTTATGCTTAGGGGTACCATTGTCGCCTTCGTCCGTGTTATCTGCTTCTGCTTCTGCTTTTCTCGTTTGGTGCAGACTCTATTTTTTCTGGAGTTTGGATCTCTCTACCGCTTCTCAAAGTGATTGCACTTGCGTTTTCTCTTGGATTCACCACCGTTTGAGAGGATAATTTTCCAGAACCTTGAGCCTCCAATCGACTAATTGCAGTTGCCATTTGTCTCATCTGTGTTTCCAAATTTTGCATATTCGCCTTCGATTCTAGCTGAAATTGTAGAGTGTTAGTGCTGAGTTGTTTAACTATCTCTTCTAAAGACATATTAGATTGAGATGATTGGCCCTATTGTTTGTTGGGATACGACTGCTTGTATTGTTGATAGCTTACGAAGTTCTGATTTGTGGGGTGATTCACTTGTGGATTCCCATAATTGAAATTGGGATGATCCCTCCAACCTGAGTTGTACGTGTTCAAGTAAGGATCATATCTCCTTTTTGGTTGACTAGGAAAATCACCTGCTGCATTCACTTGTTCGTAGGACTCCTCTTGAAGAGTAGGACACATATCCGTTGGATGTCCTACTACCGCACAAAGTTCCAAGCTTTCACTTGTTGCGCATTACCTACAGCCACTTGACGAACAAGAGAAGTTAGACTAGCAATTTGTACCTCATTGCTAGTCTACCTCATTGACATTATGGGATATAAAATTAAGCCTAGTGTCGAATTGTTGGGAATTAGCTGCCATATTTGCAATCAGGTTTCTTGCAGCTTCGGGAGTTTTGTCCACCAAAGCTCTGGCACTAGCAGCATCAATCATGCTTTTCTCCGTAGACATAAGCCCTTCATAGAAATATTGGATGAGAAATTGCTCGCTAATTTGATGGCGGGGATAGCTTGCACACAATTTTTTGAACCGCTCCCAATATTCGTATAGGAATTCTCCATGGTTCTGTCTCACACCACAAATTTCTTTTCTTATACTAGCTGCCCTTGAAGCTGGAAAATATTTTTCCAAGAATAATCTCTTCACTTCTTCCCATGTGGTTATACTTCCGGAGCGGAGATAGTAGAGCCAATCTTTAGCCAAATCTTTCAAAAAGAATGGAAAAGCTCGTAATTTGAACTGCTCTTCAGTCACTCCGGGTGGTTTCATGCTCGTGCATACCACATGAAATTCTTTTAAGTGTTTATGCGGGTCTTCACCTGCAAGGCCATGAAAAGAAGGCAAAAGATGTATTAGACCAGACTTTAACTCAAAGAAAGTGTTAGCATCTAGATTGGGAAAAGTTATGTATAAAGGTTGTTGGTGCAAATCAGGGGCCGCGAATTCCTTCAAAGTTCGATTTTCAGCCATGTTGTCTTTTGCTTCAAGATTTGTTTGCTCTTCTTTCCTTAATCCGCGCAAAGTTCTTTCGATTTCTAGATCAAACCTTAAATCACTTTGATTAGTAGAACGAGTTATGGTCATAAACAATCAATTAAGTTAGGAAATAAAAATAAAAATAACTACAAAAAATTACTAAAATAAAGTAAAAAACACAAAAATAAATAAATTACGTCCCTGACAACGGCGCCAAAATTTGGTGTGAGGTCGTAGTACCCAAAATTAAAATCTTACGTTGGAAAAATAAATATGTAGTAGTGCAAGTAAGAGTCGATCCCACAAAGAATGATTATTTAATTTTATGTTTTCGCAAACAAAAATTTGGGGGTTTTTGAATTAAAGAAATAGTTTAAATAAAATTAACTAAAATAATTATGCAAGTAATTTAATGAAATAAATGAGAAGAAAAAGCCTTGGTTTAAGTCAAAATCCACCATCAAGAATTTTCAACTGATCACTGATGCAAGAATAACTCAATTCATATTTTAAATATTCAACGTGGAATAATTACTCCAATTCGAATAATTTTCCTATATCTCCTTAATTTTAGTTAAGTAGAAACAAGCGATCTAAATAACCCTTACTACTAAATAATCTCAGACAAGCGCTAAAGATTTAACCTAGTAGCAGCATAAAGAAATAGAGAAATCGTTGAACTAAACAACACAATCCAAGCGTCTGCATTTAATTTAGATGAATATTTTTCCTAAGATATAACAATCTTTTGATATGCACTATTTGGGCGTCTAGCGCCAGTTCATTTTCTAGTCTGCTATCTTCTGAAAAAATGATCATAACTTTTTCATACGAACTTCGATTGAGATGATTCAAGATATTCCGGAAAGCTGAGAAGTAGGTCTATAACTTTCATGTTTTAGAATTTTGCAAATTCAAATTTCATCAAGGCTAAAATTAGGCTTTAAGTGGCTGCTAGATAAATCACAAGCTAAAAATTTCAAATATAGTCATTCCAAGTTTTAATTCTCTAAACCCTTATTTCAATTCCTACGAAACAATTGCAAAATACATGAAATTAACATAAAACACTTAAAACTAATATAAAACACTCAAAACTCACAAAATAAAAATAAATAATATAATTAGACATAAAATAATTATAAAAACTAAGAGTTAATGGATAAAAATATAATAAAATTCATTCCTATCAAATTTCTCCACACTTAGCTTTTGCTCGTCCTCGTGCAAAACAAAAATTAAAACTATAAAATTAAAACTCTAATAATTAAACCAATTAACTTGAGCAACAAATCAATACGAATTTCAAAATTAACCTCAATTATTTCAAAGAAGATAACTTAATTTTTTTTAAAAATCATGCAAAGTCTAAAATTTTAACACAATTGTTAATCTTACTTTTTTTAAGACATTTCGTGTGTGTGTGAATTTAAATGTATCAAACTAATTAAAATTCAGATAAGTTTAGGGTATTAATTACCTTATAAAAGATATATAACAAAATTTTATATAATTATTTTTTCATACCACTCTCTGTTAATACAAGCAAATATAAACTAGAAGATCAAAAGGTTTTGAAATAATTAAATACACTAGGATTATTAATATTAATTCTTTTAAATATTTTTCTAATTTTTCTCTTTTTAAATGAGTACATTTTATGCTATATCCCATTCTTTCTCTCTTCTCTCGGTGAGTGTATTTTATGCTCCATCTTATCATCGAGTGCGTTTTACGTTTTTTCTCACTTTTCATGTGTTTATCAGTAAATATGTTTTACGCTCCATCTCAATTCACCACATAATTTTTTTTCTTTTCTCAATATAACAATCCAATTTTTTTTTTACCTAAACCATCTCTTTCAAGATTTTGCCTTATATTTCACTTTAACGAATGATCAAATAAGATATAAAGCTCAAAAATATCTTTCATAAGTATTTAACCATATAAACTTCTCTTAAATTAAAATTAGCTCAAACAAATAGATATAAGTGCATACAAAATTTTAAAGGATCTCAAACAAAGCAATAACCAATAATAAGTCAAAAATTCAAACTAAGAAAAATTTATCCCATTTCT
The DNA here is from genome assembly GCA_947179155.2 of Hedera helix. NCBI lineage: Eukaryota > Viridiplantae > Streptophyta > Magnoliopsida > Apiales > Araliaceae > Hedera > Hedera helix. The sequence continues at coordinate 32,402,817 of OX359268.1, read as the reverse complement.
AAAAGTTATTAAATAAAAATCAAAATTTTTATCATTGGCTAAAAATTAAAATCCAATTAACTCATTACTTAAGTGACACATCATAAATAAAATAAAAAATAACTAACTACTCATTTTCGTAGCAAAGACGGTTACACTTAGTACGTGTAACAAGCCTTTAAATCCCAAGGTTACCCAAGTGGACGGGTTTTATCTCGTGAGAGTTTGTAGTGAATATACCCATAAAATTCAAAAAAATTAAAATTTTAAAATTCCCTAAAAATAAAACAAATATCCTAAATCATTTTTCCCACACTTAAAATTTATATTGTCCCTAATGTAATGTAAAATGTAAAGAAAAATGCACAAATAACTAAAATATAAATGCAAAAATAAAAAGAAAGAAAATTATACTCCCCTTGAGTTGCTCCCAATTAACGTTTTTGTTTATTGTCATTAGCTCGACATCATGCCAAAGTACTACGACACTCCAACTTCATAAATCTTGAGTACCCCATCCATCACGTTATCCTTCATCAGTAGATTCAATCTCCCATGTATTGGACATGAACGTTTTACTCCCTCTTCAAGGAACATGTATTTAAGATGACTAGGGAAATGAATACTGAATGTCTAAAAAAGCATAACGGATTTGATATGTTTCCTTGTGTAATATGACAAGTCATTGAAAAAATGTAAACCTATAAAGGTATAAGTTAATTAACGTATTGGTTTTAATTATAAACTTGGTCGTTAATAAAGAACTGAATGATTTGTAAATCCGTAGGAATTGATATGTATGTACGTTTTATTCAGAGAAACGTGAAATGAGGTATGATTAATGTATTATTGTAAGTCGAGTCTTATATGTAATCAACTTACATGTATGGTACAGATGTATATTAACAGAAGTATGTACAGATAGTTATGAATGGTGATTATATTTACAGGTTAAGTTAAGAAAAATCATAATATATATGATTTTGAAATGTAATAGACTAAGCCATGATTGATGTATTTATGATCTAAGTTTTAAGGTGTTAAATGTGAAGGTTAAGATTCTGAGACAGATGATGAATGTAAGCCTTAATAAACAAGTTTATGAACTATATTATGATTGTATGAAATGATTATAAGGATAAATGTTATGTTTTAACACTCGAGATCGTCATTAGCAAATGATGGAGTTTTGGGGTCATCACAACAGGTATAACTTCATTGTCGAATCCATACAAAGGTGATTCCATACCAACCTCCATCTTCATACCTTGCAAAGCCATCTTTTGATAAGTGTGGCTATAGAGCACATCCACCGAAGACCCATTTTCGATCATGATCCTTTTCATGTCTTCTGGGTCAACCTGTACAGTGATGACCAGGGCTCCTTCATGCTGCTTGACTGAATCAAGGGGATAATCTTCATCTGAGAATGAAATTAACGTGTTGGGAAAGGTCATTCTACGTTGGTAGCTTGCTCCAATAGGGCCACGATAATATCTTAAGGGGATCAACGCTTCTTTCTAATCTGCCTCTATACTGATCTGTCTGTGATAATATCCACCACCATTCGAGGCTGATCCTCCTACTCTGCCCTTCTTTGCTCAATATATTTAGGTTTAGAAGCCTGTCCTTCCTGTCCTACCACATACTGTATTAGCTCATCGCTTTGAACCCTCGCTTCGATGATATCTTTCAACCCTCTACATGTCTCGGCTGGATGTCTGGTATGCCAATGATACTGACAATACAAATTTATTCTAAATTGCCTTGATCCCATTGGTCTCAGCTCGGCTATCGGATCATTCCTTATTGCCTCTAGTATTTTCACCCGATCTGTGTTCAAAGGAGTATACACCTTGTTTTCCGCCTGAGGTTGGAAGGGTTGTTTGTTTATAGCAACCTGCTGTACCTTCGATCCCATATAATCACAAACGTTTGGCCTATTGTCTCCGTTTTTATTGTTACCATTGAGCCTATTATTACCCTTACTCCTAGATTGTAAACTGTCCACAACTTCTTTGTTCGCAATGAATTTTTCTACTCGTTCATATGCATCTAAAAGGTCCTTCGGGGGATTAAACATCACATCCTTTATCATATTTTTATTCCTGGCTAGATCTATCCCCATAGTGAAGAATCCCAGCGTCTGTGTCATGTTCAGATCGATGATGGTCTCTACAGCCTCTTCGATCGTAATGAATTTTTATGCTCATTCATATGCGTCTAAAAGGTCCTTCGGGGGATTAAACATCACATCCTTTATAATATTTTTATTCCTGGCTAGATCTATCCTTGTGGTGAAGAATCCTAGCGCCTGTGTCATGTTCAGATCGATAATGATTTGTACTGTATCTCGGAACCTCTACACGTACTGACTCAATGATTCTCCCGACTTCTGCTTGATATGCATCAAGGACGCAGTCACTTTATCCCTCATCCTATTACTTTTGAATCGTTCATGAAACTTCCCACACAACTTTTGCCATGAATCAATGTTGTTCGGGGGTAGCGATATCATCCACTACTTAGCCCCCTTTTTAAGTGTTGTCACGAAGATCTGACACATCCCAGCCTCCGTATGATTATAGTATTTCTTCACCCGCTCATAAGAGCTTGTGTGATCGTATAGATCACCCGTATCATCATAAGTCTCCAAATGTGGCAATTTCTTCTTTGGATCAACTTTCTCCTGGTCGATGACAAGAGAGAATAGAGATCTCAGATCCAGTGGCATTGGTACAGGTGCCACAAGGTCTGCCCCTATTTTCGATCTCACCTCTGCTGCTGCCAACCTCCTTTCCAATTCTGCAATCCTCTACATAACGGGGTTGGGAATAGGCATGTATGGAACTATCCATTACTTTTCCCACCCTGGTTCCGTCCTTATGTCACTATGGCTCCTACGTTCAATTGGAGATCCGGTCCCTCTTCGAAAATACCGGTCTGGTGATTCGGGCTGCCTTATATCTTCGTTACAATTGTGGTCTAACTGACTATGTTGCCTCATATGACCCTGAGGTTGGTCCCAGTCATGGGGTCCAGTTTGCTTGGTTCTGTCTTGACCTATTCGAGGCCGACTTTGTGGAGTTAGCTCTGACTCCCTTCATTCGATGGTAGTTAGTGGATTCTCCTCTCTCCTTAACTCCGATAGATGGTCGTCCCACTCTCGGTGACGTCGTTTTTAAGGCTTCTAGCTCTGCCTCCGCCTCCTTAATCTTGCAAAGTCTAATTATTCCCTTTCATCACGGTGTGTGGATCTTTCCCTTAGGTTTACCAATTCCTCCAGCCTCAATCTTCGCAAATCTGGTTCAACCCTCCGCAGGTCAGAATCTAGTGAAACTGATGGTGTAAACAGTCGTATTCAAACAGACGCTGAATGAGTTTGTACAGGCCTACGCCTGGACTGGTTTGGCCCAATTTGATCCTTCATTGAGCCGCGAATATGCCTCGAAACTGGTTTTGTAGAGGATCCCTATTCGTCACTACTGAAATTTCCTTCTCACGCCATAGCAACCTCCAAACCAAATTAAACCGGTGATTTGTGTATTAAATATCAAAATGACCATCTTTCTAGTGCCAATGTTAACACGTGATTTTGTCCACTTGTTGAAACTACCAAATAGCGAGCAACCTGCACTCAAACAACCGTTAGACACCCCACTGATCAGGTGATAGCTTGGGCCATCTGAGGATGCTCCGATGTGAGAATACGTACATGGCAAAAAGCGTAACAATGGAGAACCAAAGTATTACTGTAAATAATAAATGATATTTGATAAGAATAATTGTGTAACCTGATTCACTTATTTGTAGCCTTATTTATATCTTCTCATCAACCGCCTTGAGTCCTCATTATTAATTAGGGGAGAGAATCCCTTGACAAAATCAAATTTAGAATATAATGTTGACCGGTCACTCATCATCTCCATAAGATCCAAAATTATTACCTAATTTAAAATCTTTAATCAACGAGGATATCACTCTTCCTAAATAACCCAAACCACCCCAAAGGAAACACATGAATGGGCCAAATCCAATCCGGGCCCATCATAGTGTGTAAGATAAATCAACACACTTTCAAATGTAAAATAATTTTTTCCCCAAACTAAATCTTGAGTCTAATAAATTATATCCCAACATAGTTAAAGGACGAAAATTTACATCTGTATGCACGGTATTATTTGAATTTGAACTCGACTTATCTAAACTTGAAAGATTTTAGGCCTGATGTGAATTTTGTACGACCCGCCCTAAACTCGTCTCAAACCCGTTTTATATAGTGATTATTATTTTAATGATTATATATATACACGCACAGACTAGTATTTTAATTATAAATAATTTAAATACTTATACTATATGTTTTACATTTATATACGTTTATAAATTAATTTTTTTAATTATATAATTATATTACATTGATAATTAAATATATAAATAAAGGAAGAGATTATTCGTGGAACCAGTGATAGGTATCAATGTATCATCTATATAATAGAATCGGTTTTTTGTCATCCATTTTTTTCAATAAAGATTTATCAATTAACTAACAGTAAATTCTTAGTTCTTGTGAAGTTTGTTTTTTCCTTTTGTGGTGAGACTTATTTTTTTATGAGATAATTGATTCCTTTTTCTTTTGTAAGGGGATTTAATTATCATTTCTCGGGAGATTTTATTTTTTTCATTTGGGAGATTTTTTTTTCTTCGTTTGTGAGACTTTTTTCAATACACGAATTGTTGATAATGGATTATTCAAATTTGCAATTGGCATTATCATGAAAGTTTGTTCTTTCATTACTCATATTGAAAAATGGTTCAAATTTACGTATTCTATTATTATTTTGGGATATGACTGTATTTCAAGACTTTATGTGGTATCCACTAATGTTGTTACTACAATTGGGCCATTTTTTATTCATTATATGTTAGCTTATTTTAAACAATTATGATTTCAGTTCTTTTATTGTAATTACTTCATTTTTTGTTACAGATTTCCTTTTTAATATATTTAAAGTCTTTTGGACTCTTTGATAAAAAAAATAAAATTAAACTGACACTAAAAAATTAACACATAGTGGATTCATTTTAAATTTAGGGAAGTGATATTTTCACATGATTTTTTGATACTTTTATATGTAAATTATTGCTATAACTCTATAGAGACGGTCAAAACCTTCGTTATATACTTATAAGGATACTTTTTATGTGAAAATATCAAAAAATTATGTGAAAATATCAGTTTCCTAAATTTATTCTCATTTTGAAGCTTAATGCTGAAAATGACTAATTCAAAAGGAGCAAAGAATGGGGCTTTAAAGTATGATGGACTACAGTATCTGTAGGAAAGTGAATATATTATGGATCATGGACCTATGATTTTAGAAGGCAGATAAGCAACCCAAAAGCCTGGGCAAACTTCAAACGGACTACATAGCGTAAAAGCTAATCGACCCATGTCTTACTTCCTCAGGCAAACTAGTACTCTCCTCAACTGAGAGTTCATTTATTTGACTTCAAAAATATTTAGATACCTGAACTTTGCAGTAAGAGGCCATTTTAGTTCCTACACCTTTTCTACTGAAAATAGATAAATTTAATGTGATATATATATATGACTTGGTTCAAGAACATATTCCCTTATCAAACATACCAAGGATACTCCCTTTAGCAACAGACTGGACGATGGTTTGTCCGTTGCCATAGTTTCGGTCCGTCGCTAAAACTATAGCGACAGACCCAACCATCGTCGGTTTGTTGCTAAAGGGGGTATGCTTGATATTGATATATCTAAATGTTAGATTTTTAACACGTTAAAATTTGTATCACACCAATAAAGAGAAAAAAGGAAAAAGCTTGCAGTTAAAGTTTAAGGTAAACTATTAGCGCTACGTTTGGTTGAGAGAATGAAATAAATGAATGAATTGAATGAAAAAAAGTGTATTAGATTATCATTTTGGAGGATAAATTATTTCAATGGAATGAAAATTCATTTAATCCATTTGATTTTTATTTCATGTGAGAGGGGTTGAATAAAATTCATTTTAATGGAATGTATATGTATCATAATTTTACTATCATATTAAACCACTCATTCCCACCAACAATCAAATATATACTTAAAATAACTTTAAAAAATCATTTAATTCATTTCTCTATTCCATTCATTCAATCCAAACGCAACATAGGTACTTATTGGCATACTCAAAATATTATCATGCTCCATATTAATTAAAATTACAAAAGAGTATTATTTATACTTATATACAATTTTAAGATAGTAGAAACTTAATTATAAAATATAAATACTACTCTTTGCATTTGAATATTAAAGTTTATGATAACACAAAAACATGACCTTAAATAATAGAGTGCTCATGTCAGATCGGCTTGAGAATAGTTTGGACCTTTAACCAGAAAGGCTCATTAACCAGACATAAAATATTGGCGGGCCTAACCTATAATGGGAGGAAAAATAATATAATAAATAGTCAACTACGTAACTACCCTTCATTATTAGAGTTCTAACTGCATATGTTCAAAGTTATTCTCTTATTGCTTTTCCATTTGAAGTCATCCTATGTCCAACTTAAATATGAGTCGCACGAGGGATGAACTTAAAAATGAGCCAAATTTCTCACCATCTTTCATCATTTTTCTAAATATATCTTTATTTACACTATCTAATGTTCACGATCTTTAGTACTTTTAAGTTAAGATTTTGATCAAGAGCGACTAATGAGTCAGGATTTTCAATAATTTACAAAATTTAGAGTTTAGACCTTCATTATTACTCTTCTTTGGGAATAGTGAGAATATATTTGTTAGTATTAACGCGATATACATTGTTGATATCTCTTTATAGTAATTTAAATTTTTAGATGAGTGAATTATATAACATGGTACCAGAATTCTAGGTATCCATTTTGAGTGGAGGAATGTTGATTTATAGTGCAAATACAGTTGCATTTGAGGGGGAGTGCTAGCATGATAGACATTAATGGTCCCTCTCTCTACCACACATTTCTAGTTGGTGACGTGGTTGCTGATTTCTACCCTGCTAGGGTGGTTTTAACTTTTATAATATTACTTAGGTTTTGTGTTGCTTATATCTTCTATTATACTAAAAAAGACTGCATAATCAACAACAACAAAAAAAGAGAGTGAAAACAAAGGAGATAGGTAACTAGTTAGTTGTCTGCTTAAATGTAGTCACTCTAAGACAGATGAACTAGAGTCCAAATAATGAATATATGATGTTTATGCACCCAGTCTTTGTATTGGAATGTATTGGAACGATTCAAAGCAGAGGGAAGAATGGTCAGGGAACCTAAAGAACCCTTATCTCATGTTTGTAAGTTTTTTTAAGAGGGGATGAGAAGGAATTTGAAGGTAAAGATTAACAGGGATGGGAAGGGAAGAAAATTTTGGACATTTTGAAATACCAAAAATAACATTTTCAAAATAAGTTACATGAATAAATTATAAAACTGTCCCCTCCTATTTATATTCAAATGCAACATAGATGCTAATATTTTAATTTTTACAATCTTATAGTTAACGTTTCATTTTTTTTTCGCAAAATCTTCCACTCTGACCAATTTTGATCAAAATAAATGAATCATGTGCACAACATGTGAGTTTTTAAATAATAAAATAGTCTGTTTATGCACTAAAAAATATTCCTTCCAATCTATTATATATATTAAATTGCAGTACATAGCACCGTTGCTTGACAAATGACCTTCACATATTAAAACACCTGTCATCCACATTTAATGCTCTCTATCCTTACTCCAGTTTTTAAAATTTACTCCACTTTTTATAATTTTTTAATATTATACCTTTTATATAATTATACCATTATACCATAAATATATCTTTCTTCTACCACCGCACTTGAAGCATTAATTGCCAACCTCTGCTGTTCTAGATCACTATCACTACAACTATTGATATGATAAATATTTTATGAATGTTTTCTCAATAATAGTATTTTCTCAGTTTTAATTTTAAATACAATTTTTTTTATATTTTCTCAGTTTTAACAATTTTTTAACTTTATTCGAATCATAGATGCATAAAATTCAAAATTTATATCCTTCATTTTAATTTTTTTATATTTTCTCAGTTATAACAATTTTTTTAACTTTATTCGAATCATAGATGCATAAAATTCAAAATTTATATCCTTCATTTTAATTTTTAATTTTAAATCAAATTATTTAATTTTTTATTCAAAAAAAACATGCCCACCACTTAACATGTTAAATTCTCACCACTTACTTTACTTGCCTTTATTCCATTTTCACTCCCTTATCACCAAATTCTCAACAACTTCATACTTTTAATTTTTTCATATCTTTATCTTATAGTTCCCATTATCACTACAACTACTTATCTATTTTAATAGATTTAAATATTTTCTCAATAAATTAAATTGGATCCATAGTTTATATCCTCAATTTTAATTTTAAATACAAATTTTTTAATTTTATTCGAAGCAATAACATAAACGCATAAAATTTCTCAAAAATTACATTGTAAACAGTAACATATTTTTCATATCTTTATCTTATAGTTCCCATTATCACTACAACTACTTATCTATTTTAATAGATTTAAATATTTTCTCAATAAATTAAATTGGATCCATAATTTATATCCTCAATTTTAATTTTAAATACAAATTTTTTAATTTTATTCGAAGCAATAACATAAACGCATAAAATTTCTCAAAAATTACATTGTAAACAGTAACATAAATGCATGATTTAAAAATCAAATTGTTTGATTTTTAAATCAAAAAAAATACCTACGAAAAACAAAAGCAAATTTTCTATTGTTAAATCCACTCTCACAAAATTAAATTCAAATTGAAACGTATCTTTTAAGATTTCCAACAGATCACATACAACTCGATCCAAATTGAAATACTATCAAATTGAACATATCTTTCTATATTTCAAAACTCTAATTTTCATACCTAATTTTCCTTACAAATACATTCCACCTATGTTATAATAACTCACACCACACACAGTTCCCTCATTCTTATACCATTCTGCTATATATTACTATTCTACTATATAGTAATATTCTGTTATTCTAATATATGACAACTAGATACAATTTTGTTGATGACATCAGCCCCGTCAAAGAGACGTGGAAGATAAATGTCAGAATAATTAGACTCTGGAATATGCCTAGCTTTAACAATGCTGACTACGTAAACAGCATCGAGATGATGTTATTGGATGGCAAGGTATATATTCGTACGTCTTACCATTTACAACTTTTAATTTACATCTTACCATTTATAACTTTTAATTTTATAGGACGACAAAATACAAGCAAATATCAAAAGGTCACTTCTGAATAAATTTCAATCACTGCTCAAAGAACATAAAGTTTTTGTTATCACCAACTTCGTTGTCGGACAAAATGGTGGTTCTTACAAAGCTACCAAATATCCATACAAAATAAATTTCCTGTATTCCACCTCATTGCGAGAGTTGGATGACGCTTCCATTCATACGTATGGATTTCAGTTTATTCCATATGATCAAATACTATCAAACAATCTTGATGACTCCTACTTAATTGATATATTTTACACTCATTTTTCTGTTTTAATTTTTCTGACATTATTTTTTAAACATACCTATTTCTACTACTTTTTGCTCAGATATTATTGGACACCTGACTGCCATTGGAAGTGTAGAATTAAGCACCCACAATGGTAAACAAAGTAAGAGAGTTAATATTGAATTAACTAATAACAGGTAAATTTTAAAAATTCCATTTAAAATACTTTTATTTATATGTATTTTTAATTTCTATTACTAACTCATTATATTTTTCGTAAAGCCATAATGTAATGACCTGCACCTTGTGGGATGACTTTGCAAACCAAATTTCCTCATTTACTGAAACAGAAAGCCAAGATCACATTATAATCATTTTACAATTTGCAAAAATAAAGTTCTAGAAAGGTATTTTCAATTTATTGCATTTAAATTACGACATCTCTCCATATATATGGTCATTAACTATACATACTAGCACTGTGAATACTAGGTACAACAACATTGTCAAACCCAATGTTTGGCTCTAGACTTTTGGTAAATGCAGATTTCCCTGAGGTTCTTAATTTCAAGAATAGGTATATTTCAAAATTCTTTTTACCCTAATTAATTTTTATTACTACTACATTTAAATTTTTATTTATTTACACCTCTTTGTTGTCTGCCTGAATAACAACAGCCTTGGTGTTTCAAGCAACAATATCACTGCAATAAATCATTTATCCAGCCAGAGCACATTGTCTATTACAGATGAATTCTTACAAAGCTTTGATAGGAAAACTATTGATGAAATACGAGATGCTACGGAGGTAATACATTTTTTTTAACACCCTACTTTTCCATCACATAAATACATTGTTTTCTTATTTACTTCTATTGTTTTCCTATTAAAAAATTCAGGAGTCAACGTGTGTGGTACTTGCTACTATTATTTGCATAGAAACCGAATACAATTGATTCTACAATTCATGCAAAAAATGCCGGAAGAAAGTCAAACCTGAGAGTGGAAAAATAAATATTGTGACTATGTCAAGTCTGTTATACCAAGGTATAGGGTCTAATCTAACTTATGTTCATACTATGCCCAGTCTTTTATTACTTTCTAACTTGGTCAATCTAATTTTTGGTTACAAATTCAAAGTTCAGGTAAAAGTAATGGATAATACATCCCGTGCATCTTTTGTTCTTTTTTGATCGTGAAGCCCAACAAATAATAGGAAAATCGGTAAATCATTATCATCATCATTATTACTTTTCTATGCAATTTGCTAATACTGTGAGCGACTATATAATTGCCCAAAATGGATTAAAAAAAATACCTCATGAGGCAATGTATTCGTTCTTTGACGATAACAATGAGTTATGTATGCCACGGTGCTATACTGTTATGTTTTTGGACATTCTGTTTGTACATATTGACATGAACATCCAACATAATTATTAATGCTCATGGTTTTCAATTTCAGCATATAACATGATTTTCATCAAGTTTTGAGGACCTAAATTGAGCCATTTTTTCAATGTTTCCCCTTTCAATTGCATTTTAGAATTATGGTGGAACCTGTAAATGTATATGAGACATGGAATAATTATTTGCGATTGCATCTTCTTCTTATATTTTAATTTATTAATTATATAAATAAATTTATAATTAACAAAATAAATAAACCCGCTGCAACGTGCGGGTTTATTGCTAGTTAGAGAGATAAAACAGACTAAATGTACTTAAAATAAATACTTAAATTAAGATAATAAATATTTTACCCTTTAAAAGCTCACATTTTTTAGTAACAAACTAGATCTTCTTTTATTTTTTAATTTTTTTTCCAAACTTAAATATACTTGTGAATGTGTGACTTTTCCAATTGTTACTCCATATGTCTCAGTATAAATTCCATCCATAAAATTTTCGGATCTTTTCTGAAATTAATAAGTTTTAAAATATATGCAAAGAGATCGGTGAACATAATAAATTTAATATAATTTGTAATAATCTCAAGGTTTTGCAATTAAATATATGTTTAATTACAGTATTATTTCAAAAATAATGAATTTAATCATTAAATTAATATAAAAAATCATTGTCATAGAGTGAAGGGAAATAATTAGTTTTCATGATAATATTAATTTAAGTGTATTTAAGTAAAGAGTAATGTTACGATAATAAAAGATGATTAAAAATTAGATACAAAATGATGTATTGAATTATAAATAATATATGTTTTATTATATATGAGTGAATCTAATAGTTATTACTAATAATTACAATTTATCTTTTTTAATGGGTTAAATACATATATGACCCCAAAGTATGTACCTTTTTGCACTTTATACCCCCGTGTTTAAATGTTTTTATCCCGCTACCCAAAGTATCGTTCAGTAAATATTTCGGATCATTTTCAGCCTTCCGACCAATGAAATTATGACACATTTAAGCATAGGGTCCGAAAATGTTTACTAAACGGTATTTTAGACAACGGGATAGGAGCATTTAAATATGGAGATACGACGTGTGAACGAGTATATATTTCGGGATTGGATATGCAATTAACCCTTTTTTTATATATAATTTTGTGTCACTAAAAGTATTTCTCAATTTAAGTAAACTTATATTTTTTAGTGTGTAAAAATATTATTTTACCATTTAAAAACTCACATGTTGTACACATGATCAATTTATTTTGGTCAAAATTGGTCAAATAGAATGGTTTTGCAAAAATATAAAATGTTAACTATGCGATTACAAAAATTAAAATATTAGCGTTTATATTACATCTGAGTATAAATATAAGGGGACAGTTTTACAATTTACTCAAGTTACATTTATATCCTCCCTTTTATGTTGAAGATAATATAGTAATAAGATATTTAATTAACAAAAAAAGAAAGAAAAGATATTTAACACTATATATCTCTCATTTTCTCTTTCCTTCCCTTCCCGTGGAAAACTACAAATAAAATCTTTTCTCCACCTATATCTTCCCTTCTCTCCCGCTCCTCCAAACTCACAGACAACATTAGTGACCCAACAGCAGTGTCTGCCTTATGTAGCCAGCCTTCTTTCTTTTTTTCTTTTATCCCTTTTCCTGTGTTGGAGCAAATTCGAGAGTCTAAATCTTAAATTGTAGTATATTTTTTTTTGCTACGTTAGGATTATATAAATGAAGATAAGAATTAAATGATTCATTTTAACGAAATAAAAAAATTTATGTTAAATTATTTTATTAAAATAAAATGAATCGTTCTTATTTTTTTAAAATTTATGATTTTTTTTTTTAAAAATATAAAATAATTTATTTTAATTAAAATAACATAAATTATTTCACTGATTATTCTATTCCGATGGAACAAGGTGGATGTTTGGGGGAGCGTAAGTATCTGTCGGCAGTTCATGAATGACAAAATAGTCTTTTAACTATAAAAGATGGCAATAAGTCTACTTTACCCTTTAATGAATGCCAGCTGCGTACATTAATACATCCGCAGTGCTGGCTGTATCCATATCTCTGTTCTTTTACCCTTGCTAGGAATTTTACGAAGTGTTGGGAACTCTTATAAAACTGTAGAGAAACTTAAATCTTCTATATAACAAAACATGAAACAAGGGTATTTTGGACAATTTAATAGAGTGATTTGATTGTTATATGCAATTAATCCTCGGCACACTTTTTGCAAATACACAACACGGTCAAATTGAATAAAAAAAAATAACCATTTTGCCTAGCCTCAGTATTTTGGTGTTTATGTTGTGGACTTTTGTATACATGTAAATCTTAGAAGGTCAAGTGAAATAATTAACCTTTCATATTTTTTATCTAATAATTACCAGAATGTTAACTGTTGCATTATTCTCCACAAATACTTGAGCCCATTTATGGACCACATGAAGGTCCGCTGCCTAGATAAACCGCACAAGGATAAAGTGTCACTTCCGCCTAATAATTTCAATCAACTTTCTCGAACTTAAGTCGGAACAATGTAATAATGGCACAGAAAAGTTCAATCCTTTATGAGACTTTAGTAAACTAATTTAGTTTGTCACCAAAAATATCATTTGCTTTCGGCCTAATTGATTAATTTGTGTTAAATTATTATGTATATTCATAAAAGAGTCATATTTTTCAGTTTAAGAAAAAGAAAAATGAGAATTTTTTTCAACTTTCTAAAATAACAACTATATATTTGCTGAACTATATTAGACCCCCTAATTATGAAATTCTCAACTAAAAGTCCATATTATTATTGAAAAAGTTAGGTCATTAATTAGCCTCCCCAACTTTTGTCCGTAAACGATCCAAACAGAACTAATTTAAGTTGTACCCTACCTCAACATATCACTCGAATGATTGATAGAGTAAATACTAAGAAAAAAGTAAATAAAAAGGTGGGATTAGATTATTACTCTCAAACAAGTCATATAGAAGTGTCAAGCTATCAGCTAAATACATATTTGTTCCGATAACATAAACATTATTATGAGATTATCAAACAGCCCAAAACAATACTAATTTTGTGTAGTCTTTCCAAGTGAACAAGAAAATGAAATTAAGCTTTTTAGGGTCATCAAATCTCATGAACCTTGAAAGGAATTTATTTACATAATTAAACCTAGGTAGGCTAGTTCTTTGCATATGTAAAATCTCAATATATATCTACCGGATTCTCACAAAGAAAATGCTCAATTCTTGACCAGTTGCACCATCCGGATTAATCATATACCACGCTTCTGAATCTTTCGATCCCACTCTCCGGTCAAATCTCGCCCTCATGTAGGTCAACTCGCCGTCGGTGGCCTCCTTGTGATCGGACGGCCCCGGAAGAACTCCGGCGCCCATAGACACTCCCCTAAGTAAATGCATAACATGTATTTCATCATCAGTCATTTGATTCCTCCTTATAGAGTAGCCATATTTTCTACCATTACAATAAACTGCCCACACAAATTCTTCGAGCACTTTTTTTTTATGAGTCTTGGTTTCACTTTCTAGGGCTAACCTAACTATATCAGATGCCATTTCCTTATGAAAAGCGCTTGTGAGCATTGGTAGCTCAATAACAAAGATTGGTAGGCGGTGAGGGTCTTCTTGTATGGCTAGGGTTACTCGGCCTTTACGATATCCGAATAGGGTTCCCGTGGTGGCATTATCGGTTAGTAGGGCTTTTTTTGGCCGGCCTAATAGCGCGACCATTTTGCAGCCTGTGGTTAGCATGGGGAGGAGCTTGAACATGCGGAAGAGGCCTCCACCGGAGCTTTTTGAGGGTCTTTTTTCACGGGTGGTGTGTTGGAGGAGGGATATTAGGGCAGGGTTTTCCATTTGGTGGAATGGGCTGGAATGGACTGGTGGCATTGCGGGAAAGGAGTTTTGTGTAAAGGGTTTGGAGTTGGGAGAAGTTGGAGTAAGGGTATGTTTAGGGACGTGTTTGAGAAAATATATATAGATAGGTTTTGGGATAGGATAAAAAAGGAGTTGGGAAGCTTGTTGATTGAGTTGTCCTTGGAATCTTTTAGCTAGTGACCCCTCAAGTTGGATTGTTTGGAGGGAGAAAAATGAATATATATATATAAATAAATTCATGGGATAGGGAAATATTTAAGCAGATCCTGATTCACTGAAGTTAAAATTTGTTAATCCATTAGTCAATGCTATATAGAAAAATGTTACATCTGTATAACAAATAGTTGTATACTAATGGCTTCTGATATTTAATAATACAATCTTAATTCGCTATATACACAACTAATCAGGAAAATGGTCAATCGTAATAACAATTAGATACATGAGATAAACTCTTGAAAAACAGTTATAATCCCAAAGTAATAATAGAATATGTAGATCTAACTAGTTTTTCAATACAAGCAAATAAATAACCAGCTGTCATGACAACGCTACACCCAGATCTGAATAATCTATCTTCAATAAGTCAAGCACCGAAAAAATTCTCATGAACTAAAAAAATCTCCTAATGGAGAAAGCAAACTCTCAAGAGATGATAATGAAATCCACTTACAATGAGAAAGAAATCAGTCATAACATGGAGAAAACAAGTCCCACAAAAGAAAAAAATAAACTCTACAAAAATGGATAAATTATTAGAGAAGAGAGATTTAGGGGATGGTCTCTCCAAAATAAGGAGAGCTCTCCCCAGATCTAAGATGGAGGCTAAGATTTTTGTCCAGAGAATAGAAAGAAAAGAAGAGGAAAAAAAGAAGAAGAGAGCTCTATCTTAATTTGCTATATGAATGCATAATTTTCCTACATCACTGACAGATTGATCGACAAATTTTAATTTCCCTTAATCCACGCCCTACTAAACCAAGGTTGATGTGACCAAGTTTAGTGATGAAAGGAGTGGGGGCTTGAATGTGATAAGATAAGGGTGGTGAGACTGAGACCAGTAGTGGGGGAGTTGAGGAAGAAAAGAAGAAAAGAAAACCAAGTAAAAAGATGGAAAAAGGTTTGGCATGTGCTTCTCTGATCATTTTTCTTGATGGGGTATCAACATATAACAACACCACTTGCTTTATGCTTTTTTGTTTTTCCTCCTTTCAATTTCAATTCCTATTCCTATTCTCATGGCCGGCCTGCCACTGCCATCAATAGGTGCAACTCATCTAACCGTAGACATTTCCCATTGAGTTGTCATATGGGGAAGTTCACTTTAGCTCAATAGAGTGACTCTCCCTCTCTATCACTCTCAACATCTTAAATTCCCATTTTCTACCATTAGGCCCTACTGTGTGTGTATATATATATATATATATATATATATATATATATATATATATATATATATATATATATATATATACACACACACACATAGAGTAAAGTTCAAGAGCATACCTTCTTAAAGAATATATCTAACATATCCTCTTTAGCAACGGACACGACGACGGTTTGGTCCGTCGTTATAAATTCGTCCGTCGCTAAAAACTTTAGCGACAGACGAACCTACGGTGACGGACCAAACCGTCGTTAAATGAGATATGCTTAGTATGCTCTTTAAGGGGGTATGCCCTTGAACCCAGTCATATATATATATATATATATATATATATATATATATATATATATATATATATATGGGGTATCTTAATTATTCCAAATCTAATTTATTTATTTCAAAAGATTCGTCGAGATATCAAATTTATTTTGTGATTATATATGTTCCTGAGGGTAATTTGGGAAGATCGCAACTTGCAAACACATGGGATATAAGAAATAGGAAAATTAATGCTTCATATTCAAAGACGAACTCTTTGTGGTCTACTGAACACGGATAATAAAAATGATCAAGTTTATGATATTTACAATTATGGTGCCATATATACGTGTCTAGACCCGATGAGTTGACTCTGGGAGTATGCTCCAAGTGAGAAAAAGACGAAGGAAATTTTGGGAATTGGAAAGAAAAGTATCACTGATTTAGTAATTGAAAATTAAATCAATTACTTACAAGTGATTAATTTCTTTGACGAAATTCCTTTTGCACTCATTGTTGAGAAAAATATTCTATATGGTGCTGTTTATAGTCATATGATACCTTAAGATCATTTATATGTTGTCATTTTAATATATATAGTAAAAAATTTACTGTATATACTAAAATAATAACATGTTAGTGATTTGAAGTACCACATAATGATGTTCCAGGGCCATTGAATATTTCTTCATTGTTAGAGCCACCAAGCTGAAAATTATTGTTGTACAATTTCTTTCTATAAAAATATATGAGCATTTATGTAGGTTTTAATGTTTTAAACTAAAGTATATATAAATGAATTGTTGGATAAGATTGTTGATGCAAGAGCATCTGAGCTTGATCATGCCGATCTGCCAAATAGCACATTAATGGCCCTACAGTATCTGGAGAAAGCGGATCGGGACAAGGTAAAAAGGCGCCGATGTCCTCGGGCAAGTAAGTTAGGATCGGTTCCTTAACCTTGAGGTCAGGGCCGAGAATGATCTTCGGGAATACTCATGATCTTTGGGAATACTTTTCAAGGATGTCTCTTCGGGAACGACTTCAGTTAGGATGTCCCTTCGGGGAAAACGACTTCAGTTAGGATGTCCCTTCGGGGATGATTTCAGTTCTTTATTTTATTTCCTTTTATTTTATTTCTGGGCATATAATCTAGCTATTAATCATTAGGTGTCACATGGTAAGTGCACGTGAGTTGGTTACTAAGGTTTAAGGAAAGATAGTGACAGATATTGGGGACCAGCTACGTGGCAGGAGAGAGAAAGATTTGACAGAATCTGTTAGTTACCTTTTTTTAGTATTTTCCTTTTTAATATGTCCTTTTCTGTATTTTCTTTCTTTGTGCCCAAGTTTTGATTCAGTTATATATACCCGGCTTGTGGATATAGAAAAGAGAGTTGAATTTTTGATATAAACTTTTCTAAGAATTCGAGTTGAGAGTTTCTCCTCTTGTTTCTTTTGGTGAATCTCTTGTATCTTTACCTGTAGATTTATATTAACTTAGCCCGCAGGATAATCACTATCCCGCCCCGGCGTCAGTTGGTATCAGAGCTCATCGTTCACCTAGAAGTTAATATTCACCGGTTTCAATGGCTAGTAGTCGTGGTCGTGGTAGACGTGGACAGGTTCCGACTGATGAAGTTCCCCACCGTGATCGCAACGTTCAGGAAGTGATGATTGAGGATTTACAGAGACAAGTTGCAGAGTTAACCCAGCGTCTAACGACGCGAGATCAAGGTCGTCGAGAGCGTGTTCTGACTGAGGAGGCTCCACACCTTAATCGCCACTATCAGGGTCGTCATGGGCAGTTTCCAGATGAGGAAGTCCAACACCCTATGTATGAGGTAGCTGATACTGATGCTGATTCCAGTTTTGATAATCCTTATCATAACCGGAACCAGTTCTGGGAACGAAGAGGTCAAGACGATTATCGTCGGGATCTGGGTTTCAAGGTGGATCTACCGGAGTTCTCTGGTACGCTTCAAGCGGAAGGGTTCATTGATTGGATGAATGAAGTAGAGAGAATCTTCGAGTATAAGGAGGTTCCAGATGCTATGAAGGTGAAACTGATTGCCATCAAGCTAAAGGGCAGAGCATTTGTTTGGTGGGAACAGTTGAAGAAGTCAAGAGCAAGACAGGGAAGATCCAAGATAACTGAGTGGGAAAAAATGAAGAAGAAGATGCAGTCTCACTTTCTCCCCTTCGGCTATACTCAATCCCTGTACAAGCGCTTGCACCTATTAAGGCAAGGAGTCAGGTCAGTAGACGAATACACTGAGGAGTTCTACCAGTTAATCGCTCGTAATGACCTATCTGAAACAGAGGAGCAGTTGGTGGCAATGTATTTAGGAGGGTTGAAGCAATCTCTGCAGGATGTGCTTAGCCTTCATTCAATATGGACTGTGTCTGAAGCCTACCAGCGAGCACGTGAGGTCGAGCAACAACAGAGCAGAAGGCCGATGCCCAGAGGCCTCCCCAGTAGTAGACCGACCCCACCACCTCAACAAGCACGTCCGGCACCAACCCAACCATAGGGTAATGTCAGATCTACTATTAAGTGCTTCAGATACGGAGAACCAGGACATCGGGCAACCGAGTGCAGAAAACCTGCTAACCAGAAAGGCAAAAATCTTCTAATCGGGGAAGAGGTAGAGGAAGCCGAGGAGTTCGGCGAGCCTATATATGATGACTATGAAGAGGATGACGTGTTGTATGGTGATGGTCGAGAGACCTTAGTTATCAGGAAGAGCTTATTGACCCCTAAGGGTGATACCGATGATGATTGGTTGAGAACCAATATCTTCCACACTACTTGCACCGTAGCCGACAAGGTCTGTAAGATGATCATTGACAGTGGAAGTTGTGAAAATGTGGTTCCGAAGAGGCTGTTCATAAATTAAGCCTGAAGACGGACCAACACCCAAAACCATACAAGCTTTCATGGCTCAACAAAGGGAATGAGGTAACTGTAGATAAGAAGTGTCTGGTTTCATTTTCAATTGACAAAAAGTACTTCGACAATGCTTGCTGTGATGTGGTTTCCATGGATGGTCATGATGGTCGGAAGAACACTTACTCCCTTAGCATCAAAGGAAAGAAGATTGTGTTAGCCCCACGTCGGGAAGAAGGAAGTTCGGGTCGGTCAAGTAATCATCCCAATTTGTTATCCATGAAAAGGTTCTTACATGAGGTCGGACAAGGATTAGTGTATGCCTTGATTCCTTGTGAAAACAGTTCATCAGATAGCCACACCGAAGTGCCAACCGACGTTCAGGAGTTGTTAACCGACTTTGCTGACCTTATGCCCGAAGAGCTTCCATCAGGGTTACCGCCGATGAGGGACATCCAGCATCAGATCGATCTTATCCCAGGATCGAGTCTACCGAACATACCAGCTTATAGACTCAGTCCCAAGGAGTCCGAAGAGCTACAAAGACAGGTGGTCGAGTTACTGGATAGAGGATACATTCGTGAAAGTATGAGCCCGTGTGCAGTGCCAGCTTTGTTGGTACCAAAGAAGGATGGTTCGTGGAGGATGTGTATAGACAACCGAGCCATCAACAAGATTACTATGAAGTATCGATTTCCGATCCCACGTTTAGATGACATGTTGGATCAGCTGTCAGGAGCCAAGATCTTCTCCAAGATCGACCTCAAAAGTGGCTACCATCAGATCAGGATCAGACCAGGAGATGAGTGGAAGACAGCGTTTAAAACTCAACACGGGTTATATGAATGGATGGTTACCCCCTTCGGGTTATCCAATGCTCCGAGCACATTTATGAGGTTCATGCATCAAGTATTACGACCATTCATGGGTAAATTTGTTGTCGTATACTTTGATGATATTCTAATTTATAGTTCGAACCGAGAAGCCCACCATGAACACCTCCGAGCTATCTTTGAAGTTTTGAGAAAGGAGTGTTTGTTCATCAACCAGAAGAAGAGTTCATACTTCACTACTTCTGTAAATTTTCTCGGTTTTGTTGTATCAATTGAGGGTGTGCATGCAGATCAATCGAAGGTAGATGCCGTTCGGGAATGGCCAACCCCAAAGAATATCCATGATGTCAGGAGTTTCCATGGTCTGGCTTCCTTTTACCGACGGTTCATCAGGGACTTCAGCACCTTGATTGCACCTATCACAGAGTGCCTTAAGGATAGGGAATTTCATTGGTCGGAAGAAGCCGAAATCAGTTTTCAGCTAGTGAAGCAGAAGATGACCGAAGCACCAGTGTTAGCACTCCCTAATTTTGACAACGTGTTCGAAGTGAACTGTGATGCATCAGGGATCGACATCGGTGGAGTATTAAGTCAGGCGGGTCGGCCAATGGCATTCTTCAGTGAAAAGTTGTCAGGATCGAAGAAGAATTACTCTACATATGATCTGGAGTTCTACGCCCTAGTTCAGTCTTTGAAACATTGGCGTCATTACCTGATACAGCGGGAGTTTATTCTCTTTACCGACCATGAAGCTTTGAAGTATATCAATGGTCAACATAAACTGAGCCGAAGGCATGCCAATTGGGTGGCATACTTGCAGGAGTTCACCTTTACACTTCGTCATCAAGCAGGAAGTCTAAACCGTGTTGCCGATGCTCTCAGTCGACGAACAGTTCTTCTTAGTACTATGAGCAACACAATCACTGGGTTTGAAGTCCTCCCTGATATGTATACAGGAGATCCTTCCTTCGGGAAGATAGTTCGGGAAGTGACTGAAGGTCAACGATGTGATTTCGTCCTGCACAATGGTCATCTATTTAAGGGGTTTCAACTATGTGTAGCAGATTGCTCGCTCAGACAACAGATAATTAGTGAACTTCACAATGAGGGTCACTTCGGGAGAGATAAGACACTAGCCCTAGTCTCGGCTAACTACTATTGGCCGAATCTGTCAGGTGATGTGACTCGCCATGTTGAAAGATGTTATGTCTGTCAGAGGTCAAAGGGGGTACTCACTAACGCAGGTCTATACACTCCCTTACCCGTACCAGAAGCTCCATGGATGGATGTGAGCATGGATTTTGTGTTGGGTCTGCCTCGAACTCCGCGATCCATTGATTCTATCTTCGTGGTAGTAGATCGATTCTCGAAAATGGCTCACTTTATTGCGTGTCGAAAGACCATGGATGCTGACCGAATTGCCAATCTTTATTTTCGGGAAATCGTCCGATTGCATGGAATTCCAAAGTCAATCACCTCTGATCGGGATACTAAGTTCGTCAGTAACTTCTGGAGAAGTTTGTGGGGAAAGTTCGGAACCACGTTGAACTTCAGTAGTGCTTATCATCCTCAGACCGATGGTCAGACCGAGGTGGTGAACCGCAGTCTGGGAAATCTTTTGAGATGTCTGGTAGGGACAAAACCGAAGCAATGGGATCTGGCTTTAGCTCAAGCCGAGTTTGCTTACAACAGATCTAAGAACAGAACTACAGGGTTGAGTCCTTTTGAGATAGTTTATGGCCAAAATCCATCAGGAGTTCTGGATTTATTACCTATTCCCAGGATCGGACTCGTGCATCCGAAGGCAGATGGGATGGCCGAACACCTTCGGACTATTCACGATCAAGTCCGTCTATCTATCATCAAGCATAATGCGAATTACAAGGATAAGGTTGACCAGCGCCGACGTCAGGTACTTTTTGAAGTTGGTGATTTTGTTTGGGCTGTTCTGACCCGAGAACGATTTCCTGTTGGGGAGTACAATAAGCTTAAGGATCGAAAGATCGGCCCGTGTGAGATCTTACAGAAGATCAATGATAATACCTATCGTCTGCGCATTCCGAGCCATTTACGGACTTCGGATGTCTTCAATGTCAAACATTTGAGTCCCTGCTTTGACGAACCCGACGACACTGATGACAACTCGAGGACGAGTTCTTTTCAACCCGGGGTGACTGATGCAGGAGCATTTGAGCTTGATCATACCGATCTACCAGATAGCACATTAATGGCCCTACAGTATCTGGAGAAAGCGGATCGGGACAAGGTAAAAAGGCGCCGATGTCCTCGGGCAAGTAAGTTGGGATCGGTTCCTTAACCTTGAGGTCAGGGCCGAGAATGATCTTCGGGAATACTCATGATCTTCGGGAATACTCTTCAAGGATGTCTCTTCGGGAACGACTTCAGTTAGAATGTCCCTTCGGGGAAAACGACTTCAGTTAGGATGTCCCTTCGGGGACGATTTCAGTTCTTTATTTTATTTCCTTTTATTTTATTTCTGGGCATATAATCTAGCTATTAATCATTAGGTGTCACATGGTAAGTGCACGTGAGTTGGTTACTAAGGTTTAAGGAAAGATAGTGACAGATATTGGGGACCAGCTACGTGGCAGAAGAGAGAAAGATTTGACAGAATCTGTTAGTTACCTTTTTTTAGTATTTTCCTTTTTAATATGTCCTTTTCTGTATTTTCTTTCTTTGTGCCCAAGTTTTTATTCAGTTATATATACCCGGCTTGTGGATATAGAAAATGGAGTTGAATTTTTGATATAAACTTTTCTAAGAATTCGAGTTGAGAGTTTCTCCTCTTGTTTCTTTTGGTGAATCTCTTGTATCTTTACTTGTAGATTTATATTAACTTAGCCCGCAGGATAATCACTATCCCGCCCCGGCGTCAATTGTCTAGTCGTGTGTGGGTGTGTGTGTGTGTGTAGGATGATTGGATGATTGTGATCACCATAAATCATCACGTTGATCCTCGTATTAATGATAGTTTTGTAACTAATTTTGTTAAGGATAATTTTAATATTTTACTAATTAAAAAAAGCCGTTTTTTTAATGCGAGTAAAAAATGAGAGTTAGATAAAGTAGATATTTTAAACTTTTAACATGTCACATTGTATCTATAACGATCACATATATTTAAAGAAATTTCTCTTAAACCAATGTTCAAAATTTAAAGATATTCCGTAAATAATATAAAGAAAAAAATTTAAAAATATTCCATAAATAATATGCAAGATATAAATTATCACTAACTATTACTATAGATAAAAATCAAACTCAAATTTGAAGCGAGATAAACAACGCACGAAGAACACCGCTACATATTTCTATATATAAAACTTTCCAGGGTAGATAGATAGGACCATGGATGGTATGACGAGTTATCTAAAACAATGCTGGCTATGATTGCTTGACCTTTAACCACACTTGCAAATAATTCTGTCCGGTTATATATATATATATATATATATATATATATATATATATATATATCATCCATAATAAATCCATTGCCTAATTGTACTAGGTAAGTAGGTATCCATATAGCTATTTGTGGGGGATCTATGGAGTACAGCCACACAAATAGTTCACCACAAAACAGAAATGGGGCACTGCTCATCTCTCTCTCATTCTCATTTAAGTCCCCTCCCTTCAGCAAAAAGTGTCATATTACGAAATTAGCAAATGTTAAAAGATTTATTAGCGCTAATATTTACTTGTAAAACAATAAGTTGTTCGTTTAATAATTGTTAAGAAACAATGATTTGAATCGATAGAACAAAGATTAACATGAATAATCTCTTTCCTTAAGAAGCCCTAAATTTTTTTTCATTAAGGACATATAATATATCTCTAAGATATGTGTCAAGTTCACAAAATTTAAATTTACTGTCATATATAGCAAATATATAAAAACTTCGCTAACACTGCTTTGTTATCAAGCCAAACCCACCAACACATGTGCCAAAATAAAATGGTTATTACTCTTTTCCGGCAAACCTTTCAAAAAAAAGACAAAAAAAAAGGGTTGGTAAGAGTTTTAATAGTCAAGTAATTAAACCTTTAAAGTTTTGTTTAATTCTTACCAATAATTGGCAGAATTAAAACAGTCCCATTTGAATTTTAGGTGCATTTAGTTTTTGACTAGTCCAAAAAAGAGAATTTTAGATGGTGTTGTGCCTTACGTCAGTGAGACCATTACCAAACCTTCTTTTTAGTACCTCAAGTAATAATACTATTTCATTTTTTTTAATGTGGGACTACAAAAATAGAGTTTTTTCAAACAACGTAAAACATTTTTAAATTTTCAACTTTAGGCTTAATTAATTAACACCTTATGATCGATTTCTATTCGAATCAAATTATATATGTTGTTTCTTGTTCTTCACATGAAGGACTATAAAACTACACCATTAACTCACTTAAATTATATATACTATTGAATTTAAATTAATCCCAAAAATGACAAAAATAATTGTTAAAGGTATTATTTCTAACAATAATCATAACATGAAAATAAAATGACGATAAATTTAAAGATTTTGTATCAGTTATTAATATTAATAAAAAAATTATTTAATTTTATAGAATTATTATTATTTTCAAGTGAGGCAATATTTGTAAAACAGAGAAAATATTATACATGTGCATGTGCATGTGCATGTTTAAGCAATGAAAGATACCAGAAACGTTTGTGTTCTATATATGTGAAAGTGGATAATGCTTACTTCACACCGTAGTATTAGGTGTTTATTTTTAACATAAACCTTTAAATCTTAGCGTAACGCACTTAACTGTTATTACAATTTTTAAATCAATCAACAAATTAAGAAACTATATAATTTGAATTATGAAATCATAAACATGGCAACCAGGGGCAGAACTATACACTGGGCACTAGATTTATTTTTTCCCCATGTATAAGGGCAGGGCAAAAATATAATTTAATAAATTTAAGGGGCAATTTTACGAAAAGGTTAAGATTTGGAGGGTTAAAAAAATTAAAATTACTTCTATTCTAAAAAATAAAAAAACTACACAACCTCACGCTCACTCAATTTTTTTTTTCTTCCCTCACGCATATCAAACGCCAAACAAATCAAACCCAGCCTTTGATTTGATTTTTCAGATTTGAGAGATAACTAAATTAGGATTTTTTGTTTGATAATTTAAGATTTGTAAATTTTTTGAGTTTGTTGTTAGCTAGGGTTAAATATACTTCATTTTTTAATTATTTTGTTATATTTTAGACTTAAAGAGGTAACTAAATTAGTTTTTTTTTTGTTTGAAATTTATTTGAATTATTGTGGTTTGGGATGAAATGAACTTTAAATTTTTTGGTGATTTTGTTATATGACATGATTTGGTTGTGTTTCTAACTTGATTTTGATGTATTTTTACTTGATTTTGTTTGAATATAAAAAATAAATTTGGTCAATTGAAATTATTTTCTTTCGGAGAATCGTTCAAATTGAGCTATGTCAAATAAGTTTCTAAATCTTAAAATTTTTAATGTTAAATAGATTGATGAACTTGCTTAAAAGTCAAGTAACAAGAATAAGACCGATTTGTATTATCAAATTTATTTGTTGTTAAAATTAGCTTTGGTTTTGTCGATTGCTACTGCTATGGTGAAAATAATATTTTCAGCGATAAATATTGTTAAAGTCATTCTTCGAAATCAAATGAGTGATATATGGTTAAATAATTATTTAGTTTCTTACAACAAAAATTATGTATTTTAAACTATTGATAATGAAGTTATCTTGCATCAAAAATAATGTATTTGTAAATATTATTATAATTAATTAATATTATGATTAATTCAAATTTTATTTATTTAATTTTAATAAAAAAATTAATTAAATTCATTGGATTAAATCCTAATTCCGTCCTTGATGGCAACTAATTATTAAGATGATTTCAAGACAAGTATTTACATTAATTATCACTGAAATGACATGAAATCTGGCTGCCGATTAGAATTCTAATGCGTAACTGCCAACATTTGGCTACAAATTAGAAGTTATCTGCCCGCCACGTGAGTTGTTGCTGAAGTTAGCATCAAGTGTTTATACGATGTTTACGCGACTCTTATAGGCTAAACCCATACCTAAATAATAAATAGAGGGTAATTAAAAGATGGCACACGTTCGGTTTTCTTTATAAATTGACGTGACTTGTACTTCTGCTGTGGGCCTGTGGCCTTACTTTTAGATATGTCAAATTTGTATTTTTTTTTATAAATTTTAATGAATATTTCCTTTTGTCCATCAAAAAATAAATAAAGGGTTTTGCCTACATAAACAAATTTTTTAAAGAAAAGTTCGTGTACGCAATTGCCTATATTGACTGCTGACTGAACTTTGTTAGATCTGCCCTTATATGACTTTTTGTATTGCAAAAAGAAAACTAACAGTTAAGTGTCGTTAGATTTTATTTTATTTTATTTTTTTGAACAAATAGTTCAAAATATTAAAATGTATTAAACCTTTAATTTATTAACAAAGATAAAATTTTTTTTATAATATTTAAAGAACTGAAGTACTAATTCTTTTAAATAAAATAATAGATAATAATAATAAAAAAAAAAGATTAATCGTAGAAATAATGCTAGCACTTTTATATAAATTTCTGAAATATAATTATATCTTCAAAATCATATTAGAATACGTTGATTTGGACCATTTATATTAAAATCGAATAATATATATATATATGTAAAAGGTAGTCATCTATCGTTACGGTGTGAACCATCTAGTTTTAGTTTCCAATTTGTTCTAAATTATTTAGATAGTGGCCTACCGACTGATTGAACAAACATATCAAATAATTAATCACATGTTTGTGACTAGACGCGAAAAGAAAGTTAGCAATTAATAACACTAGTAATATTAACGTACTTCCTGTAATATCAGTCACAAACAAGCAGCTGGTTTCCATTCTTGAGCGTGCTACAAGCGAGTTAGGTTTAAGTGATGCAACATATATAAAGCTACAAATACAAACTACCAAATCCACTTTAATCAATGCAAATTGGCCTCAAATCATTTGTTTTTGATGAATAATGGGTCAAAGAAATCAAAGTTCACTTTAAGCATGAATGCTACAGTTGTAAAAAGTAAGCTTTTCGATCCATAATTTGAAGTTTTCTAGTGACATTTGAAAGGCAATGAGGTTTTGGGATTCTGATTTCAGATAATTTAAAATAGATCGTTTATTTGAGTAGTTTATAAAAATAAATTATATTTTATATAATAATTTTTTTTATTTTAATATAACAAATATCATCCAAAATATAGCCATTTGTTATAAAAAGTGTAAATTATTTTATTAAATTATCTAAATAAATTATCCATTTTAAATTGAATAACCGATCTTGGGACATGTTGATCTATGGACTTTTTCAAGTTTACTTCAGGAACACTTCACATTTTGGGACCATATGTGGTATATGTAATTCTTTAAGCAAATCAAAGAAAGTGTGAAATGATGGTTTGATATGATCTGTTGAGTGTTGCCTTCAATTATTGTGTCTTTAATGGGTTGGTTTGACGTCATCATTAGAAAGAACTGGTATTAGATTGCAAATAAGAATACTTTGTTTACTACCGTATCTAAGCAAGACCCACACTATCTACTTAAGAAGAAAAGTACCATATTGTCAAAGCTATAATTAATCAGAGGCTCAACGAATAAGTTGTAACAAAAAATAATAATTTTACGTAAATTATAATTAAATATTATATATATAATAATTATTAAAAAATAAAATTTAATACCAATTTTTGTATCAAATTTTATCTATTAATAGTTAAGATTAAAATATAATATTATAAATTATATTTAAAATTATACACATACACTTATCCAACAAAAAATTGTCATAACTTTTAATTTGGCCGGTAAATTAGCATTCTATCTGTACTTCAAAAATTAGTTTAGATTGATTTTTTAATTAAATTAATTAATTTTAAAATTAAAAATTATGCATATTTATTTATATTTTTAAACTCATAAAAATTAAAAGTATTAGTATATTCGATATAGTTTTTTTTAGTATAACTATTACACCCGTATTTAATAAAAAATAGTATAAATTTTATTTATAAAAATAATCAATTTAATTTAAAAAGTCAAATTAAATTAATTTTTTAGGAACAGAGATATTAGTGATTGGGTGCTTCTAGGGGGACCAAAAGTTGTGACAGTTCCAATTTTTTTTTTTTTTTGACTTTTAAAATTATACAACTGTTATTATATATATTTAAATTATATATAAATAATTAAATTTTATAAAAAAAATTATTAAAATAAATACTATAAATATTTTTAAAAAAATAAAAAATTCAACCACAACTTTCGATCTTAAAAATCGATCCCCTAAATTTAGTGTGACGACCCCAAATCCGGGTTCTTTAACCTCGGGTTTGGTTCTCACTGTACAATACATAACAACAATGAAATACATATATTGTATTCAAACTTTGCGGAATAATACAAAAGGTTCCTTAATCAAAAGGCTACACTTCCCAAGGTCTATTACCTTAATCTTAACATTACATATCTTAAGGGAAATACAAAAGATTTACAACAGTAATTACATAACAGTAAACTAAACTAGCATGCAACTACTAAAATTAAGCATTCGCTTTCCCCTTGCCTTTATCCGATTTAGAGCTTTCGGGATTGGCTGAAATGAAGTCATGATATAGCAAGAATGAGCAACTAAATGGCTCAGCAAGTTTATAAACAACAATCATACGATATATCATGATGAAGGGAAATAACTTCAAGGTTTCAACAATAACAATTGTGAAAGATAACAAGAATCAATGTTCAATAAAAGAAGGAATTGACTCTTTACTGCTGAGTGGTCTTTAATGACCATGAACTGCTACTAAGGTAGAACAGACATACAATGTCTGACTCCTTGTTAAAATAACGGAACACTTGAGGGGATCAGTCCTCTCATGTCCTATGTATATGCATCACATTTAGTTTTCTTGCGCGCTGTCGGGTTTCCGACAAATAGAAATCCCCTTTAACTAGGATTGTTCTATCTCAGTCTTACTGTAAGAATCCGCACCAGCCAATGGTTTGGATAAGCTTTTATAATATTCAACTAAATGAATTTAACATGCATTTGTCTAGCCGAAACAATTAGCTTAGACGTTCTTAAACAGTTTGCAAAAGCACTATGTGCGAATACAATAATCAATAACGATGTGAAGTAATTTTCGATAATTAATTCACTCAAAGGTCTGTCAAATATCTACGAGTGTAGATACTTGCTCAACAATAATTGAATTGCTCAAAGTAATTAAAGTTGAGTAATAATTGCAACAATAAGTACAAGTTAAGGGTAGAAGACTTGCCTCGTGCGTCGTTTACTGCTAACCAACTTAATTTAACAATCCTTGAACGGACCTAATAATTAAATCAGTTTGATCTTAAATTAGTATCATATACTTGTAAGTATAATGACCTTTATAAACCTTACGAACCACATAATTATATAATTATGGGTATATAAACACATAAGAAACATTATCATTAATTACTTGATAATATTTCAAATACAAGGAACCTATATTAATTATTTAATATAGTTCATACACTTATATAATATTATTAACAATTTAATAATATTTTATTAGTCTTGTAGTATTATTAATCGTTTAATAATACATTATTAGCCTTCTAATATTATTAATCTTTTAATAATATTCTATCAATCACTTAACATTATTAATCCATTAATAACATTTTATTGTCCTTATAATATTATTAATCATTTAATAATATTTTATTCACCTCATAATATTATTAATCATTTAATAATATTTTATTTATTATTTAATATTATTAACTATTTAATAACATTTTAAATCATTATCTAATATTATTAATTATTTAATAATATTTTATTAATTATCTAATATTATTAATCATTTAATAATATTTTATTACCTCATTAATATTATTAACCATTTAATAATATTTTAAACATTATCTAATATTATTAATTATTTAATAATATTTTATTTAATATCCAATATTATTAATCATTTAATAATATTTTATTATCTTATTAATATTATTAATCATCTAATAATATTTTAAATCATTATCTAATATTATTAATCATTTAGTAATATTTTATTTATTATCTAATATTATTAATCATTTAATAATATTTTATTCATTATCTAATATTATTAATCATTAAATAATATTTTATTCATTTACTAATATTATTATTTATTTAATAATATTTTATTGACTTATTAATATTATTACTCATTTAATAATATTTTAATCTCTTACTAATATTATCAATCATTTCATAATATTTAATTACTTATTAATATTATTAACCATGTAGTAATATTTTAATACTCTTTAAATAATACCAAAAGTTAACTTTTAAATTGGGTTAACCTTAGTATTTAATTTAAACATTTAGATAGCATTGATTTACAAATAGACTCCATATAAATTTGTTTAATACCCAAATATATTCATTTTACACCTATTTCAACTTAATTTTTCAAAGAAAACTCGACCCGGATCGACCCGACCCGACCCGGACCGACCCGACCCGACCCGACCCGGAGCACCAAAAATCTGCTTAGCAGATTGTTCTGACGCAGCTGCGTCACTCCTGACGCGGCTGCGTCAGCCGTTTTGTCCGAAAGTCAACTGTTTGACTGCTCGACCCTCCGACGCTCCGACAGCCATAACTTCTTCATACGAAAACATTTTGGGGTGATTCTTAAGTCCATTCTCATCAGAATTTCCCCCTCTACAATTTCTCTTTAGAACACAAATCCAAATTCCAAACGTAAC
The DNA here is from genome assembly GCA_947179155.2 of Hedera helix. Taxonomy (NCBI): domain Eukaryota; kingdom Viridiplantae; phylum Streptophyta; class Magnoliopsida; order Apiales; family Araliaceae; genus Hedera; species Hedera helix. Next base: position 32,371,690 of record OX359268.1, on the reverse strand, counting down.
TAGACTCAAAATGGCTCTAAAGGCAACCTAGGGTTTTAAAATCAACATCATTTGCGGTAAAAGCCATCATTTCTTTGTTATTCATTATTTTTGAAAACTTCCAAAAGGTTTTATCTTTAAAACTCATAGATCTAGCTTTCTAGCCATAAAAATCCATTTTTGGATTTGTACATTTCAAAATACAACATCAAACATAGCATGCATGGTTAGGGTTTACCGGTAAAATTGTGTTACACATATTTCTTTAGCTTCTATGCATTTCTAACCTACCAAATCATGTTATAAACACATAGATCTATGAATATACATATATTACATAGTTAAATACATCTAGATCGTCAAAACGAGTTTTGATCGGTTAAAAATAGATTTTAACCGATCAAAAGCTTTCTAGACTACAAAAATGAAATAAGATGAAGTTTAGAGAACTTTTAAACCTTTGTGATTTGTTGGCTCTCCTTTTCCTTATACCAAAGTAGGTAGTGAAGCTTTGTGTCATCCACCAAGCTCAAGCTCTAGCTATCTTCTCACAACTCTCAAGTGTTTCTTCCTTTTCTCTCAAAAGCTCTCTATTTTCTCTCTTGTATTCTCTAGCAAATGAACTAACAAACTTGACACAAGTGTGGAACATCTTATTTATAGCCAATTTCTAATCCTTCATTAGCTCTCTTAATTCACCAATGTTGGTGAATTTAGAGCTTAATCTAGTTTACTATTTCATGGATGGACATTGTGATTGACTAGGTGATTGACTAGGGTTGTTGGCCAACCTTGTCATAGAGTGAATTAGAAGCAATCTAGGAAATCAAGCAATCCAAGTGGGGCCCTCAAAAATCTCAGCAAAAATGGATTATCCAAGCCATTTTTCCTTTATTTTTAATGCTAAAATGTGCATATATACATATATATATATATATATATATACATATATATATATATATATATTGACCAAAGTTTGACCTCCTATTGGGCTCCATCTTGGGCTTGGGAATAATTTCTATTGGGCTCATTCAATTAAATTGTTTGGGCTCAATTTATATCACACATTGGGCTAGCATTTAAATAACTATGCTATCTTTAATTAAAATAAGCATTGAGCTTGTTTAATTAATTATATGGGCTAGTAATTAAATTAATTACATGTGCTACTAGGTTAATATCTTTAACCTAGTTTATCAACTCATTTGGATTTAAAATATAATCCAATTAGATTTGCTTTAATTAATTATACACATTGCTTTAATTCTTTAAATAAATATACAAGCACATAGGTACATTTATTTAATTATCTAACGCAAAATTAATTAATACAAAAAGTTTAATTTCATTGCTAAATATTTATTAAGTATATTTACAATGACTAATGAAATTCGTGGTCATTACATTTAGTGTTAGTGAGTGATTTACCTGTCCACGGAACTCGTGTAATTATTATCCTCACAAGAGTCGGGTGGAATTTAGCTATTTTAGCAATTCATAGAGGTATGAATATTTTTGTCATTCGGATCACATCAACGTACTATGACAGTAATGTATTTGATTATTATATTTTTATGACATTTTACATCGTTAGCTTCATTCAATTACACAAGTTTAATAGTCCTTATGAGGGTCGGGCCGGGTTGTATTATTTTTTTATATAAATATTTGATAATTTTTTATTAATATATATTTATTATTTTTTATTGACATAATATATATATAATATTAATAATTTGAATCAGTATATTTTATTAGATAAATTTAGTGACATAAAATTCAAACACAAAATCAAACACTATATTCATCTCAACTATTAAAAAATGAGACATAATACGAATTTCAATGTCATGCTTCTATTTTTAATAGTTGCGATAGATGTAGTGTTTAAATGTTGTGTACTTATACTTATTCTATTTTATTACAATTAAAAATAATTTAATTACTTTTATCATTGTGTGAATATTAATAATTATAAATAATTGTCAAGATAAAACTTTTCATATTTCTACGTCCACATTTTGAGAAAAAGCTAATTATATTTATTTGATTAAAATTACATATAATTTTTAATAGTTTAAGAAAAAACTTTTCATAATTCTTACTCCATAGCAATCGATTGCTAAGAATATTATTCCAACAACTATGTCTTACATCGGCAGATCTAATAATGAAAGTCTTGGATATATTGTTTTAAAAGCCTTGCAGCTACAGGTTGTAGTGGCATGCCCACTCTGTTGCGAAATTACAATTACGCCCTCTAATTTAATACAAGCAAATAACTAAATAAGTTGCAAAATGACAGCGTTACGGGGTACCTGTCGCTATAACCTGTCGTGACAACTTAATATTCCTAAACGACAGTATGTTAATTAAAGTCATTTTTATTAATACATCATTAATACTAAAACGACAGCGTTTTATTAATACACTGTCACTACAGTTTGTAGCGGCTGGCTACGATCCCAAAACGACACCGTTGCAGGTTTTAATATATTTCAAATACGTATATACAAAACGACACCGTTGCAACAGCGTTTTAATGAATACACTACCGTTACAGCTTGTAGCGACATGCCTCAATTTTCGCAATACGACAATGCTTTACTTAAATTGTAGCATGAAATGGGGGCGTATGCCCTACTTCAGCAAACAGTGTGCCCTACTTCAGCAACCAATTTGCGATTTACAGCATATCTTTCACTTGTTGCTGTTTTTGAAGATAGAAAGAAAGAAGAGGAAAAACCAAAGATTATACACCCATAGTGCAAGGATTTTTTCACTTCTAATCGGTGCAATCATCCAAAATTGTAGTAAGATTATTTCTATCCATTTTTTATATATAAATATATACATTCGGATCTATTATGAAAGATGATACAAATAAATGTGCTTATGCTGTTATCATTTTGATTTTTGAGTTTTTGCCCTTAAAATAAACGGCATAAATGTATTTATAAAAAAAATGGCATAAATTCTTTATTGGGAATATGAAGTATGTTATTCATGTAAAAGCCAGCTTTTGTACAACATTGGAAATAGGCATCCTATATCAAGCATTGTGTATACATATATGCATGTGAAATTTTGTGATAATTATCTTATTTGAAATTATTGTTAAACGGTAGTATAAATAGTTGAAATATAATTGTTTTACATAGTTGTTAAAATCGTACAAAATGGTTTTATGTTGTTTTTGTTTATGGCAAAGATGGACAATTGGAATCCAGGGATAACTGAGTGTATTTGTGACGACCCCAAATTCGGGTTCTATAACATCGGGTTTGGTTCTCACTGAACAATAATTAATAACAATTACATAATTTGCATTTAAACTTCGTGGAATAATACAAAAGGTTCCTTATAAAAGGCTACACTTCCCTAGGTCGATTAACCTTAACATAAACATTACATATCTTAAGGGAATACAAAAGATTTACAAAAGAAAATACATATAAGTAATTAATCTAGCATGCATCAAGCTAATTCGTTAGTCCATAAATGCAGTTAGCATATTCGTTAGTCTAAACCACATCACCAGAAACTCATAATGACCATATCGAGTTCTGATTGCCGTCTTGGGTACAACCTCCTTCCTGAATTTCAACTGATAATAACCAGTCCTTACGTCAATCTTTGAAAAGTATTTCGCCCCTTTCAATTGATCAAAAAGATCGTCAATTCGTGGCAACGGGTACTTGTTCTTAATTGTTACTTTGTTCAACTCCCTATAGTCCATAAAAAATTTCATCGATCCATCATTTTTCTTTACAAACAACACAGGTGCTCCCCATGGAGAAACACTAGGCTGAATGTACTTTCTATCCAATAATTCTTACAACTGAACCATCAACTCCCTCATTTCTATCGGAGACATCCTATATGGTGCCTTTGATATCGATGTTGTCCCCGGTACTAAATCGATCACAAATTATGTCTTCCTATATAGTGGAAGACCTAACAGTTTATCTGGAAAAACATCCATGAACTCCTTAACTACTGGTATTTGCTCCATATCGGGATTCACCATTTAAGTATCCACCACATGAGCCAAATACCCTACACAACCTTTCTTCAACAACTTCTTGGCTTGCATCATCGTTAAACAAGAAGATTGTCTTGACGACTTGCTGCCGTAAAATACGACCTTAGACTTGTTTGGTGTCTTAAGGTGTATACACTTCTTCTGACAATCAATTACCGCTCTATGGTTAAATAACCAATCCATTCCAAGTATAACATCAAACTCCCCCAAACGTATCGGAATTAGATTCATTTTTAACTTATGACCCCTAATTTTAGTACAATAATTTCTATGTATATACTCTATAGGAATCACTTCTTTATTTGCAACATCTATATTCATTGGATTCTTTAGTTTTTCTTTAGGCAATTCTAATCGTCTACTGAAATCATTAGACATAAATGAACAAGTAGCACCCAAATCAAACAATACATAAGCATTTATATCATTAATCAGAATAATACTCGAAACCACATCTTTTGATTCCATGGTGTCTTGTACCGTCATGTTGAAAGTCCGTGCTATTCGTTTATTCTGTTGCACCGAGCCTCCAATGGTGAGTTTGTTGTTGTTTCCCTTAAATCCAGTACTTCCCCCGTTATTCTTCATTTTCGAACAATCCTTGAACTGATGGTCCGCAGCTCTACATGAGAAACAACCTCTCTTCTTTGGTGTGGGACAATTAGGAGCAATGTGCCCTTCTTGTCCACAGTTGTAGCATATGTTTCTCCCCTTCATACACTCCCCCAAGTGATTCTTCCCGCAATTGCTGCACTTATTTCCCTTTTTCTATTCGCTTCCTTGAGGTGTCCCCAAATTGTTGTTATTGTTATTCCATTTGCACTTATTCGGGTTACTGCCCCCACTGTTACCTTCTCTATTTCCTCCATCGCTTATTTTCTTGTTCCGTTCTTGATTGTGTTTATTTAGGGCTTCATTTTTTCCTTTTGCTATTATAGCTTTCTCTAGCAAAGTTGTAAAGTTGGTAATCTGAAGAACAGCGACCCTACTGTAAACCCATGGCTTCAGTCCCTGCTCAAACCTTCTTGCGCGTCTCGCTTCAGTGTCCACCTGGTGTGGAGTGAATCTTGTCAATTCATTGAACTTGGCGGCGTAGTCAAGTACGGACATATTCCCTTACTTGAGTTCCAGGAATTTAACTTCCATCTTGGCTTGCGTACTTTTCGAAAAGTAGTTCTCAAAAAATACTTCATTAAATCGCGCCCATGTGATAGTTCATTCTCCTGCTCTGTTCTGGTTGGCCTTCCTTCCACCAATAGTTCGCCTCCCTCTTCATCATAAAGATAGAAAATGAGGTCATTTGCTCCTCCACTACTCGAGCGACCTCGAATACTTTTTCCATCTCCTCTATTCAGGTCTGCGCTTCTATAGGATCAGTTGTTCCTCAGAATTCAAGTGGTCCTATTAGTTTAAAGTATTTGAAGTTTGCTAGTAGAGCAGCAGGGTTTGGTGCTCTAGCAGCATTCGCGTTACGTCCGTGGAATACTCCTATTAGCATTTTCACAAACTCTTGTACTAGGTTTGGCGGTGTCATCTCATCGTTGTTAACTAATTCTTTTACTCTTTGATTTCTCGGTAATTGTCTACGTGGCCTCATTTTCTATTTAAAGAAAATTTAAATAATTATAGTTGTTTCATCTTGTTACTTTCGTTTTGTAGCTTAAGTAATTTAAACTAAAGTTCAAATAAGCATCTCAACACATATAAACATAAACAGATCTGTATTTAGATTCATATGCTAAAACAGCAGTGCATAACATCTTACATCATAAGAATACTACTATAAATGCTACTATCCCAAAAATACTACAAAAGACGGGATCTAACCATAATCATATCCCACAACTTCCTTGAGTTGAGATTTACATCATACTAACTCTCTATCAAAATAAAAGTTGGGTTTCTACTGCATCTATATACCTACAACATAAATAAAGAAATCTAATACAACTAACGGCGCATCCCTCGACGAACAGCATCATCGTACTCCTTATCCCCCATAGCCATCACCACGCTCCTACTGATAGTGTGCATGAACTGGCCCTCCTCTGCTGGGTAATAGTACACCCTACTCTGCAATCTGCCAAAAGAAGAACGATAGACATAACTAATTCTATTGATCATCACCCTCTGCTCTCGAATCTCATCCTCCAGCTCTAGCATCTGCCCATGAGCAGCATTTCTCTGGATCTCCATCTCTACCCTATCCTCTGTTGTCTGTTGCCAATGGCCTCTAATTTCTTCCTTCTCTGCCTGTGTTTGCTGAACCTTCAGCTCAGCTGCTGCTAACCTAGCCTCCATCTTTGTCATCTTCTCTTTCAACTCCGTGTTCTCGCCAAAGAACTAATAAGCTGCATCCTTATACTGATCCTCCATATGCTGATGAGTCAGGTTCTCCTCCTCTAAATGTTGAACCCTATTCTCCAGCTCCTCCTTCCTCGTAGTCAGCTCCTCGATGATGTCATTAGCAGTGGTGCCCATGCCATCAACGTACTCAGTTGGCTCCTCGTCCTCCGACTCCTCAGACTCGGTTTCATCATCACTATATGGCCTTATCACTCCATCCCTGATAGCCTCCTCACGATCTCCCTCCTCTGGATCAGACTCTGGATCCTCTATCGGTGCAGCCACCAGCGGCTGTGCAGTATCTATATGGATATCAGTGTAAACTACCTCCTTAACAGTATGACTCAAATGTCCAATCTCAGGCATACTATAATCACACAAACAACACATGTTAGTACAGAAATAAAATATATTTATTGATGAAATGAAATGATATTTTATCATGTACATCTCGGCTCGATGGATTTTCTCAACCCACTTTCAAAAATACACAACATGATGAATCTCCCCGATTTATCTCATAACGCACTCGATATGAGTTTAGTACTAAGGTTATAACTTAGGTTTTGCAATCCTAACGTTTCTAACCTGCAACTCTGATACTAATTTGTCACGACCCCAAATTCGGGTTCCATAACCTCGGGTTTAGTTCTCATTAAACAATACTTAATAACAATTAAATACATAATTTGTATTTCAACTTCGCGGAATAATACAAAAGGTTCTTTATAAAAGGCTACACTTTCCAAGGTCAATTAACCTTAACATAAACATTACATATCTTAAGGGAATACAAAAGATTTATAAAAGAAAGTACATATAAGTAATTAATCTAGCATGCATCAAGCTAATCTAAGCTTTGGTTTTTCCCTTGCCTTTGTCTTGTTTAGAACATTCTGGCTTAGCTGAAATAAGTCATGATATAGCAAGAATGAACAACTAAATGACTCAGTAAGTTAAAGAACAAATAGCATAAGATATATCATGATGAAAGGGAAATTAACATCAAGGTTTTCAACAATAGATAACAATCATGAAAGAAATCAAGAATCAATTTTTCAATATAAGAATGGATTGACTCTTTACTGCTAAGTGGTCTTTAAGGATCATGAACTACTATTAAGGTAAAACATACGTATATATCTGACACCTCGAAAAACGTGGTACGCGAGGGGATCAACCTCTTGTACCCTATGTATATGCATAATATTCAGACATCTTGCACAAATTCGGTTTTCCGACAGATAAAAATCCCCCTTATTTAGGGTTGTTTATTCTCAGTCTTACTATAAGAATCCGCACCAACTAATGGTTTGGATAAGCTTTTAAAATATTCAATGTGATAAATTTAACATGCATTGTCTAGCTGAAACAATTAGCTTAGACTTTCTTAAACAGTTCTGGAATTAATGAACTATACATTTGTAAATGCACTATGTGCGAATACAAAACATTAATGATGTGGAATAATTTTAAAGAATTAAACCACTTAAAGTTCTGGTAAGTAAATACAAGTGTAGAGACTTGCTCAACAATAATTGAATAGGTTTAAAAAATTGCTCAATATAAATTTGAGTAAAGATAAAGAAAACTTGCTTTTTGCGTAGTCTACTGCAAACCAATTCAATTTATTATCCTTTGAACAAACCTAACACTTAATCAGTTTGATCTTAAATTAGTATCATAAACATATTCATATGATAACCTTTATAACTCTTACTTAACCACATAATTATATATTTACGGCTATACAAACGCTTAAGAAATATTATCATTTTATTGATAATATTTTAATCACATAAAACCTATATTAATTACTTAATATAGTTCAAACTCTTATATAATATTATTAATAATTTAATAATATTTAATTAGTCTTATAATATTATTAATTATTTAATAATATTTTATTATCATTCTAATATTATTAATCATTTAATAATATTTTATTATCTTGTTAATATTATTAATTATTTAATAATATTTTAATCATTATCTAATATTATTAATCATTTAATAATACTTTATTTGTAATCTAATATTATTAACCATTTAATAATATTTTATTCTCTTATTAATATTATTAATTATTTAATGATATTTTAATTATTATCTAATATTATTAATCATTTAATAATATTATATTCATTATCTAATATTATTAATTATTTAGTAATATTTTATTACTTTATTAATATTATTAACCATGTAGTAATATTTAATAATTTACAAATGTTATTAATCATTTAACAACCTTTTAATTATATATTAATAATATTCACCACTTAATAATATTTTATTTCAAGCAATACCAATAGTTAACTTTTTAATTGTGTTAATCTTAGTTTTTATTTTAAACATTTAGCTACTATTTAGTCACTAATAGACTCTCTTGCAATAGTTAATCTTTACTTAAATAGTGTAATTACCTTTTGTTAAGTTTTACAATGCCCGACAAGCGAAACTTTCAGTTCCGAACAAGTCTGGATCAAAAACATAATTTTTTTTCAAGCATGGGTGTAAAGACGCCGTCCCAAGGCATTTATGAGGCGTATCTACACCCATTAACAGAATCAAAAATGGCGAGGGCATCTAGACGCCGGTGTTCGGATTTTAAATTTAACTTTAACTTTGGCTGTCGGAACCTCTCTCAGTAATTTGGTCATAACTTTGTCATACGAAAATATTTGGAGGTGATTCTTTAGTCTAAATTCATTAGAATTTCATGATCTACAATTTTTCTTTAGATCACAAATCCAAATTTCAAACGGAACCAGACTCAAAACTATTCACAAGGACAAAGTGAAAACTAATTTCATAAATCCTTGGTTTTATTGGTTCAAACTTGAATAAAATAAAATCTACATATTCAAATGACACCAACTCAGTGTTGTTGTCTTTCTAACTTCTTGTTTTACAATATTTCATGGTTTGATCACATTTTTGAAAATGTTTTGACACAAAATTAATTATCGAACCACTTAGGGTTTCAAAACGACCGACTTTGCGGTAAAAGCCATAACTTCTTTGTTTTTCCATATTTTTGAAAGCTTCAAGTTGGATTTTCTTTAAAACTCATATATGTAACTTCCTAGTCATAGAAATTCATTTTTCAACTTGTACATTTCAAATTACAATATTAAATATCACATGATCAACTAGGATTTTACCGGTAATGTTCAATATGGACATTTCTTCTATTTTTATGCATACCACTCATACAAAAACATGATTTAAACATATCAGATCATGAATATACATATATAACATAGTTTAAGACTTTTAGATCATCAAAACAACTTTTGATCGGTTAAAAATATATTTTAACCGTTTAAAACACATATAGACTATAAAAATAAACTTAGAAATTATTAGAGCACTTTTTAACCTTAAGAACTTGTGTGCTCTTCTTCTTCTCCGTCCAAAGTATGTTGGGAAGCTTTGTGACATTCACCAAGCTCATTCTCTAGCTATTTTCTTCAACTCACAAGTGTATGATCTATATTTCTCTTAAGAAGTTCTCCCCTTTTCTCCTTAGAATTGCTTACAAATGACCAACCAACATAACTAAAGTGTAGAGCACTATATTTATAGGACTTTGCTAATCCATCATCAACTCTCCTAATCCACTAGTGTTGATGAATTAGTAATTAATTTGGATTACTATTTACTTGAATGACTAGTTGATAGACAAGTGGAATAACTAGGGTTGTTGGCCAACTATGAAAATGAGTGTAATTTAAGCAATATGAACAAACAAGCCACCCCATGTGGGCCCCCCTTCATTGCCAACAAAATGGAATTAAATTCCTCATTTTCTCTTTATTTTTATAGCTTATATATATATATATATATATATATATATATATATATATATATATATATATATATATATATATAACCATTGACCAACATTTTGACTTCCTATTGGGCTCCACTTTGGACTTAGGAATTAAATAAGTTGGGCTCATTCATTTAATTTGTTTGGGCTCAATTTATTTATTACATTAGGCTAACATTAAATAACCTATGATACATTTAATTAAATCAAGCATTGAGCTAGTTTAATTAATTACATGGACTAAGGTTTAATTAATTACATGGACTATTGGGTAAATTAATTTGACCTAGTTTAATACCTCATTTGAATTTAAAATATAATCCAATTAGACTTGCTTTAATTAATTATAACACATTGCTTTATTGCTTTAAATAAATATACACATACATAAGAATATTCATTCAATTATTTAATGCACAATTAAGTAGTACAAAATTTTTAATTCATTATTAATTATTTAATAAATATAATTACAATATCTAATAGAATTCGTGGTCATTACAGTATTGAATGACCAAATAAATCACATGTCTGAGGATGTATATAATGGTATAGATAGGGGAAATTTATCATCATTCCAATTAACGGAACGAGTGTACCACAAATGGAACTTAACAACATTCTAAAAAAATCTCCTAGATAAGTGTGATTTTGGACTTTTTAAAAATGAGACAGTTGTATACCAAACTGATCTTGGTCTAGTGGCCACTCTGGTAGAGAGATGGCGGTTAAAGACCAATACTTTTCACCGAAATCGTGGGAAAATAACAATAACCCTAGAGAATATACATTTTATTTTTGGCTTGCCAGTGGTTGGCAAACCCTTAACTTATCTACTGTTTGACACCCCAGTTGTATATTTTAGGGAATATTTTGGGCCTAAACTTGTTGCTTAATATCAATAATAGTAAATAAAAAAAAGGTTCTATCTCACTAGTTTGGCTCCAAAGAAAATTTTCAGGTTGCCTTTCCAAAGTGATTAAGGAAGTTTTAGGACGATACATAAAGGCCTACATTCTTTGGTTGTGTGGAGTGGTATTGTTCCTTGCTAGGCCCAAAAATACTATCCATCCTAAGTATACGTATTTTTTTGCCAACTTGGAAGATTATGTTACTTATTATTAGGGTGCAGCTGTATTGGGGTATTGTATAAAGCATTATATACAACCGGTAGGAAGGGGTGAAGTATATCAATGGATGTGTCACATTGTTATAAGTTTAATTTGGGCTTATGAGCATTTACCAGTTGAAAGGCTTTCCCTAGACCACAGTCAGAGTTATGGTTACCTCGGGCCACAGATTGGGCATACTCTAATACCTACTTTTATCTTAATAAATGAGACAGTCCCCATCACCATCTTACATTTTATCGAGGGGATTCAGATGTGCAACCTTCGTGGCAGGTAGTTTAGCGCCCCTACATGAGGTGGGATGATAGCTTGAAGGACCATGATTTTGAGGGGATATTATTTTGATCCGCTAGAATCCCATTGATTCTCTTTGACATTGTTGAATATCAGATGTCGGACCGGGTCATGAAACAGTTTAGGTTTCTACAAGGTATACCCTCTCAGGCTGAAATTCACGATACCCTTAGAATGAATAAGGAACATAGATTTGATGTTGATAATTACATGGATATCGATCATTGGAAAAAAATACATTGATTATCTTGCGGGACATCAGGCTGAGATATCAAATTACGTCAATGTTGATGACTGCACGCAATGGTACTAGAGAATTACCTGTAAAAAAGTTCATCGACATTGAGTTGAAGGGGACCCAACCCCTAGTTACGAGCCTAGGGTTGTTATACAATCAACATCATCTCGTGAATATGGTAAACAAACATCATTATTTTAAATTTTTTTGGATAAAAGTCATTTTTGGATAAGAGGGGGTAAAACCTTTTGACTTAGGAGTTTAGGAGAGCTATATCCCCACTACACAGCCATATATATCGTCCTACTCATTTGAGGGTGTATCTGACTTTATAGGAGAGGAAGACCTGAAAGAAGAACAAGTACAGGGCTAGTGGTATGGACAATTGGTGCCCAACCGAAGAATTTCGAAGGCATAAGATTGCATTCATAAATGAAAATTTATTTGGAGACATGGTTGTGGATGCAACAATATTTCCAATGTCATGTCCTTGTCAGTGGTATACTTTACAACATAATGAGTTCAAGGTCTTACACCCTGACGTCTGAATTTTTGAGCCTGTTCTGGACAATTACATTCTTCTATTGTGGGAAAGAGAGGAATACTACCGGGAGCACAAAATTAATAGATGGGCCAAATTTTCATTCTTGGGATCTTTCTTCATGCATCTGGGTAAGAATTGTGTGCCACCCAACAAGGAAAATCATGCAACGAGTTTCTGTAATCCTTACGTATATCTGGATATGGGTTCGCCTTTACATGAATGCAACTACATTTTCATACCGCTTTGTAGTTCGAATAATTGTCACTTTAACTTTCTCGTATTCTCTGTCTCGGACTGGGTAGTCATCATCCTTGACTCACTATACAGTGATATGAAGTATATGACGCTTCATGCAATGTATAAAGAATTTGTTGTCATAACAGTACGTGTAGTGTAGTACTTTATCTTCTACTTAAATAAATTGACATATGTACATGTTAGTAACCAACCTTGTTTGATATGTAGGTGCAATTAATATAGTTTTGCTTGCGAATTGGTAATCCAATATGTCATTGGCCCACAAAAGATCATTGCATTCACATGCCGAATAAGCGACCAAAGCAGGAAAACACATTGGACTGCGGCATTTTTGTGTGCAAGTACATAGACTACTTTTGTCAATGGCAATGTTAATCTGCATAAGGAGAAATGGTCCACGAAAGATGTAACTGTCTTTATGTAAGACCCTGAATTTTATGAAATATAAAATTTAATTTTTCTTCATATATTTTTTTTCATGAAACAGTAAGTGGTTAAACTGACGAATTTGAAAGTTAAGGATGTTATGTGCAAATTTTATTTTGTCGGACAATATTCGTTTTGTCGGGGAATATTCGTGTCGTACGACGGCGCCGAAATAACAAATTATTTGTGGACCCCACAACGGAATAATTGTTGGATATAGAAAACGACAGAAGTAACCTTTTTAAATAAAAATAGTCAACGGTGTTAACTGTTAAAATACCGGTGATAAAAGAATAGTAGCATACGGTAAATTATGGTATTTTCTGTAGCACACGGTACTCTACAGTAGCACACGGTATTGCACAGTGTCTCATATTATTGACACCATAACTGTTACGCATCATTTCATCGATAATTGTCACTGCATAATATTTTATATTATCAATTCAATTATTGTTGCTACAGAGTATTTTGCATTATTGATTCAATAATTGTCATTACACTGTATTTCATATCATTGAGTCAATAATTGTTGCTGCACTGTTTTTAAAATTATTGAACCTAATAATTGTCACAGTAGCAAATATACTGTAATTTAAATTATTAAATTAATAATAATCTGTAACGTGTTTATTACATTATTGTTGAATTATTGTTGTAGCATTATTTTATTTTATATGTTGGACCCACAGGAAGAATAAATAAATAAATAATTTTTTTAAAAAAAAAATAAAAAAAAAATAATTAATTTTTACTATTTGAAATAGTAACATGTGGACCCTATGTGGGGGGCCACATGAAAATTTAAAACGTGAATTGTGAAGGAAAAGCAGCCAACGGCTGCTGATACATATTTCAACACTGGCATGCGCACTGCTGCCACCTACCACACGCATAGTACCCTTATTTCTCCTATAAATAGCTTGCTCAGCTGAATAGAAAAATCACACCTAAAACATAAAATTTTTCTATAAGAATTTTATGAGTTTTCTCTGAGAATAGTGAGGTTATTTTGAGTGTTTGAAAGTCAAAAGGAGTGCAGAAATTTTTCAAGTAAGTCTTTTATTAAAGAGTAATAATTTCATAAATTCCTATTTTTCACGGTATTCACAAATCTTCCCTTAGAAGACTCTTCTTTGAGAAGATTCATTTTTAAAAGCTTTCTTTGGAAGATTTATTTTGGAATATTATTTTAAAAACTATTTTAAAGTAGTTATATTATACTACAAAAATTATGTTAAATATATATAATTTTGATAGTTCATATTATACGAGTTATCATACACTTTGAAATTTATATCTGGTAATTACTAATTTTATTAAAAATATATATAGGTTGATCAACCTCATTTAAATCAATATCCAGTCACGTGTTAAGGTAAGGAATTTCATTTTCTTTCATACTCTTAAACTTACTACGGTAAGGAATATTATTCTTTTCACACTCTTAAATTTACTGTGGTAAGGAATATTATCTTCTTTCATATTCTAACTTACTACGGTAAGGAATATTATTCTTTTCACACTCTTAAATTATTACGGTAAGGAATGTCATTTTTTTTTTCCTTACTTGTAAGGAATATCATATTCTTTCATCTTCGATTACTTAAACTTACTACGGTAAGGGGTATCATTCTTTTCATCATCATAAATGGATATTATTTTCTTTCTTACTTGAAGGGATTATCATTCTTTGATTCTCGAAAATAATATCGTTTCTTTCTTGTGCCATTTACTTCCATGTATTAAATTGTGGGAATAACCTTACGGCGCGGTTTACCGCCTGTTGGTGAATAACCTTTTGTATTCATTCCTTATTAATCTTTGAGAATAACCTTACGGTGCGGATTATCGCCTGTTTGGTGAATAACTCTTCGTATTCAAATTGATGGGAATAACCTTACGGCGCGGATTATCGCCTGTTTGGTGAATAACTATTCGTATTCAAATTGATGGGAATAACCTTACGGCGCGGATTACCGCCTGTTGGTGAATAACCCTTTTTATTTGTCTCGTGTGGAAATAATTTGTCTACACGAATTATCACATGACACTTTTATTCCATATTCGTAAGTGATATCATTTTCCTTTAAACTCATAAGGGATACCATCTTTTTCATCTTCCATTATTCAAACTTACTATGATAAGGGATATTAATTTTCTTCACCTTTTGTTAATCAAACCTGCTACGGTAAGGGATATTATTTTCTTTCATACACCTAAATCGAAACTTATTATGGAACTATTGCTTCTATAATTCCTGAAAATATTATATGTTCCATAATAGTTGAATTTCATTATTTCAACTGAACCTTCCTATTTTCTAAACATTTCTATTGAACTGTAATCGTTATTCTGAACTGTGGAGCTTAAATATCATTTTTAAATTTCACTGCACATCATGTTGGCAATTTGGACATTATTTGAATCTGCACAAAGTAAACTTCCGATACTTATTGTTTATCCTGTTCTTCTGTTCATCATTTGTATCACTGTTATTTGTATTAATCATCAAGAATCAAGCTGTTGTGAATATCTGTGGCCGGGGGCACAAATGTGATATAATTGTTGAACAGATGATAGGTTAAAGGCGATATACTAGGTTAAAGGCGATACATCTGTTCGGTGTCTTTTATGGCACGTGGTGAATGTTTTCTTTGGCCCGTAGTGCAAAGATGAACTGTTGGTTGGTATGATTATGACCAAAGGCTGAATCTGGTATAATCATGACCGTTGGTGTTATATTGAATGTCTTTGGCCCGTAGTGTATAGATGAACTGTTGATCTGCATGATTATGACCAGAAACTGTGAAGTTGTATTATTTTGACTAATGGTATTTCAGATGATAAAAGTTGATGATATTTTTACTAAAAAGAGAAGCGAGTGGACATTATAGTCTGCATTATTCTTCTAATAAATTGCTCATTCCGCTGCTATTATTGATCTGAACATTGTTTAAGAATTTAACTACAGCTTTTGATATAAACCTTGTAGTCTATTGTATTCTATCAAGAACTCAACTGTTGAAGGCTAATGATAATTTATTCGTCATTATCTTAGTCATGATATTTCTTACTGGGCTATTTGAGCTCACCCTTTCTTTTGTTCCATTGTTTTCAACAGGAGATGAGAACGTAACGGGGTCTAGCCGGGGGATGGAGTGAGAGTCCGAGGAATAGCTATCCTAGTCTTCACGTGTTGTAAAATAGTGTGGCAATAATAGTGAAGACTTAGTTGTGTATTATTATACACTGTATTGTTGTACGTTGTGCTTTGTTGTAATAATTTTGTTCTAGTCTTTTGACGACTCAAGTTTGGGCTGTGTGGGCCTAGATTTGGGGGCGTCACACTTTAGACACCGCATTGCATGAGAGTTGTTCAAATGTCGTGCCAGTTACTTCGGCTCGAATTTGTATTAGTTAATTTTACGTTTAATGGTTAATTTATACTGGTTTTGTTACATAAATGATTTTGCTCATTTAATCTTCTTGTTTTACATATTAAAATTTAATGGTTCCGTTACTATGGATGTTCATTTGTATTTTTAATAATTTCTAGCATAGCATAAATGATTTTGTTCATTTAATCATTTGTATTTTTAATGATTAGTAGCATAGCATAAATGATTTTGTTCATTTAATAATTTCTATTTTTAATGATTTGAACTTCTAGCTGATGCTATAAGCTGTAACGGTAGGTGTCACATGGGCCGAAAGTATGCAGGGCGAGTAAGGTAGCATCATATGAATTTTCGCTACAAGGTGTAGCGGCAAGTAGCGGTAGGCCGACCAGAGTAAAATGGGCGCACGCGCAAAACAGAAGGAACGAGGCATGCTAGCACGCGGGCGAACGAGGCGAGGTGTGTCTGCCACTCATACATAGGGGGTTGCCGCTCTAAGCTGTAGCGGCAGGTTATCATTTTTTTCACCGTTTCATTAATTGCACAAACTCATTACACAATCATGCACACAAAATCATTTGTTTCTTACGCAACCATAATATTGGATTATTACATAATCATTACACAACCATAATATTGCATTATCATTGAATCATTGCACAATCATTTTATGGAAAATTAGTTGAACAATCATACCTTAAATAATATTGCTTAATAAATGTCTAATATTGTTGAACAAATATCATATTGTAAATGACAAAATAATAAATCTAATAAAATGACAAATTATTTATTAGGCTCAGGAATCCCTAATACTCTATAGTGATTGCGCTTATCGTGGTTGATTTCAAAATCGCAAATTACACATTTTCGGTGAGGCTTAGTACCAATAATTTTCTTAACTGCACTTTTAAATCTGAATTGCTTTTTTTGGCCCTTTGTTTGAAACGTAATTAACAGCAAAACTTCTTATTTTTCAGTACTGCTTCATCATCAACAACAACTTCGAAAGCCATATCCTAAAATGTACCTCCGATGGCGCATTCAAGATCATCATTTGTCAGTTTAGTAATATTATCATCTGGATCATATTGGTCAACTAGGGCTTTTGCTCGTGTATTCAATTTAAGGATCGTTTTGTAACCTCAAACTGAGCAAGCAGCTTTGGTCGCTAACTCCTGATAATCACTCATTAAATGATTGTTGCGTATTGACTGATTTTGTTCAAAGTTAGCATTCGTTGGGTTAACGAGGGTATCTCTAGCATTTCTCTCGTTTACATCTCTAGTCCATTGAGGAAGAATCATGTCATCAGGTATTTGTAAAATACTCTTTAAACGTGAACTATCTCAAGATGTGCTTGCAGATTTTACCAGAATGAGAAAATATTTGGCAATTACATGTTATTGATTGCAGGTGATGATTGTTGATGATTTCTTTATATCTTATATTACCTCCAACTGCATCTGCCCTATACACTGCATAAGCCTTAGTATCACTGACATACACCTCACTAACTTTATGCACATTGTGCGTCAGAGATCGATGAGTTGACGTTGAAAATTTTTAAACATCTCTTTTGTGTACATATTTGCAGCATTCACTTCCAAAGATGATTCACATATCATATTCTGTTTTTGATGCTTGGTTCCTTGCTCTTTATGATGAATTGTTTCTCTATAGCCTTTTAACTTTTCACTACAAATTCTTTCCTATATGCCTGTTAAAGCATTAACAAACTTATAATAAAATAGTTCATGCCCTTGCTTCTTCCGGTAGTTGTCATTCACGCGACAAAATATCTTCTTATATATGCACAAGTCCATTTCTCCCATACATCATACAAACTTCTAAGCCACTCATTGTTATACAATTCATAATCATTCATCAGAATTTGTCAGCGCTCTTCAATCTTGCTGATGTATAGTGAATTATACACACAATTGTTAAATTGATCTTTAAAGAATGGGTGCTTAGAATAAACACGATGCAATTTTTCAAAAAATTTATTGCATATATATATATATGCCCCACATTCTACATCTACTTGCAGCAACTAACAATGAATATATATAGAGATATATGTAAAATAAAACAATCAAACATTAAAATTGTAGTACAATCATATATATACTTACACAAACTGATAAACACCAACTGATATACAATCATATATACATATACTGCAGTACCAATTTCTAACTGTAAGACCCCGAATTTTATGAAATATAAAATTTAATTTTTCTTCATATATATTTTTCTAAAACAGTAAGTGGTTAAATCGATAAAGTTTAAAGTTAAGGATGTTTTGTGCAAATTTTATTTTGTCGGACAATATTCGTTTTGTCGGGGAATATTCGTGCCGTACGACGGCGCCGAAATAACAAATTATTTGTGGACCCCACAACGGAATAATTGTCGGATATAGAAAACGACAGAAGTAATCTTTTTAAATAAAAATAGTCAACGGTGTTAACTGTTAAAATACCGGTGATAAAAGAATAGTAGCATACGGTAAATTATGGTATTTTCTGTAGCACACGGTACTCTACAGTAGCACACGGTATTGCACAGTGTCTCATATTATTGACACCGTAACTGTTACGCATCATTTCATCGATAATTGTCACTGCATAATATTTTATATTATCAATTCAATTATTGTTGCTACACAGTATTTTGCATTATTGATTCAATAATTGTCATTACACTGTATTTCATATCATTGAGTCAATAATTGTTGCTGCACTGTTTATAAAATTATTGAACCTAATAATTGTCACAGTAGCAAATATACTATAATTTAAATTATTAAATTAATAATAATCTGTAACGTGTTTATTACATTATTGTTGAATTATTGTTGTAGCATTATTTTATTTTATATGTTGGACCCACAGGAAGAATAAATAAATAAATAATTTTTTTTAAAAAAAAAAAAAAAAAAAAATTAATTAATTTTTACTATTTGAAATAGTAACATGTGGACCCTATGTGGGGGGCCACATAAAAATTTAAAACGTGAATTGTGAAGGAAAAGCAGCCAACGGCTGCTGATACATATTTCAACACTGGCATGCGCACTGCTGCCACCTACCACACGCATAGTACCCTTATTTCTCCTATAAATAGCTTGCTCAGCTGAATAGAAAAATCACACCTAAAACATAAAATTTTTCTATAAGAATTTTATGAGTTTTCTCTGAGAATAGTAAGGTTATTTTGAGTGTTTGAAAGTCAAAAGGAGTGCAGGAATTTTTCAAGTAAGTCTTTTATTAAAGAGTAATAATTTCATAAATTCCTATTTTTCACGGTATTCACAAATCTTCCCTTAGAAGACTCTTCTTTGAGAAGATTCATTTTTAAAAGCTTTCTTTGGAAGATTTATTTTGGAATATTATTTTAAAAACTATTTTAAAGTAGTTATATTATACTACAAAAATTATGTTAAATATATATAATTTTGATAGTTCATATTATACGAGTTATCATACACTTTGAAATTTATATGTGGTAATTACTAATTTTATTAAAAATATATATAGGTTGATCAACCTCATTTAAATCTATATCCAGTCACGTGTTAAGGTAAGGAATATTATTCTTTTCACACTCTTAAATTTACTGTGGTAAGGAATATCATATTTTTTATCTTCTATTATTTAAACTTACTACGGTAAGGGGTATCACTCTTTTCATCATCATAAATGGATATTGTTTCCTTTCTTACTTGAAGGGATTATCATTCTTTGATTCTTGAAAATAATATCGTTTCTTTCTTGTGCCATTTTTTTCCATGTATTAAATTGTGGGAATAACCTTACGGCGCGGTTTACCACCTGTTGGTGAATAACCTTTTGTATTCATTCCTTATTAATCTTTGGGAATAACCTTACGGCGCGGATTATCGCCTGTTTGGTGAATAACTCTTCGTATTCAAATTGATGGGAATAACCTTACGGCGCGGATTATCGCCTGTTTGGTGAATAACTATTCGTATTCAAATTGATGGGAATAACCTTATGGTGCGGATTATCGCCTGTTGGTGAATAACCCTTTTTATTTGTCTCGTGTGGAAATAATTTGTCTACACGAATTATCACATGACACTTTTATTCCATATTCGTAAGTGATATCATTTTCCTTTATACTCATAAGGGATACCATCTTTTTCATCTTCCATTATTCAAACTTACTATGGTAAGGGATATTAATTCCCTTCACCTTTTGTTAATCAAACCTGCTACGGTAAGGGATATTATTTTCTTTCATACTCCTAAATCGAAACTTATTATGGAACTATTGCTTCTATAATTCCTGAAAATATTATATGTTCCATAATAGTTGAACTTCATTATTTCAACTGAACCTTCCTATTTACGTGAACCTTTCTATTGAACTGTAACCGTTATTCTGAACTGTGGATCTTGAATATCATTTTTAAATTCAACTCCACATCATGTTGACAATTTGGACATTATTTGAATCTGCACAAAGTAAACTTCTGATACTTATTGTTTATCCTGTTCTTCTGTTCATCATTTGTATCACTGTTATTTGTATTAATCATCAAGAATCAAGCTGTTGTGAATATCTGTGGCCGGGGGCACAGATGTGATATAATTGTTGAACAGATGATAGGTTAAAGGCGATATACTAGGTTAAAGGCGATACATCTGTTCGGTGTCTTTTATGGCACGTGGTTAATGTTCTCTTTGGCCCGTAGTGCAAAGATGAACTGTTGATTGGTATGATTATGACCAAAGGCTGAATCTGGTATAATCATGACCGTTGGTGTTATATTGAATGTCTTTGGCCCGTAGTGCAAAGATGAACTGTTGATCTGCATGATTATGACCAGGAACTGTGAAATTGTATTATTTTGACTAATGGTATTTCAGATGATAAAAGTTGATGATATTTTTACTAAAAAGAGAAGCGAGTGGACATTATAGTCTGCATTATTCTTCTAATAGATTGCTCATTCCGCTGCTATTATTGATCTGAACGTTGTTTAAGAATTTAACTGCAGTTTTTGATATAAACCTTGTAGTCTATTGTATTCTATCAAGAACTCAACTGTTGAAGGCTAATGATAAATTATTCGTCATTATCTTAGTCATGATATTTCTTACTGGGCTATTTGAGCTCACCCTTTCTTTTCGTTCCATTATTTTTCAACAGGAGATGAGAATGTAACGGGGTCTAGTCGGGGAATGGAGTGAGAGTGCGGGGATAGCTATCATAGTCTTCACGTGTTATAAAATAGTGTGGCAATAATAGTGAAGACTTAGTTGTGTATTATTATACACTGTATTGTTGTACGTTGTGCTTTGTTGTAATAATTTTGTTGTAGTCTTTTGACGACTCAAGTTTGGGCTGTGTGGGCCTAGATTTGGGGGTGTCACAGTTGGCATCAGAGCTTAGGGATATGGTCTTTAATGGAGATCTGTGGTAGAACTAGGAGGGGAGAGACGAATATAATCAGTCACTAGTGTGTCCCACCTAAATTAGATTTTATTATCTAATGAGTTGATTTGAATATAGGGATATGAAGTGATGAGTCAGTTTGTTTGAACTAACAATTATTTTGTGACCACAGTTAAGTATGGCATCTGGAAATCAAGAGGTTAACTATGGAATACCCGAAGCAAATGTAGCCGAGAATCAGGAGGCCCCAGACAATCCTCCTGCCAACTCAGGAAATAATGTTCCTGATAACATGATGAACGATGGATTCTTTAGGAATTTCATGCAGTTCATACAGAATCAAGCAAGAGGAAATCCAGTCAATAATAACGGTAGAAACGCTGGTAATTTGAGGATGGTCACTGTCAAGCAATTTAAAGAATTGGGACCACCTGAATTCCACGGGAAGCCTGACCCACTCAAAGCGGAGGCATGGCTGAAGCAGACGACAAAAATTCTTGATGTCTTACAATGCGCTGATGATCAAAAGGTGCCATTTGCCACTTTTATGTTACGAGGTGAGGCGGACCATTGGTGGGAAGCGGTAAAACGTATCCAACCTTCAGCACTCGAAATGTCTTGGACAGAATTCGAAGAACTGTTTAACGAGAAGTATTTCCCAGAAAGCATCAGTCATATGAAAGAGGTGGAATTCATTAAGCTGGAGCAGGGAAACATGACAGTCTCCCAATATGAAGCTAAGTTCGCCGAGTTATCTCGTTTTGCCACCCATCTAGTGGATGACGAAGCACGAATGAGTCGGATGTTCCTAAGAGGTTTGAGACTCAAAATTCGTCAACAACTTAGCTCTCATAAATTCAGTTTGTATTCAGATGTTGTGGATAGGGCTCAAAGGGTGGAGGAAACAGATGAAACATTGCAGCCAAGAGTTAATGATCAGCATAGAGAAAGGAATGACAACAATCACAGGAACGAGAACCATCGAGGAGGTAACCAACACTTCGGTGGTAATTCCACATCAAATAACAGAAGAGGAGAATCTAGTGGGAACAATTTCAAAAGAAAGAGATTCCATAATAATTATGGAAGGGCACCAGCACCAGTACCAGCACCAGCACCGACCCCAGTTTCAAGGGGAGAAGATCGACCACCAGTGAGATGTTATAGGTGTGGTCAGGAAGGTCACATCAGCCCAAACTGTACACAGCAGTCCAAAAAGTGTTACAGTTGTGGGAAAGAGGGTCATCTTGCGCGGTTTTGTCCTGCCACAAAATCGAGTCCAGCTGCAATGATGATACCAAAAGCTAGCGCGGATAAGGGAAAATCTGTAGTTCAAGGGAGAGCTTTTGTTCTGACATCCCAAATGGCACGAAACTCGAACGAGGTGATAACCGGTAAGCTATTCATAAATTCTCGTGAAGTCTACGCTTTGTTAGATACTGGCTCTACCCATTCTTTTATCTCACCTGCATGTGCTCAGCGTTTAAACTTAACTCCTGAAAATTTGGACTTTGATTTATCAGTTGAAACCCCATTAGGAGAAATGACCATTACATCTATTGTCTATAAATCTTGCCTAGTTCAAATCAACAACCTCACATTACCTGTTGACCTTATTTCTTTGGAGATGCATGAATTTGATGTGATTTTAGGAATTGATTGGTTGACTACCCATCATGCTAAAATTGATTATTTTCATAAGATTATTAGTTTTCATATTCCTAATCAACCTGTCATGCAAATTCAAGCAACTAAACCATTGAAATCTATAACTATTATTTCTAGCCATAAAGTCATTCGTTTATTGAAAAACGGATGTCAAGCCTTTTTAGCCCATGTCATTGATTTGAACAAAAACACGTCAAACTTGAATGATATTCCTATTGTTAATGAGTTCCTGACGTTTTTCCTGAGGAACTTCCTGGCTTATCCCCAAACCGAGAAATTGAATTCTGTATCGATCTTGAACCCGATACTAAACCCATTTCTAAAGCCCCATACCGAATGGCTCCCATTGAACTTCAAGAGTTAAAAGTCCAACTACAGGAATTGTTGGATACCGGTTTCATTCGTCCGAGTGTATCACCTTGGGGTGCTACTGTTCTATTTGTGAAGAAGAAAGACGGGAGTATGAGATTATGCATTGACTACCGAGAATTGAACCATGTCACCATAAAAAACAGGTACCCGTTGCCTCGGATCGATGACATGTTTGATCAATTACAAGGTGCTCAACATTTCTCAAAGATTGATCTTGGTTCTGGATATCATCAGTTAAAGGTTAAAGCTGAGGACATTCCAAAGACTGCTTTCAGAACTCGTTATGGGCATTATGAGTTTTTAGTCATGCCTTTTGGACTAACCAATGCTACTGCAGCTTTCATGGACATGATGAACCGAATATTCAAGGAATATTTGGATCATTTTGTGGTTGTCTTTATTGATGACATCCTCATATACTCCAAGAGTCGCGAGGATCATGAACAACACCTGAGATTGATACTCCAAAAGCTCCGTGAAAATAAATTATATGCCAAGTTGAAGAAATGTGAGTTCTGGCTTGAGGAGGTCACGTTTCTTGGGCATGTGATTTCTAGTCAAGGAATATCAGTTGATCATGCGAAGATTGAAACGGTACTAAATTGGGATCAACCCAAGACAGTAACCGAAGTCCGAAGTTTTCTGGGCCTAGCTGGTTATTATCGGAGATTCGTAGAAGGATTTTCTCGAATCGCCACTCCATTAACTCAGCTTACTCGGAAAAGCACAAAATTCATATGGAGCGAGCAATGCGAGAAAAGTTTTCAAGAGCTTAAGAGGAGACTTGTTTCAGCTCCTGTTCTAACCATTCCATCAGGATCAGGAGAATTCGTCATATACAGCGATGCTTCAGGCAAAGGTTTAGGCTGTGTCCTTATGCAACATGGAAAGGTTATAGCCTATGCCTCTCGACAACTCAAAGATTATGAGAAAAATTATCCTACTCATGATCTAGAATTGGCAGCAGTCGTTTTCGCGTTGAAGATCTGGAGACACTACTTGTACGGAGAGAAAGTGGATATCTATACAGATCATAAAAGTCTCAAGTATTTCTTCACCCAGAAGGAACTCAACATGCGACAACGACGTTGGCTTGAGCTGTTGAAGGATTATGATCACACAATCCAGTATCACCCGGGAAAGGCGAACGTTGTAGCTGACGCTTTGAGCAGAAAATCTTATGCGAGTACAAGTGCACTGCTGACGACACAAAAGTGTATTTTGTACGACTTGCAAAAGATGGAGATAGAGCTAAAGACACCAGGGACCCACTCGAAGATTGCTCACGTGCGAGTAGAACCAACTTTAATCGATAAAATTAAAGCTGCTCAAGCTACCTATCCGGAACTGATAAACATAATAAAGAAAGTACAAGAATGTGTCATTCCCGAAGCAAGAATCGACGAGAAAGGAATACTTCGAGTCAACTCTCGACTCTGTGTTCCTAACGATCCTGAATTCAAGCATAAAATCATGATGGAGGCACACAACACGCCGTTTGCAATCCACCCAGGAGGTACCAAGATGTATCGAGATCTTCGACATACATTTTGGTGGAACAATATGAAAAGAGAGATTGCGGAGTTTATCTCAAGGTGCCTAACTTGTCAACGTGTCAAGGCAGAGCATCAAGTTCCTAAAGGTCCATTACAATCACTTGAAGTTCCCGAATGGAAGTGGGAACACATCAATATGGACTTCGTGACGGGTCTTCCAAAAGTTTCTCAAGGCTTAGATGCAATTTGGGTGATCGTAGATAGATTGACCAAATCTGCTCATTTCTTGCCTATACGAGAAAACTTTTCACTTGAACGTCTTGCCGGTATGTACATAAATGAGATCGTGAGATTGCATGGCATGCCAGTTTTCATAGTTTCTGATCGAGATCCTAGATTCACTTCACGCTTTTAGATCAGTCTACAAAAAGCTATGGGCACTGAACTACGTTTTAGTTCTGCATACCATCCTCAAACGGACGGACAATCGGAAAGGACGATCCAAACCCTCGAAGATCTTTTGAGACTTTGCGTACTCGACTTCAAAGGAAGTTGGGATAAGTACTTGCCATTGGTGGAATTTTCCTACAACAATAGTTACCAAGCAAGTATAGGCATGGCTCCATTCGAGGCTTTATATAGACGCAAGTGTCGCTTTCCAATATGTTGGAATGAGGTAGGAGAAGCAAAATTGTTGGGACCCGAGTTGGTACGCTTGACGACCGAAAAGATCCAAATGATCCGACAACGAATACAGACAGCGCAAGAACGACAAAAGAGTTATGCTGATCTTCATCGGAGAGACGAAAGTTTCAACGTCGGAGATCATGTATTCTTACGTGTTTCTCCATGGAAAGGAGTTACGAGATTCGGAAAGAGAGGAAAACTCAACCCTCGATTTATTGGCCCATTTGAAATCCTCGATCGGGTGGGAACTGTAGCTTACAGACTAGCCTTACCACTAAGTATGTCTCGCATCCATAACGTTTTTCACATATCTATGTTACGTAAATATGTGAAGGACCCAAACCACGTCATTGAGTTAGAACCAGACGTTATAGCAGAAGATTTAACGTATGAGGAAGTACCTGTTAAGATCCTAGATAAGAAAGAGCAGATTCTACGCTCAAAGGTTATACCTCAAGTTAAGGTTTTATGGAGGAACCAAGATATTGAGGAAATGACCTGGGAGCTAGAATCCGAGATGAAATCTAAATATCCTTACCTCTTCGAAATGCCAGGTACGTCAATTTCGGGGACGAAATTTCATAAGGAGGGGAGGTTGTAAGACCCCGAATTTTATGAAATATAAAATTTAATTTTTCTTCATATATATTTTTCTGAAACAGTAAGTGGTTAAATCGATAAAGTTTAAAGTTAAGGATGTTTTGTGCAAATTTTATTTTGTCGGACAATATTCGTTTTGTCGAGGAATATTCGTGCCGTACGACGGCGCCGAAATAACAAATTATTTGTGGACCCCACAACGGAATAATTATCGGATATAGAAAACGACAGAAGTAACCTTTTTAAATAAAAATAGTCAACGGTGTTAACTGTTAAAATACCGGTGATAAAAGAATAGTAGCATACGGTAAATTATGGTATTTTCTGTAGCACACGGTACTCTACAGTAGCACACGGTATTGCACAGTGTCTCATATTATTGACACCGTAACTGTTACGCATCATTTCATCGATAATTGTCACTGCATAATATTTTATATTATCAATTCAATTATTGTTGCTACACAGTATTTTGCATTATTGATTCAATAATTGTCATTACACTGTATTTCATATCATTGAGTCAATAATTGTTGCTGCACTGTTTTTAAAATTATTGAACCTAATAATTGTCACAGTAGCAAATATACTATAATTTAAATTATTAAATTAATAATAATCTGTAACGTGTTTATTACATTATTGTTGTAGCATTATTTTATTTTATATGTTGGACCCACAGGAAGAATAAATAAATAAATAATTTTTTTTAAAAAAATAAATAAAAAAAAATTAATTAATTTTTACTATTTGAAATAGTAACATGTGGACCCTATGTGGGGGGCCACATGAAAATTTAAAACGTGAATTGTGAAGGAAAAGCAGCCAACGGCTGCTGATACATATTTCAACATTGGCATGCGCACTGCTGCCACCTACCACACGCATAGTACTTATTTTCTCCTATAAATAGCTTGCTCAACTGAATAGAAAAATCACACCTAAAACATAAAAATTTTCTATAAGAATTTTATGAGTTTTCTCTGAGAATAGTAAGGTTATTTTGAGTGTTTGAAAGTCAAAAGGAGTGCAGGAATTTTTCAAGTAAGTCTTTTATTAAAGAGTAATAATTTCATAAATTCCTATTTTTCACGGTATTCACAAATCTTCCCTTAGAAGACTCTTCTTTGAGAAGATTTATTTTTAAAAGCTTTCTTTGGAAGATTTATTTTGGAATATTATTTTAAAAACTATTTTAAAGTAGTTATATTATACTACAAAAATTATGTTAAATATATATAATTTTGATAGTTCATATTATACGAGTTATCATACACTTTGAAATTTATATGTGGTAATTACTAATTTTATTAAAAATATATATAGGTTGATCAACCTCATTTAAATCTATATCCAGTCACGTGTTAAGGTAAGGAATATTATTCTTTTCACACTCTTAAATTTACTGTGGTAAGGAATATCATATTTTTTATCTTCTATTATTTAAACTTACTACGGTAAGGGGTATCACTCTTTTCATCATCATAAATGGATATTGTTTCCTTTCTTACTTGAAGGGATTATCATTCTTTGATTCTTGAAAATAATATCGTTTCTTTCTTGTGCCATTTTTTTCCATGTATTAAATTGTGGGAATAACCTTACGGCGCGGTTTACCGCCTGTTGGTGAATAACCTTTTGTATTCATTCCTTATTAATCTTTGGGAATAACCTTACGGCGCGGATTATCGCCTGTTTGGTGAATAACTCTTCGTATTCAAATTGATGGGAATAACCTTACGGCGCGGATTATCGCCTGTTTGGTGAATAACTATTCGTATTCAAATTGATGGGAATAACCTTATGGTGCGGATTATCGCCTGTTGGTGAATAACCCTTTTTATTTGTCTCGTGTGGAAATAATTTGTCTACACGAATTATCACATGACACTTTTATTCCATATTCGTAAGTGATATCATTTTCCTTTATACTCATAAGGGATACCATCTTTTTCATCTTCCATTATTCAAACTTACTATGGTAAGGGATATTAATTCCCTTCACCTTTTGTTAATCAAACCTGCTACGGTAAGGGATATTATTTTCTTTCATACTCCTAAATCGAAACTTATTATGGAACTATTGCTTCTATAATTCCTGAAAATATTATATGTTCCATAATAGTTGAACTTCATTATTTCAACTGAACCTTCCTATTTACGTGAACCTTTCTATTGAACTGTAACCGTTATTCTGAACTGTGGATCTTGAATATCATTTTTAAATTCAACTCCACATCATGTTGACAATTTGGACATTATTTGAATCTGCACAAAGTAAACTTCTGATACTTATTATTTATCCTGTTCTTCTGTTCATCATTTGTATCACTGTTATTTGTATTAATCATCAAGAATCAAGCTGTTGTGAATATCTGTGGCCGGGGGCACAGATGTGATATAATTGTTGAACAGATGATAGGTTAAAGGCGATATACTAGGTTAAAGGCGATACATCTGTTCGGTGTCTTTTATGGCACGTGGTTAATGTTCTCTTTGGCCCGTAGTGCAACGATGAACTGTTGATTGGTATGATTATGACCAAAGGCTGAATCTGGTATAATCATGACCGTTGGTGTTATATTGAATGTCTTTGGCCCGTAGTGCAAAGATGAACTGTTGATCTGCATGATTATGACCAGGAACTGTGAAATTGTATTATTTTGACTAATGGTATTTCAGATGATAAAAGTTGATGATATTTTTACTAAAAAGAGAAGCGAGTGGACATTATAGTCTGCATTATTCTTCTAATAGATTGCTCATTCCGCTGCTATTATTGATCTGAACGTTGTTTAAGAATTTAACTGCAGTTTTTGATATAAACCTTGTAGTCTATTGTATTCTATCAAGAACTCAACTGTTGAAGGCTAATGATAAATTATTCGTCATTATCTTAGTCATGATATTTCTTACTGGGCTATTTGAGCTCACCCTTTCTTTTCGTTCCATTGTTTTTCAACAGGAGATGAGAACGTAACGGGGTCTAGCCGGGGAATGGAGTGAGAGTGCGGGGATAGCTATCATAGTCTTCACGTGTTATAAAATAGTGTGGCAATAATAGTGAAGACTTAGTTGTGTATTATTATACACTGTATTGTTGTACGTTGTGCTTTGTTGTAATAATTTTGTTGTAGTCTTTTGACGACTCAAGTTTGGGCTGTGTGGGCCTAGATTTGGGGGTGTCACACTAACAATTAGCCCAAATAACAATAACAATTTCATATACCAATTGCTAATAATAAGCCCAAATACCAATTTTAAATTCAAAGATTCAACAATAATAATTAGCCTAAATAGCACGATGACTCAAATAATGAAAAACTTTAGATACCAATTTCTAATTAACAGATTCAAAGTGATATATAAACACAAACTTGGAATTAAACCTAATTCCCATTTATAATCCATGTATAAACAATGTATACACAAATTAAATAACCCCCACCCAAACCAAATTTCTCCCCCAACCGGTTAACCCTAAAATGGGTATACATAATTAACAAATACAATTTTTTACTCAACAAAAATAGGTAGGACAAAGTCTTACAACTTCATGGAAGATAGAAAGAGGGATTCCAAGGTGTACGCGACGTCTTACAGCTTAAGGATTGCGAATGGAAGCTTATCGCAAAGAGAAGAAAAAAATATACAGACTGTGGCGGGGGAAGGAAAAGAAACTGATTTAGGGTTTTTAATCAGTTTAATTCTGAAGGAATTTCATCGGAATTAAATCCGTCAAAAATAATGTACTTCTTACGAAAATTCCATTATAATTAAACTATTCCATCAAATTTAACTTTGGCAGTAGTTGGAATTTTTTTTTATCTTTTGCAATTACTATTTTCGTTGGAATTAACATATTGTCGACGGAATTTTTCGTCGTAATTAATATAATTTTGACAAAATATGTTCCGGACGTAGGCTGTTTTCTTGTAGTGTATATCAAGAACATGATAAGTGGAAGGGAGTACTTTAGCAATAGCATTACTCATGGCCTTATCTTGGTCAGTGATGATGGTTATAGGTGTCTTGCAGTCCATGGCTTCTTGTCACGTCTCTAATACCCATACAAAAGTGCCATATGTCTCGTCCCTTAACGATGCAAATTTAGACTGGTAATATTGGTTAATCTCGATAAATGGAACAAATGACATGTCATACTTATTTGTCCTATACGTACTGTCAAATGTCAAAAAGTCTCCGAACCGTTGATACATTAATCTTGATCAAGCATCAACCCACAAAATACACACTATGCGATTGTTTTCACCTGGTTTGACCCGAATTTTTTTTGACTAACGCTTCCGGATGAAAGCTTTTTCAAATAATTGACTGCAGCTTGTGTATCATTTTCATCATCTGAATCATGCCTTAAATCTCAAACCACATTCTGAATATTAACATTAGAAAAAAGAACATTTTGCATCCTTTTACCTATGGTGCTTATGACGTTCATTATCCTACTAGGTCCTAATACAGACTGATGTAAAGTGTCAATTAAAGAACGTGCAATCGGAGTAATATTCATGTGTGTCTCAATCAAATCTACCTTGATAGGGGTCACAACGTGATGATTGTGATCTAATTCAATGATAGAAATATGCCAGTTGTCTTCTTTCTGATCATGGACAACATATATTTTAGCTATGCATAATGTGCATCCTAAAGAGTCTCTTTGTCTACTTATTTTATCAGTAGCATCTTCATCATCTGTTAAACTCTTGACAATAGTTGCTCTACCAGCTTTTTTACATACATGCACCTTAGATGACACATCATTTGTACGAGCATGTTTATGACTTGTTGTAATTCTAATCTCAAATTCATTTTTTTGAGTATAGTCTCTATAAAAAAATTCAACTTCTTCCAACTTAAAGAACAATTGACCAACATATGGAACCATTTCAAATTTACTACTTCCAACTTCAATTACAAACTCAGATGCATTTGTACTATCTAAACTAACAGCATAATATGAAGAACTAGATAGAAACAAATTATGAGCAGGCATTTTTTTGCCATTTTGATAAACTTACCTAGATTATGTAGAAATATAGCAATTTTAATTGCCAAAACTGGATGCATACAACTGATTGAATTTGGGAGTGAAAGTGGGCTATCAGAATTGCTTGAGTTTGGGAGTGAAAATGAAAGCTACTTGCATTTAGGAGTACAAGTGGGTTACTATTAGATATGAAAATAAAACAACATGCTTCCTAATAAATCAAACAACATGCTTCCCAATAAATAAATAAAAAGCGCTACCCAATAAAAAAACATGCAACATTGATTAAAATGTGATTAAAACTTTGGCCTTTTGTGTAGCCGCTACAACCTGTAGCGGTAGGGGGGATAGAAAAACGCTGCCATTTTGTATGGATTGGAAAAAAGCGCTGCCGGGGGAGAAAGTTAAATGTTGTCGTTTTGCATGGATTAGAAGCTTGCCGCTACAAGTTGTAGTGACAGTGTATTACCTTTTTTCAAAATGCTACAATGTCGTTTTGGGGTATAATATTAAGATGTCGTGGTAAGGCGTTCATAAACGGTGTCGTATCAATTATATATAATACTTAAGCCATCGCAACAGGTTTTGGCAGAAGGTGTTCTTAAAAGGTGTCGTATCAATTGTATATAATACTTAAGCTGTTATAGCAGGTTCTGGCGGCAAGGTATATAAACAGTGTCATATCAATTGTATATAATACTTAAGCTGCCATAATAGGTTCTATGGTAGGGTGTCCTTTAAACGGTGCCGTATCAATGCCGCTTAATTAATACATTTCCGTTTAGGAATATTAAGCTGCCACTACAGGTTGTAGCGGCAAGGTACCCCACAACGCTGTCGTTTTGCAACTTAGTTTGTTATTTGCTTGTATTAACTTAAAGGGCGTAATTATAATTTTGCAGTAGAGTGGGTCTGCCGCTACAACCTGTAGCGGCATGGCTTTAAAACAATAAATCAAATCATTTCGTTATTAGCTCTGACGGTGTAGAACATAGTTGCTGGAATAGTACTACCAGCAACCGGTTACTACAGTTGAGTTTTCATTATTTTTATGACTTTTATTTATTTATTATTATTGTGAGATTCATGCATGCATGTATATATAAATAATAAATTATAATTATATTCATTGAATTTAAACATATATTATTATAATTATATAATTTGTATTTAAGAATTATAAATTAATGATCAAATTACCTTTGAAATAATCAGCCAAATTAATTTATATAAATCCTCAATTACCTTATTATATATATATATATATATATATAGTAATAGATAACATATTGATTATAATCTGACCAATACTGATAGTCTGGTAGTAAAGATAGGTTTTGTTTTTTTTTTATATATATTTAATATGCAACCATTTTAGAAGATTAAAAGATTTAGGTTCTCCCTACCCCGGTTCCCCTCTGCAGGCTCCGGCCCCGGCCCCGGCCCCTCGAGTCCTTAGGATTAAAATATATCCTTAAATTTAATACATTATAATAATATAAATCTTCATATAAATAAATAAAATTACATTGTAATCATTTTGGCTCCTTTTTTTTTTATTTATTACATCCACACATGTGGGTGTAATATCTATGTCCTGAATTGTATTGCTAACAATTTTATAAAATGACACTTCAGTCATTAATTATTACTAATTTTACCACAATTCTTTCCGATTTACCATTCAAAACTTATTCATACAAAGTTATTTCATTAATAATATGGATAAGTGAGTAATTTTGTTATATTTGATACTCCCTCCATTCATATTTAATTGACATTTTAAAAAAAATACAAAAATAAAAAAATACATTTAATACTTTTGTGATTGACTAAAATGGTTATAAAATCTTAATATTATCCTTCTAAAATTTATTGAAAAAATGAAAGAGAAACATGTTAGTGTCTAATGTAGGGATAATATAGAAAATTAAGTCATTAATATTTTCTTAAAATTTAAAAATAACAAATAATAAAAAACAAATTTTACTCTCTAAAAATATAAATAAAATGAAACGGAGGAGTATCACGTTACAATCTTATTTAAAACTAACCAAATAAAAATTGGAACAGAATGTATTGAAAAACACAACTGTAGCACAAATTTCATGGGGCAAATCAAATGAGTGCAGTATTACGACAGATTACCATTACATTAAACAAGTATAATATTCGTGCAAGACACAAATAAATTTATAAAACAATTTATAAAAGAGTATTAATTCATATATGCTAATAATACAATATAAAATTTAATGATCAATTTCATTCTTCATACTATTACATATGGAATTGGCAAAATGATGCAAGTTCCCAATTGCGAACCACTTGCAAGCCTCGCAAGTTTGATTCACAATTATTTTCAACCAGGAGAGCATTTGAGTTTGCACAATTACTTTCAATTGAAAGAGTTTTGAGTTCTCAGTTATCGACCGGAAAAACTTGAATTATAATTCTCAGCAAGGGTTACAATCGTTTCGTATTAAGTAAATTCAAATTGTATTAGACGAATTTGTGTCGTGTTACTGTTAGGTCATTAACGTGTTATCCCGTTTAATCTGTTTACTACTAATTAAAATTTAAAAATTTTAAAAAAAATTATTCACTTATTTATTGAATAATACTGTAATTTATTCATCACAATAATATTTATTTAACAAAATACAAGAAAACATGCTTAGAAAGTAACTGCAAAAGTTAAAACTCAATATTTAAGGTAAATTAGAACATTATATCATATTTATTTTTAAATTATTTTAAATAAACGTGTCCGATCGTGTTAAGCGTGTCAACTCATTGATTATATGTATTTGACCTATTTAAATTTTATGTTAAAAGTGTCAACATGTTTATTACACGAAAACTGTTTATACTCCATCAACTCTCTTATTTTATATCGTATTTGTGTCGAATTAATATATCGTGTCAAAAATTATCACGCTTAATTCTCAGTTACTAATGACTGGAGGCGTTAGAAATCTACAGTAGTTATTATCAATTGAGACAATTGCACGGTTACTTACCGAATGAGGAGTTAATTTTTGGCTCGAATTTAAATTTCAACAGTTATTCACAATTAAAAACGCATTTGAGATTTTTACCAGTTAATTCACAGTCGAGAGTGCATTTCAGATTGTCGCCAGTTAATTCATAGTCGGGAGTGTGTTTGAAATTGTCGTCGATTATCCACAATCGAGAATGATCAAATAATGAAATGCAATTTTCTACTATATTAAATTATAAGTTATTTCTATAAATTTTCTAAGGTCATGTTTGTTTGTAAGGATTATAATCCCGGGATTATAATTTCTACGCATGAATTATTATATCAAAGTTATGTTTATTTGTAACTATTATACTTGAGATAAGATTATTAATTTCATTTTTGTCTTGTTTGTTTTTAAATTTGGACTTGAGATTATTAGTCCAAGAATTATAAAATGACTTAATATGGAGGATTATTTAATACCATGTTCAATCAGGAATTATAATCCCAAGATTATTAAATTATTTTATAATCCCTACACTAATAGTCCCAAGTTCAAATTTAAAAACAAGTAAGATATTTTTAGAATTAATAATTTTATTTTAAGTGTAATACTTATAAATAAATATTATATTAAAATTATAAGTTATATCTTGGAATTATAATCGCGGGATTATAATTCTTATAAATAAATGTATCCTAAATTCTTTTAAAATCAATTTCAAATAATGTGCTGGAGGTTGCAACAATCCAGATAGTCGGTCCTTTTAAATTATAAGTTATTTCTATGTCCCATTTTGGGACATATTAATCTATGAACTTTTTCAGTTTACTTCAAGAACACTATACATTTTTGGACCATATGTGGTATGTATAATTGTTTAAGCAAATTAAAAAAGTGTGAAATGATTGTTTGATACGACCTATTGCCTAATATTGCCGTAAATTATTGTGCCTTTGGAGGGTTAGATTGATGTCACAATTAGGCCAATATGTATACTTTTCTAATAAGAATATTTTGTTCATTAACGTATCTAAGGTCACATCAACATAATATAATCATAATATAATAAGTTTTATTAAAAACCCCACAGACATACAGTATGTGACAAATTAATACAAAAAGTATGAATTTTTACGCATATAATCAACAAACTATATGCTTAAACCCAAATACAAACCTTCTAATAATGGTATATAAGAGTAACTCCATATAACTCCAGCACCAGCACCAGCAGAAGAAGAACATATCCTGTATGATTCATATTAATTCATCCAAACTGAAAATTTTGTCAATATCATTTGTTTATTACATTGATGGCTCTTTACATTGTTTGCTTCGTTCAGTTACGTTGTAATCCTTTTGACTTCTTTCTTTCCACTACATTCATATATGGGTATACTGTCCAATTATGTCTTTAATGCATATCTACGATACTGCGGTCATTATTACTTATTTTACTACAATTAATTCTTTTCAATTTACCGTTCGAAGCTTATTGTTACACAACTATTTCATTAATATTTTATGGGTAAATAAGTGATATTTGACGTTACATTACAGTTTAATTTATAATCAAACAAATAAGAATTAGACGGTAATGTATAGTAAAACACAAATGTGACACTAATTTCAAAGATGAACCAAATGGATGCATTATTATGACAGATTACCATTACATTATTGATCGAAGGACATCACTTCACCTTCAAAATTAAGCAAATCGGTCAACTAAGTGGGGCTGAAGTGATTTTTCAGCGTAATGTACTCGTACACAAATTTCACTCATTGCATATGCTAAAAATATCACTACTCGTTGATTAGGTAACCCTTGGGAGCTTGTCAAGCTAATGTTAAGCTCAAGCTCGCTGATGAGTTCAAATTCTTTTCTTATGGAGGGCATAAAATTTAGAGAATTACTGATGTTTTCATATAGACATATGACAGTTTTACGTAGTTGATCTTATATGAAAATTTTGAGAAATACTTGTGTACAAAAAATTGTATTTTAAGTGAAAATATCACTTTCTAAAATTTAATATATTAAGAAATTTACTAGAACATCTACTTGAAATGATAAGGTGTCAAATCTAAACAACATTGTTTCTCCTCTTGGCCAAACTACAAAATTCATTATATATTTACTACTACTTGTAGAGTTCAAACCTTATTTTTCAGAAAAGACTTTTAATTATCCTAGCTTCCCCCCACCCCCTCCAAAGCTAATGGGTCATTGACCCCCTTTTAATCTGCCGTTATCGAGCTGCTAACGGGCTTCACAAGCTTACTCCAGCTAGCTAGATTAATCTCATTTAGGGCATGAAATTCTAGTGCTGCTCATGAAATTCAGTTGATATTCAATATGGAGCTCCAGCTGCTAATGAGCTTTCACTTGTGTATGAAGAGAGAGTAGATGGCAAACTGTATCTTGACTAATGACTATGCAAGTGAAAATAAGTGTTTTAATTGGGGAGCTTTTGGTTGGGTTAAAAGCATTTTTAAATTAAATATAAAAGTTTTTTTTGGTGTTTAGTGACTTTCTAAAAACATTTTTAATGAGTAGAGATTTAGGTTTAAATGCACTTTTAACTAAAATTCGCGTTTTTTTTTTTGCTCCAACACTTTTGTCAAAAGCACAAAGCACAAAATTATCCTTAAATTATTATAAATAAATAAAATCTCATACCACACACTAACCTTGAATTTGTCATTAATATATTCAAAAGCACTTTTAAAATTATGAAACTAAACACTATTTTAATTTTTTTATAAAAATACTTTTTTCAAATACTCTACATCCAAAACTGTTTCATCTTATCGCACCACACCACACCGCACAGCTCCGCTAAACATGCTCCAAGTATTTTACGTCTTAAAATGAACTCAGGATGACTAACTATGATTTCTTACCTTATTTTGTTTTTGTGAAAGAACTAAGTTCTCGTCTAGTTCGAATCACATCAACGTAATATGGTGCTAATATATTTGTTCATCAACATATGTTTAATTGAAATTACTTCATAATGAGATGACATCATTTTATTAGTGATTCAAGAATTACAGTAAACATAATTTTCTGATATACAAAAGCATGCACGCAATATATTAACTGACAAATGATAAATTTAATAAAATTCTATTTGTCGATAAAATAAAATAAAAACTGACCAATATATCTTTGGAGTTATAGAATTCTTACAAGTTCCAGACAAATTAAAATTCGTCATCATTAGCAACCTATATGGTTAAATTTTTTTGAATAACAGTCAAAATACTGAAAAAATATTAATTCAAATCATCCGTAACGAGTATAGGAATAATGCTAAAATAAACTTCTTCCAACCTGAAAGTGAGCACATGAAAATTCAACGATTGTGCAAGCACTGCTAAACTATGAGTTGCGCGATTACTTTTCCTCCCAACATGAGCGAACAAATATCTGAAAACGTGCAGCTTATGACATGACAATATTCTACAATATGGCTAAGGTAACAGATCTCATTACTAACACCCTTGATAGATCAATGATACGCTTGCTATCACTTTCAACGATCATACGCGTAAAGATCCATTCCTTTAAGAAGCATAACGCACTACGAATTGTCAACACCTCAGCACAATCAACACCAACATCGCCTTGGAATCTGTCTACACTAGCTCCTAAAATTTTCCCCATACTATCTCTGATCACAAACTCAACGCCTAACCCCGTCACCTTTAACTGATGCATCACAGTTTATTTTTACCATCGAAGCCAGCGGTTTTTTCCAACTAGATAGGGCAGCCCCATCAGTCCTTGGTCCAGCAGATTGGATTTGTAATCGTGCAGCTTGAAACTCATTAAAAAAGTAGAGGTTTCTCGCTATCCCAACAACCGGGTGATAGACCTTCTCTCCATGAACAACATTATTCCTGCTACAGCAAACGCTGTAAACTACCATAGCTGCTGCACACAGCTGCTCCTCATCCAAATGCTTCGTCAAAGAGGCAAACCAGTCCGCAAATGACCAATACCCTCATTTCTGAAACCCAATGGGCAAACAAATCACGCAGCAACAGCAGCTGGGCACACGATCAAAGCACGCACAACAGATTCGGTAGCAAACCCACAAATAGGACAGGAAGCAACATGACCTAAACCTTACTTGCACAAGTTGGCTCGAACAATTAAAAAATTCCTACAAGCACGCCACAAAAAAAAAGTTTCACTTTCAGAGTAATACGTAAATGCCAAATAGCTTTCCAAAGATGATTATTCCCCTGCGAAGAACCCCCATAATTAAGAGCATTTCTTTTCTGTTGAACAGCTTTATGATAAGCCGATTTAACTGTGTACCCGCATGTGACTCATAATTCCAGACAATTTATTTATGTATTTATTTTTTGCTGGTTTAAGGGAAATTTAACGATCTTGGTTTTGCCAAGATTGAATCTCTCACCTCCCGGATACTATGAAGTAGGTATTATCATTCAGACACCATGAGGTGAGGTCAGGCAACTTCATTATGTCTATCCTGAAACGAAATAGGAATGCTCGTAATAATCACCAGATCCTCCGGGCCTACCTTACCAATCAGCAACTCATTTTTCATTGAACACACGCGATAACAACTACGAGGAGGCTATGAGGGCGAACATGTTGATTACCCGAAAGAGGAGAAGACGAGTAAATATTTTACGAAAATTAAAGTAAATGTATCTACGTTATATACTCGCTCGTGACTCGTGAGGATATTTTAGTATAATTTAATTATAAAATACGAGGGTAATAAAAGTTAAATTTTGTTCAGATAGACTGGATTAAATTAAATCCAACCCTCCCATCCACTAATTAAGTCACAGGGGACTATTTAATTTAGAGTTGTAAATGAGTTGAGTGGTGTTTTAACTCGACTTGTTTAATAAACAAGCCGAGCCTAGCTAGTTGAGATTATGTCGGACTCATATAAAATTTTTATTATAAAAATAATTAATAAGTTAATCAATTAAATGTTAAATGAGGTGAGCTTTAAACGAGTTCAAGCCAAACAGGCATTATTTGAACTCGAACAGTTCTACTAAACCAACAAAAGAGTTTCTTAAACTCGACACGTTTAATGAGCTGGAGTCGAACTTAGTCCGATATTACCGAACTTGAGTTACAAGCAATCCGTTTGCCTAGAGTTCTAATTTAACTCTGTAGAATAATAATTCGATCCTAAAGAAAGTAAATCTAACAAGTCATTATTTTTAGACGATTGATATGTCAACGAGTAAAACTTGATATTTTATAAGATTTTTTTATATGAATGTAAGATTTATTTACTATTCAGATCTCGTAAAACTATTAATTTTACTTGTGAAAATATTAATTTTTAATTTTAAATTAAAGTAATTTAGTTTGTTCCAAATATAATCCCAAAATCGAAATCACCAATTAGATATTCCATCCGTTCCTAAAAAATTGACTTAGTTTGATTTAATTTTTTTTTGGTCAAATAGACCAATTTTAGAACTAAGAATTAAGCATATTTATTTATATTTTCAAACCGATTAAAATTGGAGATGGTTGTAAATTCAACATTATTTTTTATGATTATAGTTTCTCCACTTATATTTATAAAAAAAATAGTACAAATTTTCATTACAAAATAGTTAATTTGACTGAGAAAGTCAAACTAATTTGGTTTTTGTGAGACATATGGAGTATTTAGAAGGAAATGGACTTTATGCTCCTGTATATTTATTTATATTTTCAAACTAATTAAAATTGGAGGTGGTAATAAATTCAATATAATTTCTTAGGGTTATAATTTCTCTACTTATATTCACAAGAAAATATTACCCACCTCCCTGTCACTCAAAAATTGGCTCAGTTTGACTCTTTTTTTTTTTGTGTCAAATTAACCAATTTTAGAATTAAGAATTAAACATATTTATTTATATTTTTAAACATATAAAATTTGAAGGTGATAGTAAATTTGGCATAGTTTATTATGGTTATAGTTTCTCTAATTATATTTCGAAGAAAATAGTATAAATTTTGATTACAAAAATATTAACTAAAAAAGTCAAATCAAGCTAGATTTTGCGTGACTAAAAAAGTATAAATTTTAATTACAAAATAGTCAATTTGAGTGAAAAAGTCCAACTAATTTAGTTTTTGTGGGACAAGTATTTAGAAGGAAGTGGACTTTATACTCCCGAACGAGGGAGTATTTTGTGAGAGGATTAATAGTCCCACTCGCTTAATCCAATTTCGCATATAAACTTGATTATGCGGAGATGATTGCGCGCCATGGAGAAACAGCATGAAATGCCCAGGACGAGTTCAGGTTTTTCTTTTATCCTTCATTTATTCTGTCAATTTGCTTTAATTTCCAGGATATAATTATATTTTTTTAGGCTATGTTTGTTTTCAAAAGGCATGTTCAAGATTGAACTATTTATATTAATTTAACATTACTTCAGACTATTTTTTTCCATGATAGAGGATTAAAAATGTAAGACCCCGAATTTTATGAAATATAAAATTTATTTTTTTTTCTTCATATATATTTTCATGAAACAGTAAGTGGTTAAATTGATAAAGTTAAAAGTTAAGGATGTTATGTGTAAATTATATTATGTCGGACAATATTCTTTTGGTCGGGGAATATTCGTTCTGTCGGGGAATATTCGTACGACGGCGCCGTACGAACCAATCATTGGTGGATCCCACAAAGAATAATTGTCGGATATAGAAAATGACATAAACAATTTTTAAAATGGTCAATGGTACTATTACTTTTAATTGTTAAAATATCCGGTGGTAAAAGAATAGTAATATACGGTATTACAAGTAACATACGGTATTGCATAGTGGCACACGGTATTGCACAGTAGCACACGGCATTGCACAGTGTTTCGTATTATTAAACTGATAAAGTGGTTATCGTACAATATTTGACTTTATTGTCACATACACAATAATTCATGTTATTAAATTGATAATTGTCACAGTAGCATATGCACAGTAATTCACATTATTGAATCAATAATTGTCATGACATAGTAACGTAATCTTTCTTTTGCATACTTTCTGCATTATTGTTATCTCTATTATGGTGTTATTTAAACAGTTGTATTTCATTAATTAATTGACTTGATATCTAACTCAGAAAGTCAACTACACTGTATTTATAACAATTAGTCATAATAATGAAAAGTGTGAATTATTGTTGAATAATTGAATTGATAAAGTTATTTGTTTATAATATAAAGTTAGGTGATATAAAATGAATGGTATAGATTAAAGATAATATAGAATTTAAAATGGATGATGTAAATTAAAAGATGATATTTAAATGAATGGTTTATCTTAAAAGATGAAATGAATGGTATGGATTAAACATTATCTTGAAATGAACGGTTTTGATTAAAATAGGAAATCTTGGTTATGATAAGATTTTTGGCTATAAATAGATGCCTTAACTTAAGGATTTTTCATAAACTTCCTTACTTGTTCTTTCTTTCTCTCTCTAAATACTTCTTGTGAAAGTTTTCTCTAAGTGTGCTTAAGTCATTTTGAGTATTTGTGAAGATTTATAAGTGTATGTGTACTGTTCAAGTTAATCAACCTCATTTAAATCAATATCCAGTCACGTGTTAAGGTAAGAGATTATCATTATTTGATTCTCGAAAATAGTATCGTTTCTTTCTTACTCATAAGATATGTCATTTATTTCCATGTATTAATTTGTGGGAATAACCTTACGGTGCGGATTATCGCCTGTTGGTGAATAACCTTTCGTATTCACTCCTTATTAATCTCTGAGAATAACCTTACGGTGCGGATTATCGCCTGTTTGGTGAATGACTCTTCGTATTCAATTTTTATTAAATTGTGGAAATAACCTTACGGTGCGGATTATCGCCTGTTGGTAAATAACATTTCGTATTCATTCCTTATTAATCTCTGAGAATAACCTGACTACGCGGATTACCGTATGTTTGGTGAATTACTCTTTGTATTCATTTCTTATTTGTCTCTTGTGGAAATAATTTGTCTACACGAATTATCACATGACACTTTTATATCATATTCGTTTATAATATCATTTTCTTCATATTCGTAAGTGATATTATTTTTCTTTATACTCATAAGGGATACCATCTTTTTCATCTTCCATTATTCAAACTTACTATGGTAAGGGATATTAATTTCCTTCACCTTTTGTTAATCAAACCTGTTACGGTAAGGGATATTATTTTCTTTCATACACCTAAATCGAAACTTATTATGGAACTATTACTTCTATAATTCCTGAAAATATTATATGTTCCATAATAGTTGCACTTCATCATTTCAATTGAACCATCCTATTTACGTAAACCTTTCTATTGAACTGTAACCGTTATTCTGAACTGTGGATCTTGAATATCATTTTTAAATTTCACTCCACATCATGTTGACAATTTGGACATTATTTGAATCTGTACAAAGTAAACTTCTGATACTTATTGTTTATCCTGTTTCTTCTGTTCATCATTTATATCATTCTAATCATCCAAATTCAAGTTGTTGTGAATATCTGTGGCTGGGGGCACATATGCGATATAATTGTTGAACAAATGATAGGTTAAAGGCGATATAATAGGTTAAAGGCGATACATCTGTTCGGTGTCTTTTATGGCACGTGGTGAATGTTCTCTTTGGCCCGTAGTGCAAAGATGAACTGTTGTTTGGTATGATTATGACCAAAGGCTGAATCTGGTATAATCATGACCGTTGGTGTTATATTGAATGTCTTTGGCCCGTAGTGTAAAGATGAACTGTTGATCTGCATGATTATGATCAGGAACTGTGAATTTGTATTATCTTGACTAATGGTATTTCAGATGATAAAAGTTGATGATATTTTTACGAAAAAGAGAAGCGAGTGGACACTATAGTCTGCATTATTCTTCTAATAGATTGCTCATTTCGCTGCTATTATTGATCTGAACATTGTTTAAGAATTTAACTGTAATTTTTGATACAAACCTTGTAGTCTATTGTATTCTATCAAGAACTCAACTGTTGAAGGCTAATGATAATTTATCCGTCATTATCTTAGTCATGATATTTCTTACTGGGCTATTTGAGCTCACCCTTTCTTTTGTTCCATTGTTTTTCAACAGGAGATGAGAATGTAGCTGGGTCTAGCCGGGGAATGGAGTGAGAGTTCGAGGGATAGTTATCAGAGTCTTCACGTGTTGTAAAATAGTGTGGCAATAATAGTGAAAACTTAGTTGTGTATTATTATACACTGTATTGTTGAACGTTGTACTACTTTGTAATAATTTTGTTGTAGTCTTTTGACGACTCAAGTTTGGGTTGTGTGTGACCAGATTTGGGGGCGTCACAAAAAATCCTTTAAATAATTACATAGACTATTTCTTTATCATTCCTAAGACTATTTATAAGAGATTATATAATCTCATGATAAATGTAGAATTAATAGTCCCCTCATTTTAAGCTATTAAATACTTATATGGGACTAATAGTCTAACATTAAGGGACTAATATTCTCTCATAATGGAATAAAATAATCCTAAATAATATTAAATTAATACAAATAATCCAATTCTAAATATATTTTTTACAAATAAAATAACCTTAAGGAATTATATTAGTACCCAAATTGGGTGTTCCCTGCATTATCAATGGGAATGCAATTTTGGAGTAGCAGAATTGTAAATCCCCCGAAATATTATCTTAATTTTATGTCTATCTATATGTTGAAGAATTTTTTATTTTATTTTTAAATAAATATATGTTGAAGTATTTATTATTTTATCATCATAGTACACTTTTTGTTTTGGTAATTTACACTCGTAATCACTATCCGGATGGTAGTTGAGGGCCAGTATTTTCCCAGTTGCAATTTCGCTAAAACTTCAAATACTTGTAAACTAAAAGGTGATAAAATTATTGATTGCAATGAAACTCCAAATGTAGCCATATAAAGAATATCATGCAGCTTCAACTGCCACTAACAGATTTAAGGAAAACTTTATTTTTACAAATATATCACTAGTGAGGTCCGATACCTTGTAATAGAACTCATGCATGAGAGAAATATTGGATTGCATAGAATCGACTAATGAGGTGGGTTCATTAAAAATTTACAAATGAAATGAAAAATAGCAAAAAAGAGAACATTCACTCATCTTTTATATCTTGCATCTCTAGTATTTTTGGCCCGATGGATTTCTCTCTCATTTAATAAAAGTCTGGAATAT
Source organism: Hedera helix (assembly GCA_947179155.2). Lineage (NCBI taxonomy): Eukaryota > Viridiplantae > Streptophyta > Magnoliopsida > Apiales > Araliaceae > Hedera > Hedera helix. The sequence goes on along the minus strand of OX359268.1, from coordinate 32,326,694 downwards.
TAGGTTACTAATTGTGGGAATAATAGGCAATCCGAAATTTTTTTTAATAGTATTCAACAACATAATATTCTAGAAAAAATCATAAAATTGGAGGAAATCATTTTCTTGGAGGAAATGATCAAGGAATACTCGGAGACACATCTACAAAACCTTTGTATAGGAATCCATAAAAAAAACGATTCAATTCATCAAGATAAACAGCGAGGGTCGTATCCATACGATTTTGCACTTCTCGACAAATATAATATGTTTCGTTATTCTAAGCGGTTATTCTATTTAGAGTAATGAATACCTAGTAATGGCGTGATAACACACAACATATCAAGAATATAAGCGATGACATATTAGGAACTTTACATCACTTTATCGTCAAAAATTAAAAATATATCTATAATTTCGAAACAAACTAATATATATATATATATATATATATATATATATATATATATATATAATTTGGAACAGAAGAGTAATATTGTTTTGTTAGGACCCTGAGAGGGTGACATGTTACATTTTTTGTTTTCTAGTATTGTATACTATTTCTCCTAAAAGTTGGTTGTTGTTTTAGCCTGTTAAGTCGAGGTGAGGTTCAAAATCATTTATTAAGCATTGGAAGTTCGTGAACAGATAAGAGATCATATACATTAGAAGATTCAATAAAAAACGCAAAATGAATGTCATTATATTGTTTGTTTAGAAGATCATTTGATTGTTGATTGATCTTCTATTTACTTGGAAACTGATAAATCCATGTAGTTTTTTGATAAATTTATACGGTAGACTTCACAAAAGTGTTGTTATAGATATATAACGACAGTTAAACCGGTATTTTTGTGGGATCCACCGTATAGATTTATCAAAAAACCGTGTGAAAATATCAATTCTCATTAGCTTTAATAAGAGTACTTGGTGCTTTGCTTTAATAAGAGTTCTTGATGCTTTCTGGTGAGCTTAAGAGCTTGGCATTAATGATTCTCAGCATTTGTTAACGGAAGAGATCAAATAATGCATCATTACTGAAAGACGTAAACATGTGGCAAATTTTATTTTGGCATGAACGTTTGAAAATATAGTATACTTTTATTTTGGAACACTAAATTTAACGATTCAAATTTTTTTACCTTATCTACTTAAACTTTAATTATACAATTAGGATCACAATTTTTTTTGATTTACATGAGGGGCATCCTCTTATGTAGTCCTTAAGTCATACAACCAATGGTTATAATCAAATCTAACTGGCTAATCGACAATCTTAAATAATGCTATAAACCATCTAGAATATTCAAAACTATAGTTACCACATATGTAAATCTTGAACACTCTGCTAGAAACATTTAAGAAAGTTCTAATAAATACCAATTAAGATAGCAAAACGAGCTTTATGCGCGTTTAGTAAGCCATAATATGCCGTTTGCACATATTGTAACATTTAACTTAGAAATATCTCAATCAGTTTTAATCGGTGGGAGGAACGCTTTCTCTATATCCAATATTGTGCAATCTGCTTTGAAAATTATATGTTCTGTTTTTGTCATTCATACAACCACCTTAAGACTGCTGCATGTGCATGATAAAAGCCCAACAATTGTCACGAATTGAATATACTTCAGTCTCGTGAATCAGCGGTGCTATGGATTCTCAAGTTTTTCAATCACGGGATAAGATCATTTAACACTAGATGACTGACTTAGGAGATGCAATGGCCAGTCTATGATGTTAAACAAGACATATCACAGAGTACAATTCTTCAAAGGAAACTGATAAATTCACACGATAGACCCCACAAAAGTGTTGCTATAAATATATAACGACAGTTAAATGGTCGTTATAGGTATTTTTGTAGAGTCCACCGTGTGAATTTATCAAAAAACCTTGTGGAAATATCAATTCCCTTCTTCAAACTCTTAATTGCATTGTTTTACACTAGTGGGATTGAATAAGAATTAAGATTGTTGTGAATGACTTGAGTTTGTCTTGGGATGGGGGAGAATTTTGGTTGTTTTTCTCATGTAACGAACGAACTCGATCTTTATTTTGCGAGTTCGTGATTCAATGTCCGGCTTGTTAGCCTCTACAACAATTTAAACATGTTAGGATATCGATAGCCACACAAGTGTCAAAAGTACAAAAAATAAATAACATCGAATGACCAGGCTTATTGTCCCGATTAAGTTACTCAAACTTGAACGCTTGCTAGCTGATAAGTATATGCTGAGGATAACTGGACAGCCTATAACCCAGATCAGATTGGTTAATTTGCAGCCCTATAATATTCAGCAATCAACACCTGAGGTGGTTTCGTCAGCCGTGTTTCCAATTTAATTTGATTGCATTTTCATTTCTTCATATTTTCCTTTTTTCCTCTAAAACTCCTATGCAATTAACAAGTTACTCTTTTAGTTGTTATTATTTTTCATGTTATTAACATTTACGTTAAATTGTCTTCCCCTTTTATCCAAGTAAGACTCCTGGTTTTATTTACTTTCACATTAGATGCTATGCAATCCTTGAGGGAAGGGTATTTAGATGAAGAACATGTTGTGAGAAGTTACGACAACTACTCTACAAGGCAGCAGTAGTGTTTCATATGTTTCAATCACTACCTACCATGTTAAAAAGAATATATTCTAACCACTATAATTTGTTGGTTTTTTTACAAGACTACAATGTTTTGGTAATTCTGATTTTAATAATATCCAATTTGAGCATGGGAAAATCTTGTCCATATGTTGCAGGGTTGTACCACCGAAATCAAGCACGCAAATTCTACCAAGCCTTGAGGAAGAAGGGATTGGCTGTTGCTCTGCTAGAGGATGAAGGAGGGCAGTTTGGTTTTCGTAAAGGTATATAACTAGGTAATACAGAACTATAGTCTGCTGGGAGAACTTTGGATTTGATATGATATTTAATTCAAAGGCTGAAAGTATTAACTTCACAATGGGTCAACAAATGGTGTTTTTCGCGCATGAGGAAGAAGGGATTTAGCTTGTACATGTTTCTATTAAAAACTTGGTTGGTGTTATTAATTATTTTATAATAAGTTTTCGTGATCCCTGCATATTATTTTGCTGAGGGAATTGCTTTCGATTATATGGAAAACCACGAGTATCAGAAACTAGAATGTTCCTGCAAATTGTGTCCCCTCGTCAATTTTCTATGCAAATATATAACAATACATAAAACATATACATAAAATATCAGGAAGAGATACAAATAGATATAGATTTGCTTATGGATAGAAATTCAAATAGAAGTATTGAGTAGCATATCAAATAGTTATGCCAGTACTCCTGTTTATGCTGTCTATGCTAATATTTGCAGATTGCAGAAATTGGAACTTATGATATTAATCTTTGAGTGCAAATGATCAGCTTTACTTAATACTGTTTCATTGCACTTTTTGACTGCACAACAAAACCATACATAAATAATTCCTTAACGGCAAAGTTTCACACTTCTAGGAACGGATAATTATCTATACAACTGAGAACAAAGTGAAAAGAAATTAAAATATTGATTGAATAGTGAAGCTGTGGAGATTGAAAATTCATTTATGCGAAAATCCGAAGCCATTGGCTATTGCATGGACGGCCGGATTGATAGCCAGCCGTCCCAAAATGCCCTGCTTGTAAGGCAAAAAGGTTTTCTTTTTCAAATCCTCTGAGACTGCCCTGTTCATGGTGTAATGCAGCTCGTGAGCCGAAACTGGCCCTCTTCTTCTTGAGCTTGAAATCGAAGAACCCGGGCATTCTACTGACCTAAAGCTTGAACTCTTGAGATCTTCGTGTCTCTTGAACAGAGATGCATACTTCTTTAGAGGATCTTTACCCGTTGCTCGTCCTTCTGATGCGCTTCGGAACAAGAAAAAGTCCTTCAATCTCCATTTCTTGTAGCCTTTTAGAGAAGAAGATGAAAGGGCTGAAGTAGTTTGTGTTAAAGCTGGTTTTGAACTTGTAAATGATTGCTTTGAATTCTGCTCCTGCTCCTGTTGCTGTTGCTGCTGGTGATGATTATAATCTTCTTCCCATGGATATTCTGATACCCTTAAAGGAGAAAGTGATCTTGTTGCCCTGTGGATAGACCTTGATGAAGATAAAGAAGAGACTGATCTCTCTCTTCCCCTTTCTCGCTCTGGCGTTTTATTGCCTGCTGTATCTTCACCTCCAGAACTTCCAAAAGGGTCCAGCTCTTTCTTCTGCTTTGGCGAAAAAGCTCCGCGAATAATCTTTTTACCATGTGATATTGGGGATCTATTTTGCCTTGGAGATCCCAATGGACTAGTGGTTTCAGTTGAGTACTCATGAGGAAACTGTAACCGCGGTGGCGGTTTCAATGGCCTAATTTTCCCACCATCAAAAAGTTCTTCAGCAGAGAGTGAAGCCGTATCCATTTCCTGGCTTATATCAAACGCGAAATCATCTTCTTCATACTTGTTTTTCACTTTTATAGATTTCGGGGTTCCAGGTTTTTCCTCCCAATCAAATGGCACACTTGACGACACGCTGTTTCTCCCAACTTCTTCTTCCCTGCTTTTCTTGATCAAGAACTCATCAAACTCGCGGTAAAACTGCGATATCTGCCTCGGACTAGCCGGAGCGCTCAAGTAGTACTCTCCGATACGCCTTGACATAGCTAGAGCGGCGAACCGCGGGGAGGATTTCGGGTTCTGGAAGTCGAAATCCATGCTGTTCTGCCCAGCTATTATCACCTCCATTTTGTTCAGCCTAAACTGATGGCAAACAAGGTGGGAAAAAAATCTCCTTCGGACAAGTTTTATATAAAGGGCATAAAAAGGGGGGTAGTGGTAGGAATTAGGAAGGAGCAAAAGAGGACGATTGGGAGCCAAATTTTATTGACCAATTGGGTCTAAAGGAGCAAGCCGCCATTGATTACTTTTGTGAGTTTTGTGGGGTCTTATACTTGTACTTTTTTCTTGTAGTAAACTTGGTGACCTCACGTGTTTGTGAATTTTCTTGAAGCATAAGGTAGATATATATGGTGGTAGACATGGCAAATGAGTAAAACTTTGTTCATTTATTAAAGATTGAGCATGCGTAATGAATTTTGTCATCTCTCTCTTAACAACCATTCTTTCATCTTGTAATTAACGGAGACTGGTATGCATCATTGCTACTTTTTTTTTATGGAAGAACTTCTAGATTGGTCAAAATGGTCAAAGAACATTGATACATTGCCCTGCCCCAAAATTTTAGTTTCATGACTATATTAATTCACAAAAAAAAAAAAAAAGTATCATTTATTAAATTAGTTTGAGTATGTTTTATTTCAAGTAGTAGGTGTAAAATTTACACTTTTTAACTTTTGAGTCTATTGACTGCTATTGACAAAAATCAATCATGCCTGCTGGCCATATTGTTTTGCTTCTATATTCCTCTGGCGATAGTAATTTCCTTACTAAATGACCCTGTTATCAGAGGTTTTAGTAACAGTAACTCTTATAAGAATAAGAGTCACTGATACTAAAAAGTCTAGAGTAAGATATGGTTGTTTAGCAATTAATTGTTATAGATAGTTCTCACATATATATATATATAAGATCTCAATTTATGACAATCGGTTGATGAGTTATTGTTTCAGCAATCAATACAGGAGGCATTTTTACTGTAAATTGACCATGCCGTTTATCCTTTTCGTAACAGTCGCTCATTTTTTTTGCGACAGGCATGGATAATTTTGGCCTGTCGCTATCCTCTTGCAGCAAGTCAAAATTATGCGAAATTGGTCGAGCGGTAGGCCAATTTTAATTTCTCCCAACAACATATTGCCATAGATAAATTTTCATATATATATATATATAGTTTAATTAAGGATTTGGATCCTTTTTATGTGTAAATACTGTTCTACTTTGATATTTGATTTTATAAAAAAAATAGAAAAGCCGCATATTAAACATTAATAAAGTTAAATGTAACTTTATCACTAAAAATCCATAAAACGTTTTTCAACCATGCAACTTTACTAAAAGAATCTTCATCTTTATTATCAAAAGAAGGTAAAAAAGACATGGAGAGAGAGATAACATTTTCCTTACTAAAATTAAAGAAAATATTATATCTCTTTTTTCTGTTTTTAACAATATTTCTGATATCAGAGTATTTTAAAGCACTTTATGTTTATATATAGATGTAGATGCTTTGGTAAATGAAAATTCCTTTCGATTGCAGCTAGCTAGAGTGTTTAATGCTGCTAATCCGTACATCCTAAAATACAAGTTTTATCCTCTCTTAATTTTTTTGTTTGTCTTTTAAAAAGTATTAAAATTGTACTCAACATGTGTTAATATATATTTTTTTTGTTAATTATTAAAAAAGAATACTCTCCTTGTTTTACAAAAAAGACTTTCAAAGTTAATTAGAAAAATCTTATAAATTTAAAATAAATTGATGTGATTCATATAAATTTCTAGTACAACAAAAAATATATAATTAGTAGTATATTTTAAATCGTTTATAATTATTATGATTGAATTAATTAAAATCTACAAATGCATATCAGATTTGAATTTATAGATTTTACAAATTAACTTCAAAATATCAAATTACTCTGTTTTTATAAATTAGAAGAGATTAAATTTCAATTTTTAAAAATTATTATTTTAAAATTGTTAAATTTTACTTAACATAGCAAAAAAAAAATAACAAATCCGAGCCATTAATTCGTGCACCAAGCCAAGCCATTACTGTGTTTGAACGTGACCAAGCCCAGCTGTAAGACCCCGAATTTTATGAAATACAAAATTTAATTTTTTTTCATATATATTTTTTTTGAAACAGTAAGTGGTTAAATTAACAAAATTGAAAGTTAAGGATGTTATGTGCAAATTTTATTTTGTCGGACAATATTCGCTTTGTCGGGGAATATTCGTTTGGTCGGGGAATATTCGTGCCGTACGACGGCGCCGAAATAATAAATTATTGGTGGACCCCACAACGGAATATTTGTCGGATATAGAAAACGACAGAAGTAACCTTTTTAAATAAAAATAGTCAACGGAACTGTTAAAATACCGGTGATAAAAGAATAGTAGCATACGGTAGTTTATGGTATTTTCTGTAGCACACGGTACTCTACAGTAACACACGGTATTGCATAGTGTCTCATATTATTGGTCTGATAATTGACACCGTAACTGTTACGCATCATTTCATCGATAATTGTCACTGCATAATATTTTATATTATCAATTCAATAATTGTTGTTACACAGTATTTTGCATTATTGATTTAATAATTGTCATTACACTGTATTTTATATCATTGAGTCAATAATTGTTGTTGCACTGTTTTTAAAATTATTGAACCTAATAATTGTCACAGTAACATATGCACAGTAATTCACATTATTGAATCAATAATTGTCATTACACAGTAACGTATGCTTTATTTTACATTATTGTTATCTCTATTATGATGTTATTTAAACAGTTGTATTTCATTAATTTATTGACTTGATATCTAAGAGCTAACTATACTGTATTTATAACAATTAGTCATAATAATTGAATTGATAAAGTTATTTGTTTATAATATAAAGTTAGGTGATTATTAGGTGATATGAAATGAATGGTGTAGATTAAAGTGTGAATTATTGTTGAATAATTGAATTGATTTGTTTATAATATAAAGTTAGGTGATTATTAGGTGATATGAAATGAATGGTGTAGATTAAAGTGTGAATTATTGTTGAATAATTAAATTGATTTGTTTATAATATAAAGTTAGGTGATTATTAGGTGATATGAAATGAATGGTGTAGATTAAAGATAATATAATATTTGAAATGGATGGTGTAAATTAAAAGATGATCTTTAAATGAATGGTTTAGATTAAATGAATGATAAGATTTTTGGCTATAAATAGAAGCCTTAACTTAAGGATTTTTCATAAACTTCCTTACTTGTTCTTTCTTTCTCTCTCTAAATACTTCTTGTGAAAGTTCTCTCTAAGTGTGCTTAAGTCATCTTGAGTATTTGTGAAGATCTATAAGTATACGTGTACTGTTCAAGTTAATCAACCTCATTTAAATCAATATCCAGTTACGTGTTGAGGTAAGGGATACCATCTTTTTCATCTTCCATTATTCAAACGTACTATGGTAAGGGATTATCATTATTTGATTCTCGATAATAATATTGTTTCTTCCTTACTCATAAGACGTGCCTTTTATTTCCATGTATTAAATTGTGGGAATAACCTTACGGAGCGGATTGCCGCCTGTTGGTGAATAACCTTTCGTATTCATTCATTATTAATCTCTGAGAATAACCTTACGGAGCGGATTGCCGCCTGTTTGGTGAATAACTCTTTGTACTCAAATTCTATTAAATTGTGGGAATAACCTTACGGAGCGGATTGCCGCCTGTTTGGTGAATAACTCTTTGTACTCAAATTCTATTAAATTGTGGGAATAACCTTACGGAGCGGATTGCCGCCTGTTGGTGAATAACCCTTTGTATTAATTTCCTTCACCTTTTGTTAATCAAACCTGCTACGGTAAGGGATATTATTTTCTTTCATACTCCTAAATCGAAATTTATTATGGAACTATTGCTTCTATAATTCCTGAAAATATTATATGTTCCATAATAGTTGAATTTCATTATTTCAACTGAACCTTCCTATTTACGTGAACCTTTCTATTGAATTGTAACCGTTATTCTGAACTGTGGATCTTGAATATCATTTTTAAATTTCACTCCACATCATGTTGACAATTTGGACATTATTTGAATCTGTACAAAGTAAACTTCCGATACTTATTGTTATCCTATTTCTTCTGTTCATCATTTATATCATTCTAATCATCCAAAAATCAAGCTGTTGTGAATATCTGTGGCCGGGGGCACAGATGTGATATATTTGTTGAACAGATGATAGGTTAAAGGCGATATAATAGGTTAAAGGCGATACATCTGTTCGGTGTCTTTTATGACACGTGGTGAATGTTCTCTTTGGCCCGTAGTGCAAAGATGAACTGTTGTTTGGTATGATTATGACCAAAGGCTGAATCTGGTATAATCATGACCGTTGGTGTTATATTGAATGTCTTTGGCCCGTAGTGCAAAGATGAACTGTTGATCTGCATGATTATGATCAGGAACTGTGAATTTGTATTATCTTGACTAATGATATTTCAGATGATAAAAGTTGATGATGTTTTTCCTAAAAAGAGAACCGAGTGGACATTATAGTCTGCATTATTCTTCTAATAGATTACTCATTCCGCTGCTATTATTGATCTGAACGTTGTTTAAGAATTTAACTGCAGTTTTTGATATAAACCTTGTAGTCTATTGTATTCTATCAAGAACTCAACTGTTGAAGACTAATGATAATTTATTCGTCATTATCTTAGTCATGATATTCTTTACTGGGCTATTTGAGCTCACCCTTTCTTTTGTTCCATTGTTTTTCAACAGGAGATGAAAACATAACAGGGTCTAGCCGGGGAATGGAGTGAGGGTCCGAGGAATAGTTATCATAGTCTTCACGTTTTGTAAAATAGTGTGGCAATAATAGTGAAGACTTAGTTGTGTATTATTATACACTGTATTGTTGTACGTTGTGCTTTGTTGTAATAATTTTGTTGTAGTATTTTGACGACTCAAGTTTGGGCTGTGTGGGCCCAGATTTGGGGGCGTCACAGTTGGCATCAGAGCTTAGGGATATGGTCTTTAATGGAGATCTGGGGTTAGAACTAGGAGGGGAGAGACGAATAGAATCAATCACTAGTGTGTCCTACCTAAATTAGATTTATTTTTTATCTAATGAATCGATTTGAATGTAGGAACATGAAGAGATGAGTCAGTTTATTTGAACTAACATTTATTTTGTGACCACAGTTAATTATGGCATCTGAAAATCAGGAGGTTAACTATGAAATTACCGAAACAAATGTAGCTGCAAAACAAGAGGCGACGAATAATCTTCTTACAAACTCAGAGTTGAATCATTTGCCTAAGGCAAAAATTATGCGTGTTCTATCCAGTAAGGATGAAGGTGAAAGCTCTGCTACAGTCGTTCCAGATCCATTCTTAGAAGCAATTAAAGGAAGTAACGAACTTGCGGAAATTATTGCCTTTAATTTACTCACTAATTGGGAGAGTGATATCACCTGGTTATGCTCTATAACAAAGGATCAGAATATATGGACTTTTCATATTAGTCTTTGGGATTTATGGTGTTCCAGCTATGATTTTCAAGATTATTTAAAAATGATGTTTCTATACTTTTGGGCGTTACAATTTAGAGGAATTCAGGTTAAGTTAGTCACTATCGTGGAAACTGCAGTCTATCGAAAATACTATTTTAATGGAAATCATTGGTACCTTACTACTGATGAAGTTGATGAACCCGAGAAACAGTTTGCTAGAAAATTATTCAGTGGTATTCCCATGGTTGAAATACGTGAAGATCCGAATGAAGTATTCGGGATTCGATTTGACGATAACAGTCAAGAAACCGAATGAGGTGATAACCGGTAAGCTATTCATAAATTCTCGTGAAGTCTATGCCATATTAGATACTGGCTCTATCCACTCTTTTATCTCACCTATATGTACTCAACGTTTAAATTTGACTATTGAAAACTTAAATCTTGTCTTATCAGTTGAAACCTCATTGGGAGAAATACCTATTACATTTACTATCTATAAATCTTGCCTAGTTCAAATCAACAACCTCACATTACCTGTTGACCTTATTTCTTTGGAGATGCGTGAATTTGATGTGATTTTAGGAATTGATTGGTTGACTACCCATCATGCTAAAATTGATTGTTTTCATAAGATTATTAGTTTTCATATTCCTAATCAACCTGTCATGCAAATTCAAGCAACTAAACCATTGAAATCTATAACTGTTATTTCTAGCCATAAAGCCATTCGTTTATTGAAAAACGGATGTCAAGCCTTTTTAGCTCATGTCACTGATTTGAACAAAAATACGTCAAACTTGAATGATATTCCCATTGTTAATGAGTTTCCTGACGATTTTCCTGAAGAACTTCCTGGCTTACCCCCAAACCGTGAAATTGAATTTTATATTGATCTTGAACCCGGTACCAAGCCCATTTCCAAAGCTCCATACCGAATGGCTCCCATTGAACTTCAAGAGTTAAAAGTCCAACTACAGGAATTGTTGGATACCGGTTTCATTCGTCCGAGTGCATCACCTTGGGGTGCTCCTGTCCTTTTTGTGAAGAAGAAAGACGGGAGTATGAGATTGTGCATTGACTACCGAGAATTGAACCATGTCACCATCAAGAACAGGTACCCGTTACCTCGGATTGATGACATGTTTGATCAATTGCAAGGCGCTCAACATTTCTCAAAGATTGATCTCCGTTCTGGATATCATCAGTTAAAGGTTAAAGCTGAGGACATTCCAAAGACTGCTTTCAGAACTCGTTATGGGCATTATGAGTTCTTAGTCATGCCTTTTGGACTAACTAATGCTCCTGCAGCTTTCATGGACATGATGAACCGGATATTCAAGGAACATTTGGATCATTTTGTGGTTGTCTTTATTGATGACATCCTCATATACTCCAAGAGTCGCGAGGATCATGAACAACACCTGAGATTGATACTACAAAAGCTCCGTGAAAACAAATTATATGCCAAGTTGAAGAAATGTGAGTTCTGGCTTGAGGAGGTCGCGTTTCTTGGGCATGTGATTTCTAGTCAAGGAATATCAGTCGATCCTGCGAAGATTGAAACGGTACTAAATTGGGAACAACCCAAAACAGTAACCGAAGTCCGAAGTTTTCTGGGTCTAGCTGGTTATTATCGGAGATTCGTAGAAGGATTTTCTCGAATCGCCACTCCATTAACGCAGCTTACTCGGAAAAGCACAAAATTCATATGGAGCGAGGAATGCGAGAAAAGTTTCCAAGAACTCAAGAAGAGACTGGTTTCAGCTCCTGTTCTGACCATACCATCAGGATCAGGAGAATTTGTTATCTACAGCGATGCTTCTGGCAAAGGTCTAGGCTGTGTCCTTATGCAACATGGAAAGGTTATAGCCTACGCCTCTCGACAACTCAAAGATTATGAGAAAAATTATCCTACTCATGATCTAGAGTTGGCAGCAGTCGTTTTCGCGTTGAAGATCTGGAGACACTACTTGTACGGAGAAAAAGTGGATATCTATACGGATCATAAAAGTCTCAAGTATTTCTTCACCCAGAAGGAACTCAACATGCGACAACGACGTTGGCTTGAGCTGTTAAAGGATTATGACCACACAATCCAGTATCACCCGGGAAAGGCGAACGTTGTAGCTGACGCTTTGAGCAGAAAATCTTATGCAAGTACAAGTGCACTGCTGACAACACAAAAGTGTATTTTGTACGACTTGCAAAAGATGGAGATAGAGCTAAAGACACCAGGGACCCACTCGAAGATTGCTCACGTGCGAGTAGAACCAACTTTAATCGATAAAATTAAAGCTGCTCAAGCTACCGATCCGGAACTGATAAACATGATAAAGAAAGTACAAGAAGGTGCCATTCCCGAAGCAAGAATCGACGAGAAATGAATATTTCGAGTCAACTCTCGACTCTGTGTTCCTAACGATCCTGAATTAAAGCATAAAATCATGATGGAGGCACACAACACGCCGTTTGCAATCCACCCAGGAGGTACCAAGATGTATCGAGATCTTCGACATACATTTTGGTGGAACAATATGAAAAGAGAGATTGCGGAGTTTATCTCAAGGTGCCTAACTTGTCAACGTGTCAAGGCAGAGCATCAAGTTCCTAAAGGTCCATTACAATCACTTGAAGTTCCCGAATGGAAGTGGGAACACATCAATATGGACTTCGTGACGGGTCTTCCAAAAGTTTCTCAAGGCTTAGATGCAATTTGGGTGATCGTAGATAGATTGACCAAATCTGCTCATTTCTTGCCTATACGAGAAAACTTTTCACTTGAACGTCTTGCCGGTATGTACATAAATGAGATCGTGAGATTGCATGGCATGCCAGTTTCTATAGTTTCTGATCGAGATCCTAGATTCACTTCACGCTTTTGGATCAGTCTACAAAAAGCTATGGGCACTGAACTACGTTTTAGTTCTGCATACCATCCTCAAACGGACGGACAATCGGAAAGGACGATCCAGACCCTCGAAGATCTTTTGAGACTTTGTGTATTAGACTTCAAAGGAAGTTGGGATAAGTACTTGCCGTTGGTGGAATTTTCTTACAACAACAGTTACCAAGCAAGCATAGGCATGGCTCCATTCGAGGCATTGTATGGAAGGAAGTGTCGCTCTCCAATATGTTGGAATGAGGTAGGAGAAGCAAAATTGTTGGGACCCGAGTTGGTACGCTTGACGACCGAAAAGATCCAAATGATCCGACAACGAATACAGACCGCACAAGAACGACAAAAGAGTTATGTTGATCTTCATCGGAGAGACGAAAGTTTCAACGTCGGAGATCATGTATTCTTACGTGTTTCTCCATGGAAAGGGGTTACGAGATTCGGAAAGAGAGGAAAGTTCAACCCTCGATTTATTGGCCCATTTGAAATCCTCGATCGAATAGGAACCGTAGCCTACAGACTAGCCCTACCACCAAGTATGTCTCGCATCCATAACGTTTTTCACATATCTATGTTACGTAAATATGTGAAGGACCCAAACCACGTCATTGAGTTAGAACCAGACGTTATAGCAGAGGATTTAACATACGAGGAGGTACCTGTTAAGATCCTGGATAAGAAAGAGCAGATCCTACGCTCAAAGGTTATACCTCAAGTTAAGGTTTTATGGAGGAACCAAGATACTGAGGAAATGACCTGGGAGCTAGAATCTGAGATGAAATCTAAGTATCCTTACCTCTTCGATATGTCAGGTACGTCAATTTCGGGGACGAAATTTCATAAGGAGGGGAGGTTGTAAGACCCCGAATTTTATGAAATACAAAATTTAATTTTTTTTCATATATATTTTTTTTGAAACAGTAAGTGGTTAAATTAACAAAATTGAAAGTTAAGGATGTTATGTGCAAATTTTATTTTGTCGGACAATATTCGCTTTGTCGGGGAATATTCGTTTGGTCGGGGAATATTCGTGCCGTACGACGGCGCCGAAATAATAAATTATTGGTGGACCCCACAACAGAATATTTGTCGGATATAGAAAACGACAGAAGTAACCTTTTTAAATAAAAATAGTCAACGGAACTGTTAAAATACCGGTGATAAAAGAATAGTAGCATACGGTAGTTTATGGTATTTTCTGTAGCACACGGTACTCTACAGTAACACACGGTATTGCATAGTGTCTCATATTATTGGTCTGATAATTGACACCGTAACTGTTACGCATCATTTCATCGATAATTGTCACTGCATAATATTTTATATTATCAATTCAATAATTGTTGTTACACAGTATTTTGCATTATTGATTTAATAATTGTCATTACACTGTATTTTATATCATTGAGTCAATAATTGTTGTTGCACTGTTTTTAAAATTATTGAACCTAATAATTGTCACAGTAACATATGCACAGTAATTCACATTATTGAATCAATAATTGTCATTACACAGTAACGTATGCTTTATTTTACATTATTGTTATCTCTATTATGATGTTATTTAAACAGTTGTATTTCATTAATTTATTGACTTGATATCTAAGAGCTAACTATACTGTATTTATAACAATTAGTCATAATAATTGAATTGATAAAGTTATTTGTTTATAATATAAAGTTAGGTGATTATTAGGTGATATGAAATGAATGGTGTAGATTAAAGTGTGAATTATTGTTGAATAATTGAATTGATTTGTTTATAATATAAAGTTAGGTAATTATTAGGTGATATGAAATGAATGGTGTAGATTAAAGTGTGAATTATTGTTGAATAATTAAATTGATTTGTTTATAATATAAAGTTAGGTGATTATTAGGTGATATGAAATGAATGGTGTAGATTAAAGATAATATAATATTTGAAATGGATGGTGTAAATTAAAAGATGATCTTTAAATGAATGGTTTAGATTAAATGAATGATAAGATTTTTGGCTATAAATAGAAGCCTTAACTTAAGGATTTTTCATAAACTTCCTTACTTGTTCTTTCTTTCTCTCTCTAAATACTTCTTGTGAAAGTTCTCTCTAAGTGTGCTTAAGTCATCTTGAGTATTTGTGAAGATCTATAAGTATACGTGTACTGTTCAAGTTAATCAACCTCATTTAAATCAATATCCAGTTACGTGTTGAGGTAAGGGATACCATCTTTTTCATCTTCCATTATTCAAACGTACTATGGTAAGGGATTATCATTATTTGATTCTCGATAATAATATTGTTTCTTCCTTACTCATAAGACGTGCCTTTTATTTCCATGTATTAAATTGTGGGAATAACCTTACGGAGCGGATTGCCGCCTGTTGGTGAATAACCTTTCGTATTCATTCATTATTAATCTCTGAGAATAACCTTACGGAGCGGATTGCCGCCTGTTTGGTGAATAACTCTTTGTACTCAAATTCTATTAAATTGTGGGAATAACCTTACGGAGCGGATTGCCGCCTGTTTGGTGAATAACTCTTTGTACTCAAATTCTATTAAATTGTGGGAATAACCTTACGGAGCGGATTGCCGCCTGTTGGTGAATAACCCTTTGTATTAATTTCCTTCACCTTTTGTTAATCAAACCTGCTACGGTAAGGGATATTATTTTCTTTCATACTCCTAAATCGAAATTTATTATGGAACTATTGCTTCTATAATTCCTGAAAATATTATATGTTCCATAATAGTTGAATTTCATTATTTCAACTGAACCTTCCTATTTACGTGAACCTTTCTATTGAATTGTAACCGTTATTCTGAACTGTGGATCTTGAATATCATTTTTAAATTTCACTCCACATCATGTTGACAATTTGGACATTATTTGAATCTGTACAAAGTAAACTTCCGATACTTATTGTTATCCTATTTCTTCTGTTCATCATTTATATCATTCTAATCATCCAAAAATCAAGCTATTGTGAATATCTGTGGCCGGGGGCACAGATGTGATATATTTGTTGAACAGATGATAGGTTAAAGGCGATATAATAGGTTAAAGGCGATACATCTGTTCGGTGTCTTTTATGACACGTGGTGAATGTTCTCTTTGGCCCGTAGTGCAAAGATGAACTGTTGTTTGGTATGATTATGACCAAAGGCTGAATCTGGTATAATCATGACCGTTGGTGTTATATTGAATGTCTTTGGCCCGTAGTGCAAAGATGAACTGTTGATCTGCATGATTATGATCAGGAACTGTGAATTTGTATTATCTTGACTAATGATATTTCAGATGATAAAAGTTGATGATGTTTTTCCTAAAAAGAGAACCGAGTGGACATTATAGTCTGCATTATTCTTCTAATAGATTACTCATTCCGCTGCTATTATTGATCTGAACGTTGTTTAAGAATTTAACTGCAGTTTTTGATATAAACCTTGTAGTCTATTGTATTCTATCAAGAACTCAACTGTTGAAGACTAATGATAATTTATTCGTCATTATCTTAGTCATGATATTCTTTACTGGGCTATTTGAGCTCACCCTTTCTTTTGTTCCATTGTTTTTCAACAGGAGATGAAAACATAACAGGGTCTAGCCGGGGAATGGAGTGAGGGTCCGAGGAATAGTTATCATAGTCTTCACGTTTTGTAAAATAGTGTGGCAATAATAGTGAAGACTTAGTTGTGTATTATTATACACTGTATTGTTGTACGTTGTGCTTTGTTGTAATAATTTTGTTGTAGTATTTTGACGACTCAAATTTAGACTGTGTGGGCCCAGATTTGGGGGCGTCACACCAGCCATCCATCATCCGTATCATTTTTCAGTTGATTAATGCTCATAAATTCTAAGTTTGAATATTTCGCTATTAATTCTTAGACCAATATTATTTCATGCCACGGGGTGTTTTAGTAGTCAACAGAAGACTCATTCTTAGCCAAAAAATTATAAAATAATACTCTTTCATTTTTTTTAATTGACATTTAAAAAATATAAAATATAAAAAAAAAAAATTAATGCTTCGTCCGATTCACCAACTTGTTATAAAATCTCAGTATTATTTTTTTAAAATTCATTAAAAGAGATGAAAGAGAAACGAGTAAATATTTAATATAAAAATTAAATCATTAACGTTTTTTAAAAATTTATATATGACAAATAAAAAAGAACAAATACATTTCATTCTCTTTAAAATAAAAAAGGAGAGAGTAATAATAATAAAAATCATATATAAGAAAAATCCTCTAGAAGGTTGATGACTTAAGGCTGCATTTGTTCCATGCGTTGTGGGCCATAATAATACCTACTAAGTTTTTTTTTTTTTTTTTGTGATTCAGCTATATTTGATGCCATGTTACTATGTTAGGCAAACAAACATCAACGTGCAACTAAATTTTAATTCAATTAATTAGAATTAATTATTCATGAATTTCTTTATCGAGATGAAAAGGCTTGCCTTTTTACGATTTTACCGGTTCGTAGAGACTAGAGAGGGATTGTGGCGAGATCGGTCGTGTAAAAATTAACTTTCTCTGATCTCTCTGTCCCAAATTATTAGATCTAGTTTAATTTTTAAATTTAAAATTAAT
The DNA here is from genome assembly GCA_947179155.2 of Hedera helix. Classification (NCBI taxonomy): domain Eukaryota; kingdom Viridiplantae; phylum Streptophyta; class Magnoliopsida; order Apiales; family Araliaceae; genus Hedera; species Hedera helix. The sequence goes on along the minus strand of OX359268.1, from coordinate 32,309,034 downwards.
ATAAATATATTTAACTTTAAGTAATACAATTATAAATATAGCAATATATATATATATATATATATATATATATATAAGGTCCCACTAATTAAGAGATTTTTTTATTTTTAAAAATAAAATAAATCACATTATTTTTAATTTAAAAGTTTGTCAAATTTACTTAAAAATAATTTAATCATTTTGAGATGTTATTACAATAAATTGAACTCACACACATTATTCTTAATGTTGTTGAATGATGCATCGATCACACTTTAAATTTTTTTCTCACAAACTAAATATTTAAATTACAATTCTCAAGCAATATATACAATTTGCTAACAGTTTGATTATATTATTATTATTATTATTATTATTATTATTATTATTATACTTTAAATAAACAAAAATATTGTTAAAATGATGTTACTACAAGTTTATTTGATTCTATATCAGACGGCACACGTTGGCAATTTACATTTTTTAATAATATAACCAACGAGTTTCATGTCAAACTCATCATTGTCCTTTTAATATTTTTTGTTTTCTTTTTTATGATTGGATTTTACCTTAATTTCACCCCATTTTAATTAATATAAAGAAAAAGTAGATATTTCTCTCTTTTAGATCTTTTTGCGCTAAAACTTTCCTCGATGTGCCAGGGAGATTTAGGCAATCAAAGATATTAAAAAAGCAAAAAGCAATCAAAGAAATATTATTTTTTGAGACTTAATTTCTTGAATTTGTTTTATAATGGCCTCGTATTATTATATGTTTTATACTTATTATCAATAAGTAAGTCAGCATACAGGTACATATTCTTCAACAATATCCGGAAAAAAAAAATTGCGGATAATCCCCATATATATATATATATATATATATATATATATATATATAGTTGTTCATCTACCTCAACTGATTATTGAAAATATTATTCTAATAATTAAATATAAAAGTTAAATTAATTTAAAAACTGTGTGAAATTAAAAACTCTAACGATATGATTAAAAATAAAAAATTAATTTTATAATTAAAACTTTTAACAACAAATAATTTTAAAATTAATTCAATCCTTATATTTAATTATTATAACAATACTTTTAGCAATTAGTCCTCTAAATAGCTACCATATATATATATATATATATATTGTACAAATCTTGAGAAATTTCCCCATTAGATTTTTTGGTTTTTGGAGTCCAATTTTGAGGGATAATGATGATTAGGGAAAATCCAATATGTACTTTTATCATTTGAAAATATTGCATGCAATTGCAAACTTTTACTTTTTCCAATGTTCAAGTACACTGATCAATTAAAGACCCTCACAATTGTTTTGTCACTCGTCATAATTTGGTCAGCTAAAACCTGCAAGACTAGACGACACAATGGTCTTGTAGTCAATTTTGGCAACATGATAAGTCAAGTCTTTGAGCAGTTGTAATGAGTGAAGGATAAAAAATAGTATGCCTAGCCTAGGGTCGTTAATTTGGGGGATGATTGACTGATAGTAACATGTAAAAAACAAAATACCCTGGGAATAGAGGAATTATTTTATTTAGATAAACATATATTTAATAATTTATTTTCCTTATTTTTTTAATTAATGTTTTAAGTAAAAATATATAAATTAAAAAATATATTTAATGCTTTATATAATTGATCAAATTAAATATAAAATCTCAATATTATCTTTTTAAAACTATTGAAAAGATAAAAAAAAAATTAAATAATGGCTTTTCACCTTATTTTAATAATAAAGACATTTAATTTTAATTAAATAATAGGTCTGCTTAATGTGTGCATTAAGGACACATACTAAGCGCGAAAAATAAGAGATGAGATCCGTTAAAAATTATTTTTTTATATAGTTGCACTGAATTTAATACATAAGGTCCATTAGTATATTATTTTTTTATATATTGAATTCAGTACACCTACATAAATAAATAATATTATATATCGTTTTTCGTATTTAGTGTATGCTCTAAGGGCACACATTAAAAAATCCAAAGTAAAATAAGTTAGAGAGGATTTGAGCGAGATATAAAGAATCTTTTTCTCGAATGCAGTACTATCCAAGGGTTTAGCTGTAACAAAAAAAAATCTTCATTAAAATGAAAATAGTGGTTTTCTTTATGTTTCAGTGATTTTTTTTTAACAGTAATAATATACTCTCGCGGTTTTAAATTATAAAATAATTTTAATAATTTAAAATTAATATCAATTTATTTAATATAATAATAAATATCATAAATTAATCAAAAATACTATTAATTATAAAATTTATTTTTTTAAAATTTAAATAAATTAAGTTAATTTTAAATTTTAAAATATTTAAAATTAATTTTAAAAAAATTAATATTAATTTATAATTTAAAAGGAAAGAAATCTTATTAAGTTAACCAAATAAACCATCTTTTATTTTGTTATTTTCTTAGTCTTCTAGATGTGAGAAGATGACAAAGATATCAAATTAAAATTTGATTTTGCCAGAAAGAATAGTCTAGAAACATGAAACGGCTGCACAATTTAATTTTGATATTGACTATTAATCACCAAATAAAAACAATACCCTTTTTCAATTTTCATATATAAAATAATGCAAGATAACTACAAACCGTGAATAATTATAATGTATAAAAAGAGGTTAATAGGGTAACTTGTGTACACCGAATTTGTGGATAAATTTATTTTTTCAATTTTCATTTTGAGCATCCTAACTTGGATGTGTGTGTGTGTGTGTGTGTGTGTGTGTATTTGAGAGAAGTATAAAGTAGAGACTGTTGGAATTTTGCTAATAAAAATTCTATTTATTTATTTATTTAATATTTATTTATATTAGATATTTATTTAATAATAAAAGTATATCATTCGTTATTCATTAAATTATCATTTATTTTATTTATATAAATCTCCAAATTTATATATAGTATAATTTTTGTGTATAAATAAGTATTATACACGGAAGATATAAATCACATGTAATAGACATAAATAAAGAAATAATAATTTATAACTAATGATAATTTGGAGATATTATCATATAGATTATAGTGTTTTAATAGAAATGATTTATCTTGATTATGGAAGTTGGACTTCTAATTAAAGTACTAGTGCATTAAACGGATCATGTGATAATATTTTATTTATAAAATATTTTCACATAGATACTAATTTGTGATTTTTTCTTAATTTTAAAATAATAATGGACTTAATATTGTTATATATATTAGTTTAATATTCCAATGAGTGAAATTACATTGTGTTAATTAATATATTTAATTAATATCATAAACATTATTATTGTTAAAACATCTATAAAAATTTTCAAAAGATAATTTATTATTGATCATAGAATCTTGTACAAGTCTTTTAATATTTATTATTAAAAAGATTGATTTAATTTTTAAATCAATTTATGATCAAATGAAAATAAATTATAGACTTATGTAATTAGTTTAAATATATTGGGATTATATTTAATTTTGAAATATTTATGTACATCTATAGAGAAAATATTTACAGATTATTAGTAAAAAGTTTATTTTAATTAATTACTAAACTGAAATGCAATTACAATTATTTAGTGGAATTAATTGTAATTAATATTTATTTAGTATATTATTATTAGATAATAATATATAAATAAGTCTTGGAGTCAAAATAAAAATTTCTTATGAGCCTCATCCTAACCTAATATGAATCAATTTTATTATAGAGATAATAATCAATAAGGATATAAATATATCATTTATGAAATACGTGGTTGGTAGGTTTTTATTCTAAATTAGAGTAAAAGACCAAATAACACATTCTCTCTCTCTCCCTAAAAAAAGTACGTAAAAATATTTTTTTTAAAAAAATGTTTTGAAGACCACATTTCAGATTCAGCATGAGGTTATAGGAAGGAAACTTTTGAGGATACTAGAGATTACTCAAAGATTTAAACTTGTTAATTCAACCAAACACTATGTAACAATTTGTACGCTAGATATATGGTATATATATAATTGTTATTTTGTATAAAATCATAAAGATAATCCTATTTTATTAAAATTTTAAAACTATTTTTCAAAGATATTTTTCAACAGACACCTCAACTACAACTTGAAGCGTTTGCGATAATAGCGTTTATACCTTTAAATATAATTTTATGGTATAGTGTTCGAATCTCAAACACAATATTTGTAAATTAATAAATTATATTTAAAATAAAATACTTTTAAACTAACAAAAAATTTATGTGTTGAGAGCTTCAAACCCACTGTAACCAAACATAAACTTGCCTGAATCAAATTAGCAAATGAATTAATGGAAGGATACAAAGAAAGTCTTGTGGAATATTTCACTAAACGAAATGCAACATCTTGCAACCTCCCATAATGCAAAAATAAAATAAGTAGTATATCATTAATTTAAGAACAACGTAAGTAACAATTAAAATTCAACTACATACGACAATCATAACAGGCCCAGCCCACACAAAATATCCAATTTTTGTTCAAGTTTTTATTTATTTATTTGTGTAATAAAATAAATTGATTATTACAATTATGAATTACGATAATATTGTCTCATCATATTATGACAATCTTTTTAAAGCTCCGCCTTCTGTCCCAAATCAAAATTAATTTAGGAATTCATTATTTTCACAATTATTCTTTTAATATATATTAATTTTTTAGTAATCATAATTTAAAATCTTCTCACTCGTTTATGTAGTTTTGTAAGTATCCATGACAATATAGTATGAAGGATGGATAAACTTAATTCTATTTTTGATTTTGGTCATTCAACGAGTAGAGGTTTTTCCTTGGGCTGATCCAATCACAGGGAACCCAATGCCATGTATCAATAAAGTCTACTTAGACAACTAATTTATTAAACACATGGGTTCTTACTTTACCAGACCAATTGAATTGAGCTCTTTCTATGGCCCAAAAGAACAGGCTTTCTTGAACCGCCTTGTGCAATTAATAATATATATATATATATATATATATATATATATATATATATATATGATATCCATCCATAGTAACTGAAAGTATTATTCTAACAACCACATAAAGGGGGCCCAATTTGATTGAGAAAGTTACTACACTAGACCTTCTAGCAGCAGCAACTTTTTCAGTTAAATTGACCCTTACATGTGATTGCTGGAATAATATTCTCAGTAACCAATTGTTATATATATATATTTGGCATCCATCCATAGTATCTGGTTGTGAGGAATATTATTTCAGCAATCACATAAAGGGGGCCAATTTGATTGAGAAAGTTACTATACTAGACCTTCTAACAGTAGCAACAATTTTTTCAGTTAAATTGGCCTTTGCATGTGATTACTGAAATAATATTCATAGTGACCGATTGTTCTATATATTTAAAAGGTTGACTTGACATCAATTTTCAATTAATTAGAGAATCAATTGAGTTAACTCGATAATAATTTATATTATCTAACCCTCGGTAGTGGTTAATGTTATGTTGGATTAATTATTTAAATTTTTAATGATTAATAATAAGTGTAAAAAATTTCGCGTTGATAAGACATCTATAACCGTTCATTTTTATAAATTTCATAAGTGTGTCTAATGATAATTATATTCAGCCTAAAAACTCCCAATGTGATCCCATTCATTTTTTAAATTCATTCTACTAGGCCGTATCTAAAAATATAACAAAATTCCCGAAAAAAATAATCTTGTCGATTTCAATCCCAAGACTCTTCTGGCAATCTTATTTATACGACAAATTCTCCAAGACACCATCCATATCGGTAGTCTGAGTTCGAATTATTGAAACTTAATTCGTTATAAGAAACCCCTTGAAAATGGTCACTAAATATCTTTCACTAAAGTACAAATACAGCTAGTGATAAGTGAATTACGCAAATACTGATGAGTACTTTGTTCAAGGACATCAGCCTCGAGGTTTAGCATTTGGGGGGCCCTCCACTCTGAGAAAAGTACTTTGTTCTTCGCTTAAATGTATAGTGCCATTGAAGTGGGCACTTGCAAGGATCACTCGTGTTACTTTATATAATTTTGCTATATGAGTAATAATTTATATAATAATAATTTAATATAAAAATAGTGAGATTTATAATATAAAAATAATAAATTTTATTATTTTTATATTAAATTATTATACTTATTATTACATAAATCATTACATATAATAAAATTTTATTTTATATGTTTTAACTTATATTAGGAATAACTCGTGTATGAAGACACATTGCAATTAATATAACAATTGAATATTGTATCAAATGTTTCTAGATTAAAAATTTTAAAACTGTTGTGAACTTTTAGTTCTACAACTATTAATACAAAAAGATTGATACTCAATTTAGTCATAGTTTCTTTTTTAGGCAAACAGTAGTGTGCTACTCATTCCCAACTTAAAATTAGTTCTTGGCAGGTTTGAACAATTAATTGACGATAGCGGGCTCAAATTTGTGTAATATAATATTTTCGAGTATCCCATACACCTTTTCTTTATTGACAAAACGGAATAAGAAGTTTGACAGCATTTATTTGCCTCCAATATCTCTAATTATTGATCAATATGATCTATTAACAGTATTGTCTGTGAAAAAATAGCAGTACTATAAGCAATTTGGTGAGATCCAACGAGAGAGAAAAAAAAAGTGTAAAAATTCAAAAAAAAGGCTTTTGCATATATGCTCAAAAGTATAAAATGAGTTATCTAAGTCCAAACAAAAAAAGTATTGTCATAACACCAATTAAATCGCATCACCATAACATTTTTTTTGAAATTGGAAAAGAGATTCTTATACCATGAGTCAAAGCCTGCTACAATAGTTGCTCTCGATATAGCTCGCAAAAATACCAAAGAGATGACACGTAATTGCTCGTGCTTGAAGACACAGCGTAGATTAAAATTTAAAAAATATTCTATTATCTAAAGACTCTTTGAAACCTAAAATAACTTACAAATCAATTAGAATGAATCTGAACTGTCCCTGTGATTTCCCGCTCAAATTAATTTACATTTAGAAACATAACGATCGCAATATCAAAAAAATAAGTAAATGACGTTAATGCTAAAAGGGTGACCCATGTTGTTTACGTATAATTTTTTTTTATAATAATAATAATAATTATTATTATTATTATTACTATTACTACTACTACTACTACTACTACTACTACTGTTGTTGTTGCTGCTGTTGCTGCTGCTACTACTACTACTACTGCTGCTAACTACTACTACTACTACTACTGCTGCTAACTACTACTACTACTACTACTACTACTGCTGCTGTTACTATTACTACTACCACGACCACTACTACCACGACCACGACCACCACTACTATTGCTATTATTATTATTATTATTATTATTATTATTATTATTATTATTATTATTATTGTGACACTCCCAAATTTGGGTCCACACAGTCCAAACTTGAGTTGTCAAAATACATAACAACTATTACAATACAACGTACAACGTACCACAATACAATATTCAAATAATACACAACTAAGTCTTCATTATTATTGTCACACAATTTTACAACTTATGAAGACTAATACAGCTACAACTCGGACATTCACTTCATCGCCCGACTAGACCCAACTATTCTCTCCTCACCTGTTGAAAAATAATAGAACAAAAGAAAAGGGTGAGCTCAAATAGCCTAGTAAAGAATACAATGACTAAGATAATGACAAATAAATTATCATTAGCTTTCAACAGTTGAGTTTTTGATAAAATAATTTAACCAACAAGTTTTAATTCAACAATTGCATTTAAGTTTTTAAACAAGGTTCAGATCAACAACTATAGCAGAATAACAACTATTAGAAAGATCATATGGACTATGATGTCTACTCGCGTCTCTTTTTAAGAAAAACATCATCAACTTTTATCATCTGAAACACCACTGGCCATGATAGTACAATTTCACAGTTCCTGGTCATAATCATGCAAGTCAACAATTCATCTTTGCACTACGGTCCAAAAATATTCAATATAGCACCACCGGTCATGACTATACCAGTCTACAGTCTTTGGTCATAATCATATCAAACAACAGTTCTGTAATGACCACGAATTTCATTAGTCATTGTAAATATACTTAATAAATATTTAGCAATGAATTTAAACTTTTTGTATTAATTAATTGTGCATTAGATAATTAAATAAATGTACTTATGTGCTTGTATATTTATTTAAAGGATTAAAACAAAGTGTATAATTAATTAAAACAAATCTAATTGGATTATATTTTTAATCCAAATAAGTTGATAAACTAGGTTAAAGATATTAACCTAGTAGCCCATGTAATTAATTTAATTACTAGCCCATGTAATTAATTAAACAAGCTCAATGCTTGATTTAATTAAATGTAACCTAGACTATTTAATATAAGCCCAATGTGTTATTTAAATTGAGCCCAAACAATTTAATTGAATGAGCCCAATAGAAGTTATTCCCAAGCCCAATGTGAAGTCCAATTAAGGTCAAACTTTGGTCAATATATATATATATATATATATATATATATATATATGTGTGTGTGTGTGTGTGTGTGTGTGTATATATGCACATTTTAGCATTAAAAATAAAGGAAAAATGGCTTGAAAAATCCATTTTGCTGAATTTTTGGAGGGGCCCACTTGGATTGCTTGATTTCCTAGATTGCTTCTAATTTACACTATGACAAGGTTGGCCAACAACCCTAGTCAATCACCTAGTCAATCACAATGTTCATCCATGCAATAGTAAGCTAGATTAAGCTCTAAATTCACTAACATTGGTGAATTAAAAGAGCTAATGTAGGATTAACATTTGGCTATAAATAAGACATTCCACAACCTTGGTGATGTTGGTTAGTTCATTTGAAGCTTTGCTAGAAAGAAAAAATAGAGAGCTTTTGTGAGTTAAAAGAGAGATACACTTGTGTTTGTGTGAGGAAAAGCTAGAGGAAGCCTTGGTGTATGTCCACTAGCTACACAACTTACTTTGGTAGAAGGAGAAGAAGAGCATCCAAGACCTCAAGGTTTAAAAGTGCTCTCAACTTCATCTTATTTCATTTTTGTAGTCTAGAAAGCTTTTGATCGGTTAAAATCTATTTTTAACCGATCAAAACTCGTTTTGATAATCTAGAAGTATTTAACTATGTAATATATGTATATTCATAGATCTATGTGTTTATAACATGTTTTGGTATGTTAGAAATACAAACTTTTCAAAAATAATGAATAACAAAGAAGTTATGGCTTTTACCGCAAAGGATGTTGATTTTAAAACCTTATGTTGCATTGTGAGCCATTTTGAGTCTAGTTACGTTTGAAATTTGGATTTGTGATCTAAAGAGAAATTGTAGAGGGGGAAATTATGATGAGAATGGACTCAATAATCACCCCAAAATGTTTTCGTATGAAGAAGTTATGGCTGTCGGAGCGTCGGAAGGTCGGACAGTCAAACAGTTGACTTTCGGACAAAATGGCTGACGCAGCTGCGTCAGAACAATCTGCTAAGCAGATTTTTGGTGCTCCGGGCCGGATCGGGTCGGGTCGGTCCGGGTCGAGTTTTCTTTGAAAAATTAAGTTGAAATAGGTGTAAAATGAATATATTTCGGTATTAAACAAATTTATATGGAGTCTATTTGTAAATCAATGCTATCTAAATGTTTAAATTAAATACTAAGGTTAACCCAATTTAAAAGTTAACTTTTGGTATTATTTAAAGAGTATTAAAATATTACTACATGATTAATAATATTAATAGGTAATTAAATATTATGAAATGATTGATAATATTAGTAAGAGATTAAAATATTATTAAATGAGTAATAACATTAATAAGTCAATAAAATATTATTAAATAAATAATAATATTAGTAAATGAATAAAATATTATTTAATGATTAATAATATTAGATAATGAATAAAATATTATTAAATGATTAATAATATTAGATAATAAATAAAATATTACTAAATGATTAATAATATTAGATAATGATTTAAAATATTATTAGATGATTAATAATATTAATAAGATAATAAAATATTATTAAATGATTAATAATATTGGATATTGAATAAAATATTATTAAATAATTAATAATATTAGATAATGTTTAAAATATTATTAAATGGTTAATAATATTAATGAGGTAATAAAATATTATTAAATGATTAATAATATTAGATAATTAATAAAATATTATTAAATGATTAATAATATTAGATAATGATTTAAAATATTATTAAATAGTTAATAATATTAAATAATGAATAAAATATTATTAAATGATTAATAATATCATAGGGATGATAAAATATTATTAAATAATTAATAATATTATAAGGACAATAAAATGTTATTAATGGATTAATAATGTTAAGTGATTGATAGAATATTATTAAAAGATTAATAATATTAGAAGACTAATAATGTATTATTAAACGATTAATAATACTACAAGACTAATAAAATATTATTAAATTGTTAATAATATTATATAAGTGTATGAACTATATTAAATAATTAATATAGGTTCTTTGTGTTTGAAATATTATCAAGTAATTAATGATAATGTTTCCTATGTGTTTATATACCCATAATTATATAATTATGTGGTTCGTAAGGTTTATAAAGGTCATTATACTTACAAGTATATGATACTAATTTAAGATCAAACTGATTTAATTATTAGGTCCGTTCAAGGATTGTTAAATTAAGTTGGTTAACAGTAAACGACGCACGAGTCAAGTCTTCTACCCTTAACTTGTACTTATTGTTGCAATTATTATTCAACTTTAATTACTTTGAGCAATTCAATTATTGTTGAGCAAGTATCTACACTCGTAGATATTTGACAGACTTTTGAGTGGATTAATTATCGAAAATTACTTCACATCGTTATTGATTATTGTATTCACACATAGTGTTTTTGCAAACTGTTTAAGAACGTCTAAGCTAATTGTTTCGGCTAGACAAATGCATGTTAAATTCATTTAGTTGAATATTATAAAAGTTTATCCAAACCATTGGTTGGTGCAGATTCTTACAGTAAGACTGAGATAGAACAACCCTAGTTAAAGGGGATTTTTATTTGTCGGAGACCCGACAGCGCACAAGAAAACTAAATGTGATGCATATACATAGGACATGAGAGGACTGATCCCCTTAAGTGTCTCGTTATTTTAACAAGGAGTCAGACATTGTATGTCTGTTCTACCTTAGTAGCAGTTCATGGTCATTAAAGACCACTCAGCAGTAAAGAGTCAATTCCTTCTTTTATTGAACATTGATTCTTGTTATTTTTCACAATTGCTATTGTTGAAACCTTGAAGTTATTTCCCTTCATCATGATATATCGTATGATTGCTGTTTATAAACTTGTTGAGCCATTTAGTTGCTCATTCTTGCTATATCATGACTATATTTCAGCCATTCCCGAAAGCTCTAAATTGGACAAAGGCAAGGGGAAAACGAATGTTTAGTTTTAGTAATTGCATGGTAGTTTATATTACTGTCATGTAATTACTGTTGTAAATCTTTTGTATTTCCCTTAAGATATGTAATGTTAAGATTAAGGTAATAGACCTTGGGAAGTGTAGCCTTTTGATTAAGGAACCTTTTGTATTATTCCGCGAAGTTTGAATACAATATATGTATTTCATTGTTGTTATGTATTGTACAGTGAGAACCAAACCCGAGGTTAAAGAACCCGGATTTGGGGTCGTCACAAGTTCATCTTTACCCCAGGCCAAAGAGAACATTCACCACGTGCCTTAGAAGACACGTCATCAAATATATTGCCTTTAACCTATCAATGCCTTTAACCTATCAACACATTTATTCAATCTGTGTCCTAGGCCACAGATATCCACAATAATTTAATTCTTGATTATTAGAATAATAATAGAGATATTAACAATGAACAGAAGAAATAGGGTAAACAATAAATATCGAAAGTTTATAATTTTTACTTTGTGCAGATTTAAATAATGTTCAAATTATCAACATGATGTGAAATGAAATTCAAAAATAATATTCAAGATCCACAGTTCAGAATAACGGTTACAATTCAATAGAAATGTTCACGTAAATAGGAAGGAACAATTGAAATGATATTAAATGAAGCGTAAACTATTAAGGAACATATAATCATTTCAAAGAGTTTTACCGAATAATACTTACCATAGTAAGTTTAAGAGTATAAAAGAAATGATATCCCTTACCGTGGTAAGTTTGAATACTAAAAGATGAAAAAGATGGTATCCCTTACAAGTAAGAAAATAATACCATTTATGATAATGAAAAGAATGATATCCCTTACAGTAGTAAATTTAAGAGTATGAAAGAAAATGACATCCCTTACCTTATCACGTGACTAAATATTGATAAAAATGAGGTTGATCAACCTATATATTTATAATAAAATTAGTAATTTCCACATATAAATTTCAAGGTGTATGATAACTCATATATTATGAACTATCAAAATTATATATATTTAAGATAATTTTTGTAGTATAATATAACAACTTTAAAATAGTTTTTAAAATAATATTCCAAAATAAATCTTTCAAAGAAAGCTTTTAAAAATAAATCTTCTCAAAGAAGAGTCTTCTAAAGGAAGATTTGTGAATACCGTAAAAAATAGAAATTTATGAAATTACTACTTTTAAAATAAAACACTTACTTGAGAAATTCCTGCACTCTTTCTGGTTTAGAAACACTCGAAATAACCTTACAATTCTCAGAAAAAGCTCATAAAATATTTATAGAAATATTTTATTTTTTAGATGTGATTTTGTAATTCTGATGAGCAAGCTATTTATAGGAGAAAATAAGTTACTCTGCGCGGTAAGTGAGTGCGCGTGCTGCACGCCAGTGCTGAAAAAATCAGCAAAGGCAGCAGTAGCCGTTGCCTACCAATTTTTTCAGCCAAAATCACATTTCACACATTTCATGTGGGCCTCACAGTGGGTCCACGTACTATTCACATAAATAATAATAATAAATTTTTAAATTTTTTATTTTATTTTATTTTTCTTCAAGTGGTTCTCACTTATATAATAAAATAATGCTACAATAATAACTCAACAATAATGCAAGAAACACGTTACAGATCATTATCAATGTAATAATATAAATTACTGTGTATTTGTTACTGTGACAATTATTTGGTTCAATAATTCTAAAATACAGTGCACCAAGGATATGAAATACTGTGTTATGACAATTATTGAATCAATAATGCAAACTACTGTGCAACAACAATTATTGATGAATACTGTGCGATGACCACGTTATCAGATCAATAATATGAGATACTGTGCAATACCGTGTGCTACAATAAAATACCATAAATTACCGTATGCTAATATTCTTTTATTACCGGTATTTTAATAGTTTAAGAGTGATAACACCGTTGATTATTTTTATTTAAAAAAAGTTACTTCTGTCGTTTTTTATATCCGACAAATATTCCGTTGTGGGGTCCACAAATGATTACTTATTTCGGCGTCGTCGTAAGACCGAATATTCCCTGACAAAATAAAATTTGCACATAACATCCTTAACTTTTAATTTTATCAATTTAACCACTTACTGTTTCAGGAAAAAATATATATGAAGAAAAATTAAATTTTGTATTTCATAAAATTCGGGGTCTTACAATTATTATTATTATTATTATTATTATTATTATTATTATTATTATTATTATTATTATTATTATTATTATTATTGTTACTATTAATATAATTATTATTGTTATTATTATTATTATTATTATTATTATTATTATTATTATTATTATTATTATTATTATTATTATTATTATTATTATTATAGTGTAGTGGTGAATTTGGTTTGGGCGAAAAATATGAATTGATAGATTTTTGAAAAAAAAGATGTTGAATTGGGGGGAGGCAGAATGAGAGATAGATTAGTAACTGTTAAATGTTAAAATTCTAAATAATTTTAGACTGTTAGATGTTAAAGTCTAAATTAATTTTAGACTATTAAATATTAAAGCGTTGGAATTTATGACGCTCTATTTTATATTATAGATTTTTCTTGAGCATGGGACATAATTTGATTCTAGAGGGCTGGCTGGTTCCAAATATCAATCACGTGCACTGTTGGGGCCATATCTGTCAATCTATATATAAGGATTATCATCGACTCTTATTGACATGCGTTCCCTATCGTTTTAAAAATACAAGAACTAGATATTTAATATATTTTATTATAATTTTTTTATATTATAAATAGTGTTTTTCATATCCAATTTTATTTAACGTACTCATTCGATCAGTATTCTTGATAATTAGGCTACTAACATCCAAATTTTCTTAATTAAAAAACATTCTTTTTTCTTGTTAATACTATCATTCTATATGATTCTTTGTACTAAATATGCGATAACCTAGATTTATTCTCATATTTCTGTCGGTAAGCTGGCTCCCCACTAATCATCATTTTACACTTTAAACGCAACCATCCACACCATCCGATATGATCAAATTAATATTTTAATATGTTTGTTTATAATAATTATAATCTCGAAATTATAATATCAAGACATAGATTATAATCTTCAGATTATATTTATTTGTAAAGATTACATTTGAAATAAGACTATTAATTTTATTTTTAGTATGTTTGTTTTTAAATTTAGACTCAAGACTATTAATCAAGAAATTATAAAATAATTTAATATAGATGACTATTTAATACCATGTTCAATCAGAGATTATAATTCTAAGACTATTAAGTCATTTTATAATTTATGTACTAATAGTCCCAAGCTCAAATTTAAAAATAAATAAGATATTTTTGATATTAATAATTTTATTTTCAGTATAATTATTACAAATAAATATAATTTTAAAATTATAATTTATGTCTTTAAATTATAATCCTAAAATTATAATCTTTATAAACAAACGTAGTCTAAATTATTTTTAAACTAATAATATTTTATTGGCGATTACATTTGATTTAATAACTCCATTTGTTATATTTTTCGGAGGAAAAACAAATGATTAGTCAAAGCCGATGCCAGAGTTCCAAAATTAGAGATCTAAGAAGGATACATCTATATACACATTCAACTTATATATAAATTCGCATTTTTATCTATTTTTAGCTATAAAAAAAATATATTTAATTTGACACAAAAACTCATTTTTTGTTGTTGTTGATAAAAGTATGAATTTATATGTAAATTAAATATATATAAAAATTTATCCATCTAAGAATCCTAATAAGTAATAAGAAAAGCAAAGTATCTTGGCAGCATTACCTCAAGAAGTCTCAGAATTCATCGGTTTTAACCAGTGTTCTAAAAATTTCTGTTTAGATTTGACTAATTCTTGCGCTTAGGAGCTAGGCTCTCTCTTGACACCACGCCTAAGCCGTCTAGCGCATCGCCTATTCCCAAGGAGAAAAAAAAATCCCTCTAAAAAATTATACGGGATTGGACGTTCAAGACAAAGAAATTAGGCGGGGCCTAAGCGAAAAATTTAGGGTTGTAATTATTTTTTAAATATTTTAATAACTAAGTTACAAAATGACGTCGTAGAAATAGATGAAGAAATTGAGGGTTGTTCGAGCCTTACTTGGGAAACGGTTGGTGAAGCATCCGAAGCGGATAACGTGCTAGAGCCTAAGAGAAATAGTAGAAATGTTAGAGTAAGAGAACTCTATGAAGAAATTTTTTTGTTTGATGATGACACGGAAGAAGAGGGAGAGAATGAGTATGAGTGTGAGTCAGATGAGGATATTATCTTAGAAGTATATAAAAAAGAAGAGTTAGAGAGAAATATAGAGGGATATGAAAATAAAAACTATTAGTTTGTATTTTTTATTATTTGTTTGTATTTGAATTTTAAACAATTTCATATTTCTGTTTAAACTTTGGTATTAATAATATAGATATATATTTGAATTTTAAACAAAGGTTTTTATTATTTTTATTATAGATTATTTTCCTTTATATTATTGTTTTGTTTAGATAAATATAAAATAAAATATTAAAATTAACTCAAAGTAAAAAATCTCGTCTAAGCCCCTAAACACTAGGCTCCTCTGACCGTTCGTCTCCCGTTTAGCGCCTTTTAAAACCTCCATTTTAACATATTAATCATTCCCCCTTACAAGTCAGCTCATGGCATTACTACTGACAATTACTGTCCATGCAAAACTTTGACTAAGTCAATGGAGAGAGAGTGTACTCATATCTCGTGTAACAGCTAAGAGTGACCAGGTGTATGACTAATAAATGGGTAGAGTCGGTAGAATTAATTTTAATTTTTGTCTTTAGTTAACAAATTTTGGTGTAAAGGCCAAAAAGTCATGATATATGTTACCATCAGTTGCTGCATTTGGATGTTGCAAACCATTATTTCAGCATAAAATTCCCAGTTACACACCTTTCTCTGCTAAATGGTAGACAAAGTAATGGGATGTCGCTGTTCACACCTAAATTCTTTAATATTGAAAACTATTTGTCACTTCCCGAATGATCATTCAGTTGGCTATCAATTCAGGGAAGAAAATAAGTATTTTGAATTATACGCATTTAAAAATTGTATTTATTTTTAAATATAACTTAATTAACTTGTAAATACGGTGTTTAAGGTTCTAATGCAATACACTAAAAATAATATGGTGCATTTAAACCTCCAAACGTTGTAAACACTATTGCCAAACACTGTAAACACTATTACCGCAAACGCTGTAAACTCCAATAACCGAACAAACCTTGCATGGTGAACAAATCAAAGAATCCTACTAAATTTATAACAGCAGCTAGATTATGCTGAGTTCCACTTCATTTCTTTAATCAAAGAAAAGAAAATATATATATTGAGAAAAAAAGACAATATATGACTGAATAAATGCTGTATTATTGCAACATATATGATAAAAAAAAGGTTATCTTAAAGCAAAAGATTAAAGAGGGCTTGATTCTAAGGCAAGATTGGCATTTTCATATTTCTTTGGTCACTAATTATTAACAGTAAAACTCCATAGGCATACTAAAAAGGGAATTTAGAATATAAGAAAAACTCAAAATATTCCTATTTCATGTATAATTTTTCTCCATGGTTTCATACAATGAATAATAACTACACCAGTAATCTTTATGAAGGAAACATTGCTCCACAAGTCGAAACTACTCGCATCAAGAGGGGAAAGAGTATATATTTACTTCACTATGTATGTTCTATACTTGTGTACAAAAAAATGTGGACAAGACAAAATGAAGAAAATTTTAGTTGTGCAAAAGGTACCTGAAACTGAACTCATATGGAATAACCTGGAGATACTTTGACAAGGGATCAGTTCTTCCTCTCTCGAGGCACTTAATCGCTTCTTTTCCAAGCTCGCTTGGTAGTTGAAGGCATATCCAATCGACCAATGACTCTAAGTCCTTTGCAAAATCTAGTAGATACCAATCCAACAGTTTTGGAATTGCAACCATTTTCTTTGTTGTACAAATGCCAATTGCAGCCTGCAAGTAGTCTTTTTTTGCCATTTCCAATTCGTTTTCAACCTCGGATGCAGTGTAAACTCGCACCTTTATTTTCAAAAATATTCAAGAATCAGTAATAAAATTAATGTTGTAGAATTCAATATAGTCTATAAAATTAAAAATGTGTTTGGTTTCATAAGTATTCACAACATTCATGAAATTATAATTGGTTGAGAATTTTATACACAAAAGATGGAAATGTGGTAAATCAGTAAGTTGCAATCTGTGAAAGTACTGAAAACCAAGAGATTTGTTATAAAATGTTTGTGGCGCCTAATTAAAGAACCCTATCTACTATGCATTAAAAACTTACAGCAGGAGAGGACCAACTTCCACATGAGAGTGCAAATGTAACCAATGGTTCAGATAACTCTAATCCAAAGACACTCCGTGCTGTCATCTCATCCTTTTTGGAACCCTTTGGAAATGTCTGTTAGGAATTCATAAGTAGTGCACATGATCAGATAATGTTAATTTTCAGGAAAGAAATAAAAAGGTTTGGTTTCAGAAAACGAACTTACGTATTTTGAGTGATAAGGCAGTCTCAGTATGAAATGTTCAGTGGTTATTGCGTTTATCAAATGTCCCCCAACTTCTATTGTTGCCTGGGGAATAAGAGACAGAACTATGTCAAATTATGAATTCATATATGTCCACGTACAGGACAAACAAAAATATTAGGCTTGCATATCGATTATCATAAGATGATCCCGAAGAAATGGAATTATAAGGACTAATGTTGGTGGTATGATAAAAGTATTCTTCGGACTGTGCTTATTATAATTTATTATTGTTAAATGACGAAAAGGATAGAGGAATTACCTTTTGCATCAGTGCAACAACCATCTCAGGACTCTCTGGTATTCCATGTTCTAGAAATGCCTAAACAAATGCATTTCGGAGAGTGACCAAAATTATTGAGGATTTACAAATAAAGTGAGATTTAGTAATGTAATAAAGTTTCTTGAAATATGTTCATAGAAAGGTCTCACTCGTACTTTCATCATGCATGAATTGTAAGTGTTAATCCAAAATGCAAGCTTCTCTTGATGAGTCAGGCCCTTTAGATCAACGACAGCAAGTTTCCCGAGTAGGAGTCTGAAAGAATGAAGACAAATATTATGTGCAACCCCAACAGCTTAAATTCAACTGCGAATGAATTAAAAAACGAAACTAATTTGTAGAAGTAACTTACGTCAGTCTACGTACTAAAAACACTGAAGTTGTTGTTCGGTTAGGATTGATTGAGGTAGCTTCAACAGAAAATAAATGTGCATATGCACCAATATCTCTCTTCCCAAATTTGGAACAGATATCATAAGGATCCTTAAACTCTGTTTCCTCAAAGCTTTTACGCGAAGTTACTGATGATAACAAAGGTAAAGTCTCTGCCATGCTCCTACTCTTAGTCGAGCTCATTCTCACAAAAATATTCATTAAGCACTTCAAAATACTCTCGGAAATCTTGTTGGGACTGTCATCTCCTGATAACAGTTCATTTTGGTTATTAGGAATCTTTCCTTCTGCACTATCGCTGTCCATTATGCTGCCTTCTAGCTGAAAATAATGGAATTCCAAATTCATTTCAGTGCATAAATAATTTACTTCAACTTACTAAATTTAGTAATATTAGCACCTGTAATATCTGAGGATCTAAATGTCTTTCTTCTGATCTATTCTCAATGTGAGCTTTCTTCACTGGAGTCCTAACCGAATGGACTTTCAAATTTGGTGATCGCTGCTTGTCTTTTAAGGAGATTGTGCCAGTTTGATTTTCTTCTCCTCGCCCATCATCTAATATGTTAAAACGAATAACCAATAAGAATGTCGCAAAGGCCATTTCCCATTAACGCTCTAGTAAAGATAAATGTTTCAAAAAGGACACCAGAAAAAGGCAATGTGGTCAATTCCAGTGCATTACCGGGGAGTAAAGGGTAATGTTTCGCTGTTGATGCTGCATTGGCTTCATTTTGAAGTGATAACTTGGATTGCTTCTGTTTGCGATCTTTACTTTCACACGGATCAGACATATCCACTGAATTTTCCATGTTCCTTTTGGAAGATGAAGTGTATACAGCTTCCTGATACAATCCTTGCCTAAAATGCACAACCTGTTCTTCAAGCCGAACAACTTCCTCTTCCAAAACAGCCACTTCGGCAAGAAGCTCTAGTGTCTACGGATATCAAATTTAGGCTATTAACCACAATTGCCACCAATGAAAACTTCTATAAGATCAAATGACAGATAAAAGGAAATTATGTGAAAATGAGTAAAATCCAAGTCTTTTGTTCAAGCAATGTTTCCATCAGAATATTGATCACCCTTTCTATGTAAATTAACTCAATTACGAAGCATAGTATTTTTTCCCCCTAATATCCTTTGAAAAATCACAGGTCTTTTTCAAATGCGATTATTGTTGAATAACATGAAAATAAATAAAGATAATGATGTAATTTATGTAAATATTAGGAATTGAAATACTAACAGAAGGAGGGAGATAAGGAGGGAGGCGAGGAAGAGCTCCCAAAGGTCTATTGAAAGCCCTCTCCAAAGCTCGGTGAACATTCTCTTCATGTCTAAGCTTTTTCTTTAGCTTATCAACCTGAAATTAAGTGTCCAAGTACAAATTCACTCAAATTTACAATACTTATATATAATCATAAAAATTCAATAGTTTAGAGAATGTAATAGTAGTACATCTTGTTGCAAAGCCATTTTTCGATGCCTAATTGAGCCTCGTTTACTTGTGGTTGCCTTATCAGCTTCCATCTGCTTATCAATGGCTTTCTTCAAGCAAATAAAAGTAGAACACATCAATGAGCTTCCTCAAGAAAACAATTGAATCCAAGATGGAAAGATATATACATACATATATATATTATAAAGGGTAGAAAAAAAAATTAACACCCATTTAAGAATCAAAGATGAGAACCTTTTTAGCTTTCCAAAAGCAGAGCAATTTACAAATTCACAATCATATTAGGAATAAATAAATAAATATTCCACTTTTATTAATCCAATAATACATCCACATTGTTTCCAGACTGGATTTGAAAAACCCAAATCAAAGATGCCTACTTTTTCAATGTTTCTAGAAAATTTAAGCTTCTGAAGCATTCCCATCAAAGTGGAAGCCATAATTTTCTTCTGGAAAACTAAACTGAACAGCAAGAAAAAGAACTTCCATTCATAAATTAAGAAGTAAAATAATGATAATAAAAAATCAAGAAAACTGTTTAAAACGTTGATTAGCTGAAAAGGTGAATCATTTAATGGTGGGCTGGCTTACTTTTTCATGTTTTAATGGAGAAGAAGCTTTCATAGACTGCAAAGTAGTCCTGGCTCTGGTATTCATCTCTATTCCTTAATAATCCCCAGAAAATAAATGAAAATTGCAATAATTTTAAGGGCTTTGAGAATTAAGTGTTTAACATTAAATAGGGGAGTGGCATTTAAGGAGAGAGAATATGAGAGCTTCAAATCAGAGGAATGTAGAATTCATTTTAATGGAGGAATTTAGAAAGCGGGAAAGTTGAAAAAGGAAATTAAGGGTCCGGCCAAGACAAAAATCAGCTTCAGTTTAGCTGTAAGCCTCGATCTCAGTGAAGTACATCAGCACCAACCCATTAGCCTAAAATGGCTCTGCCGGTGGCAGAGCTGCCAAAACATGGCAGATGGAGACTAGGAGAGAGAAAATTGTGTGTATTCGTTTGTTTAATTATATTATACGAAAAATTTTAAATTTACTTATTTTTCTTACCCCATATAATTCATTCATTTAAATTAAAAATAAAATAAAATAAAATAAAATATATTTATTTTATATACGAATAAAAAAATTAACTTAATATAAAGAAACTCATATTATATTATAGAAAATGAAAAAAATATTTTCAATTAAAAAAATAATATTTTTATATAAATCTCTCTTATATTAATATAAAATTTATTTATTATTTATGTAGAAGAGATTATATAAAAATATTAATTTTTTTTATAAGAAATTGTATTCTTCTAATGTGATCCACTTTAATGTTAAGTACGATTAAATTAAATTGTCCACTTTTCTTTTTGAAAATTGTCCAATTCAATGTTTAGTACGATTAAATTTAATTGATTTATTAAAGTATAAAAAAATAATCTCATCAACATATAGTAATCGCGGGTTCGTATGTAATGAGCAGGGGGTGCGCAAAATCGACTAAAATTGAAAAATCGATCGGATCGAACCAAATCGTTATTATTTCAAATCGAAAAAATCGAACACTATAAAACTAAAAAATCGAGACTAATTCGGCCGGTTTGGTTTGACTTCTCAAAAAATCAAAACCGACTAAACCGACCGAATAATTTAAAATTATAATATAATTTATATATATTTTTAATAAATATATATTTTATATAATTATATATTTATTATATGTCTTTATTGTGACGAATTTACAAAATTTCTATCATAGTCAGTGGGTTAGGTGATTTTTGTTTTTCGGATTTAAAGAACTTCTATTATAATTAGTAGTTATTGAGTTAGTGATTTATTAATTATTATGAAAAATTGGCAATATAA
Source organism: Hedera helix (assembly GCA_947179155.2). NCBI lineage: Eukaryota > Viridiplantae > Streptophyta > Magnoliopsida > Apiales > Araliaceae > Hedera > Hedera helix. The sequence continues at coordinate 32,286,931 of OX359268.1, read as the reverse complement.
TAAATATCAAATTATCAATTACGGAACCAAATAACCGAATAAACCGATAACCGATTACGATGTAAAAATTTAGACGATTTTGGTTTTTAATTTTTTATAACCGACTTAAATGATTTGGTTATTTTTTTTTTCCTCAAAAAACCGACCAAACCGACCGTGTGCACCCCTAGTAATGAGGACGAGTGTTCGACTGTCATAAGCTGAATCACTTTTATTAGAAAAATATTAGAGATTTATTTTAAATTTTTGAAGTTAATTTTTAAAAGAAAATGATATCATGTATTACGAATATTTATATCGATATTTTGATTGTCAGTTACGTGAATAAATGTTAGTGATAATTTTTTTTAAAAATATATATAATAAATGAGACCCTTCTATAATTCATATCAATTCTATGTATTTGTAAATTTTACAATTATAATTTGACATAAATTTATTGCAATATATAGCGACTCTTTCTTAAATTTAAGAATATGTATGAGTTGTGGATGATTTTATTTATTTTGACAATTTATATTATTATAATTTAATTTAATAGTCTACTTAGGAAAGCTTAGAAAAATTTATCTTTAATACCGTCTGCTTATTCTGACTTTGTCTTTATATTCAAAAATGTGATTTACACAATTAAAGAAAGAGATCATCATCACGTTTGATCTGAGTTGTGGATAATTTTATATAAAATTGTTGTCTAGGATGTCTTTTGGTTTGATTCTTTTTTTTTTTTTTTCACTCCAAAAAGGAAGAAATAAATAAATAAATAAAGGAAAGGGAAATAAAATACACAATCTATATTATTGTTTTATTGGTGCAATATAAAATATCATTTTGCTAAATGAGACAACGATGACAATTGATAAATAGACGAGGTGAGGGTTAAGGTGGTGAACCATTATTAATATCATGGGTGGTTACTGGTTGAGAGACTGAGAGTTGATGATATATTAGGATTATGAAACGGACAGCTCGCTCACAGCCACGTGACGGTGATTATTAGGAAATGGAGTGTTATTAATTTAGTTAGATAAATCCATCAACCTTTATTCAGTGGTATTTTTTTTAAAAAATAATAAGACTTATATATGTGTGTGTGTGTGTGTGAAAAAAGTGAAATTGTGTTTGTGATCACTAGTAGTTTAGCTATGATAAAATCATGTAGTTTGAATAATAAAATTAGGCTAAATTAGTTGATAGTCTAATATTCTAATTATAAAACTTTTATTTTAATTGTTCAAAAATTACATGCTTCAAGTATATTCTTAACAAAGTCATCACGTGCGATATATAATAGTATAGTTTCCTAAAAAAATGAAATATCAAACTTATGTTATCATTATTACATTTATAAAATAATTAACTACCATCAATTAATGAGATGTTATAGTTAAATCATTTTGAATGCCCATAATTTTTGGAAAGTTTAAGTCAAATAAGTATCTCAAGAACTTGTTGCAGATATTTATTAGTATCTATAATAATTTCTTGAGGATAATTATTTGATGTGAATTTCCGTATTGCTTTTCCAAACTTTTCTCCTAACATTACTCACATTACTCAAGAAGTTGTTGAGGTATCGTATGGAGTTTGTTTTTTTTGATTTTTATTTTTGAGGAGCACAATTGAGAATAAAATTTACATCAATTAAGTATCGTCAAAAAATTGTTATGGGTACTAATTAGTATCCATAACAACTTCAATAACAGTTTCTTGAAGATACTTATTCTCATCTTTTAATATTGGTCGTCCGTAATTAAAATTAACGGCAAGATATAAGTTGAATGAAAAATGACTTATAATCAATGTAGTGACTATGGATCACTCCACACACACACACAAATGATTGTTATGAGTACTATTTCAACAAATTAATTTTACACCGTTTATTTGAAGATCTAGTGGTAAAAAAAAAAATCTTAGCTAGCTGCCATAAAAAATTCTTTGCTTCCTTGCTACCCCATATCACTTGCAATTTACAAATGCTCACTTTTGGAAACAAGCGGGTTAGGTTCTTACTTTGCAGAACGGCAAACAGCATAAATGCATAATCATACTATAATAATAAGATATAAACGGCAAAGTAATCCTCTTTTTCCTCGTAGATAGATGATTACAATTAAATAATAAGATTATTAATATCTAGAGAGAAAGTAGGCCGACAACGATCCCTATATTTTTTAAGACGCCGTGCATTATAAGGTAATTTGTCACAAATGATTATTAATTCTACTGTTTAACAAAAAAGTCCATCATACTATATACAGTTTATATAAAACTTAGATTTCTTGTATTGCAGGTTAAACATTTGTCTCTAACCTATTTCTGATCATTCACATTGCAAGCAATGAAAGTAAGCTCCAAAGACAGCTAATGGGATATGTGAAATGAAATTCGATGTCTGCATTTATGAATAAAAAACATACAACAGTAGTAAAAAATAATGGAAACGAAGGTACATAATGATTGAGAAATTCATCCATATTGGGGTACAACAACCCCCAATAAATCTTATAACTAGTAATATATTTTAAGTAATTTATAATATTCATAATTATTTTGACATAAATTAAATAAATTCATATTAATTTTTAATTTAAAAATATTTAAAATTAACTTTTAAAAAATCAATATTAATCTTATAATTTAGGTTGAATAGAGTATATTTTAAGTGCCCGTTTAATTTTGTAAAAAGAAGTGAACAACTTATAAACCCTATTGCCTTTCTCTAGTACGTCAATCCTCCATTCCACAAAATTAGTCTAGTTTGTAAATTAAAAAAAAATGTCTTACAATATGTTGTAGAAAAATTATATGTTTGATCAGTATTATACTATAAATATTGGAAGGCAAAGCCTGACCAAAATGGCAACATATAGTACATTATCAATAAAAAAAAAAGGCAACATATAGTATATAATTGCTTTGGACATCAGGGACATAAAGACAGGGCTTCTTATTTCTCCCGACAGTGATCCACCTTTCACTTGGAGCCAAAATTGGTGTAATAGTTTTGTAATTTAACAGGTTATTATATTGATATAATATTTATTATGTTTGATATACTTATTACATGTATTATTTTATTACGGGTGTAATATTATGATATTAATTTTTAAACTTTTCATTACATCTTTCAATTAATGTATTGGCCAATTACATTCATAATGCAATAAGTAATAAAAGACAAAACAGTAATGAGAGATTTGATATTTTGACTTATAATTTATATTATTCATTACATACAATTATATAGTAAACCAAATACAATTTTAAACATAATGTAATAATATTATAATTACTGCATAAATATTAAAAATTAACTAAATAAATATGTCGTAATAAACTATTATTATTATGTTACAATTCTATTACGTTATGTAAATTATTATATTACATTAATTTTTTATAAAATTACACCTAAATCTAATATCATTTCATTTCACCAAATCGACATTTACGTTAGGTCAAATTAGGGAAAATATATTAGTACTCAACTAGATTAACTAATACTAGTGACTTTTTTCATAAATTAAAAATTCTTAACTCTCAAGCATCTTTCTATCTAAGTATAACTATATTTTTATTTTAAGTTTTCATCGATACGGATGGAAAAAGTAGGTAAAAATTTAATTTTCTACATAACTGAAACAAGCAAAAATTATTATCGAAACATTAGGAATTTTATCTATTTCATTTTATTTTATTTTTCAGTCATTTGAAACAATACATTATACCAAAATTTTGGTCTTTCAAATCTTGTAGTCAGAGTCTACAAATTTAAACAAATGTAATATATTAGCACAAATATCATATAGTACGCCACCTAATAACTGCCAAACTACATATATAACCGAGACTAATTACAAAAGTCTACTAATGAATTAATTGACATGGCTTTTTAAATCTGGGGCTAGATGTCATTCAGACCAATGTTTTCGGACTCCGACTGATTATTAAATCAAAAAAAATATTAAATAGATGGATTACTGATTTAATTAGTTGTAGAATCGTTATTGAATTGATAACGTCATAAATATATAAAAATATATATTATTAATAATTAATAAAATTTTAAAATATTTATTTTTTGTAAGTTAAAATATGGTGAAATTATGTTATAATATTAATAAAAATATATAATTTAATAAAAATATTTTTGTACAAAAAAAGTTAAAAAACTCTTTGAAACTAGGTCAACTAACCGGTTTTGCAGGTTGAACCACGGTGATCAATCGGTTCTACTGATTTTTAACCAAATCAATTGAACCGGTTTAAATTGAATCGGACATTGAACTAGGTACCGATTGAATCGACTGGTCCAGTCAAAGTTTCATAACATTGATTCAGACATTAGACTTGCCTGGTTTCACACGAAAATAATATCGATTCTTGTTTTCATTTTACTTTTAAAAAATCGAAAACCCTAATAACCAACTAAAAACATACAAAGCTTTCCTAACTTAGGTAGGCTTTGGCGTAAATAATTTTTTGATTTTTTTTTTAACTTTTACAATAATTCTTATTTTCTTTTTTTTATATTAATATTTTTTATCTTTTTATTTAGTTCTTTAAATTTTATAAAAAATTTATTTTATCTCACACACGCGTGTTACACTGAGTGCTGGTTAACATAATACTAAAACAATTTTTTATTTCAGGAATATATTCGTATAAATTTACAATTTGCACCGCCAGCTCCTTCCAATCGCTAACCACCATAGACTCCTGAACCAGCTATCTACAAAGATTTGGTAGGTGACACCACTCACCACAGAAAAAAAACAGAGCCTTTCTCCTTTCTATCAATCTTATAGATGGGGTTTGTTCTAAAATGGCCAAAAAATCAAAGGATTGGTGTCTTCTAAAAAATGGCTACGTTCACAGGTATGCCAATTACATAGCTTCCATCATAGGGCATCCATTCATGTACTTCAGTTGGACCTTTCCATGATAATTTTTCACTCCATCTAAAAATACAGTCCTATTTGGTGCAAACTTGCATACCCTGATGCATAATCACTAGTTAGCAATTATAACACGATCTAACTCTAAAAGTAAACCCTGTTCGAGAGTTTCAAATTAGAGAGAAGAAAATAAAAGAAAAGAAAAAAAGACAGAGGACGTGTCGGAGTTTTTTAACAGAAGAGAAAAGAGGAGCAAATAAAATAAAAATGTCTTGGAGTTTAAGTTGATAGAAAAAAGAAAAGAGAGTGAAAAAAAACAAAGTTTATGGTTTAAAATTTTCTTCTCACTTTTGTAAAAGAAAATAAAAATAAAAATAAAAGAAAATAAATTCTAATCCCCCCCCCCCCCCCCCCCCCCCTCTTCCTTTTTGTTTAACTAAAAAACTCCCGAGCAGTGTCAGAGTGATAACCTAATCGGAATAACCCCGTACTGGCTTTAAATCTCTGTAGGATGGGACAGCACGACAACAAGCTTCTTACTTGATTGAAAAATAAGACGGCCTCGCCGACACTTTCGTATATTCATTTAACATACGAAAAAAGTACCGTTTTCCATAAAAATTAATATAAATAAAATAAACTTTTATTTTATTTTTATTTTTTTCCCGGGGTAAGAAAAGGAGTATTAGGGAAATCACTAAATGATCTCACTCACGTAAATGCGAATACGAGTTATATTTACTATTCATAGGAGCCTTGAAAATATCATTTCCCTGTTCAAAAGCCAAGCATCGTAAGTCTCTGTATTCTCAGAACAATCTTTAGTCATATAAAAAAAGATATTTGTTGGTCATTTTGTGGATGGCCTGATTATAGACGTACATTTAGTAGGTGCCATCATTTTTTGAGGTTAAGAAAGCAGACATAACACAAAGTGTGAGATATTTTTTCTCAAAAACACAATTGATCGATTTCTAAGATCACTTCCCTTTGGAACTAAACTCTGTAATGAGGATTTAGTTCTGCAGGTAAAGTATATATCAATCAATTCACTCACATAACAATTTAAGTGTTCTTAATTAATTCATAGACCGGGCATCTATAGTTTTGTTAGTACTTAGAACTTGACCCTCCACCATAATTAAATCCACCTCTTGAGCTGGAATTGGGATTGGAACTTCAAGTTTAGACAACTTCTGGTCTTGCAATAGAAGGAAAAAAAAATCATTTGAGATGATGATTATACTCCGGATTCCATAAGAACTATACCCCACTAGTCATGAATGTTGTGCACATTGAAATCTATAGGAGGACCTTTTCTTTAATTAAAAAGTGTACAAAATTCATGAACATTAAAGCTTTTTCAGAGTGGGGGCTATATTATTTGATTATTAGATGGACATCATCATCATGCCACTCAAATCATTGTACTCGTCTCTTTAATTGGTTTACTCTAATCATTGTGCCCTCATATCTTTGGTGAAAGTTAAATTCACTTCTGTTATCTTTCTTTTCTTCCTCCTTCAGTTGTCACGATCGAATTCTACCGTGTTTATGTATTAACAGTATATGTAACATATCAAGTAGAGAATAAATTATTTATGGACAGCTTGTAAAACTATTATTTACAACATTTTATCATAGCATGGAAAATTAGATTGATCGGTGAAAAAAAGGAAGTTTATTAATTGCATTAACAGGTATATCTTTTATTAGGAAAAGATAATTGATGCACAAGATGAATCTGTTAATGCAATGAATTTCCTTGATGTTCTGCAAACAATTTGAGTTTTGAATGCAACCCATAAGTAATTAACCCATCTAAAAATTTAAACTTGCATATGTGTAGAGACAAATTATATGTGAAAAGTAAGGGTGGACATGGTGCAGTTTGGTGCGGTTACAAAATATAATCATAATCAAACCGTATAATGCGGTTAATATTATTAAAGTAACCGTAACCGTAAACGCAGATAACCAAACTGTTCGGTTACTAAAGTTGTTTTCTGTTAATATTTTATGATTATGGTTTTTTTGCGGGTTAATATGATTTTCAAATAATGAAAGAAGTAAATAAGTAAGTTGATAATAAAAGGAGTTTAAAAGTATGAACTACAACTATTACCCACAATTAATATTGCTACTAAATCATCTATGAAATTATTAGAATTTAGAAACAATATTATACTATATAAAAAAAATTATGAATATTTTCCACAAGTTTGTTATACATGTATGATATGAACAAGTAGAAGAAATTTTTTATAACCAACTAAAAAGCTAGTAACATGTAGACAGATAATTCATTCATGAATGCACTTTCTATTATTAAGTTAGTAATGATATACTAGAATTTTTTCATACATATATATGCATGTGTGTGTATATATATATTGGTGCGGTTCGATTTTTTTCGATTTCGGTTTATTGAGTTTTTCATTATTAGTTATGATTTTTTGTGTTTTGATTTTGCGGTTTTTTCTGATTATTTTGGTTTCTGAGCTTTTTTCTCACCCCTAGTGAAGAGGCAAATTAAATGCATAGACATCATCAAAAATCAATAAAAAGGGAAATGTGTAACAGGAAAATTTAAAGTCAAGACCTTACACAACCACAATTCTAATATCCAACTCATTTAAAAACTTAAACTGTTAAAAAAAAGATGCCAACAATGTATATCGAGGCAACATATTCTCTATAGAAGTACTCTTTAAATTTTTGTATCTTCCTACTAAAAAAACAAACTATAAATTTCTAGTATACTCAGAAGAGATCTATCGATCTTTTTATGCAAATAAAAAGCTTGCGATAAACGACTATAAGACCAACCAAGTATCCATGTTTGTTTCAAGATGAAGAATAGGGGGATCAATATTAGAGTTAACTGACAGTATATCTAGATGAAGATATCAAGGAATTACCCAAACTGCAAAATCTAATTGTACAAGTCAAAAAGATAGTGTACCACTAGCTTTGAGTGGCCCTACTTTCTCTCAAGGGTCCTAACAAGTCTCTCCTACAGGTCTAACTTTTTGTGGGCACAACTACAAAACAGAAAATGAAAATGCAGGGCTTAGCCCATGATCTCTTGTTACAGTCATGATAAAAGGGCAGAAGCAGCCACATGCTAAAAAGTTTTCCCTTTTATATTTAGTAATGACAAACAAAACACACTCATGCTCTAGGGGACTTGTAGTTTGTAAGGATTAAACATTGTTGCCCCCGTCTTGTATTGGTTTCTATATCATAATTGATTCAATAATAAGAAACATAATCAAATCCCGACTAAACTAATCATAACTATCATATCTTGATGACAAGATGATCAACTCGTTACTTGATATAAAACAAGTCAACCATATTGTTAAATCCTTCTTAACATAAGCACCGAAGGCAGATTCAAAGCAACCTACAGCAAACTTGTATGATTCAACACACATCAATTGGAGTGTACTTTTCTGTGAGCTAATAAGCACGTTGGATTACGTTCTTGCCCAAAAACTTGATTTATTACATTGAAACTTCACCACCATGTTAACCTGTCAATATTCTTAATTTCTTCTAAGGTGAGATCATGTGAAATCCCAATACAATTCTCTGGGCATTTGTTCCCTTCTTTTACTTCTCAAGACTCACCCAAAATCCAACGACAAATTTTATCTGGCGAGATGAAATCAGATTTCAACAGTTTCCTAATTTTAAAATGAGGTAATTTATGTTGGAATAGGAGGTCTTTCTTCCTTTTTTCCCATATTACTTCAGAACTAGGTACAATGATATATATAGATACAGAGAGGAATTTTAGGGAGCTATTCTAGGCTATACACTGTCTATGGCTGAAATTGTGGTTGACCCTTAAAGTATGGGGTAATTTAATCCAACAAAATATGCAATACAATTAACCCGATCACTTCATCTCCCGATTCTATGCATGTGTGCAGTGTGCTAATATTATAAAGACAAGGACATCATAAGAAACTCGGCTTTATATAAATGAGCCTATCGTAAATCACATTTTGATGGTCTAATATATATGGTCCCAAAAGAAAATCCGAAAATGAAATGACATATTTCCTTTGTCTCGTAAAAACTGACTTGGTTTGAATTTTAATGTCAAATTGATCAATTTTATGATCAAAATTTATCTAATTTCCTTTAAAATATAGGTCAAGGGATTATAATAATAAGAAATTACATTTAATTTACTACAACATCTAATTTTTGAAAGCAAAAATAAATATGCTTAATTATCAATTTTAAAATTAATCAAATTGATCAAAAAAATCAAACCAGGTCAGTCTTTACAGAACAAATAAAGTATATATCGAATGGTAAACTGCCAGGAAATGGACCACTTGTTAATGGCATTGCTCCTTAATTAAACCACTTTCACTAGATAACCATATTGCCAACAGATTTAAAAAAAAGAAGAAGAAGGAAAAAGAGAATAAGATATTTAATTAAAGATTAACAAACTATAAATATTATGTTTACGGGTATAAACGGATATAAACGAAATATTCGTATCCGAAAAATTAATTCATTATCCGTATTCGTATCCGGTATTCTGCGGATTTTAAAAATACTATCCGTATCCAGTATTCAAAATAATATCCGAATAAGGATAATATCCGTTTATTTTATTCGAATAAACAGATTATTAGAATATTCGGGTGTCCGGATTAGTTTATCAGTCACCTAGTATAAAATTCATTCAAATTATTTACAAAAAATAAAGAAAAAAATGAATAATTACTCCTAACCAATCACAATTTAAAGTTTAAACCATACATATTAATGAATGAATTTTAATTTATTTATTTTTAATAAATATAATAATCAATGCTCTAAATTACAATTCAAATAAGTTTTTATTATTTTTGAAATTCTAAATTCAAAATGAATGCTCTACTTATTAATGTTTATATGTCTATTAATAAATAGCTATCTATTTTATGTGTTAATTTGGAATAATACTGTAGTGTGTATGAATATTTATAATCTATAATTATACATTTAAATGATATTTATAACATTTATAACACTTGTTAAATAATACATTTTAGATATATTGTAACACTATATACAACTAAAATAAAGGGAAAAAAAATAATGAGTTTTAAAGTATAGTTCATTAATAAATGAATGTTAATTTATTTATTTTTAATAAATACAATAATCAATGATATAAATTACAATTCAAATAAGTTTTTATTATTTTTGAAATCCTAAATTTAAAATGAATGTTTTACTATTAAAGTTTAGATATCAATTAATAAGTAAATGTCCGTTTTATGTGTTAATTTGGAATAATACTGTAGTGCGTATGAATATTTATAATTTATAATTATAACATTTAAATAATATTTATAACACTTGTTAAATGATACATTTTAGATATATTGTAACACTATATATAACTAGAATAAGGGAAAAAAATAATGAGTTTTAAAGTATAATTCATTAATAAACGAATGTTAATTTATGTATTTATAATAAATACAATAATCAATACTCTAAATTACAATTCAAATAAGTTTTCATTATTTTTGAAATCATAAATTTCAAAATGAATGCTCTACTTATTAAAGTTTAAATGTCCATTAATAAGTTAATGTTTATTTTATGTGTTTGGAGTAATACTGTAGTGTATATGAATATTTATAATCTATAATTATAACATTTAAATGATATTTATAATATTTATAACACTTATTAAATGATTCAAAAGTTATATTGTAACACTTGTTAAATGATATTTACAACATTTATAATATTTGTTAAATGATACATTTTAGATATTTTAATTTTATAATAGTGAAAATCCATTAACTATATTTAAATTAATTTATTTCAGTTTATTAATATTATAATAAAAGTGTTATTTCTTACTTTTTAGAAATAAAATGACATATTTTTAAAAATAATTTTTATATGATAGTGAAAACTAATTATTATATAAGGAATGTCACTTTAAGAAAATTATTTCGCATATATATATATATATATAAGTTATTCGGATACGAATTCCGGATATGAATCTAAATTCGGATATCGAATTCTGGATATCTGCTATTCACCGAATATATTTACAGTCAGATGTTAAACGAATATGAATATGTCTATATTTGTATTAGTATCCGTTTATTTGATAGTATCTTTAAACCAAATATAAGTATATTTATTTTTTTTAATACAAATAATATTCATTTTTTTAAAATATAAATATTAACGAATACAAATATTTTAATTATTATTTACAGTCCTGATTATGTCGAATGATAAACTATAAAGTAGAGAGGAAAGAAAACAGATGTTTGTGGGAGATTTAGCTAAATAATAAAAATAAAAATAAAAATGTTTGTGTGAGAAATGTATATAGGTAATAAGACAAACAAATAGACAAAACAATCGCAAACCAGTCACTGTCTAGTGTCTAGTATCTTGATTTGGCTGTGCCAGCTTTCCTGAGAACATGGTCCCTTAATTGTTAAATGAACACCTTCCAACATTTTATTATTAACATTTTTTTAATATTTATTTATTTATTTTTGCAAGTTGCTATTAACTACTTCCTACCGGCTGTATCCCCTCCTCATCTAGAATTAAAGTTTTTTCAGAAATCTGTCAGATCTCCATTTTATTGCATCTATTTCAGTACATTAGCAACAGCTGGTGAGGAAATTCAGTCATAAGCATTGTGTTGTACATGTCTAGCCTAAGATCAATGAATACGAGAGATAAAATTATGGGTCCTTTTAGTATGTGTCCTTAGAGTACATGTTAAACGTGAAAAATAAGTATAAATTTTATTTGTTTATATATTTATACAGAATTTAATACATGGAATCCATTAGTATATTATTTTTCATGCATTAAATTCAGTGTAAATATATAAATAAATATTATTATGCATTGTTTTCAGTGTTTAGAATGTGCCCTTATGACACATTTTAAGAAAATCCTAAAATTATTAATGTTTAGAAGAATGTAGTACACATTAATTGCATTACACTTTCCCATTTACTACATCTTTTTTAGAATTAACCTGCAAAAGTTTCAGGTTTTTAATGCACGAAACCTTTATATTACTTTCAGTATATAAAGAGTCCTGTATGAAATTTATAAATGCCAAGAGTATATGGATTTTTGTTACTTGTTTAACACTATAAATAATAAATTGTAGAGATGATATGATAATAAAATTATAAAAATAAATTAAAAATATTATGTCATTTTATACTAATATCGAGATGACTCGTTTGCAAAGAAAAAAAAATACCTCATTTGTTTCAAAACTATATATCTATATATATATCTATCTATCTATATATATATATATTAGTCTATTTCAGAATTAAAGATATATTTTTATTCTAAAATTATAAAGTAACATACTGTTTCTAATTTGCCATTACTTTTTGGTATCACTTTCAATATTAAACTACCACCGACAACTGAATTCCTAACTAATACTAAGATTACATTTGAGAATATAAAATTAATCTTAAAATTCCTCATTTTAAAAATTTATCTCTAATTTTGGATTAAATGGAATAGTAAATAATTTTTTTTTGCGAAATAGAGGGAGTATTAGATTTTATAGCCGATTTATCTTTAGGGCAGGTGACGATGCACCGCCAGCCTAAACCAAATCAAAGAGGTGTACATTTATAGTATAGGAAGTATTATTTGGACAAAATGTTGGAAAAAAGAAGAAAATTCAAATCTGGTTTTCTATTCAATGTGCTTGAACCATAACTAGCAAGACTCTAGATATATATTGACAATTTCATAAAGAAATGGTACTAAATCCCTATGGGCTAGTTTCTAGGAATGGTCCATAATAGTTAAACTAGCCGAAGAAAAATTAGAAACTGTGGGGATTATCAGACCCCCCATATATTCTTCCGGCTCAAACTCACATTTGCTGTGCTCAACTATAGGACACTTTTATCATTCAAGCTTTTGCAAATATGTAATGTACACTATTAATTTGTCTCAGAAATATTATTAGTATTATGCACATATAAGAGACATTTTTGATATGTTGAAATAAAAAAAAAATGTAGTTGAAATTTTGTATTTTAAAATACATCAGTTTTGTATATAATTAACATTGAATTACATAACTGTCCCTCCAAGTTGTCCCCGAACTTTAAAGTGGTCCCTTGGCAAAAGTAACATTGACGTCCTTTAATTTGGCATTTGGTTCATTTTTGTTATTTGGGCCGATTTTTCTCAAATTTAAGTTTTAGTTGAGACTATATTTGTATATTGATATTAAAAATATATACCCATGACACATGAAACTCACATAACTCCAAACCCAATGACTTTCATGTATGGGAAAATATTTAAATGTGAAAAGACAAATATAATCTCTTAAAAAGTAAGTGCACCAACATGACTCAAATTTAGGAGAAAAAATCAGTCTAAGGAACAAAAATGAACCAAAATGTCAACTTGAATGATGAAAATATCATTTTTGTCAAGTAAGAGGCCACTTTGAAACTCGCAAACAACTTAGAGGGACAAATATATAATTCAACCATAATTTAATTATCTACAAAACTGTTATCACAGTCTTAATTGTCATTTGAATTATAACATGGCATATATTGCATCAATGTCTCTTTGTTTTGAAGATATTTTCAATATCTTGAAAAAAATTTGGTGTCTTATAAAAACACCATAACATATATTGCATCAATGTCTCTTTGTTTTCAAGATATTTTTAGTATCTTGAAATAGTTTTTATATCTTATAAAAACATTTTTATAAAAAATTCTATATCTAAAAGTACTTTATCTTATCGTACCACACCACATAGTTCTGCCAAATGGGTACTAAAAAGAATCATAACTCTATTGTGACTTGAAAGTTGATATACATGAGGAGATCTATAAAGGTATATTGTTGAAAATTAAACTAGCCCAAAAAATATTTAAGTATTTTTATTAAGCATATTTTATGTTTTAATTAATATTTATGTACTTGATGGTTTATATATTTGAAAGTTCATGTAATTAGTTGAAAATGTGTCTTGGAAGTCGTTATTCATTAAGTGTTCATTCATGTATTTGGGTACATATATGTTAGGAGTTTCCTATAAATACCTATGTACCCAATTCATTTGAAGTAAGCAAGAAATATATGACTTCCTTTGTGAGTTTATTATTTTCTAACAAATTGGTATAAAAGCTAGGTTGCTAGTAACACACACTAGAAAATGGCAAATGAATCGGTCCAATTCCAAGTTCCTCAATTGAAGAATGATAACTATGAGAGTTGGTGTATTCGCATGAAGGCGATTTTTGGTTCACAAGATCTATGGGACAATGTGATCAAAGACTATGGAGAGCCCAAAAATGAAGATTCATTTTCATAAGCACAAAAGGAAGCCCTGAGTGCCACAAGAAAGAAATATGAAAAAGCGATCACTATCATTCATCAATGTTTGGATGAAGCAATGTTGCAAAAAGTTGCTCTTGCCATCACCGCCAAACAAACGTGGGAAACTCTCCAAAATTCGTTTAAAGGAGTCGCCAAAGTAAAAAAGGTTCGTCTTCAAACCTTGAGAAGTGACTTCGAAGGTTTGGGTATGAAGGAGTTTGAATCAATTTCGATTTTTTTTTCTAAAATCCTGGCAATTGTCAATCAAATGAAAAGTAATGGTGAAGAAATTAGTGATGCTCGAGTAAATGAATTTTTTTTTCGTTCTTTAAGTCCCAAGTTTGAGTGTATTGTTGTAGCCATTGAGGAGTCGAAAGACTTGGAAACCATGACTGTTGACGAACTTATGGGTTCCTTGCAAATCCATGAAGAAATGCTTGAACAACAAAAGAAGGGGCCTATTGAGCAAGTGCTCCAAGCGAAGCTTTCTTTCAAGGAGAGAGAAGAAAAACATGGAAATAGTTAACGAGGTCGAGGTTGTAGCCAAGCACAAGGTCGTGGAAGAGGAGGCCACTACTTTGCTCACAAAGAAGAAAGGGGTCAAGAGTCTCACCACACAATTGGACGTGGAAGAGGAAATTATTCACGACCGTATCAAATGAGGTATGATAAATCTCAAGTTCAATGTTACAATTGTCACAATTATGGGCACTATGCTTCGAAGTGTAAGACTGATTAAAGAGATGTAGAAATAAAGTCAAATTATATAGAGAAAAATGTTGATGAAGTGGAGCCCACTTTAATTTTGACATGTAAATAAGAGATGAATGAAGATGACAATTCATGGTATCTTGACACAGGTGCAAGCAATCGTATGTATGGAAGAAAAAATATGTTCGTTGAGCTAGATGAATCTGTATGCGGTAATGTTACTTTTGATGACTCGTCACAAATTTCGGTTAAAGGAAAAGGTAAAATTTTGATTCGCTTAAAGGATGGGAGGCACCAATTTATTTCAAATGTTTATTATGTGCCATATATAAAGAACAATCTTTTGAGTTTGGGAAAACTCTTAGAGAAAGGTTATGATATTTTGATGAAAGATTCTAACATTTCAATAAGATATCAATCCGGGTATTTACTAGTGAATGTGCCTATGACAAGAAATCAAATGTTCTTATTGAATATTCAAAATGATATGGCAAAATATTTAAAAGCTTATTTTAAAGATTCACCTTGGCTTTGGCACTTGAGACTTGGGCACTTAAATTTTGGTGGTTTGGAAGCTTTGTCAAAAAAGAGGATGGTGAAAGGGTTGCCTTCAATTCACCACCCCGATCAACTTTGTGAATAGTGTATTTTTGGCAAGCAATCTCGAAAAAGTTTTCCGACAAAATCAACTATTAGAGCAACCATGTCGTTGGAACTTGTGTAGTCGGATGGGTGTGGTCCTATTCATCCATCATCATTTGGTAAGAATAATTATTTTCTTATCTTTATTGATGATTTTAGCAGGAAGACATGAGTGTATTTTCACAAAGAAAAATCAGAGGTGTTTGGAGCCTTTAAAAAATTCAAGGCACTTGTGGAGAAGCATAGCGGGTATAAAATCAAGGCCATTAGATCCAATAGAGGGCGAGTTCACATCAAATGAATTTGAATTATTTTGCGAAGAAAATGGAATTCGCAATCCTTTAACAGTTCCAAGATCGGCACAACAAAATGTGGTGGCGGAAAGAAAAATTGAAGGATCCTTAACATGGCTTGAAGTATGTTGAAGAGTAAGCAAATGCCAAGAGAATTTTGGGCCAAAGCTATTGATTGTGCCATCTATTTGTTAAAACATTGCCCGACTAGAAGTGTCGAAAGCATGACACCACAAGAAGCATGGAATGGGAGAAAGCCATGTGTTTACCATTTGCGTGTTTTTCAGAGTATTGCATATATGCATGTACCGGATGAGAAGAGGTCAAAGCTAGATAATAAAAGTTAGAAACGTATTTTCATCGACTATGATGCAAGATCCAAAGGCTACAAATTGTACAATCCAAGTTGCAGCAAGATTATGATAAGTAGATATGTGAAATTTGATGAAGGAAGCGAACATTTTGGGGGAAAATTATAATTTATTTCATTTTATTGACGAGGAAGCGCAAGAAAGAGAAGCGGTCACGGGGAATCCTATTTCTCCACCTCCATCTCCACCACCATCCATTAGGCAATCTAGTCTACCCTCATCTCAATAAAGTTCAAGTGAGCGACCTCAAAAGATGAGAAGTGTGCAAGAAATTCTTGATACTACCGAGGAGGTAAATATTAATAATTTGAATTTATTTTATGTAACGACGCCAAATCTGGACCCACACAGCCTAAACTTGAGTTGTCAAAATACACAACAACTATTATAATACAGTAAATCGTACAATAATACACAACTAAGTCTTCACTATTATTGTCACACTATTTTACAATATGGTGAAGACGGCTATAGCGATTATCTCAAACCATAACTCCATTCCCCTCTTTTCCCTGCTAATCCCGACTATATTCCCATTTCCTGAACAATTGAACAAACAGGAAAAAGGGTGAGCTCAAATAGCCCAGTAAAGAATATCATGACTAAGATAATGGCGAATAAATTATCGTTAGCCTTCAACAGTTGAGTTCTTGATAGAATAATTTAAACAACAAGTTTTAATTTAACAATTGCAGTTAAATTATTAAACAAAGTTTAGATCAACAACTGTAGCAGAATAACAACCATTAGAAAAATCATATGGACCATGATATCCACTCACTTCTCTTTTTAAGAAAAATATCAACTTTTACCAACTGAAACACCACTGGTCATGATAATACTAATTTACAGTTCTTGGTCATAATCATGCAAGTCAACAGTTCATCTTTGCACTACGGGCCAAAGATAACATTCACTACGTGCTCTAAAAGACACACCATCAAATATATCGCCCTTAACATATCAACACTTTTATTCAATCTGTGCCCCAGGCTACAGATATTAACAAAAACTTGATTCTTGATGATTAGAATAACAACAAAGATATAAATGATGAACAGAAGAAACAGGATAAACAATAAATGTCGGAAGTTTACAATTTTACTTTGTGCATATTCAAATAATGTCCAAATTATCAACGTGATGTGGAGTGAAATTCAAAAATGATATTCAAGATCCATAATTCAAAAGAACGATTGAAGTTCAATAGAAAGGTTCAAGTAAATAGGAAGGTTAAATAGAAATGATATTAAATGAAGCGCAAACTATTAAGAAAATTATAATCATTTCAGAAGTTTTATCGAACAATACTTAACATAGTAAGTTTAAGAGTATAAAAGAAATGATATCCCTTACCGTAGTAAGTTTGAATGATGGAAGATGAAAAAGATGATATCTCTTACCTTAACACATGAAAAAAGTCTGCTTAAATGTAGTGGATTAACTTATATATTTATAATATAATTAGTAATTACCACATATAAATTTTATAGTGTATGCTAACTCGTATATTATGAATTATCAAAAATATTTATATAATACAAATTTTTGTAGTGTAAAGAATAAAATATAATAACTTCAAAAATAGTTTTTGAAATAATATTTCAAATAAATCTTCCAAATGAAGCTTTTTAAAATAAATCTTCTTAAAAAATAGTCTTCTAAAGAAAGATTTATGAATACCATGTGAAATAGGTATTTGTGCAATTATTACTCTTTAAATAAAATACTTACTTGAGAAATTTCTGCACTCCTTTTGGCTTACTAACTCTTAAGATGACCTTATTATTCTTAGAAAAATACTCACAAAATACTTGCAAAAAAACTTTATGTTTTAGGTGTTATTTTTCTATTCAGTTGAGCAATCTATTTATGGGAGAAGGGAAAGCATTATGCGCGGTAGGTGAGCAGCTAGCGTGTTGCACGCCAACCTTAATTTTCAAAAGTGGCAGCGTAGTCGGCTGCCACCAACTTTTTTAAGTTTCAGCAAAAGCTCACATTTTTCATTTCAATTCTAATGTGGCCCCCATAGAGGGTCCACATGTTTCTTACTATTCATATATATATATAATAATATTAAAAAAATACCCACTAATAATACAATAATTAAGTTAATGTTACAATAGTAATAACAATAATTCAACAATAATGTAAAAAAATACGTTAATGATAATTATTAATTTAATAATATAATTTACTATATATTTGTTACTGTGACAATTATTTGGTTCAATAATTTTAAAATACAGTGCAATAACAATTATTGGCTCAATGATATAAAATACAGTGTAATGACAATTATTGAATCAATAATGTAAAATACTGTGTATCATTAATTATTAACGAATATTGTGCAATAACCATATTTTCAGACCAATAATATGAGACATTATGTAATACCGTGTGCTACTATGGAATATCGCGTGCTACTATAAAATACCGTGTACTATAATAAAATATCATAAAATATCTTATGTTACTATTCTTTTAACACCGATTTTTTAACAGTTAAAAGTGATAACACTGTTGACTATTTTTATTTAAAAATATTACTTTTATCTTTTTCTATATCCGACAGTATTTTGTTGTGGGGTCTACTAATGATTAGTTATTTCGGCGCCATCGTACGACTCGAATATTCCCCGACAAAACAAATATTGTCCGACATAATAAAATTTGCACATAACATCCTTAACTTTTAATTTTTTCAATTTAACCACTTACTATTTCAAAAAAATATATATGAAGAAAAATTAAACTTTGTATTTCATAAAATTCGGGGCGTTACAACTTCCATTCCTTATGAAATTTTGTCTCCAAAATTGACGTACCTGGCATTTCAAAGACGTAAGGATACTTAAATTTCATCTCAGATTCTAGCTTCTAGGTCATTTTCTCTGTATTTTGGTTTCTCCATAAAACCTTGACTTGAGGTATAACCTTTGAGGATAGGATCTGCTCCTTCTTATCTAAGATCTTGACACGTATCTCCTCGTACGTTAAATCTTCTGCTATAACGTTCGGTTCTAACTCAATGATGTGGTTTGGGTCCTTCACATATTTATGTAATATAGATATGTGAAAAACATTCTGGATGCGAGACATGTTTGGCGGTAAAGTTAGTCTATAAACTACCGTTTTTACTTGATCGAGGATTTCAAATGGGCTAATAAATCGAGGTTTGAGCTTTCCTCTCTTTCCAAATCTCGTAACTCCTTTTCATGGGGAAACACATAAAAATACATGGTATCTGACGTTGAAACTTTCGTCTCTTCGATAAAGATTAGCATAACTCTTTTGTCGTTCTTGTGCGATCTGTATTCCCTGTCGGATCATTTGGATCTTTTCTGTTGTCAAGCGTACCAACTCGGGTCCCAACAGTTTTACTTCTCCTACCTTATTTTAACATACTGGAGAGCGACACTTCCGTCCATACAAAGCCTCGAATGGAGCCATGCCTATACTTGCTTGGTAACTGTTGTTGTAGGGAAATTCAACCAATGACAAGTACTTATCCCAACTTCCTTTGAAGTCTAGTACACAAAGTCTCAAAAGATCTTTGAGGGTCTAGATCGTCCTTTCCGATTGTCCGTCAATTTGAGGATGGTATGCAGAACTAAAACGTAGTTCAGTGCCCATAGCTTTTTGTAGATTGATCCAAAAGCGTGAAGTGAATCTAGGATCTCGATAAGAAACTATGGAAACTGGCATGCCATGTAGTCTCACAATCTCATTTATGTACATACTGGCAAGACGCTCAAGTGAAAAGTTTTCTCGTATAGGCAAGAAATGAGCGAATTTGGTCAATCTATCTACGATAACCCAAATTGCATGTAAGCCTTGAGAAACTTTGGGAAGACCCGTTACGAAGTCCATATTAATGTGTTTTCACTTCCATTCGAGAACCTCAAGTGATTGCAATGGACCCTTAGGCCCTTGATTCTTTGCCTTGACAAGTTAGGCACCTTGAGATAAACTCTGCAATCTCCATTTTCATATTGTTCCACCAAAATATATGTCGAAGATCACGATACATCTTGGTACCTCCTGGGTGGATTGTAAACGTCGTGTTGTGTGCCTCCATTATGATTTTATGTTTCAATTCAGGATCGTTAGGAACACAAAGTCGAGAGTTGACTCGAAGTATTCCTTTCTCGTCGATTCTTGTCTTAGGAATAACACATTCTTGTACTTTCTTCATCATTTTTATTATTTCTGGATCAATAGTTCGGGCAACTTTAATTTTATCGATTAAAGCTGGTTCTACTTGCACGTGTGCAATCTTCAAGTGGGTCCCTGGTATCTTTAGCTCCATCTCCATCTTTTGTAAGTCGTACAAAATGCTTTTTTGCGTTGTCAGCATCGCACTTGTACTCGCATAAGATCTTCTGCTCAAAGCGTCAGCTACAACGTTCGCCTTTCCGGGTGTTACTGGATGGTGTGATCATAATCCTTCAACAGCTCAAGCCAACGTCGTTGTCGCATGTTGAGTTCCTTTTGAGTGAAGAAATATTTGAGGCTTTTATGATCCATATAGATATCCATTTTTCTCCATATAAGTAGGGTCTCCAAATCTTTTACGTGAAAACGATTGCCGCCAACTCTAGATCTTGAGTAGGGTAATTTTTCTCATAAACTTTGAGTTGTCGAGAGGCATAAGCTATAACATTTCCATGTTGCATAAGAACACAGTCTAAAACTTTGCCTGAAGTATCGCTGTATATGACAAATTCTCCCGATTCTGATGGTATGGTCAGAACAGGAGCTGAAACAAGTGTCCACTTGAGTTCTTGAAAACTTTTCTCGTATTTCTCGTTCCATACGAATTTTGTACTTTTCCAAGTCAGCTGAGTTAATAGAGTGGCGATTCGAGAAAATCCTTTTCTGAATATCCGATAATAACCAGCCAGGTTCAGAAAATTTTGGACTTCAGTTACTGACTGAGGTTGCTCCCAATTTAATATTGCTTTAATCTTTACAGGATCGACTAATATTCCATGACTAGAAATCACATGCCCAAGAAACATGACGTCCTCAAACCAGAACTCACATTTCTTCAACTTGGCATATAACTTGTTCTCACGAAGCTTTTGGAGTATCAATCTCAGGTGTTGTTCATGATCCTCATGACTCTTGGAGTATATGAGGATGTCATCAATAAAGACAATCACAAAATGATCCAAATATTCCTTGAATATTCGGTTCATCATGTCAATGAAAGCTGCAGGAGCATTGGTTAGTCCAAAAGGCATGACTAAGAACTTATAATGCCCACAACGAGTTCTGAAGGCAGTCTTTGAAATGTCCTCAACTTTTAACCTTTAACTGATGATATCTAGAATGGAGATCAATCTTTGAGAAATGTTAAGCACCTTGTAATTAATCAAACATGTCATCAATTCGAAGTAACGGGTATCTGTTTTTGATGGTGACATGGTTCAATTCTCGGTAGTCAATGCACAACCTCATACTCCCGTTTTTCTTCTTCACAAATAGAACAGAAACACCCCAAGGTGATGCACTCAGACGAATGAAACCGGTATCCAATAATTCCTGTAGTTGGACTTTTAATTCTTGAAGTTCAATGGGAGCCATTTGGTATAGAGCTTTGAAAATTAGCTTAGTACCGGGTTCAAGGTCAATACATAATTCAATTTTAAGGTTTGGGGTTAAGCCAGAAAGTTCCTCAGGAAAAACGTCAGAAAACTCGTTAACAATGAGAATATCATTCAAGTTTGGCATATTTTTGTTCAAATTAGTGACATGAGCTAAAAGAGCTTGACATCCGTTTTTCAATAAACAAATGACTTTATGGTTAAAAATAACAGTTATAGATTTCAATGGTTTAGTTTATTGAATTTGCATGACAAGTTGATTAAGAATATGAAAACTAATAATCTTATGAAAACAATCAATTTTAACATGATGGGTAGTCAAGTAATCAATTCCTAAAATCACATCAAATTCATGCATTTCCAAAGAAATAAAGTCAACGGGTAATGTGAGGTTGTTGATTTGAACTATGAAAGATTTATATACAGTAGATGTAATGTTTATTTCTCCTAATGGGGTTTCAACTAATAAGTCAAAGTCTAAGTTTTCAGTGATTAAATTTAAACATTAAGCACGTGCAGGTGAGTTAAAAGAGTGGGTAGAGCCAGTATCTAACAGGGCATAGACTTCACGAGAATTTATGAATAGCTTACTGGTTATCCCCTCGTTCAGGTTCTGTGTTCTTTGAGATGTCACAACAAAAACTTTTTCCTGAACTACAGATTTTTTCTTGTCCGTGCTGGCTTTTGGAGTCATCATTGTTTAGTGAAATTCTAATTATTTAGTGAAATTCTTAGACAGATAGTACCCGAATCAAATAATACCTAAATAATTATATTATTGATCGAAAAATACCTGTCACCATGTCTCTTGATTTTCTTGGTATTACTTCTCACATTGCTTTCCTTCTTCGGGCAGTCCTTAAATGGATGACCCATCCTTCCACAAATAAAACAACTTCTACTCTTTCTTGAACCAGGACAGTTCGAAGCACCGTGTCCTTTCCCTCCACATCTATAACAACTATCTGTCCCTTTTAGACATACTCCTATGTAGTTCTTTCCACAACTTTCACAAGTTTCTATTTTTCGTTTGCCTTTTATTTGATCGTTCTCACCATTTTTATGGTTCCTCTTTCGTTTCTGCATGTTATAACCTTCGCTGCTACCTTTACCATTTTCTTCTTCAATATTCTTCTCTCTCTTCTCTTGATTATATTTTGACAAAGATTCTCTCCCACCTTCTGATATGATTGCCTTCTCTAACATTGTTGAAAATGTATTGATCTGAAGAACTGAAACCTTACTATAAATCCAAGGATTCAATCATTGTTCAAACCTTCTTGTCTTTCTTTCTTCCGTGTCCACTTGATGTGGCACAAATCTCGCTAGTTTATTGAACTTGGCGGCATATTCTGCTACTGTCATGTTCCCCTATTTGAGTTCTAAAAATTTCACTTCCATCCTTATTTGAGTACTATTTGGAAAATAGTTTTTAAAGAATAACTCCTTAAAACGAGTCCACGTAACAATTCCTTCTCCTGCTCGATTTTTATTAGCCTTCCACCAATAATTAGACTTTCCCTTCATCATGAAGGTGGCAAATGTTGTCCTCTGTTCCTCCATAATACGTGTAACTTCAAATATTTTCTCCATCTCTTCCATCAACGTCTGAGCTTCGATCGGATCCATTGTTCCTCGAAACTCCGGTGGTCCTACCATTTTAAAGTTCTTAAAGCTCGCCAATTGATTTACCAGCGGACTTCCTACTGCTGGAATTCGGTTTTGAATTGTTTCTCCAACATATTAACAAAAGTTTGCATCGGGTCTACCTGACCTCCTTCATTATTAACTGATCCTTCTGCTCTCGAGTTTCGGGGTTGTCTACGCGGCGGCATTGGCTGTTTTGAAAATAAAACTTACGTTATTATCTTACTTTTTGCTTATTACAATCATTCTTATAGCATTTATTATTTAATGCTCACATTAATCGTTTCAAAGCATATAAACATTACGCATCTATATTTATACACAAACGGTAGTGCCTTAGCACATCACATTCTGAAACATTCATAAATAAATGTTCATATCCCATACTGACCACAAAAGTCGAGATTTATCCCATTCACCTATCCCATATACTTCTAGAGTGGGGATTTACAAATACATGATATCTATGAATCCTCTTATTTGCTTTTTTATATTTTACATTTCTTACTAAGGATCTTCATAACTCAAATGTCATCTTCTTCTTATGTTCCTTACACGTACTTAATTGCTAAGTCGCGTGTCACCATTTTCCTTTAATTTCTTATCATCTAGTAAAATTTGCCACCATGCTAACCCTTGTCGTTCTATTCCTCAATATTTCCTTCATTAAGCTTATTCATCTCCATTAACATATCTTCATACTCTCGATAATTTCTCGTACTGTTTATCAGCTTCTTCCTTTCTTCTTCTCTCTGAGATTTTCGAATCTTTGAAACCTATACACACGTCCTTCTCTGATAATTGTACTTAAACGATTCTCGTAGAATTTGATAATTATGCTGCCACATGCACAATCATCCACCTTATACTGTTTCAGATCATAGCCTAATCATCGATGCCAAGCATTACTATCTATTACAACCTACCAGTAATATTTAGAAAATAATACTGGGTCGTACTCTATTTCTATTAATATCCTCAAATCCATGAGAACTCTTCAATCTCTATCTATGACATACTCTTAACTTTTACCACCTATTGTTCGTCGAACTTACCACACAATATGAGTTCAGGAACTTACCACATCCATATGGTTTGAGGAACTTATCCTTGTTAGACCAACATCGTCCATTCGCTGAGGGGTTCCACCATACGAATATGAGTCACGAACTTACTATTTGTGTGAGTTTTAAGAACGCGCACCTACTTAACATCCTCTACCTATTCGGCATACACATGAGAAAAGAATCACCTTCTCAACATACATATAACGAATAGCGCGACACAAGATTTCAACGATTATCATTATAGAAAGCTAAGTGGTTGTCAAACCAAACACAATCTCCTGCCCATACAAGAAATTGGTCAACTCGGCCACTATATTACTATAGGAAGCTAAGCGGTTCTAAAACCAAGCATAAATTTCCCGCCCATACAAGGAATTATACAACTCAGCCACTAATATGAGTCATCGAATAAAATCAACAAACCTCTAGTTTTCTTCATAACTTAATATGAATTATCTTAATCCATACCTTAGCACATACTCTTTTCGAGTTCATCTTTTTAGATCATTTTATGATCTTAGTATCGTTCTTTCTACTATTCAACAATCTTATTGTAAGATGTCTTCTATCATTTTATTGATATCCTTTTTCAGATATTGCTTATACATAATTTAATTTCTTCTTTACCTCTGGATTTCTCCAATTTTATTGGTTCATTCCTCAAAAGCGTCTACCATTAGACTTATCAATCGCCTATAAGGAATCATGGTCTAATTCCTTAACTTTCTTCCCTATCGTCTGGGGTGTTCTTTCTTTAGAACTTTCTCTTGACATTTTCGTTTGGCATAATACGGTAGTATTATTATCTCTCTATTGATTTTAGGCATATATTATTAATGCCAACACATAATCAATCATATAAAATTTGTTAACATATTCTTCCTTGGTACGTAGTACCCCATCATTTATACAAATACACACTTTTAAGCATTCTTTTGCTTACTATTTCAACGCACAATTATTAGTCATCTATCTTCAAATCGTTTTATAGCCTAAACGCTATATCTCGATCTTCTCATTCACCCTACATTCTTCAAACTTCTATACTATCATCCCCTTGTCTTTCTATCATCCATTTGCATATTTAATAAATATTTTTATTTTAATATGCATCACATTAGTACTTTGTACAATACCTATTCTTAGCACCATGCTAAAATACATGACATATCCCGTTCTTAACTCCAAAATTGGGATTTTCAAAATTTTATAACTTCTTCCAACATTCTCATAGATAAAATCCAACTTACAGATGAGAAAATCATCCGATTTTTAATCTTCTAAAAATAACTTCCGAAAACGTAATTCTTAAAACATATTCTCCAAAGTCAAACTCCCAAAGATATATACTTCCAAAGTTAGACTCCTCAACATACACTATTATCATTCTTATATAATTCTTTATCATACTTGTCTCCTTCTATGATCATTTTATTCTTCCTCAATCACTTTATCATTATCTGTTTTTATAATTAGCTTCAAAATATTCTCATTCTTCTATGATTCTTTTAGCTCTTCAACAACTTATTTGTTTAACCCATCATTTCATCTCTATTTACTCTGATCATCTTTACTACCACCGATCCATATAGATCAATCTTCTTAAGATATCCTCAATGTCCTTGGATCATTCCTTTATATCTTAACATCATTTCTTTCTATTTTACCTTAGCCACGTTTACAACTGATCACTTCCTTTTATCTATACTCCATAGATTAAGTATCTCTCAATCATTACTCTCTTTTCTTCATTCTTCTTTTCTAAATCATTGCACAATTCTAACTTTTGGATCATCTTTCGAATCCTCATACTCCTTTGATTTAATATCAGATCATTTCTTACATATGCATAACTTTTCTTACTTGATGAATTTCCACAATCCATCTCCTAAACTCTTTATGAGTTTTTCTTATCTTCTCTACGGTCATAATCCTACCCCACCTAAGGTTTATAACCTACAACTCTAATACCAACCTGTGACGCCCCCAAATCCGGGTCCCGAACCTCGGGTTCGGTGCTCACTATTCATCACTTAACAAACATTCATAAACAAAAACTTCAATAATTCGCGAAAAACATACATAATTTCATTACAAAGCGTACCTTCAACCCCAGGTTCCACTAACCTTAATACATCATCATTAGCTTATAATACAAAATGTTTACACATATAGTACGAACTAATTTCTTCTACTCGTTCATCTTTCCTTTGCCGTGGTACTCCTTAGATCACTCGGCTTAAACTGAAAATATTTCATGATATAGTAAGGGTGAACAACTACTTTGCTCATCAAATTTAAATAAACAATATAAGATATATCATGAATGAAAAAGATTTAGCTATGGAAACTTCAACAATATACACTAATTGTGAAGACATGCAACTTTGAATAAAAAATTCAATTGATTTAATATACTGCTTCATCATGCTGAAAGGGTCACAAGACCATGAACATACGTTTTGAGTATTTACAATACCCTGTAGACAGAAGACTGTCAGTTCATTTTGAATATTAACAATCATTTTAATTGTAATATCCGGTGATGGGTACTCTAGGTGATCAGCCTATCGTACGTTTATAGAGTGCACAATATAACCATCTAGTTCATTTTGATTGGGAATGTTCCATCCGACCGTAAGCTTATCCGCTTATAATGCTATGTTCATTTCAGCTTATCCCATCAGATTCCGCACGACCACAATATGGTTTGGACTAACTTCAATAATATTCAGATTTATGAATTTAAAACGTATATGGTCTAGCCGAAACAATTGGCATAGAACCCTCACTTAAAACAGTTCATAACAAGAACAGTCATAATAACACATGCAATATCTAGCTGAAACAAATAGCATAGATATTTCTCTTTAAATAGTTCATATCGTGAACAGTCATGCAAATGCACATAAGTGCGATTGTCAATAGTAATATAGATATGAAATAATTCTTAATAATTATTTCATCATGCATTTTGAAATAAATTCCAGCTTCTACATAAATAACTTGTCAAATAAATACAAGTTAAGGTTCAGAGAAACTTGCTTGTTCCGCTGACTATCGCTATTCAACTTAAAATACCTCCTTTGGGTGACCTAATATTCAACAACATTGATCCTCCAATTAGCATAACACATACAGGTTTATTTAACATTAATAACCTTACCATATATGTCTTAAATCACCTATCACTTAATCATAACCTTAAAACTCTTAATAATTGTAGACACCCAAATTTTGCACTTTCTCTACTAACCCTGGCAGGAGGGCAAAATCGTCATTTGACCCGACATGCGGAAAGAAAGGTGGACCCCAGCACAAAGCCACCCCAACGATTTATGGTCAAAACCGCCACAACGGACAACGAGCATCCGGTCACTTGAGGCAAGGCGAACAGTTGATCCAGAAAAGCCTGAGCTGACCACAAAAGACGACTAATGGCCACTCCGCTTACGATGTTCGGGGGTCTCGCTCCCCGGTGAGCGAGCGGCTGCCCAGCTCGCCGGTGAGCTGGCGGGGGTGAAAAGGGGGCAGCGCCCCCTGAAAGCCAGTCACAATTATCAAATTCTATATCAAGTCACAGCCCTCCGAACTAGCCTCCCAGAACAATATGACACGTTTCCCAGGGATTTCCGAATTGCAAAAATACAGCCTTCCAAAATAATACAGCAGAAATTGGCCATTTAAGACCGCGTGGCACAGAAATCGAGAAAAATGAGCCGGACAGCCGCGGATGCAATCGCGGCCACCGACAAAAAGTACTTTCGCGCGGCTCGAGGGCGGCACTCGGCAGTCGAGGATTCGGCGCGGACGGCCACAGCAGGCAGCCGCAGATGCATCTGCGGCTGCCTGCTGAACCACTATAGATCTCCATTTTCGCGTCCGAGAGAAAGAAGGAGAGAAAAAAGTTAGAATTTTAGAGAGAGAAAATCGCGAGGAAGAAGAAGAAGGGGCTCGGGTTGGAGAAAATTTAGGGGAAATCTCACTTTCTTTTGCTAGATAATTGTATATTCTTGTGGGTTTGATCAATCTTGGAATATAAAGCTTGTTCCGGTGTATTGCAAGGTGAAAATGGGTGTTTGTTTTGAATTTTTCTTGTTTATATAAATGTGATAATATTGTGTTTTGGGTTTGTGTAGTATAATTGTTGTTGTAATGGTGATGATCCGTGGATTAGGGGTCGTTTAGCGAGGGTTCCATCGGAACGTAATTCCTCCTAACGCCCCGATGACATCCGTACGGTGATTTTTCGCTCGTTATGGTAATGAGTAATGCGTAGTTTTGATTTGGGTGATATTTGGGTTATGTAGTGCGATATCGAGGTTTAATATTGTTAGATTTGGTTTATTATTGGTTATGTAGCTATTTGGATGATTGTGAGCCTAGAGAGGAGATCCTAGTGGTCGAATCCCGATGATGGACGTTTTGGGTATATGTAATCGTGATATAGGGTCCACGTATGTGTATTTTGTAATATCGGGCCTTAAAACGACACAAAGTCGTGTTCGGGTTAAGGCCCCGTGATAATAATAAAATATGTGATTGTGGGTGTTTGGGGTTGTCTGGATGACTCACATGCCCATGGATAGCCCCGACACGTTTTGGGATGTTTGTTTTAATTTACGACACGAAAAACGGTTTTCCAAAATAAGGCAAACGATGAAGATTTTCTAAAAGTGATCAATTCAGGATATTAGATTCACGAGGTTTAAAGGTTAAGTGTTTTGGCAAACTTTAATCCATGATTGATGAATAGGCTTTAGTTGGTTTTAAAACGTCATAAAAAACGATTTTGCAAATAAATAAGTGTTTTCATTAAACTTTGTGCATAGGGTTAAAGAGTTCTAGAAGTTGCCCTCGTTTTATTTATATTAACTGTTAGAAGGCAATGTATGATCTCGATTCCTATTTGACAAAAGTTTAAAACTATTGTTTTCTAAAATGACATCTAAATAAAAAACCCTCAACGCTTTCGAAATTAAAATCAATTTTTCTTATAAAAAGCGAAGCCTCGTCAGTTGGGTCAAAGAACGTCCAAAACACTTTCCAGATCAACACTTTTGCCATATAAAATAAAAGCAAACTTGTTATGCAAAAAACACACCACAAACGTCCACTTAGACACACACACACACACACACACACACACACACACATTCTTAGGATTTTAAAAGGATAGGAAAAAACATCGAGATTGCGGTAACCGTGTTTCACGGAAGTCGGGGGGTGCCTAACACCTTCCCCTCGCTTAAGCAAGCCCCCGAACTCTATGAATCTCGGTTTGCGGACCAATTAACTCGGAGTCACATATGAGCCAGCGATTACGAAAACAAACTCGGATGAGTTGGTACATCCATTTCAAATATACCAACTGGCGACTCTGGTCAATTGGCTCATAAAAAATCGATCTTTCAAAACCCGTCGACATTAAGCCGACCCTTTTCAAAATCACATTTAATTCAAAAGGCTAAAATTGGAAAGGGACATTTTAATAATAAAAAACGAGACGACGAAAATCCCGGCGTCGACAATAATATTATCAATCACTTGATAATATTTTAAATCACATACCTATCACTTCATCGCTTTATAATATTATCAACTTTGATAATATATAAATACCACAAATAATATTATTAATTGTTTAATAATATTTTAACCATTTATTATTTCAATAAATCATTTAGTTCCTCAATATTATTAACCATCTAATAATTCTTTTAATCTCTTTATTATCTCAAACACTTTTTAACATTACTAAATAATGTTTTACACTATCCCCAATGATATTATTTATCAAATAACATCTTAATCAATTATAAATATTATTAACTATTTAATAATATTTTACCCTTTTAATAATATTATTAATTCTTTAATAATATCTGTATCCTTTGTTAATATTATTAATCATTTAATAATATTTCAATCATATATTAACATTATTAATAATGTCTTGCTCTTCAAATAATATTATTTATCAAATAATATATTCAATAACTTATAAATATTATTATCCATTTAATAATATTTTACACTCAAAATAATATTATTAATCCTTTAATAATATTTTAAATCCTATGCTAATATTATTAATCATCTAATAATATTTTATTCTCTTATTAATATTATTAACCATTTAATACTATTCTACAACCTTACTAATATTATTAACTATTTAATAATATTTTAATTCTTAACTAATATTATTAATCATTTAATAATATTTTATTCTCTTATTAATATTAATAATCATTTAATAATATTTTAATTATTCCTTAAAATTATTAATCATTTAATAATATTTTCTTAACTTACTAATATTATTAACCATGTAATAATATTTTATTCATTTGTTAATATTATTAACTATTTAATAATATTTTATTCACATTCTAATATTATTAACCATTTAATAAAATTTTATTAACTTAATAATATTATTAATCATTAAATAATATTTTATTCATTATCTAATATTATTAATCATTTAATAATATTTTAATCACTTATTAATATTATTAACCATTTAATAATATTTTAATCCTTTACTGATGTTATTCATCATTTAATAACTTTTTAATCATATACTAATATTATTGATATGACCCACTAATATTTTAATCATTTTTTAACTTTTTCAAAAATCACCCACACTTGATAACACTCAAAGTATTTGCTCTCTAGAACTCTCAAAAATGCTCTAGCTTCTCTCTACAACTTTCTCTCTCTAAATTTTAGTGAATGGAGCAAATGAACCAACATTTGCACAAGTGTTGGACATTTCTATTTATAGAACTTTAGGATTTCACCATTAGCTCTCCTAATCAACTAACATTAGTTGATTAAGGCTCTAATCTTGCTTACTATGCATGGAATGACCACTTGATGGACCTTTTGAATAACCATATGAATGACTAGGGTGGTTGGGGGTTGCTTGAACCATTTTACACTCAAAAATCAACTAACAAGCTAGCTTCCCATCCATATGGGCCCCAAAATTCGGGATTGACCATTTTATTTCTCCAATTTGACTTTATTTTTAAGTCCTATATAATTATATAAGTATCCATATATACACACCAATATATGTATACATATTCACCTATACAAGCTTATTGAGCTCCATTTTGGACCTTAGAATTAATTATATTGGACTCATTCATTTAATTTATTTGGGCTCAATTTATTTGTTACATTGGGCTAACATTAACTAACACATGCTACAATTAATTAAATTAAGCATTAGGCTAGTTTCAAATATTACATTGATCAATGTTTAATTAAATTATATAGGCTACTAGGTTAGTTTATTGGACTTAGTTTAATATATCATTTGGACTTACTATATAATCCAATTAGATTTGCTATTTATAAGTCCATTGGACTCCTCAATTAAATAACACTATTACTTACAAATTCTTGGGTTTGTTTTAATAAAATCCTAACACATGTTAATACAAGTACTTTGACTTGATTAAATTAATTCATTCATTCATTAACCCTTATCATCAAATTGAGTTTATAATATAGTTAACCATACACAAACAATTATTCCCACATTGGATTATCTTAAATAATTCACTTACTTCTTCTTTTTCATTATTCATACAAGTAATTAACTTGCTCACTATACATCTTCTTAATTGCCATACAATACCAACACTCAAGTTTTGTGATTTTATCACATAAACTTCTCTTGAAATCTTTTTTGTTCTTTAGTTAATTAATTTAATTAACTAATTTAATACCTCTCATCATACAACTTATCACATACACACATACCTCATAACTCATATTTTCTTATGGATATAATTAAATAAAAAAAAAATTGGGTTCGTAATTTTCTCGGTCATTACAGACACATTAGTGATTGATTCTATTCGTCTATCCCCTCCTAGTTCTAACCCCAGAGCATCTTCATTAAAGACCATATCCCTAAGCTCTTATATCAACTGTGACAACCCCAAATCTGGGCCTACACGGTTCAAACTTGAGTTGTCAAAATACACAACAACTATTACAATACAGTAAATAGAACAATAATACACAACCAAGTCTTCACTATTATTGTCACATTATTTTACAATATGGTGACGACTATTGTAGCGATTATCTCAGACCATCACTCTATTTCTCTCTTTTCCCCACTAGTCCCGGCTACATTCTCATTTCCTGAATAATTAAACAAAAAGAAAAAGGGTGAGCTCAAATAGCCCAGTAAAGAATATCACGACTAAGATAAGACGAATAAATTATCGTTAGCATTCAACAGTAGAGTTCTTGATAGAATAATTTAAACAACAAGTTTTAATTCAACAACTGCAGTTAAATTATTAAACAAAGTTCAGATCAACAACTGCAGTAGAATAACAACCATTAGGAAAATCATATAGACCATGATGTCCACTCCCTTCTCTTTTTAAAAAAAACATTATCAACTTTTATCATCTGAAATACCACTGATCATGATAATACTAATTTACAGTTCCTGGTCATAATTATGTAAGTTAACAGTTCATCTTTGCACTACGGGTCAAAGATAATATTCACCACGTGCCCTAAAAGACACATTGTTTTTGAAATACTATTTCAAATAAATCTTCAAAATGAAGCTTTTCATAATAAATCTTCTTAAAAAAGAGTCTTCTAAAGGAAGATTTATAAATACCATGTGAAATAGGTATTTGTACAATTATTACTCTTTAAATAAAATACTTACTTGAGAAATTCCTGCACTCCTTTTAGCTTACTAACTCTTAAGATGACCTTACTATTCTTAGAAAAATACTCACAAAATACTTGCAGAAAAATCTTATGTTTTAGGTGTGATTTTTCTATTCAGCTAAACAATCTATTTATAGGAGAAGGGAAAACAATATGCGCAGTAGGCGAGCAGCTGGCGTGCTGCACGTCAGCCTTAATTTTCAAAAGTGGCAGCGCAGCCGGCTGCCACCAACTTTTCCAAGTTTCAGTAAAAACTCACTTTTACTGCAATAACCACGTTATCAGACCAATAATATGAGACATTGTGCAATACCGTGTGCTGCTATGTAATATTGTGTGCTATTATAGAATACCGTGTGCTACAGTAAAATATTATAAAATATCGCATATTACTATTCTTTTATCACCGGTATTTTAATAGTTAAAAGTGATAACACTGTTGACTATTTTATTTAAAAAGGTTATTTTGTCGTTTTTTATATTCGACAATATTCCGTTGTGGACTAATGATTGGTTATTTCGGTGTCGCCATACGACTCGAATATTCTCCGACAAAACAAATATTGTACGACATAATAAAATTTGCACATAACATCCTTAACTTTTAACTTTGTCAATTTAACGACTTACTGTTTCAGAAAAATATATATGAAGACAAATTGAACTTTGTATTTCATAAAATTCGGGGCCTTACATTTTATCTTTTTGCTGATAGTGAACCTATAGGATTTGAAGAAGTATCCAAAGACAAGAAATGGAGGAGTGCAATGAATGAAGAAATCAAAGCCATTGTGAAGAATGAGCTAGACAAGGGAGCTTACTACACTTCTAAAAGACCAAAAACCAATTGGGGTGAAATGAGTGTACAAGACAAAGAAGAATAGCAAAGGGTGAAGTGGAGAAATACAAAGTAAGGTTAGTAGCCAAAGACTACAAATAAAGACCCGATATTGATTACGAAGAAGTATTTGGAAAAGTATTTGCTCTCGTTGCTCGCTTGAAAACTATAAAATTGCTTGTATCATTGGCGACTCAAAACGATTGGTTGATTTACCAAATGGATGTGAAGTTCACATTTTTAAATGGATTTTTTGAAAAAAAAGTGTACGTGGAACAACCACTTAGCTATATTGTCAAAGGAGAAGAAGATAAAGTTTTAAAATTGAAGAAGGCTGTCGACGCTGGGAAAATCGTTTCCATTTTTATAATTACCCTTTCCAATTTTAGCCTTTGGATTTAAGATGTGATTTTGAAAAGGGTCGGCTTGAAAGTCGACGGGGTTTGAAAGATCGATTTTATGATGAGCCAATTGACCAGAGTCATCAGTTGGTATATTTGAAATGGATGTACCAACTCATCCGAGTTTTAGTTTTCGTAATCGTAATGGCTCATATGTGACTCCTAATTAATTGGCCCGCGAACCGAGATTCATAGAGTTCGGGGGCTTGCTTAAGCGAGGGGAAGGTGTTAGGCACCCCCCGACTTCCGTGAAACACGGTTACCACTATCTTAATGCTTTCCTTTCCTTTAAATCCTAAAATGTGTATTTGTGCGCGTGTGTATGTATGTGCCTATGAAAATCTTTAGAATGTTTTATTTCCGAAAATACTTCTGAAATCTCGTTGACCCTATGCACAAAGGATTCGATTCGTTTTGAAAAGTTCATTTTTTAAGCTTTCGTTTTTTTGATAACAAAATCTTTAATGATGACTTTTGTGAAATAAAGTTTTCGAATCCTTCGTCAAATAGGAATGGAGCTCATCCGATACTTTCGATTTTATTTTAGCTTACGAGTGATCTAATATCCTACTTTGATTGATTTTATGAAGATCTTGATCTTTTCATTTCAAAATCCTTTTTCCGTGTCGAGAAGGTAAACCAAGCATTAAAATGAAGTGGGAGCTATTTGTGGGCATGTAAGCCGTCTAAATAGCCTCAAACGCCCACAATCACATATCTTACTATTACGGGGCCATAAACCCGATTTTCGGTATCGATATCATTTTAAGGCCCAAAATTTACATATTTACAATAAAGGTGCATCGCGATCGCTACATCCAAAAGTAGGTTATAAAATAACTAAAATGATATCATCGAGAGGTTAGGAGGAGATTTTATCCGCAATAAATCCTCCCTAACCGTCCCTAATCCATAGATCTAAAACATACATCGACTACATCGGATCTAACTTCAAAATACACAAAATCAAAACATTTAAATCGCAATGCACCAAAACTTCGGATCTACAGTAGATCCACCCAACAAATGCACAAATATTAGATCTATAACAACCTAAACAATAAAATGAAATAAGAACTGGATCTAACTAGATTAAAACCACAAATGCTATAAACTCGGATTTTCGCATTTCAAATGATGAAATAAATACTTTAACACTCGGAGATCACATAGGATACAACATATGGTGTAAAGATTGAACAAAAAGGAAAAAGAACTCTCACTTCTCTCTCAATCCGAAGCTCTCTCTCTCTCCTTTCCCGCGTCCGCCATTTTTCTCTCTCTTCTTTTCTTCTTCTCCTTTTCTCTTCTTTTTCTTTCGGATGAGAAACTGGACACTGTGTAGTGTTCTGGGAGCAGCCGCAGGTGCATTTGCTGCTGGCCGCAGATCCATCTGCGGCTGCTTGCGGTAGCCGTCTAAGCCGTCGCCTCTACTGCCGCGCGTTTCCTCGAGCCACAAAAAATGACAACTTATCGTTGGTCGCAGATGCATCTGCGGTTGCCCTGCTTTCTTTTCTCGATTTTCGTGTCACGCAGTCTAAAAACATTATTTTTTTGCTGTATTATTTCGGGGGGATGTTACTTGATATAGAAGTTGCTCTTTGTGCAAAATGGAGCCCAATAAGCTTGGTGGCCATTCGTCATCTTTGGTGATCAAATCAGGTTTCTTCTTGGTCAACTGTTTGCCTTGCCTCAAGTAACCTGATGCTCGTTGTTCGTTGCAGCAGCTTTGACCGCAAGTCGTTGTGGTGGCTTCGTATTAGGGTCCACCTTCTTTTTCGTATGTTGGGTCAAGTGACGATTTTGCCCTCCTGTCAGGGTTAGTACAAAAGTGCAAAATTTGGGTGTCTACAAAGGCGTTATATGGATTGAAGCAAGCGCCAAGAGCTTAGAATAGCCGAATTGATAAATATTTCCAAGACAATAATTTCAAAAGATGCCTGTATGAACATGTCGTTTATTCGAAGGTTGAAAAGAATGGCGATATTTTAATTATGTGCATGTATGTCGATGATTTGATTTTTACCGGAAGTAATCCAAGCATGTTTGAAGAATTTAATAGGGTTATGGCGCGTGAATTCGAGATGACGGATATGAGTCTCATGGTTTACCACCTTGGCCATGAAGTGAAGCAAAACAAAGAAGGAATTTTTATTTCTCAAGAAGGATATGCTAAAGACTTAAGAAATTTAAAATGCTTGATTGTAAGCAGGTAAGCACACCCCTTGAATGTGGAATTAAATTATCAAAGCATGAAGAAGGAGATACGGTGGATCTAACATTTTTCAAGAGTCTTGTTGAAAATTTGCGATACTTTAACATCCACAAGACTGAATATTGTATATGGAGTTAGCCTTATTAGACGTTACATGGTAACCTCCACCGCGACTCATTTGAAGGTTGCTAAACGAATTCTCCGTTACATCAAAGGTACTCTTGATTTTGGCTATTTTATTCAATATCAAATAATTTCAAACTTGGAAGGATATTGTGTTGGCGATTGGGCCGGTGATGTTGATGATAGAAAGAGATCAACCATATTTCTTTTCTTTATGGGGAATTTTACATGCTCCTCAAAGAAGCAACCTATTGTGACCCTTTCTACTCGTGAAGCGGAATATATTGCTATATCTTGTGTTTGCCAAGCCATTTGGCTTCAAAATCTTTTAAGAGATCTTAATTTGCATCAAGAGAAGCCAACAAAGATCTATATCGACAACAAGTCGGCAATTTCATTGGCTAAGAATTCGGTGTTTCATGACCGAAGCAAACACATTGATACGAGGTATCATTTTATAAAAGAATGTGTTGCAAAGAAAGAAGTTGAACTTGTATTTGTGAAGACTCAAGACCAAATTGCCGATATTTTTACGAAGCCACTCAAAGTCGAATTATTTTGCAAATTGCGGAGTTTATTTGGTGTGACAAGTTTAAGAGGGGGTGTTGAAAATTAAACTTGTCCCAAAAATATTTAAGTATTTTTATTAAGCATATTTATGTTTTAATTAATATTTATGTACTTGGTAGTTTATGTATTTGAAGGTTCATATAATTAGTTGAAAATACGTCTAAGAAGTTGTTTTTCATTAAGTGTTCATTAATATATTTGGGTTCATAGAGTTTCTTATAAATGTCTATGTACCCGATTCATTTGAAATAAGTAAAAAATATATGATTTCTTTTGTAATAATATCAACTCCATCTTTCTAGTGTGTGTGAGTTTATTATTTTCCAACATATATGTGATAAATAATTATTAACGGATCGTGCTATTTCATAGAATAAACATTAAATTAATGAATCATAATAATAAGTACTTACATGAATTGAGAGAAGACATCTCGTACGTATCACGTATTCGCTGCGCTTAAGGGTGAAGGTCTTCAATTGTCTCTCTCAATCTTAAGATGGATATATGGGTGTGTATAAAAATTCTTGAGACGACAATTGGGACCAAACCCTAACTGTTTTATTTATAGAATAGCTAAGGGTCAAAATCGTCCATCAAGATTATGAAACCCTAGGGCCCATTATGCCAATTATTATTAGTAATATTATTTATGGGTCACATTATTACCAAGCCCATAAATAAAGTAATTAAATCAATGCAATATGTAAGCTAAATAATTTCATAAATAGTAGAGGCCACATAAGGTAATAAAATATTCTAACATTCTCCCACTTGGCCGAAATACTATTTATGTACAAAACATAATGCCTACAATCATTAGTTTGGTCAAGCATTAATTTAATGTCTACATACATCATGTTTCAAATAAAAGCACTAATACGAATTAATACAATCTTTGTGTCACTATTAACACAAGATCCCCATTAGTTACATAATTAGTACTTTTTATTAGAACAAGGATTAACATTAAGCATAACAGGTATGAATAGAGTTTACATAAGTGGTAATAAATTAAACTCATTCATATGGTCCACAATAATTGTTTGCTCAAAAGTTCTCAAGTGTGCACAATAAAGAGAATAGCAAACCATAAACATAATGTGAAGTCAAAACAATGAGCTTAAAAATGTTGTCTTACGTAAAAGTAACACATTAATTAAGACTTATCAGTTAAACCCATGCCGACAATATGCTCTAAAAGAGCTTGGGTGGTAAGTCTATCGTAAATGGATACGCTAACATATCATGTGCATACTTAATGACAACGTTTTGATCTTCAACTATTTCCCTTGACAAATAAGTAGTTAATGTCAAGGTACATTCCAGCACCACTCAAACGGATACTGTTAGAAAAACTAATAGCAGAATCATTATCATAAAAATACTTTCAATGGCCTTGAAATGAAATCTACAAGCTTAAGTCCTGAAATTAGATTCCTTAATAATACGGCATGACAAGTAACATAATAACAAGCCACGTATTCTGCCATCATCGTGGAAGTGGTAGTTAACTTCTGCTTATAACTTCTCCACGAAATAAGGTCTCCTGAAAGTATAAAGATGTACCTTGATGTAGATTTATTTTTTGTCTTTACATTTAACAAAATCAGAATCAGAATAACCAACAACTTCAAGGTTATCTGTTTTTTTCTTAATGTAAGCATAAAATCATTAGTATCCTGTAAGTAACGTAAAACCTTTTTGGCTGCTTTCTAGTGATCCAAACCTGAATTTGACTGGTAACGTCCAAGCATACCAGTTACTTACGCTATATCAGGACGTGTACAAAATTGAGCATATATAAAATTCCCTACCACATAAACATAGGGAATAAGAGTAATTTGATCACGTTTTAACTGATTCTTATGGCATTGATATGAGCCAAATTTGTTACCCTTAACAACAGGGGCAACAGTAGGAGAGCAATTTTGCATGTTGTATTTGTTTAAGAACTTTGTCATTATAAGCTATTTGGGATAATCCTAATATCCCGCGAGACCTATCTCGATGAATTTCAATACCTATGACATAAGAGGCTTCACCGAGATTCTTCATATCAAAATTTTCAGAAAGAAAACGTTTTGTCTCATACAACATGTCTGAGTTATTACTTGCAAGTAGTATATCATCAACATACAAAACAAGAATAACAAATTTACTCCCACTGACCTTCAAGTATATGCATTGATCTACTATATTTTTCTTAAAATCAAAATTACTCATCACCTCATGAAACTTAAGATACCATTGTCGAGAGGCCTGTTTTAACCCATAGATGAATTTCTTTAGTCTACATACCATATGTTCCTTGCCTTTAACCATAAAACCTTCTGGTTGTGTCATATAGACATTCTCATGCAAGTCACCATTAAGGAATGCAGTTTTAACATCCATTTGATGTAACTCCAAATCATAATGAGCTACTAGGGCCATGACTATTCTAAATGAATCTTTCCTTGATACTGGAGATAAAGTTTCATTTTAATCCACACCTTCCTTTTGAGTGAAACCCTTGGCAACCAATCGAGCTTTATATCTTTCAACGTTCCCTTTAGGATCTAATTTGGTCTTATAGGCCCACTTACAACCAACAGGTTTAACACCTCTCGGTAATTCTTCAAGATCCCAAACGTTATTAAGCTCCATTGATTTCAACTCATCATTCATGGCATCAAGCCATTGAGTTGATTGAACAGTCGTAATAGCCTCTTTATAGGAAATAGGATCATTAATCTTACTTGAATCATAGTCAATCTCATTAAGAAATGTTATAAAATCATCAAAATTAACAGGCTTTCTGGGTCTTTCGGACCTACGTAAAGGCTGCACAATTTCAGGAATATGATTTTCAATAATGTGAGGTTCAACATTAGGTGGTGGCTCAACTATCGCAGGAGCATCATTCGCCTCATCCTCTTGAATTATAGGATAAGGAAGATAAATCCCATTTTCTTCAAGATCAATTTTTCTAGGCTCACCACTCCCACTTAAATCACCATTCTCTAAAACTCTGCATGCCTAGTCTCAACAATTCTAGTAGTATATGAGGGACAATAAAAACGAAAACCCTTAGATCTCTCAGGATATTCAATAAAATGACAACTAATGGTTTTAGAGTCAAGTTTCTTTATTTGTGGATTAAAAATTTTAGCCTCGGTCGGACAGCCCCATACCCGTAAGTATTTTAAACTAGGTTTCCTACCTGCCCAAATTTCATAAGGAGTCTTAGGGACGGATTTGCTAGGAACCCGGTTTAAAATATGAACAGTTGTCTTTAATGCCTCAGTCCACAAAATATAGGTAAGTTGGAATTGCATAACATACTACGTACCATATCCATAAGGGTACGATTTCGCCTCTCAGCTACACCATTTTGCTGCGGTGTACCAGGCATTGTATATTGAGTAACGATTCCATTTTCTTGACAAAATAAGGCGAATGGACCAGGACTATGACCTGTGTCGGAGTGTTTACCATAATACTCTCCGCCTCTATCTGATCTCACTACTTTAATTTTTCGGTCAAGTTGATTTTCAACTTCAGCCTTAAAAATTTTAAACATATTTAGTGACTCAGATTTTTAATTAATCAGGTAAACATAAGTA
This sequence comes from Hedera helix, assembly GCA_947179155.2. NCBI lineage: Eukaryota > Viridiplantae > Streptophyta > Magnoliopsida > Apiales > Araliaceae > Hedera > Hedera helix. Next base: position 32,245,803 of record OX359268.1, on the reverse strand, counting down.
TAGCGAGAATAATCATCAATAAACGTAATGAAAGATTTGTGTCCACCAATTCCAGGAGAAAATGGTCCACATATATCAGTGTGAATCACCTCAAGGAGTGCACCACTTCTAGTGGCTCATTTCTTACTATCTTTCACAAATTTTTCTTTTATACATTCAATACAATGGTCAAAGTTAGAGAAATCTAGTGAATGAAGAATTCCATCTTTTATAAGACGTTGCATTCTGTCTTTTGAGATATGGCCTAAACGTTGATGCCACAATTTTGAAGAATTCTCATTATCTAGTTTTCTCTTATTTCCGCTTTTAAAGGTATTTTCTGTCACATTCATTGTTAACAAGGATTCAGCAAAGACATTATCCAAATTTAACTTATAGAGGTTTCCCTCTAAAGTGCCAGAACCAACAACATGAGAGTAATGATAAATAATTATTTTATTATTCCCAAACTTAAACGAAAAACCATTAACGTCAAGTTTAGATACAGAAATTAAATTCCGTGTCATACTAGGAACATAAAGAGTATCATATAAATACAAGATGAAACCACTCTCCAAAACTAAAGGAAGAGTTCCTACAGCTTCAACTTGTATAGACTCTCAATTGCCAACTTTAATGGTTCTTTCCTTATTTTGAAGTGTCTTCTTTGAAAGGAATCCGTGCAATGAATTAGTAATGTGAACCATATAACCAGTGTCAAGCCACCATGTATTAGAAGGAGCGTCAATTAGAAAGGATTCATAAGTCACATAATTAAAGGACATACCTTTCTTTTCAAGCCATTCTCTAAACTTAAGGCAGTCTTTCTGAATATGTACTTTCTTCTTACAGAAGTGACATTTAGGACCAGCCTCAAATTTGTTACTTGAATAATTTGCCTTATTTGTTTTGGTAGAAATTGGCTTATCTTTATTTTTAAAACCTTTGCCATTTTTATGGGCCTTCTTCTTATGGAATCTAGTGGTAGTCAGATGAGCAACATTATGTTTTTCAATCTTAAGCCTTTCTTCCTCTTGTACGCACATGGCGATCAACTCGCTCATCTTCCACTTTTCTTTCTGCGTGTTATAATTGATCTTAAATGGATCAAACTGTGCAGGAAGAGAAGTCATAATGAAGTGAACGAGAAAACCCTCAGAAATCTCCATGTCCATACCCTTTAATTTAAAGGCAGTATCATTCATCATCATAATGTGCTCGCGCACTCCACTAACCCTATCATACCTGCTGGTGAGCATTTTCAAAATAAGGGTACTTGCATGAGTTTTAAAAAAATCCCTTAAATTGTTCCTCGACTGATGCTAAGTACTCTTTGGCATTCTAAGAGTCAAGAATGACTCCTCGAATGACTGTCGTGATAGAGTTTTTCATAATCATAAGCGACATGCGGTTGGATCGCTCCCACTTTTCATAAATAGCTTTTTGCTCATTTGAACTTGTAGCTGTAAGTGGAGAAGGAGGATCCACTCGTAATGCATAGTTCAAATCCATAACGCCGAGAACAATTTTCACTTGCTCTTTCCAAACAGTAAAATTAGTCCCATTCAATGCTTCAATTCCAGAGAGATCCAGAAATAGTAGTAGGAGTCAATGCTGAAACATGATCAATCTCATAAGTATGCTTACAAAAACCTAAAAGAAATCCACAATGTACAACGATAATTAATAATTAATCAAAATAAAAACCAACTGTAGGGCAAGCAGTTAGTTACATAAAATCTATTTACAACACCCAAAATAGATTTTAATGAGATATTGATGCATAATTATCAATCTTTCGTTGGTCCAATTAATAATATGCTAATAACATCTCCATAAAATAATGCACAACACATTTATTCACGCATCACCGTTGGGCAGAAACGAAATAAATATATTACTTATGCAATAAAATTTCATTTAATAAATTCTAATTCTAATTTTTCCGTTGGGTAAAATTAAAATCTTCATATATTAAATGTAACATTATGTGACTTTTCTTAATCTTTAATTGTTTCAATTAATAACCCTCCGTTGGGTTGATTATTAATTTTAACAATAAAAGAGTCACGCATACACGTAAATTATTATGATCAAACTCAAATTTCTTTAAACATCATATTAATCAAGTTTGAAAATTAACATTATTTATAATTTACATGTAACAACTTAAAAGCCCTAATAATATGTCACATCATGTTCTAAAATCTTAAATTAAGATATATAATTATGAACATGAATTAATTATATTCACATAAATTCTAACTTAAAACATACTGACATAATATAAAATTAATATTATATCAACATAAATAAACATATTACCAACTGATATCCAAGTCATGATATATGGCAATAAATTTATAAACAGTAGCCATGAAATAATGAACAGTAACCATTAATATTATATGGGTAGAACCATTAATGAAATCAATACATATATTACTTTAGTATATTAAAAAAAAAAAAAAACATTATGATACATAATTCAATGCACAATCTGTTATGACAGAATCATTATTATATACAATACATATTGATTTAGTCTCATGTTCATTTTCCTAATTCAATGCACAATCTGTTAGATTTCGTTTTTCATGAATACATTATATTCATACACAAAATGACGCATGTATATACTAAACAAAACATGTCAGTACATAAATTAAAGTTACTTTGATTTCCGAATGGGTAATACCGAAGCAACAGTATGGTTATCAAATTTCAAAAAAACACATTCTCTTCATGGAACATACTGAAACAATTACATATCATACCCATAAAGAGAATTTGTAAAATTAAAAAAAAAAAAAATCTAGCATAATTAATTTATTCTATGTAATAGCGTAACCATGCTCTGATACCAAATGATAAATAATTATTAACGGATCGTGCTATTTCATAGAATAAACATTAAATTAATGAATCATAATAATAAGTACTTACATGAATTGAGAGAAGACATCTCGTACGTATCACGTATTCGCTGCGCTTAAGGGTGAAGGTCTTCAATTGTCTCTCTCAATCTTAAGATGGATATATGGGTGTGTATAAAAATTCTTGAGACGACAATTGGGACCAAACCCTAACTGTTTTATTTATAGAATAGCTAAGGGTCAAAATCGTCCATCAAGATTATGAAACCCTAGGGCCCATTATGCCAATTATTATTAGTAATATTATTTATGGGTCACATTATTACCAAGCCCATAAATAAAGTAATTAAATCAATGCAATATGTAAACTAAATAATTTCATAAATAGTAGAGGCCACATAAGGTAATAAAATATTCTAACAATATGACATTAAGATGTTCACAGAAAAGTCAATTTTTTGCCAATAGGCGTCAAAGTATGTTATTGTTATTGATATAGTCAATTCCTGTAGAAGTCTCCGAAGTGGTCAATTGTATATGTATACAGTTTATTATGTCCCTTTGTATACATATGTTGCTCATCTTCTCTGTAACTAATTGTACTCTCTTCTGTACTTCTTTCAACAAATATATTGAACAAAAGCATCCACTAAAAAAAGATATGAAGAAACATTTATTTTATTTGATGATTGAAAAACAAATTAAAATACATAAAATGCAGGTTTATGTGGATAATACCTTAAACTACGAAAAAAAATCGAGCCCTAAAAAAAGATTATTCACAAATTATCAAAAATGGCGAGCTTTTCATTTCTTTTGTTCTTTTTCCTGTGTAGTATCCTCTGTGGCTCTGTTAAAGTGTTATAGTGAGAAAAGTTTTCATCCATTTGGTAAATTAACTAGGATAAATATGTTCAAGAAGTTTGATCATAACTTCGAGTTTTCTGTTGAGGATTTTCCAGTTTATATTGGGGCCTCAAGATGGGCTTAAGGAGCTTGATAAGATTAAAAGCTTGCCTGGACAACCTGATGGAGCGGATTTTGTTTTTGTTCAGTATTCGGGTTATGTTACGTGGATCCTAATGCAGGAAGAGCATTGTTTTACTATTTTGTGGAGTCCCCACAGGATGCTTCTGATAAGCCACTTGTGTTGTGGCTTAATGGAGATGGAGGTAAAGTGCTTATATACTTTCTTTAACATCTTGCTATGGATCTTAATTCTACGCAGTATAATGGACACTGGACTGTCCATTCCGATGGTTTATAGAAATAAGTAGGATTTTATATAAAGATTTGCAATTGTATAATACTTATGTAACAAAAATTATTTGAAATACAACTCTCTACTCCATGCTCTATAAATTATGATTTGTTTTTGTAAACTGTTCAAATGAACTATCGATTATGAATTATCTGTACCAGTTGACTATATCCAAATACGGTATAAAATAAAAAATAAATAAATCGGTATGTTGTGTTTTGGATAACTCTTGAATTTATAACATAATTGGTATATTGTATTTTGGATACCTTTCGAGGAATAAATGATAAAAAGGAAGGGTGATGTATACATTATTCTTTTGGATTTTCTGTTAGATAATTTTGGCCTACTTCTAAATTTTATATACGTACAAAGAAAGTCAGTGATACTTTATTTTAGAATGGAATCACGAGTACCTTCCTCCCATAGCATTTTTAAGATCTTATAATAACATAACAAGTAAAATCACCGTCTTATTAGCAGGGGTTGGTTGTTACTGGAGCCTTGATGGAATTAGGGCCATTTAGAGTACTGGAGATGAGACTAAATCAATATTTAATGCGCAATCTACGTAAATTAAATATATACTCCCTTCTTTCTAGTAGTATTATATAAGTTGTTTAAAATATAATCACATGTATTAAGAAATATTATTAATTTTAATATTAGGTAATTAATATTGATTTGAAAATTTATTATTATTCGTGTACTAATTAATTATCATTTCTAATATCTCTCAAGTACTCTATTTTCTTTAGGAGCAAAGTAGGAAATGATTAGTTTTTTTTTTCCTTGATATCTATAAAATGTCTTACAATATGGGGAAAAAAATTCTTCTAAAATAGCTTATATAATGAAAAGAAGGAAATATGATTTGCGTATCCTAATATCATAATAATTTATATAATGATGATGTAAACAGTTATGATATTTATACAAAGGATAATTAATTATTAAAATATTTACTAAAATTCATGATATTATCAGATATTCTAATTGTCGTAATACAATTACTAATAATATAATTACTATAATCTCCAATTGTACCGCTTATATATACTAGACTTGAAACGTAATACGCTTATTACCCTACACTTGAAATCCTCAACTCAGAAAACAAAATAAGATGAAGATGATTTTAGCTTGTTTTCTTCTAAGCATGTTCTTTCTTAGTGTTACATCTAACAAAGATATCACCGTTGACCACATCAACCATCATGATCAATCTCCAGGTATCTGCTCTACTGCGTTCAATAACAAAAGTAACTAAATTCATCATAAAATATAGTAAATGATTTTACCTAAATTTAATTTATTTTGTTCAATTTATTTTATTAGTTCAATTTCATTAATTTATTCACTTCCGTGACCATATTGTTTCAATAAATTCATCATAATCTCTCTCATATATATATATATATATATATATATATATATATATATATATATATATCAAATAATTCATAACAAATATTTGTTATGATATAATTTAAGCAGACACATATGGTTGTTCAAATAAAAATGAGCGATTCAGATTTACATTTTTTTTAACATTGCCACTTATAGTAGCGGATATCATCTTTTTACAAAATATATGAGTCGCCCGTACGTATATGAACGGCAGAGAAGTGTTTGTCCAAATTGTATTATAAAAAATTATTTGTTATAAATATATTATTTTGCCCGCATAAGATGTCGAAATATAATTCGGTATTTATTTATTTGTCGGTATTAAAAGTAGTACCTTTATCTCCGCACTGATTCTCATCGCATTGAAAACATCATTGTTTAGTTGATCAAATATCATTATTTTGCAGATCCAGCAGCCACAGTGAACAAAGACTTTGGATCGACAAGATGCAAAGATTTTATTCGTGTAATATTACCCTGGTGCGATAAGAATAAGTGCATAAGTAAATGTGTAGAAGAGCAATCTCAGAAGATAGACCCCAGCAAAGGCGGCTGCATAGGCCAACACATATGTGATTGTTATTTTGTTTGCTAAAGGCCTATGCCTTTTCAATACCTTTTTAATATATATAAAAAAAAAATAATTAGTTAATTTTTTATGATATCTGTTTAATTTGTTCTTTCATTATATATGTTGAGCGAAATTAATTTATAAATAAGGTGTTAGCTGGCTGCTTTGACCTCCAGCTTTATTTTTCCTTATTCAAATCGCCTTCGTTTGCGAAATATTCCTATTTTTTGGTAGTTCCGTTAAAATATTCCTATTTTTTGGTAGTTCCGTTAAAATATTCCTATTTTTTGAATGATATATCTTTTTATATCATAATATCTTTAAAAATTATATATATATATATATCTGTGTGTGTGTGTGTGTGTATGTGTATTGTATATAATATATAAGAGAGTGTATTCAATTATACAAAATGATATCCGGCAACTCTCACCTTCCCTTTTGTCTTATTTAAATTTTATAAAATTGAAAAGAAAAAAATATTAAATAAAAATGGAGCTCTTTTGTGAAATTAAGAAAATATTATTTTTTATTTTTACATTAATTTTTAACTACAAAACTTCTTTGACGTACTTGTCATTAAATTGGAAACCGTCTTTGGGTAGGTAAAAAAGTTGGTGGATGGAAAAAGAGAGGGCGGGGAAGCGGAGGAGTTGATGTTTTTATTTGATCTTAATTAATTTGTAAAAATTTAAAATTTGAATTATAATGTAAATTTATTTTAATTCTTTGAATTTTTTTTTAACTTATTAATAATTTAAATTATTAGTTATTTAATTAATTAAAATAAAATAAATTACATCAATTTGGATATTGAATTTTGTAAATTGTTAAAATAAAAAGTAAAAAAAGGACTCTTAATTTTGTAGAATAGAAAGAGTATTATATTTTTGATTAATTTTTTTCTGATAATGTATGTCCGTTTTTTAGTTGCGAATTATGTGAATAATTATATTTAATAATATTTTAATAATATATTTAATATAATAAAATAATTTTATAATTTTATCTAATTTATGTATTGATATAACTCCAATCGAATTTCTACATAAAAATCTTGTTTCACTCCTTCAAACTTCAATGTAATTCTTGTATGTTTGGTAGTAGGGGTGTCCATCGGTAAAAGATCGAACCGGTACCGAAAAAACCGAACTGATATTGAATCGAAATTACCGCTAAAACACGAACTGAAAACCAAACCGAATTACCGATTTAGGTACCGGTTCAGTACAAATTCGGTTCGATTTTTTCAGTTCGGTTTTCGGTTTTTACCGATTAACAATATATATAATTATTATTAATTATATATATAATTATTATTAATTATATAATAATTAATATAAATTTATTATTATATTATGTAATTCGGTTATTTCGGTATACCGAATCGAACCGAAATACAAAATTGCCCATACCGATACCAAAAAATATAAAAAACCAAAAAAATTGAAACCGAAAAAACCAATACCGAAAAAAATCGGTATCAAAAAAATCGATACCGAATCGGTTCCGTAAAAAATCGAAAAAATTGAAAAGTTTGAACATCCCTATTTGGTAGGGCAAAAAAGTTGTCAGATGGAAAAATGGGGGGCATATAAGTGGAGAGATTAATGTTTCTATTTGCTTTGGTACCAAAACTTTTGAGGAAAAAAAGCCTGTGGTATGTATTATTGTTACACTTATAAAAAGAAAATTTAAAATTAGCGTACAAAATTATATATTAAAGTATAATTAGTAGATAATTTATCATGCACAGGTCTGTTCATTGATTATAACCAAGTAAAGTTATATACATCATTTTATATTTTCTTTTATAATAATTTTTTAGCTACCGTAATATTATTGTTCGTTAAAATAGGAACTTAATCCTTCCAAAAGAATAATAATTTTATATTTTTTTATATACGTGGTTATATAAAAATAATATATTTATATACAAATAAAATTTAACTAATAAATTTATAATTATATATATACACAACCTGTAACCTGAAAAACGTGAACTTATTTTATTTATATTTGGGTTCATTATTCTCAAAGTTTTTCGAACTCGCATGTCCAATGATTTATAAGTTTTTCAAGTTTTTTGTGTTTGATAATAATGCATTAAAATGATTGATGAGTGTTTTTAAATAAAAAATTATATTTAAAACATTTATTTATTTATAGTTTTCAAATAATTACATGAATTTAATCGTATTAAAGATATTATTACTCGATGTTTTGAAAAGTTTACAACACTCTCCACTAAAACAAATTAAGGAAATTCATATAAATATTTAATTAACATAACAATTTTAAGAAAATAAGACTTAAGAAACCTTCTAATAATGACGCAAATTCTTATTATAAAATATAAGATAAAATTTGAGAAAATAATGTTTTCTGTAACAATTAATAAACGGCAAAACTTATACTTTTAAAAACAAGAAACTACACTACCTTTTAATTTTATTTTTTTAAAATAATTTAAAATCAGTCGTTGTATATGTTTTAATTAATATAGTTAAATATTTATGTTACCTTAAGGAAATATGTAAAGAATGTTTCACAATAATTTTTATTTATAAAAGTAGGAGTTCGGGCTCGATTTGAGATTGTGGCCGATTCGGTAGCTAAACCAGACTCAATCAAACCTTATTTCATACTTGATAAATTTTATAAATCAAAATTGAATAAATCAATATTCGACTCGATTAGGTTTTTTACACTCTTAAATATAAATTCACTTTTTTGTTTACTAAAAATAATTTAAATTGACATAATATACTCAAGAAGTGACAGAATTAGGGTCGAACAATGGTGGTCAATTGACAATCCCTATGAGTTGTCTTTACAAAGAAAAAAAAATCATTAAATTTGTATATTACTATAAAATGAGACAATATTCTCAATTTTACGATCACAATTTTATTATCTGGTCCTTAACAACTCCATATCTGAATAGTTAAAAATAGAGGTGAGCATGGTGGGGTTTGAAGCCCAAACTGCACATAAAATTGCTTGTGAACCGTGTTGTAGTGTGATTTTGAACGGTGCTGTATGACTTCATTTGATGCGGTTTCAGTTTCAAAATAAATTGAAATAATTAAATTTTAAGCAAATTAAATTAATAATTTATCATCACACAATAATAAATATCACTTTGATAGCACACACAACCTTACTTATAATATTTTGTGTAAACAAAAGCAAAATACAAATTACATGAGGTATAATTTCAAATAGATTAATTGAAAATTTCTGCTCTTGTATGAAAATTCTAAAAACAGATAATTACATGAGGGATAATTTTAAATAAATTAATTGAAGGGCGACTTCCATAATAATGTTTTTTGATATGCTCCATGTTGAAAATGGTCAAACGACGAAAAAAAAAAATGGTGCGGTGCGATTTTTCCATGTGAGATTTTGCCCATAAACCAAATCAAAACTGCAAATTCAGTTTTTCAATCCATCTAAAACCTACACATATGCCGGAACCGTTGGTGCAGTTTTAATTGGTATTGTTTATGTGATTTTTGGTACGATTTCGGAGGCAAATCGATTTCTAGCTCAGCCCTAGATAAAAGGATAAAATTGTTTGTTAAAATTTTGCTTACCTCTTAATGTCTCTTAATCGGTAAAACATAAAATCAAATCTAAATCATTAAGAGCTGTCTCTTAATTAAAAAAAATTGATTTTTTTTATATAAATACATTAAATAATATTATCCACTCATTTTTATTAAATTGAATTTTTAAAATTATGAAATAAAATTTTACCCTTTAAAATGATAAAATAGTGTCATTAAGAGACATTTCATTTTTTGTTGTCAAATAATTTTTTAGATTTAAATGTTATTTCACTCAGATGATCTAATTTATTAAGATATATTAACCATTCAGATTTTAATTATTTAATTTTATCAAACACCACCTAAATTTAACACTCAAAATTTATGTGATAAAAGTATATTCTAAAAATTAATAAAATTTGTAAAGGCAGAATTTTTGTGAAACGTATTTTAAGTATAGGTTTAAATTTGAACTTAAACTAAATGAAAATCTAAATTCATTGGTTCTCTCACTTCAAGTCAAGTTTTAACTCAGATACATTTTCGGTCTTCAAACAAATTATAGTTCTTAATGTGACTTATCCCTATATTTGCCAAATATTCAAAGCTATCCAGCACACCAAAAAAAATATATGTGATACGACTGAAATTGAGTTGATTAATGCTAAATAATTTTAAGACACGAACTGTGAAATAAATTTTTATAGTGACTTTTTTCCTGGAATTTTATTGGTTTTATTTTTTATTATTTTTATTATATATATTGTCAGTTATATATATATATATATATAAAGTTAATAGTTGAATTTTGCCAAATGTTATGTTATTTGTCACCGTGTTCAAGTTTATCATCATAATTTTATTATTATATTATACTATTAAATTAACAATTTATTACCTTTGGAGGATACGTGAAATAAAAATATTTTTTAATTTTCGCAAATTTTGTTAATAAGACTTTTTTTACAAAACAAATTACAAATGATATTTTTTTTTTCACAACAGATGTAATTATTGAATAAAGCAAAAGGCTCTTGCAGGGCAATCAATGAGTTAAATCTTGACCCAAATTTGATCTGTTTCAGTATAATTTATTGGAGCAAATCTCCAACTCATTTATTTACTGATTTGTGATGACTTAATCCATTGGATCAATATTTCAAATGGGTCAAATTATGGATCTGATTTGATTTGGCCCACTGGTTTAACAAAAAAACAAAAAAAAAATAATCTTTATATCCCTATTTACTGATCGAAGCAGCGAATTGGCATCCAAAGGACAGAGCACCTTCCTTTGTTCCTGTTATAAACTTGAAGTTTGTTGATTTCAGACTTGATGACTAAAATAAGCTTCAAACTTTACTCTTTTTTCCAGTAAAATCGTTGAGATCTCATAATTTTCATCTATAATCCTGAAATCTCTAAACAAATTACATAAAAAAAAAAACATGGGAAATGATCTTACCTGGACATAAATTAGGGTAGAAAAATGGTAATAGTTGGTGTAGTTGGTGTTTGGTTTGCTTGGTTCGCGAGCTGATCGAGTTTGAATGATATTTCTTATATATTTAATGTTTTTAATTATAAATACAAATAGTTGAATATTTCACATTAAATTCTAAAGTTTGTCTTCTCAATAATTATTAAATTTGTAATAATTTTCTTTTCTATTACTTAAACATGTTTTTTATTTTTATTTTTATTAATTGAGTAGAAGTAAATATTTTTATTAAATAATTAATAAATACTAATGTGTGCCACTTCACCCCTAATTTAATAAAAATAATTTTAACATTTTCATAAATATGTTAACAATGATTGTTGGACAATTTACATAACTAATAATTTAATAAATTATAAACCATATCATACATCACATAAATTAAATTATACTCCCTCTGTCACAGGATAAAAATTCTGGTTGACTTTTTGTGCATATTAAGAAAGAGGGTAAAATGACAAAATTATTCACATTTAAATTCTCATTTAATTACATAATTTTCTGCATATGAATAATGATGCTCCATAAAAATGCGTAAAGAATAGAAATATAACAATTAATACTAATGATATTGTAGGCAAATTATTGTGAAAAATAAATTATTTAAAGTAAGTAGACATTTAACTTGAGACTACTTAAAATAGTAATAAAGACTTTTCTAAACTAATTTCGCTGTACTTAATCAATTAAATTACTTGTTTAATTATTTATTAACATTTTATCTAAAAAAATATTTGAAAGAATCTATTCAACTCTCTCTTTTAGATATCTTTTATGCATTTGGAAATAATATATTTCACATTAGTAGTCAAAGTTATATAAAAATGATTTTGGTAGTCAAAGACTTAAAATTAATAATTTTGTTTTCATATCTAAAAACAAAACTAACAAACCTTAGATTTTAGAATACTTGATTCAATAATCATATTTGTGTACAAGTTCGTAATTTAAAAATTTGTTCCTTTTTTTTTTATAATAGAAATGTGTTCCTATACAAGTATATGATTTAAATGTAATCGCTAACAATACATGATTCAAATATGTTCATGAACATGATGATGTTTGTGAACTTGATCGAGAGTACAAGAAAACAGCTCATTGTCGACGGACGTGTACGTCACCAATGACCCTATTTGCCATCGGCAATGAGGTCATTGGTGACGGCACTGTCTGTCGGCGTTGCAGTAGACCCAAGGGCCAAGGGTCATCGCCCCATGCTCTCGTCGAGTGTTGTCGGCAAATGGCTCATTGGCGACGGACTGGTCGTCGTCAATGCATCATTGGCGACGACAGTGACAACGGATTGTCTGTCATAAATGATATATATAATAATGAAATAAAAGTCATTAACAACAGTATTATCCGTCGCTAATGACTATTTTTTGTCGAAATTGAGTTTTTATTTTTTTAATTAAACTAGTCATTGGAGACGGAAAAGTCTGTCACCAATGACTTTTTTTTGTGCAAAATCCTCTGTTCTTTTACAAATACATAATTGTACCTGTTATAAACAAAAAACAACAAATAATTTTTAACTAACACATACCAATAACCATTAAATATATATAATCAACCATGAAATACGTACACAACGTAATCACATAAACTATAAGATGTAACTAAATACAAAATGTAATCTATGTACAACCCAACAACTAGTTAGATATATAAAATTAAATATAAATCTTCAAGCTAACTATATACAAGACCCTAGTCTCAACAACCCAAAAAATAGTTGTAGTTTCATACGTCAAAGTAAAAAAATCTATAAGGCACTATAACCCCCGATCCATCATCATCGATATTGAAAGACAAGTGAATATCGTCCATCGTATTACTGCTGGTCCCATCTTTTGTACCATCATCAACATCGTCTCGGCGATCATCACTATCTCCTCTGGGGTACTCGCCATCGCCGCTACCTCCACTCGTATCACGAGGCTCATTAACAAGAAACTACAAAATTAAAATATAATTTGAGCAAAAGAGCTTCTACAAAATTAAATATTAATTATGAAGTCACAAATGTAAGTTTTTTTAAAATAAGTTAGGCAAATGAGATTCTATCTCGGCCATCGAAACTCGAAAATGAGTCCCATAAGTTGTCACGTATTTGAAATATGTTAGAGGTGGTACACCTGCACTTTCGTGTCGTTTTGATGTCTGGTGCAAGTTTTGGTTTACTTTTCCTAAATTTGTCTAAGTTTTTTAAAAATAAGTTAGACAAACGATATTCTAACTCGGCCATTGAAACTCAGAATCGAGTCCCATAAGTTGTCACGCATTTGAAATATGTAAGAGGTGCTACGCCAATGGTCTCGCATCGTTTTGATGTCCAGGGAGAGTTTTGGTCTACTTTTTCTAAATTTGTCTTAGGTGTTTTAAAATAAGTTAGCCAACGAGATTCTAACTTGGCCACCAGTATGAGAACGACGTCTGGCTCTCATAGCAGACATTACAGCGTAAATTAGGACTCCTAGCATGTCCAGAATCTAATTCTTCTTCGGTCCTCCTGTAGCCTGTAGCCAGTCATCAATCCCCTCATCTTCACGACTTGAGGGATCTACCTCGATATCAGCTCTTTGAGTATTCCCGAGCCTCAGTAAGGTCAAAAAACCTAGTCTGAAATAAAAACATAAAGATTTGAAAGAATATGAATACTAATTGTATGAATTAAAATACAAATAAAATAAAATTAAAAATTACTTACAGCTATTTCATCTATCTCAGGTGAGATAAAACCATCGTCACCTTTCTTCTGGTGGGCGTGCCACTAAAACTCTAACTGGGAAGGTGGGTGCTGAAGTTTAGTATGTAATCTCTCCCTCTAAAGTTCGTATGACTGAGAGCCCGTACAGTGAGGTATTCGACTCTACGAGCGGGCTATAGAACTTTGTTTCAATATCTTCTTAAAAGCATCACCCTCCTAAATATCAAACAACCAAGCCTAAGCCTCACTTCCAATGAAATCAGGACAGACATCTCTAAGTGTCTCTCCGTCCATCATCCTGCTATGTGCCTTCTTTGTCTAGTTGTAAACCCAATTATGCCAATTTTTTTTCTAAAGTATCCCCTGAGGACGGTCATGCATTATTCTTTTTTACCGTCCTCAAATCTATAGTATTGCTTCATAAAACACATTACGGTATTAGTAAATAGCATAACATGTGAATGATAAAAAATAACGTGTACATAAAGTTACATACGAATAACATCTTACCCGAAACTCATCAATAATAAGCTGCAGTGTCCGGTGATCGACATCGGCCCATCTCATCCACGTACTTGAGAACTGGTTGTGGACAATCCCAAGAAGTGTGTTATGGGGAGTAGCGTCTAAAATGATGCAATTAAAATGAACACATGTAAAAATTCTCAAGTATATATACATGCATAATTTTATATAAAATAAATTAGTAGAACGATACAAACTAACATAATATAAAATAATTACATGTGACTCCTGACATGATATATCTAAGGCACCTAGGGTGGATTCCCTTGCAAGCCACATGCTAGTCTCGTCGGAGGCCTACGTCAATCACTTATGCAGTGTAGTATGTGAGAAGAAAATCATTGTCTTCTGCTATACCAGGCATACCATAAAGTGTCAAGGCAAAGATATCTGCATATATCCTTAATAACTATATTCTTCACGGTTTCTTGCAGCCTAACACCTATTTTAACTGTCTTCGATGTATTTCCACGAATCAACTCCACATCCCCCGTTTCTTAAGAAAACAATGTTAATGATTTTGTTGCACATTCGGTAATCTACTTCCATCATCATCATATGTTTATGCTTACTAACTCCAACTGTCGGTCATTATCGTCCTGCCGAAGTGGTTGAACACGTTGACCTCCATCTGCGAGTGTAGGTTGAGCCTGCCTTATTTCTCCCTTTGTTGTGTCATCATAATCCATGTTAACAGGTGGGGACCTGGTTTGTCTCCGTTAAGATTAATGAGATTGAGCAACCTCTCGATGACGTGAAGCCTGCCTTTTCTCTCCCGCCCTTGCATCATTATCATTAGCTTGCCTTGTCCCTTCATGACGCTCCTCTAAATTATTTATCAATTGTGACGTTAGGGGGTCATTCACTCGTCCTTTCTGCTGTCGACTTTGAGGTGTTACTTTCCGAGATCTCCTTACAGTGCTTCCAAGATCTCCCTCCTGCTATAATTCCTCTAAAAACCCCACCCATTCTTTCTACTGACGATGCAAGGCCTCTAATGCATTATCTGCCCTTTGAATCATCTATCTCCTTATAGGCTCACGTTCATCCTGCCTGCCTCCCTGTCTCAATGCTGACAGATTGGGGTACGTGGGATTTTCCCCTCCTGTGAAACTCCAGAATTGGGGAACTGAGGAAGTGAACAACCGACGCCTTAGTGGTGTTGATTGCGTTGCTATTGGTCGATACCTCCCTATTGATAGACCCAACCTGTCCAATACTGAACCATGACCATTGTGTGTAGTAGGATCCGCCGATGAGCCAACCTGTTCCACTTCTTTCTCACCTTGTCTCGCCATTAATTCCAATTGAAAACTTTTAAGAAAAAACTCCGATTAAGACTCCGAAAAACTGTTACCCATCGATTTCTTGAATAAAATTTTATCAACCCTTCCTTCTAGTACTAATGTTGTCGCCTGATTTTGTGAGCTCGCCTAAAATTACCAAAAATCACGAACTACCTACACGAGAGAACAGTCACACTCAGAGGAGCTTGACAGCTTGGGCCGTCGAAGGATAGCTCCGGTGTAAGAATAAGTACAGGTATCGATAACAATTAAGGGAATTAAATTGCTGAAAATAATAAAATTTTGTATTTAAAAAAAGTGTGTACCGTGATCCTTGCTTATGACTGCATTTATAATTTTAGATCCACCCGAGACCAATTAGGAATGAGAGTTCTTTTCAGAATCACTTTATAACTACTTTTAATTGTTAACTGTGTCCCTTTCAAATTAAATTTCTAAATCTCCATAAAATAAGAAAACACAATATTAAAGTAATATGGACTTTCCTATTTAATAGTCAAACTGTCATAAAGAAAATAGTGGGCCAATCACCAAAATCGGCCCACAAAATAAGTTGGGCTATACTTTAGCTAGAGCCAAACAAATATAACCTAGCACTAGTAATATTTTTTTAGAAATATGTATTTATATCTGTATTATTTGTGAATGATTTAATGATTGGTAAATGTGTCAGCTAGCTTATCAAAATTATTACACCATTGTGAGTGAATGAACTTGGTGTTAATTGAGTTAACCCAATAAATTTTAAAATTAAAATTCAATTAGATGTTGTGCGTTTAAATATACAAATCGAATGATTGATTGCCCTGAGGATTGAAGCTCATGAAAGAATAATGTTTGATGATTGATGATGCGCGCATAGCTCAGAATAAAAGTTAGAAGAGTTCCATGACATAATTAAATTTAAACTTTGATTATTTTTTTCTTGTGGCTTGATTGACAAATTAATACTACACAACTTACGCAACTATCATTCCAATGTCACATAAACAACTCCGATTATTTAATACTCTAGCGGCTTCAAAATATATGATTGATAATTTTTTGTTTTTTTTTCAAAGTATGAGCAAAATGATTTTTTGAAGTATAAATATACAAGTGAGTGCTTTATTTGCAAGAGAATAAGTTATTCTTAGTTGATTAATTTAATATTTTTAGTAAGTTGATCTTAAATATATATATATATATATATATATATATATATATATATATTTTTTTTTTTTTTTATCAAAAGAGTATAGAAAATTTAAAAGGGAAGAAGGAATATGTGACTTTCCCCAGCAAAACTTAGTTATAGATAATAAATAAGACGACGTAATTTTTTGCTATAAAATAATAAAATATTTATAATAAAAATAATAAAAATAATTAAAAAACAAAAATATCATTAATAAAGTAGTGTATCTATAACTAAATTTAACGGTAATAAGTCACAAATTCTCTTTTTTCAATCTAAACTCTAAAGTGCACTTTTTGAAAATTTCAAAGTTGTGATGCCAATTAAATTTTAATATGCCAGAATTTTGACCAATTAAAAGCATTATCTCTGGGGATGAGACTAAATCAATATTTAATGCGCAATTTACGTAAATTAAATATATACTCTCTTCTTTTTAGTAGTATTATATAAGTCGATTAAAAAATAATCACACATATTAAATAATTTAATTAATTTTAATATTAGATAATTAATTTTAATTTAAAATTTCAATATTATTCATGCATTAATAAATTACTATTACTTTTCTATCTCAATCACTCTATTTCTTTAGAAGTAAAGTAAAAAATGATTTTTTTTTAGATATCTGTAAAATGTATTATAATATGGATTTTTTATTTTATTTTATAAAATGAGTTATATATATATATATATATATATATATATATATATATATATATATATATATATATATATATATAAGATAATATAATCTACATATCTACATACGTATCTTAATATCATAATAATTTACATAATAACGATGTAAACAATTATGATATTTATGCCGAGAATAATTAATTATTAAAATATTTACTAAAATCCATAATATTTTTAGATATTCTGATTGTCGTCATACAATTGCTAATAATATAATTACTATAATCTCCAACTGTACCGCTTATATATATACAAGACTTTAAACGTAGTAGGCTTATTACCCTACACTTGAAATTCTCAACTCAGAAAACAAAACAAAAAAGAAAAAGATGAAGATGATTTTAGCTTGTCTTCTTCTAAGCATGTTCTTTCTTAGTGTTACATCTAACAAAGATATCACCGTTGACCACATCAACCATCATGATCAATCTCCAAGTATCTGGTCTATTGCGTTCAATAACAAAAGTAACTAAATTCATCATAAAATATATAGTAAACGATTTTACCTAAATTTTATTTATTTTATTCAATTTATTTTATTAGTTCAATTTCATTAATTTATTCACTCTCGTGACCATATTGCTTCAATAAATTCATTATAATATCTCTTATATATATATATATATATATATATATATATATATATATATATATATATATATATAGAGAGAGAGAGAGAGAGAGAGAGAGAGAGAGAGAGAGAGATAGAGAGTAATTCATAACAAATATTTGTTGTGACATAATTTGAACAGACACATAGTTGTTCAAATAAGATTGAGGGCAATTCAGCTCTAAAATTTTCTAACTTTCTGCTACTTATAGTAACGGATATCACATTTTTTACAAAATATATGAGTCGACGGCAGAGATGTGTTTGACCGAATTGTATTATAAAAAGTTATTTGTTATAAATATACTATTTCACCTATGTAAGATGTTGAAATACAATTCGATATTTATTTATTTGTTTGTATTAAAAGTAGTACCTTTGTCTCATCACCGATTCTCATCGCATTGAAAACATCATTGTTTAGTTGATCAAATATCATTATTTTGCAGATCCACCACTCACCAGGGGTGGATCCAGGATTACAACTCAGCAGGGGCGGATTTTAACTAATTTTGTTGTTAAAATTAAATAAAAAAAAAGTTGAACTAATAATATTATTAATTAATTATAATATTTACAAATTACAATGCTATCCTCCTATTCCTCATAGCTTGAAAATGTTCTAAGATAGCTTCATTATCAATAGTTTCAAATACATCATTTTCAATGTAAGGAACTAAACAACCACTCAACCATTTATCGCCTATTTGGTTTCGGAGAGTGGTTTTAACAATATTCATCGCTGAAAATATCCTCTCCACCGTGGCAGTAGCAACTAGCAAAATCAAAGCCAATTGCAACAACAAATAAACTTGAGGATACAAATTAGCCTTATTCTTCTTAACTAACTTTTGAACAAGTTCACCAATCCCTTGCACATTAGAAAATTCAAGATCATTTTTCACGGCTGTAATGTAAGTTTCAAGTTCATCATCAATCCCCCAAAGATCTATATCTTGAAATTTCAACGGGAAAAACTTTGCAAATTGAATCAATTGTTCCTTGTCAAATACTGAGAATGAGTTACTTAGATCCAAACATGTCATACATGAGAGTAACTCTGTATTAACATTGTCAAATCGATCATTCAATTCTTGAAGTTGATTGTCTATCACTGTATAGAGTAACTCAACCTGAAAATGATGAAAATTGGTAACTTTTTCACCCTGACGTGATCTCCCTTGAACCAAAAAATTATCTTCCATTTTTTGAAAGACTATCCCATGCACATTACAAAATTTAGTAGTTTCTGTAAGCAAACTCTCCAAACCCGAATCTCTCATGCTTTGTAACCGTTGCTTTGAGACAGTAACTAAAGCCATTGCATTTATAAGATTTTGGTCTTTCTTTTGTAATGCTTGTGATAAGGTATTTGTGATTCCCAAAACTTTTTTCATTAAATGTAACAAGAATACAAACTCAAAATCTCGCATAAAATGTAATAAAGTACATGCTTCTGTACTTTTATCCCCTGATGTATCATCTTCTACTATTTCAAGCACTTCAATTGTTTCAGAAAATAAGTTCATGACACTAAGAATTGTGTTATAATGTGAACTCCACCGCGTGTCTTCGGGTCGCTTTAAG
Organism: Hedera helix; assembly: GCA_947179155.2. NCBI lineage: Eukaryota > Viridiplantae > Streptophyta > Magnoliopsida > Apiales > Araliaceae > Hedera > Hedera helix. The sequence goes on along the minus strand of OX359268.1, from coordinate 32,226,030 downwards.
GTCGCTTCTTGATTCAACCCTCTCCCGGTCTTGATTTCACCATAAGCAACTCCCTGAATTATTCTTTCAATGTACTTCACTCGAAGAACTTCTTTACGCTTGCAATAAGCTCCAATAACATTCGCCAAAATTGCAGAGATAATCAAAGAATGATTTAAGCTTCTTATGTTTTTTTGCAACTGCTACAAGTGTCAATTGAAGCTGATGAGCGAAACAATGAACATAAAAAGCAGACTTATTCTCTGACAAAATCAAACTCTTGAGGCCATTGAATTCCCCTCACATGTTACTAGCTCCACATCATATCCTTGCCCACGTACACGTGACATGCTCAATCCATGTGTTGCAAAAAGTGACTCAATAACCTTTTTAAGTGTTCGAGCACATGTATTGGCAACATGAACAATGCCAAGAAAACACTCAATAACGCACCTATATTTGTTCACATAACGTAAAGCAACGACCATTTGTTCTTTAATTGAAAAATCACGAGCCTCATCAACTAACAAAGAGAAAAAGTTATCCCCGATCTCTGCAAGTATAGCTTTTGTGGTCAAAAATGCAGCAGCACTACAAATGTCTTTTTGGATTGAAGATGCTGTCAATTTTTGGTTTCCAGGAGCATTTTTTAACACAATTTTATTCACTTCATCATTGTTCTCGGATAAAAACTTTAGAGCAGAAAGAAACAGACCTCGCCTTTTTGAAGCATATGATTCATCATGACCACGAAAAGGCAACCCCTCACTTAAAAGAAACCAAACACACTTAATAGATGAGAGCAAACGAAGCTTGTAATCTTTTTTTTCTTGGTCAGATATATTGGCTAGCTTGGTATCTATGTGTTGCTTTCGATTCCTCAAATCTTGACAAGCTAACATGCATTGTCTATGAATACTATTATGTGACTTTCCAACATGTTCAGATAAATATTCTGTCTTTCCCCAATTATTAAATCCTTTACCAACAAATGTATCCCCACCCCTCTGACCACCAATATCAGCTTTGAATAGATAACAATATAAGCAAAATACCGCATCTTCCTTTTCACTATATTCCAACCAACTAGCATACTTTTTGTACCATTTAGGATTAAATCTACGTTTCTCTTCGTAAATAACAGTTTGAGGAAATTTGGAAAGCATTGGTTGATGAGGGCCCTTAAGCAAATATCTTCGACGAATACTCTATCTCTTGTTAGTATCATATTCCATTATAGGTGGTCTTAGTCCCGAATCCGCAACAAGTTCATCTTCTAAATTGAATTCAACTTGGGATTGAGAATTAATAATTTGAGACGATTCATGGATAGGGGTTTCATTTGAGAGATTTTGAGTAGTCTCATCGATTCAGATGGATTATGATGTTGATGATTCGTTTTTGGAACGTTTGAATTTTGACCACATGTCATGAATGCCTAAATCAATCTAAATACAATAATACAACAACCCCAACAAACAATTAGTTTATGCAACGTAAATAGAATTCTATAATATACAACAAATAAATATTCATAATCCAAACTAAAAAATGAATTTCAAAATAAAAATATTTAGATACAATTTAGAAATTTACTTCGGTTACTTGTCATAGTTCAATTTAAAATTTTGAATGATTCCCCAAAATGCTCAAAGCCTTAAACCAAATTTACCTTCTATATTCAAACAAAATCATGAATTAATTTTAAAGCAAATAAGCAAAATCATGAATAATCCATATCTATGTCCCATATTAGCATGAAACTGATAATAATGCTAGAAAGGAAAAAAAAAATAAAGCATACAGTAGGAAATAATTACCAAGAGTCCAGGACAGACTGCACATTTGCTACCTTCCTTTCCTTAAATGCTTACTCTTCAACAAGCACTTTTGCAACCTGAAATATCAAAATGAAAGAAATCTATGTGACTATGTCAGTACATTTGGTCAACTTCATTTGCTACAATACCAAGCAAAAAGAAATATATTCACAAGTCTTATACCAAGGCTTTGTTATACAATGAATAATTTACCTTAGATTTTAAACAAACCATCCAAAATTTATACTCAGCACAACAAAAATTATGCAACATCCACTTTAATTAATCAAATAATTGTATTCATCGGAAGTCCCTAACCCAGTATCGACAGTACCCACAACAAATTCAAATAAATTTAAACTTTAAACTATCAAACAAAAAAAGCCCTAATTAATTACATCTTAAGTCCAAAATATAACAAATACATCAAATAAATTGAATTAGGTTTAATCCCAAGTCCCCAACCAACAACAAATTCAAACAAACTATAAATTTTAAATTATCAAAAAAAAAACAAAAACAAAAACAAACTAATTTAGTTACCTTTTAAGTCTAATTAGTCTGATATGGGCAAGAGGTGGTGCAGTAGTAGAGATGTGGAAGAAGCAACGGGCCTAGCTAGTGGCAAAGCTGCGAAGATGTAGAAGAAGTCATGGCGCGGAGAAATAAGAATGGAGATGTTAGATGTAGAAGTAGTGGTGGAGCAGAGAGCAAAAAGCAACTAAGCAAGCAAAAAGCAAAAAGCAAAATGAAAGTTACTGCCTACTCCAGTACTAATATGATATGAATGTTTTTTTTTTCTCCCTCCAAGTTTCACTCTCATATTAATCTGCCCCCTTAAGTTTATAAGCTTACATATCTGCCTCCAAGCCAAGCTGCCCTTATAACTATATAAAAAAAAAATTCTTGGCTTTCCAGCATAGGCCTGCCTATGCTGCTACTGAATAGCTCCGCCCCTGCTAGCCACAGTGAACAAAGACTTTGGATCGACAAGATGCAAAGATTTTATTCGTGTAATATTACCTGGGTGCGATAAGAATAGGTGCATAATTAAATGTGTAGAAGACCAATCTTAGAAGATAGACCCCAGCAAAGGCGGCTACATAGGTCAACGCATATGTGATTGTTATTTTGTTTGCTATAGGCCTGTGCCTTTTTAATATATATATATATATATATATATATATATATATATATACAAAAAATAATTAGTTACTTTTTAATGATATTTGTTTAATTTGTTCTTCCATTATATATGTTGCGCGAAATTAATTTATAACCGTTCACTCTATATATAAATAAGGTGTTAGCTGGCTGCTTTGACTTCCACCTTTATTTTTTCTTATTCAAATCGCCTTCATTTGCTATTCCTATTTTTTGAATAATATATCTTTTTATATCATAATATCTTAAAAAATTATATATTATAACTATATTTTTAAAATTATAAAAATTGGAGTTAGTAGTATTGTTGAACATTGCATGTTTAATTTGATGATAAGAATTAAGATTGTTAAATGCATCCAATAACAGAATTATAAAGACCTTTGATTGTGTATAATGTACAAGGACTTAGCCAGATAAAATCAAAACTGTTAGGTTGATCTTTTGATATAAATTTATTGAATTGTAAAGTCATTTGTGATGTACAAAGACTTAGATTTAAATAGATCAAAACTGTTAGGTTGATCTTTTGCTATAATCTAATCATAGAATGGGCTTTACAATTATGCTCAAGGAAGACTCTACGACCAAAAGACTCTACGATCAAAACGAGCAACCGCAGAACAAACTCTACGACCTCACGCCAAGAAGACTCAACGACTTAATCTAAACGTAGAATGGACTCTACGATTATGCTCAAGAAAGACTCTACGACTAACAGACTCTATGACCAAAGCGAGCAACTGAAGAACGGACTCTACGTCCAACAGAGTGACAGTAGAGTAAACTCTACGATGTCAATGAGAGATAGTCTATTGCAGAACAATCACAACAACAAGAATATTAGTAGAGTTGATCATGGAGGGTAGTTGAGCAAAAAGGCAAGATCAGAACCTTGAACTAAAAGATAAGAAGCTATTTCGTTAAGAAGAACAATCTACATTGATGTGACAGAAGAGCTTCTGCCAAGGGCTCAAAGTCAGAAAAGTCAGAGAACTGACCAAGGCGTGCTGAACGACAAAATGAGACTTTCAAGGTAGCAATAAAGTCACAGCTCTGTGTCCTATCTGTCATATATTGTGGAAAATCGAATGCCTTTATGGAAGTTGGTAGAATCCTACGACTGACACATCTGGTCCCAAGGAAAAAGGGAATCCCTTCCATAGACTAAAATAGGAGATCAATTAATATCTCATCAGAGTATTAATGAGCTATATTAATATAATATTTAGAAGCTCCCCTCTGTGAGGTAACGGGAAGAAATTGATGCTAAGAGAAGGCACTCCAACGGGAAGAAGACAGAAGCTCTCATATAAAGCTCCCAGATCTGAAGAAGAAAAAACAAAGGCTGAAAAACATAAGAAAGAGAGCAATACGCAAAAATTCGAAAAGATCAAAACTGAAAAAGAATCTTGCCTCACTACTGAGTTCTTCAGAAACATATGCTAAACGCAACTCAGTAGTACACCCAAATCATAACTACTCATGTTAAGAGTTCTTAGTGAACTAGAGTATCCAAGTCCACTGGACTTGAAGAGTTCTTAGTGAACTAGAGTTCCAAGACTGTTAGTCTTGAAGGAATCTAAGTGATTCAGAAATTGTAAAAGTATCCTTAGTGGATTTGCTGCTTGAAGAGAAGAACTGTGGAGTAGGAGTCTTGTGAACTCTGAACCACTTAAAACCTCGTGTTGTTTATCTTGTGTGCTTTAACCGCTATATCTGCTATATAATTGCTTGCTAAATTATTACTTTTACAAAACAAGAAGGGGTAACTAAATCACATTTCGCTGTGCTAAACTTATTGATTAAGTATTCATTGTATCTTAAAAGGAAGAAGTAAAAGTTAAAAAGTTTTAAAGAATCTATTCAAACCCCCCCCCCCCCCTTTCTAGATATCTTTCGTGTCATTGGGAACTAACAGTAGTAAATTGTATATATTTTCTTTCAAGTGTTCCTGAGCCTCAGTAAGGTCAAAAAACCTAAGTTTGAAATAAAAATATAAAGATGTAAAATAATATGAGTACTAATTTCATGAATTAAAATACAAACAAAATAAAATTAAAAATTATTTATAGTTATTTCCTCTGCCTCTAGTGAGATAAAACCACTATCACCTTTCTTCTGGTGGGCTTGCCACCAAAAGTCCAAGCGGGGAGGTGGGTTCTGAAGTTTATTATGTAGGCTCTCCTTATAAAGTTTGTATGACTGAGAGCCTGTCTAGTGAGGTATCCAACTCTATGAGTGGGCTGCAGAATGCTATGCCGACATCTTCTTAAAAGCATTGCTCTCCCAAATGTCGCACAATCGAGTCCAAACCTCACTCCCGATGAAATCAGAACAGACATTTCTAAGTGACTATTTGTCCGTCATCCTACTCTGTGCTTTCTTCTTCCACTCGTAAACCCAATTATGTCAGTTTGTTTCTAAGTATCCCTTGAGGACGATCATGCTTTGTTCTTCTTTACCGTCCTCAAATCTATAGTATTGCTACACAAAACACATTACGGTATTAGTAAAATAACATAACATGTGAATGATAAAAAATAACATGTACATAAATTACATACGAATAACATCTTACTCTAAACTCATCAATAATAAGCTGTTGTCACCGGTCATCGACATTGACCCATCTCATCCACGCACTTGAGAATTGGTTGTGAATGATCCAAAAAAGCGTGTTTCGCGGATTAACGTCTAAGATGCTGTAATTGAAATGAACACATACAAAAATTCTCAGGTATATATACAAGCATAATTTTATATAAAACAAATCAATAGTATGGTACAAATTAACATAATATAAAATAATTACATGTGACTCCTGACATAATATATCTAAGGTGCCTGGGTTGGATTCCCTAGCAAGCCACGTGCTAGTACCCTCAGAGGCCTACGTCGATCGTTTATACAGTGTAGTATGTGAGAAGGAAATCATTGTCTTTTGTAATACCAGTCATAACGTGAGGTGTCCATGCGAAGATATCTGCATATGTCCTTAAATACTCCATCAATCCATTCTTGACGGTTTCTTGCAGTCTGGCACCTATTTTGACTATCTTTGGTGTATTTTTAGGAATTAACTCCACATCCTCTATCTCTTAGACATGCAATGTTAATGGTTCTGTTGCACATTCGGTAAATGGCTCCACATCCAGCATCATCATCTGTTTATGCTTACTAACTCTAACTGTCGATCATTATCATCCCGCAGAAGTGGTTGAACACGTTGACCTCCATCTGGGAGTGTAGGCTGAGCCTGACTTATATCTCCCTCCTTGTATCATCACAATCCCTATTAACAGATGGGGACCTAGTTTGTTTCCATTGAGATTGATGAGATTGAGTAACCTCTCGATCATGCGAAGCCTGTCTTTTCTTTCCTTCCCTTGCATCATTATTATTAGCTTGCCTTTTTTTGTCCCTCCAAGACGTTCCTTTAAATTATTTATACGTTGTGACGTTAGGGGATCATTCACTAGTCCTCTTTGTTGTCGGCTTTAAGGTGTTACTTTCCAAGATCCCCTGACAGTGGTTGCGAGATCTCCCACCTACTGCAATTCCTCTAAGAGCCCCACCCATTCTTTCTACTGACGACGTAAGGCCTCTAATGTATTCTCTGCCCTTTGAATCGTCTGTTTCCTTATAGTCTCCTGTTCATCCTGCTTGTTTGCCTCCCTGTCTCGATGCTAACAGGTTTAGGTACGTGGGTTTTTTCCCTCTTGTGAAACACCGGATTGGGAAATTTAGGGGGTCGGAGGGGGGGGGGGGTGAATGAAAAACTGATGCCTTAGTGGTGTCAACTGCGTGGCTATTGGTCGATGCCTCCCCATTGATGGACCTAACCTGTCCAATACTAAACCACGACCATTGTCTGCCGTAGGATCCACCGATGAGCCAAACTATTCCACCTTTTTCTCACCTTGTCTCGCCATTAATTCTAATTGAAAACTTTTAAGAAAAAACTTCGATTAAGACTCCGAAAAATTGTTACCCAGCGATTTCTTGAACATAATTTTATCAGCCTCTATTTCTAGCGCCAATGTTGTCGCTTAATTTTGTGAGTCCGCCTAAAATTGCCAAAAATCACGAATTACCTGCATGAAAGAACACTCACATTGAGAAGCAGGGGTGCACAACGGTCGGTTTGGTCGATTTAGTCGGTAAAAAAATAACCAAACCATTTAAGTCGGTTATAAAAAAATAAAAATTAAAACCGTCCAAATTTTTACTTCGTAATCGGTTATCGGTTAAATCGGTCGGTTTAATCGGTTTAGTTGGTTATTAAAACTTAAGTATAAGAGAAGAGTTGGTTATTAAAACTTAAGCATACACGGTAAAATATAAAATATTGTATTCAAATTTAATTTAAAATCAAGTATGTATATCATTATACATGTAATGTAATTGTACAACTAATTGTCATGACTAAATTAAATTTATTAAATCTTAAGTTTCATAACTAAAATAAATATTTATTAGAAAATTATATAAATTATATTATAATTTTAAATTGTTCGATCGGTTTTGATTTTTTGAGAAGCCAAACCGAAACTGACCGAACTAGTCTTGGTTTTTTGATTTTACAATGTTCGGTTTTTCGGTTTTGTATTTTTTGGTTTGAATTTTTAACGGTTCGGTTTGGTCCAGTCACTTTTTCGATTTTTTCCAGTTTCTTATGCTCCCCTACTAAGAGAAGCCCGAAGGCTTAGGCAGTCGAGGGATAGCTCTGGTGTGAGAATAAGTATAGGCCAAAAGCGATAACAATTGAGGGAATTAAATTGTTAGAAAACAATAAAATTCTATCTATGAAAAAAATGTGTACTGTGATCTTTGCTTATGACTATATTTATAGTTGTTTAGATCCACCCGAGACCAATTGGGAATAAGAGTCCTTTTTAGAATCACCTTATAACTACTTTTAATTGTCAACCGTGTCCCTTTCAAATTAAATCTCCATAAAATAAGGAAATACGATATTAAAGTAATATGGACTCTTTCATTTGAAAGTAAAGTCGTCATAAAGAAAAGAGTGGGCCAATCACCAGATTCCGACCACTAAATAAGTTGGGCTACACCTTAACTAGACCCAAATAAATATATCTCAATACTAGTAATTTTTAGGGTAAATTACATATCATAGTACTTTTTAGAAAATAATAACTAAAAAAATACCTTTTAAAAATATTTTAAAAAACAGTACTTTTCAAAATATATTTTTAAAAGTAGTACTGTTTCAATTTAATTAAAATGGAAAGATCTCTGAGTACCGGGAAAAGCGCCTTATTGCGTTTTTCGTGTCATTTTGAATGCCGGGTATCGCGTCATTCGATGAAACCATTATCTGCCCAAGGTTCAATTCTGAAACCGTAAACCTCTCTCTGGCTAAACCGAAAACCTATCTCTCTAAACCGAAAACCTCTGTTGATCTCTACAGAATTTATCTTGAAAATTAATTTTTCCGGTGAAATTTTTCCGAGTATCATTGGGTATTCGTATCATTTGGCTTTTATTTGCTATTTTCCGTTGTTTTCTCAGTGTTGTAACCGTGCTTTGGGGGTTCGAAAGTGGTTTATTGAAGTTGTTGATAGTTGCTTTAGGCGAGAATTTCTTTTCTTCATATATACGATGGGGTCGAAGAGGAAGAAATCTGTGAAGACGGTTGATTATAAAGATGAGGGTAAGGGTAAAAGAATCACTAGAAGTATGGATGTTGATTCAAAGATAAATGAAAATGAATCTGGTAGTGAGAATAAGTATCCGAAACAGGGGAATGAAGGTGTTGTTGGTCCCCATGTTAATTTTTCTGAATCGGAATCTGATTTTGAAGTTTCAACGAAGAAAGTTCGGAAGGATGTTGGAGATGATGTTGAAAATGTTGTCAGCAAGAATATTATCCGGAGACAAAAACATCTTAAGGTATGGATTTCTAATTGTATTTACGATTTTTAATTCATTTTTTGTATATTTAATGATTTATGTTGTGTGAAATGATTGTTGTTATGTTTTGATATATTATTAATGATTATTTGTTTAAAACCATGTTGTTATTTTAGTAAAAATAGTTGGTAATGTTATAAGTTAGAGTGTTACTACATGGTTACTTATATACTAAAGTTTGGTAAATGTGATGAAATGATTTTGTTAACAATTATGTTTTGGTGAATTGGTTACTTATATTATGAGTTTTTGTAACTATGTTGTACTGGTTTGGTTACTGTATTTAGTTTGGGTAATTGGTTAGTGTCACTGCTATATTATGTGTTTGTTTCTAGCTTTATTTTGAAAGTGCATCTACAAACATGAGTTATATTGCCTGGAACGAAAAGAGGGAATTAGATCCTAGAGATTGTGATCATATTCAGACTAAAAAGGAAATTTTTGAGTCACAGATTGTTCATACTGCGTAGTAGATTTCTCAGCTACAGAATATGCCTAGACACTATTACAGATTGTGATAATATTCAGGCTAAAGAAGGAAAAGAGGGAATCAGATTGTATAGATGGGTTGGTTGTTAATGTAGTGTGCCATTATTTTTTGTTGTGTTATGTTTCCATCCAAGTCTAGTATTGGCAACTGTTATACTATTATTTGGTTACTAGTTAATTTTTTAATAATTTGGAGGTGTATTAAATTTATTTTGGCAACCATGATGATTGGGTTTGGGAACCGTTTTTGTTATGTTTGGTTACTTATGAATATATATCTGTTAGAATTGTGTTTTAAGTGATGTAGTAAGAATTTTTTGATGATATAGTATGGTTTAGTTAATGATATAATATATTGTTATTTTTTGAGTTTGATAGTGTTTAATTTGATTTCTGTTTTTTTTTTAAATTTTCAGGTTTGGGATTTGTATTATGAGGAAATCAATCGTAAGTTCACTGGGAAAGCCGTTTACTGGTGTGACATGGAAGTGCCAGTTGTAATTAGAAATAAATTGAATGGAGTTCAGCTAGAAAAGTTTAAGATGACCTGTTTTGGGAAGTTTTTAATTCTTGGTGAGCCGCAGATGTTTTCTCAATTAATACATCAGGTGTTGGTCAGAGAAGTTTATCAGAGGGATAAAGAAGATATGTGGTTCTTATTTGGTGAGAAAAGGGTTAGATTTGGGTTGCCGGAATTTTGTTTAATTTCTGGGTTGAGCTGGGAAGGGAATGATGATATTTCTGTATTTAAGGGCAAGGAAAATGTTTTAGTTAGAAAATTTTTTGGAGAGGAGGTGGTCACCCATAACAGTATAGGTAGGGTATATAGGGGGACTGTTTTTGATGATGATGATGAGGCTGTTAGAATGTCTGTCATCTTCATGGTGTTCAACTTCTTACTATCTGCTTTTTTGGATAACCATGTTGATTCTGGATTGCTGAATTTTATATCATATGGTGACATTGGTAGCTACCCGTGGGGTAAAGTTGCATTTGATCAAACGAGGATGTCGTTATCAGTTGCTTTGAAGGGTCACTTAAATAAGGGTATGAATGGGGGTATTGTATATAATGTTTATAAGGAAAATTATTGTAAATACTTTAAGTTGAATGGGTTGCCTTATGTTTTTCAAGTATTTCTATTTGAAAGCATTCCTACTTTGAAGTCCCGTGGTTTCTGTATTGACAACCGCATTTCAGAAGTGAGATTGGGTAGGTGGATGGAATTAGGGAAAACTCCTACAAAAGAGAAGATGACTGATTTATTTGGATATGGACAGGTACGTAAGTTAATATGAAAAATAATTTTGGCCACCTTTTATGTATACATTTCGTTTGTCACACTAATTTATAGTTTATGCTGAACTGTTTTTAATTATTTTTTATGCAACATTAAATGAATGATATACTGACTTTTTTTAATATGTTTCAGTTGACCATTGAAACGATTGTTCCCACGGATGTTGAGAAGAGTCAATTGAATTTGGGTGTTTTACATTATATCAATGGGAATGGTGGTGGCTCAGTTGCTGGTGACACGGGAAATGATTCAAATAAGAAGGGTGTATATATTGGTCTTTCACTTTCCGATTTTAGAAAAATAGTTGATGAACGTGTAAGCCCTTTGGAAGAGAAGGTTGTTGGAGTTAATAAAGCTGTCGAGAAGTTGGGCAATGATCTGAAACGTGAACTTCAATCGTTTCATGCTGATTTATGTAGGGATGTAAGGAAGATTATGACAGACTTTTTACGTGGACATCATACTGGTAGTGAAGGTGGGAATGAAGGTCGTGTTGATGCTGATGATATGTATAAGGAGTGCGGTGATGTTGGCAAGGGTTCAGATGATGGGAATATGGAATACGATGTTGGTGGTATGCATGGGATTAACATTCATGATGGAGACGATGACAAGGTTTAACATATGTGACATTTTTTGTTGGTGTTTTTTGATTTATGTTGCAGTGATTATTTATTGATTTATGCTTTTACAGGTTGGGAAGAACAAGGAAACACCAATTGTTGAACTCCATAGTGATCCTGTTGGGAAACAATTCGTTGTTTTCACTCCTGTTGAGGTTTTTTTTTTTTAATATTTGTTATGGTTTTATAATATATTGGTTGATTCATTATAGTATAGCTCTTATTGCTTAATTATTTTTGTTTTTGTATTTTAAATTCTAATTCTAGTTGTTACCTAATGTTATGTCTCATGATCAAGGTCGATAAATTTGAGTCAGGGAGCACGTCTGTTTTGGATGAAATGGTTTTAACTACACAGGACATTGTTCAAGTTGTTGAAATAGAAAAAAATGTGTTAAAACCATCTGGTAGACCGGTACGTTCTTCAGTGATGGGAGCCGCTTTGAGGTCTCCATATACAACAAAGTTCGGGTCTGCTGGTTCATCGCATTGCAATGTGGTTCCTTCTAACGTACGGAGAAGTTGGTCAGCATTTCCCAATGTTTGCATGGGTATGCCAGCTAAATGGGAAGAGGCATTGTTTGATAAATGGTTTAAATTTGGACTTAATAACAGGAAAATGTATGTTTTTTTAAGTTTACATTAGTTGGTTTTTTTAATTTTTAAAAATATGTTGATTTGTACTTATATGTTTTTTATGTTGAAGGATTGATAAATTTCCTGGAGAGAATGACAAAATTGTACCTGCATTTGTCTTTGGGTCTGTTTCGATATCATCCAAGATGTGGTTTTATAACCTAAAGACTCCTGGACATTGGCTAGACCATGACGTGAGTTCCTTCTTTACTACTTAGTAGTTATTTTTGTTTTCTGGTTATATTTTTACAACCTTGTTAGTGTTTTAATCTATTTTGGTAACTGTTTTGTAACAGTTTTGTTACATAAAAGTTATGTTTTGATTAATTTGTTAATTTTATTCTATAGTTTAGCAGCTGTTACATGCTTGGTTGGGTACGACTTATATTTTTGGAAGTTTGGTTTCTGATATAGTCTATTTTGGTAACTGGTACATAACTGGTTGGTTACCAGTTATATTTTCATAAATTGGTAACCTATATACTTGGTTACTGTTACATAAAATTTGTAACCTCTATATTTTCATAAATTGGTAATTGTTTTGTAGCAGCTTTGCTACATAAAATCAATATTTTGAGTTATTTGTTACCAATGTGATATAGTTTAGCAACTGTTATATGATGAGTTGGTAACTACTGATATTTTGCAACCTTAGTTACTGATATAGTCTTTTTGGTAAATGTGTTATAACTGGTTGATTACTAATTATATTTTGAACTTGGTAACCATTATACAATTGGTTGGTAACTGTGATATGCTTGTTTGGATACTACTTATACTATACTATACTAATGTTTGGTTACAGTTTTACTTTATGGTTAATACTGTACTAATGTTTGGTAACTGTTATGTAAGTTTTTTGTTGGCAGTTACAGTCTGCTAAGTTGGTTACTCCTATAACTAAGTTTGGTAACTGTTATGTACTGTGGTAACTGTTATGTACTGGGTTGGTAACTGTTATGTGCTGGGTTGGTAACTACTGATATTTTGCAACCTTGGTTACGGATATAGTCTTTTTGGTAACTGTGTTATAACTGGTTGGTTACCAATTATATTTTTAACTTGGTAACCATTATACAATTTATTGGTAAATGTGATATGCTTGTTTGGATACTACTTATACTATACTATACTAATGTTTGGTTACAATTTTACTTCATGGTTAATACTGTACTAATGTTTGGTAACTGTTATGTAAGTTTTTTGTTGGCAGTTATAGTTTGCTAAGTTGGGTACTCCTATAACGAAGTTTGGTAACTGTTATGTACTGTTTTGGTAACTGTTATGTGCTGGGTTGGTAACTACTGATATTTTGCAACCTTGGTTACTGATATAGTCTTTTTGGTAACTGTGTTATAACTGGTTGGTTACCAATTATATTTTGAACTTGGTAACCATTATACAATTTGTTGGTCACTGTGATATGCTTGTTTGGATACTACTTATATTATACTATACTATACTAATGTTTGGTTACAGTTGTACTTAATGGTTAATACTGTACTAATGTTTAGTAACTGTTATGTAAGTTTTTTGTTGGCAGTTACAGTTGGCTAAGTTGGATACTCCTATAACGAAGTTTGGTAACTGTTATGTACTGTTTTGGTAACTGTTTTGATAACTACTTTCATTTTTACAAAATTGGTCAGTGTTATACTTTGTTTTGGTAACTGCTATGTCATGGAGTGTTTTCTATTTTTATTGGGACAACTTGCTTAATGTTACAATCTATTATGCTAATTGTTTTTTAACTGTTAGATGCTGTGTAGGTCATTACTGATATTTTGCAACCTTGGTTACTGTAATATTTTTTTTTGGTAACTGTTGTATAGCTGGTTGGTAACCAGCCATGTTTTGTTTAATATTATTGACAGTTTTGATATAATTTATGAGAAAAGTTGTTTTTATGGCAATTATTTATAAAGTGTTTGTTTTGGTTTTTTTTCTTTGTACAACATATCAACATATGCTTCTACTATTTAAGGAAACTTTCTAGGCACTGTGACAACATTAAAATCAGGGTGACTTCCACAGACTGTTGGTTTCACGTAAAGTTGTCCTATTTATATAGTCAATACTGTGAAAAGAACTCAGATACATCTCTTCTTACTGATGACGGTGATTAGATGTTGTGTTTTTAAATATACGAATCGAATGATTGATTGCCCTGACGATTGAAACTCATGAAAGATAAATGTTTGATGATTGCTGATGCGCGCATAGCTCAGAATAAAAGTTAGAAGAGTACACTAACATAATTAAGTTTAAACTTTGATTTATCTTTTCTTGTGGTTTAATTGACAAGTTAATACTACACAACTTATGCAACTATCATTCCAAAGTCACATAAACAACTCCGATTATTTAATAGTCTAGCGGTTTCAAATTATAAGATCGAAATAATTTTTTGTTTTGTTTCAAAGTATGAGCACGATCATTTTTTGAAGTATAAATATACAAGTGAGTACTTTATCTGTAAGAGAATAAGTTATTCTAAGTTGATTAATTATATATTTTTAATTTTTATATTTTTAGTAAGTTGATCTTAAGTATATATATATTTTTATCAAAATAGTACATATGAAATTTAAAAGGGAAGAAGGAACATGTGACTTGCCCCAACAAAATTTGGTTATAGATCATAAATAAAACGATGTAGTTTTTTCTTATAGAATAATAAAATGTATATAATACCATTAATGAAAATAATTAAAAGACAAAAATATTTTTAATAAACGAGTGTAATCTATAACAAAATTTAGTGGTAACAAGCCACATATTCTCTTTTTTCAATCTAAAGTAATGTTTAAAAAATCGGACCGGATAGGCGGTTCAACCGGAAAAAATCAGAATTGGTCCGGTTTTAGCCCATCTTCATAGTTTTTAAAAAAATGAGTAAAACTAGGTGAATCGACGGTGGAACCGGGAGTCCCAGTGAACCAGTCACTGGCTCACGTGATATACCGGTTCAAATTAATATATATAATAAAAAAAAAATAGGGCTTCAGTAATCATGAGATTCCGAAATGGACATCAACAAGCATTCATCTAACTTTATATATTGAACAAAAGCATCCACTAAAAAAAGATATGAACAAACATTTATTTTATTTGATGATTGAAAAACAAATTAAAATACATAAAATGCAGGTTTATATGGATAATACCGTTACGCTACGAAAAAAATTGAGCCCTATAAAAAGATTATTCACAAATTATCAAAAATGACAAGCTTTTCATTTCTCTTGTTCTTTTTCCTGTGTAGTAGCCTATGTTAAAGTGTTACAGTGAGAAAAGTTTTCATCCATTTGGTAAATTAATTAGGAAAAATATGTTCAAGAAGTTTGATCATGCCTTCGAGTTTTCTGTTGAGGATTTTCCAGTTTATATTGGGCCTCAAGATGAGCTTAAGGAACTTGATAAGATTAAAAGCTTGCCTGGACAACCTGATGGAGCGGATTTTGTTCAGTATTCGGGTTATGTTATGTGGATCCTAATGCAGGAAGAGCATTGTTTTACTATTTTGTGGAGTCCCCTCAGGATGCTTCTGATAAGCCACTTGTTTTGGGGCTTAATGGAGATGGAGGTAAAGTGCTTATATACTTTCTTTAACATCTTGCTGTGGATCTTAATTCTACGCAGTATAATGGACACTGGACTATCCATTTGGATGGTTTATAGAAATAAGTAGTATTTTATATAAAGAGTTGCAATTGTATAATATTTGTATAACAAAAATTATTTGAAATACAACTCTCTACTCCATGCTCTATAAATTATGATTTGTTTCTGTAAATTGTCCAAATGAACTATCGATTTTGAATTATCTGTACCACTTGACTATATCCAAATAGGGTAGAAAATAATAAATAAATAAATCAGTATGTTGTGTTTTGGATAACTCTTGAATTTATAACATAATTGGTATATTGTATTTTGCATACCTTTCGAGGAATAAATGATAAAAAAGGAAGGGTAATGTATACATTATTCTTTTGGATTTTCTGTTAGATAATTTTGGGCTACTTTTAAATTTTATATGCGTATAAAGAAAGTCAGTGATACTTTATTTTAACATAACAAGTAAAATCACCGTCTTATTAGCAGGGGTTGGTTGTTACTGGAGCCTTGATGGAATTAGGGCCATTTAGAGTACTGGAGATGAGACTAAATCAATATTTAATGCGCAATCTACGTAAATTAAATATATACACACTTTTTTATAGTAGTATTATATAAGTTGTTTAAAATATAATCACATGTATTAAGAAATATTATTAATTTTAATATTAGATAATTAATATTGATTTGAAAATTTATTATTATTCGTGTACTAATTAATTATCATTTCTCATCTCTCTCAAGTACTCTATTTTCTTTAGGAGCAAAGTAGGAAATAATTAGTTTTTTTTTTCTTGATATCTGTAAAATGTCTTACAATATGGGGAAAAAAATTCTTCTAAAATAGCTTATATAATTAAAAGAAGGAAATATAATCTGCGTATGTATCCTAATATAATAATAATTTATATAATGACGATGTAAACAGTTATGATATTTATACAAAGGATAATTAATTATTAAAATATTTACTAAAATTCATGATATTATCAGATATTCTAATTGTCGTAATACAATCGCTAATAATATAATTACTATAATCTCCAATTGTACCGCTTATATATACAAGACTTGAAACGTAATAGGCTTATTACCCTACACTTGAAATCCTCAACGCAGAAAACAAAAGAAGATGAAGATGATTTTAGCTTGTTTTCTTCTAAGCATGTTCTTTCTTAGTGTTACATCTAACAAAGATATCACCGTTGACCACATCAACCATCATGATCAATCTCCAGGTATCTGCTCTACTGCGTTCAATAACAAAAGTAACTAAATTCATCATAAAATATAGTAAATGATTTTACCTAAATTTAATTTATTTTGTTCAATTTATTTTATTAGCTCAATTTCATTAATTTATTCCATATTGTTTCAATAAATTCATCATAATATTTCTCATATATATATATATATCAAATAATTCATAACAAATATTTGTTATGACATAATTTAAACGGACACATATGGTTGTTCAAATAAGAATGGACCATTTAGATTTACAATTTTTTTAACATTGCTACTTATAGTAGCAGATATCATCTTTTTACAAAATATATGAGTCGTCCGTACGTATATGAACGGCAGAGAAGTGTTTGTCCAAATTTTATTATAAAAAATTATTTGTTATAAATATATTATTTTGCCCGCATAAGATGTCGAAATATAATTCGGTATTTATTTATTTGTCGGTATTAAAAGTAGTACCTTTATCTCCGCACTGATTCTCATCGCATTGAAAACATCATTGTTTAATTGATCAAATATCATTATTTTGCAGATCCAGCAGCCACAGTGAACAAAGACTTTGGATCGACAAGATGCAAAGATTTTATTCGTGTAATATTACCCTGGTGCGATAAGAATAAGTGCATAAGTAAATGTGTAGAAGAGCAATCTCAAAAGATAGACCCCAGCAAAGGCGGCTGCGTAGGCCAACACATATGTGATTGTTATTTTGTTTGCTAAAGGCCTACGCCTTTTCAATACCTTTTTAATATATATAAACAAAAATAATTAGTTAATTTTTAATGATATCTGTTTAATTTGTTCTTCCATTATATATATTGAGCGAAATTAATTCATTTTTTATAATAATAATTTAAAATGACATAATTAATATACTCAAACAGTGGCATAATTATATTTGAATAAGGGTGGTCAACTGACAATCCCTATGAGTTGGCTTTACAAAGAAAAAATTTATTTAAGAAAAAAAAATTCATTAAATTTGTATATTAGTATAAAATGAGATAATATATTCACAAATTTTCGATAACAATTTTATTATCTTGTCCCTACTAAATAAAATATACGTGACAAAAGTATATTTTTTGTGAAACGTATTTTAAGTATAAGCTTAAATTTGAGCGCTGAACGTAAACCAAGTGAAAATCAAAATTCATTGGTTCCCTCACTTTTAACTCAGATACATTTTCGGTCTTCTAACAAATTATACAGTAGTTCTTAATGTGACTTATCCCTATATTTGCCAAATATTTAAAGCTATCCAGCACACTAAGAAAAATATATGTGATACGACTAAAATTGAGTTAATTAATGCTAAAACAATTTTAAGATATGAAGTCTGAAATGAATTTTTTCCTGGAATTTTATTGGATTTTTTGTTTTGTTTTGTTTTGATAATATATATTGTCAGTTTTTTTAATATATATATATATGACGGATCTAAAGCATACATCTTAAATAACATACCTCTATTAAATAATATAGTTTTATCAAAACAACGTCGTTTTGAATTTTTTTTTTAAATAATATTAAAAGAAGATGTGATATGATATCACATTCCGCGACCCCACTAGTTTTTCTTTTATTTACGAAAATACCATCAAAGAATCTTCAAAACGACGTGCTTTTGATAAAAGATAAGTTATTTAAAGAGATATGTTATTTAAGAGTTATGATTTTGAATCGTCTTAATTTATTTTATTTTTGCAAAACCCCATGTTCTTTTACATATACATAATTATAACTGTTATAAACCAAAAGTAACAAATAAATCTTCACTACCACATACCAATAACGACGATGACAGTCAAATAAATAAATACCGAAAAGGGTGATCTATTGGCAAAAAACGACGATGACAGTCAAACCAGCAGGATTTTCGACCATGTGGTAGAGTGAAAGACTTTGTATGCTCTATACAATATGGACAAGATAACATGCCATAAGCAGGAAAACATGTACAGATAACATGCCATAAGCAGGAAAATCACTGATAGTCCACATAATCGCTGCCCGAAAATTGAAATTTGTTTTCGTCGAAACATCCCAAGTTTGTACTCCGTCTGCCCACAATATCTTCAACTTGTCTATCAGACACTACAAGAAAAAGAGCTATTAGCGACCGCCATCTGTCGCTAGTGTCAAAATAGCGACCGAAATCGGTCGCTAAAGGTGGTCGCATAAAATCTGGTCGCTAGAGTGACCATTAGCGACCGATAACAGCGACCGGATAAACACCGACCGATATTAGCGACCTATGTGGTCGCTAAAGCCTAGTCAGCATTGTACTGACGTGGCACCACGTCATGCGACCGATATTAGCGACCGAAATTGTTTGTGACGGTAATTTGCGACCGATTTTTAGCGACCGTGTGGAATAATAGCGACCGGAGAATTTCAGCGACCGTAATCAGCGACCGATTTTTTTAGCGACTGGAATAACTTTAGCGACCGGTATTTAGCGACCGTATTCGGTCGCAGATAATAATAAATAAATAAATCCTTTTTTCTGATTTTCTGATTTTTCCAATTTTTATAACCTGTATTAAAGTCCCAACACACAGCACAACACACAGCACAATAAGATCTTATCTAGATCTCCAAGCAAATACTAAATTCAGCACAAATAATGACATAAAATCAACATCCATTAATCTAAATACATATATATACAATAAATCCCAAAATTACAATAATATTTTCGATCGTGCATGTGATATAACATAAAATGAGCACAAAAGGGAATGCAGGAAAGATATGTAGCTCATGCATCATCGAGATATAAGGCTGCTACGTACGTTCCTGAAAAAAACAAAAAACAAAAAACAAAACATGTTTGAAACATCTCTATATATATATAGTACTTTTGAGTGATTAATTTAATTGTAGCAATTGATATGATTACCTCGTCATGCGAAGCCTCCTCCCGGTCTGTCTGGCTTGCTGCTGTCGCCACTGCATTAGATAAAGACTCGGGACTCAGCGCCTTAAGATGATCTTGCAGTTCACGCAGGAGGGCAGGATCTCTACATATGGCTCGAACACACTCCGCAGCATTATGTGTCGTCGGATTGTATGATGCTTGCGTAGAGTGGCTACCCGAGCTGCCAGAAGGACTAATAATCGGCCGTCTTCGCTGTCCTTGGCCCTTGACAAAATTCTTCTTTACAATTGACGCCCTTTCCCACAATTCTTGATCAATTGACGGACGAGGACTGCCAGGGGGATACCGCTCGTCCATTAATTGACTATAAGTGTCCTGTAATAAAGTTATACATTGATTAGTTACAAGTAAATAATCAACATTAATAATAACATCAAAGAATTATAAACATATAACGTAGATAAAAACATACCCGTATCCGCAAAGCATCAGGCAGACCATCACGGGTCGCCACATACACATCCAACCAATTTACAGTTTGGCTTTCGGATCCACAAGACTACAAATATGACAAGTGTATAAATATATGTTTATATAATGCAAATGCATACTAATAAAATAAATATATGACTGTAAACATAAATAAACTACTATATAACAAACTTCGTACCTTTTGAGCGAAATGTTCCGCCTGTGATATACTACCGCCTTTATATGTACCCTTTGGCTTTTCCCCTTCAAGTACACCAGCGGATCTGTTCCTGGCAGCAGTCCTACATTTCCTTGCCCATTCCTCACTCCGCCACTGCTGGCACATCTCAGCCCAGATATCGTGTGAGCACCACCATGGGACATACTCATGCATATACTCCTCAGCATGGTCAGGATGGTCTATGCCAGCATTGTGGAGTGCCTTTTCCCGCTCCTTCTTTATATTGTCTTTTGTTCGAACAACACACTTTTGCCAGAACAGTGTCTGTATAACACTATTCTGTGCCTCGTCCCATTTGTATCTTTTCTGAAATTAAAATACAATAATAACATTAAAATAGTTCTATTATAATCTGATAATAGTAAATATTAGGTGAATAGAATATCTGTAACTTAGGAAAAAATACCTGAAACTCCTGCCAACATGCCTCCTTGTGGGCAAGCGGTGTGTTGGCCCACGTAACAGCTGGGGTAGGCCAGTTTTGCAGGCACAGTTGTGCAATACATTTAACAACCCTAATATCTGCAAAATCGCTGAAATATACAATAATTTATATTAATATATATACAACAATAATACTTTTTTATTATACTACTATATGGTTAATTAATAACTTACGTGCTGTCTGGATCAGGGCGAATCTGCAATGGAATGCGGTCATCTAGATTATCTGGGGCCTTGGGGATCTGATTTGGACCCCGACCCAAACCGCGCTTTCTAGGCGGTGCTGAAGATGACATCTATTTAAAAAAATGACATATTAAATGTAAATGATTATGACATGTGTGCAATGGTTTATGACATGTGTGCAATGACAATATATAAAACATGGCTGCAATTATTAATGACAAGTGTATATAAAA
The DNA here is from genome assembly GCA_947179155.2 of Hedera helix. Taxonomy (NCBI): domain Eukaryota; kingdom Viridiplantae; phylum Streptophyta; class Magnoliopsida; order Apiales; family Araliaceae; genus Hedera; species Hedera helix. The sequence goes on along the minus strand of OX359268.1, from coordinate 32,204,751 downwards.
CATGTATATTAAACATACATTTTAATGAAACTCGCTGTCAGATTCAGAATTATTTTCACGAATGTGTGGAGAATCATAACCATCGCATGTTTCAGATTCAGTGTCGGTGTCACTTAAAAACTCTTCCTCCTCAGTATTACTGTCATCTAACTGCTGTACTAAATCGGGATCCAATTCATCATCATCACCTCCACCCTCTAAATTGTTGAGTTCATTGTTGTCATCGACATTTATTATAGGAGGGTTATGTAACGTCTCCTCTTGGTAGACTTCTCCGTCTAGGGATTGGACACGATTGCGTGCGGGAGTATGAATGACAACTTGCCAATCTGTAGGCGGTCTATCCCTTTTTCGAATAGGAGTAGGAGTGTAATATACTTGTTGTGTTTGAGTTGGCAACACAAATGGTGCATTCATATACGTCCTTTTGTTGAGGTCAATGTCGACAATTCCATGTCGATCGACACGTATGCCTTTTTCTGAATCAAACCAACGACATTTAAACAGATTAATCTGACCTCCGTAGGTACCCTTGTACGAAAACTCAATAACGTCCTCCAACTCCCCATAAAAGGCACGACCAACCTCATTGTAACAATCTCCTTGAACAAACACTCCAGTTTTGGTTGTTCTTTTACCGATGGCATATGGCTTCGTATGAAAGTCATAGCCATTTACTTTATAACCATTGCGAGTGACTTGGTCCCTGTCTGGGCCCATGGCTAAGACTTGTACACTTGAATTAATTGTACCATCATTAAGAGCCTACAATTGTTAAATATATTGTTATAAGTGTTTCATAAATTAAATAAAATGAATTCGTACTAATTAAGTCATATTTAATTAAGTTAAATAACTTACTTTGTCCTTCAACCACTTTGCAAAATTTTGATCACGACTCAGTTCAACTTCTTTATCAGTGATGTCGTGCTGATTTGTTATTAACTCAGCATCGTATGTTCTACATGTACATTATACATATTATTAACTCCGCATCAAATGTTAAATAATGAAATTACAGATATGAGATTTAAGTTAAATATGAGTTTTACATGCATACCTCACAAAGTTGTCAATCTCCTCGCAATTGAGAAGAATGTAAGTATGTGCCGCATGTAATTCTGCCTCAGATAGGAATATGCGTTTTCCTTTACCATAAGCGCGCCCAGGTAGACCAAATACAGAAAGTCGACCATTAAGTTCAACGTTGCCCCCATCATCATGTCTTGGAACTCGATTGGCCTTTGTCAAGACCTCGTCGGGGAAATAGTCTGAAACAAATGTAGATATCTCATCAAAACTGTACGCCTCACATATCGACCCCTCGATGTAAGCTCTGTTTTTTACCTTCCTCTTAAGGTTTCCCATCACCCTCTCGAAAGGATACATCCATCTATATTGAACTGGACCACCACAACGAGCTTCATAAGGTAGATGAATTTGCAAATGCTCCATGGAGTCAAAAAACCCAGGTGGAAATATTTTTTCAAGTTTACATGTGATCTCAATGATGTTCTTCTCAAGTACGTCCATGTCATTTGCATTTAACGTTTTTGAGCATATGTCTTTGAAAAAATGACTAAGCTCAGTCAAAGCATCTCAAACTGTTTTATCAAGCAAGTCCCGAAATGCTATAGGCATGAGTCTATCTTGTTCCCAATCAAAATTCGGCCCTGCAATATCATGAACCATGTCATTCATACGGTAGGTACTGCTGCCTGGATTTTGTCCCTGTGTGATGACACTCCCTCTTTTCTGTCCATGTGCCCACCAACATTCTTCGTAATTTTTCATGAACCCTTTAACAAGTAAATGATATGCGACCAAATCTCTGTCCGCATAATTAACATTCTTACACTTCAAACAAGGGCATCTTATCTTGTTTTGAGCATTGACACATTCTTTGTGACTATATGCATAATTCAGAAACACTTCGCAACCAGTTCTAAATTCAGTTGTAGCACCTATCTGACCACTTGACTTTCTTCGCCTCATCCAGCTACGGTCTGAATAGAAATCCATTATAGTATGGGGTACCTATTTTGACAAGATTAACTGTATTAATTAAATTGTGTTGTTGTCTTTAGGTATGTGCTATATGCATGAATCCTACATATCTTCAAGGGTCAGGCTTCTATCCCATTCCTAGATGCGTCTCCTCACTAGTGTCAACACCTTGAGCACGTTTCTTCTGTTTCAAGAAAATTTCGGCAGCACCTCGCCATGGTCTCCAAGTACACGAAATAGACCAAGACAACTTAGTCTAAGTATGCACTCAGAGAACATGTCGAGATACTAGTCGAAAAATCCTCAAAACAAAAAAAAACGGACTCAAGTCATTGACACCGGCCTAAGTGAGAGATGAAACATCTAGAAATAGTCCCAGACTGGGGACTATTCGACATTCACTCTTAATGAGTGAATGTCGAACGGGTTTCTAAGCTCCTAATGTTACATGCACTAGTATTCAGTTTATTTTAGATGGGGTAAACTAAGCAAATGCTACTTAGTTTATTTATTTATTTATTTTTATTTTATTATTATTATTATTATTAGTATTAGTGTTATTATTTTTATTATTATTAGTAGTATTCAGTTTATTTTAGATGGGGTAAACTAAGCAAATCTACTTAGTTTATTTGTTTATTTATTTATTTTTATTTTTTATTATTTTTATTATTATTATTATTATTATTATTATTAGTGTTATTATTTTATCTTCCCAAGTGGTGTGTCATTTCACTCTTCAATTCCACCCTACTAATTGGAGTAGTAGCGCTCACTTCATAAGAATAAAAGAATAAAGCAACAGGATATCCATGGAAAAAACTAAAGGAATTATTTATCAAAACTTTTTCAAAAGTAAGATTTATTTATTTATTTTAATTTACAGTAAAAAACTAATTGTAACAGAATTTATGACACAGATTTTGAATTATATTTTGAATTTGAGTAAATTTTGCCCTGTTCATTTTATAACTTAAAAGGCATAATTTTTCGCTCACAATTTTATTTTGAGAGAATGATTGCTAATTAATCAAATTCAATAACGAAATATCATACGGGCACAAGCAAATGGGATTTTTTTTTGCATTTCAGTCTTTCTTTCGTCCGAGTCTTAAAAGGATAACATTTCTTGGTGATCGGAAAAAGAAGAAGAGACATAAAAGAAATAAAGTAATCAATTAATTAAGCCGCTACGTACATGCAATCATGAAGATGGTTTGTGGATGTATCTTAAACTATTTTTCCTTTCACTTTTTAACAATTACAAAGCAGCATCAATATTCAAGATTCACAAGAGCTTGAATATATATGGACAGCTAGCTAAAGCAATCCAAACAAACCCATCGCAAACAAAATTCAGGTATTAAGCTGCCAAACAAACATATATCCAAAACCCATATCAGCAATCCACATTTCCCATAAACACAACCACAATTCAAATCAAAATACCACAAATCTATCAAGTATAGTCATTTACATACTATACTTATTCAACCCAAAAAATAAAGAAAATGAATTCATATTATCCATACCAGATAGATTAACGAAAAATTTGAAGAATTCTTACTCCTTGCCTCTGAAAATCGCCTGCAGCCGCCTCTCGCCGTTTCTCCTTCTTCCACCAGCAAACAGAAAGCAGTATGCACTGGTTCAGGGCGACATTTAGGTAAAGACGTAACAGCGACCGCTTAATAGCGACCGCCATTCGGTCGCTGAATAATAAATAACGTGGCATTTTTTGCGACCGAAATAGCGACCGCAATAGAACTAATAGCGACCTAATAAATTACCGACTTCGTTAGCGACCGCTTATCGGTCGCTGATGTTGCGTAACAGCGACCGTGTAATAGCGACCGCGACGCGGTCGCTGAATAATAAATAACGTGGCATTTATTGCGACTGAAATAGCGACCGCACCAGAAATAATAGCGACCGAATACATTAGCCACTGATTTAGCGACCGAAAATCGGTCGCTGATTTTGGCGCCAAATCTCCCGCACTTTTTTTGTGGTGACTTTTTGTATCAGCGACGGAATTAGCGACCCTAAGCGGTCGCTAAAAATATTGGCGACGGGAAAAAATCTCGGTCGCAGTATTCGGTCGCTATAACCTTTATTAGCGACGGTAATTGTCGGTCGCTGGTATTTTCGGTCGCTGATAGGCACTTTTCTTGTAGTGAGAGGTGTCAAGTAAACATTTAGATTCTTTCCAGGAATCATGAGTGAAAGAAACAAGTATGGTTGTTTCATACACATCCAAGGAGGCAAGTTGTAAAGAGTCACAATCACAGGCCAACAGGAGTAAGGAGCAGCTGAGTGACCAAAAGGGTTGAAACCATCTGTTGATAATCCAAGTCTCACATTTCTTGGTTCTAACGCAAACCCAGGATGTACTAAGTTGAAATCTCTCCAAGCCTTCCCATCTGCTGGATGGTTAAATTCTTCATCTTTAGCTGGATATCTCACATGTCAAGTCATATGTTCAGTTGTTCTTGAACACATGTACAATCTTTGTAGCCGATGTGTAATTGGAAAATACCGTAAAATCTTAAAAGGTATATTTTTCTTTTTCGTAGTCTCACCCTTTTTATTAGACTTAAACCGATCATGACTGCACAACGTGCACTTTGTCTTCTGTTCGTTTTCCTTATAAAACAACATGCAATCGTTCGGACATGCATCGATCTTTTGGTATCCAAGACCCAACTTCTTCACCATTTTCTTACAAAAGTAATAGCTATCGGGCAATTTTTGACCGTCAGGCAACATACTCTTAATGGCCTTTAAGAGCAACTCAAAACACTCATGGCTCATGTTGTGATCAGTCTTGATGTTAAGTAACGTCGCCACTGCAGAAAACGTAGTTTGCTTGGTACATCCAGGCCACAATGGTTCGCTACCCTCCTCTAATAAAGTAAAGAGCGCTTTGGCACCAGAATTCATAACTTGCTCTCTAGCTTGTTCCCAATCAAAATCAGGTCCTGCAATATCATGAACCATGTCATTCATACGGTAGGTACTGCTGCCTGGATTTTATCCCTATGTGATGACACTCCCTCTTTTCTGTCCATGTGCCCACCAACATTCTTCGTAATTTTTCACGAACCCTTTAACAAGTAAATGATATGCGACCAAATCTCTGTCCGCGTAATTAACATTCTTACACTTCAAACAAAGGCATCTTATCTTGTTTTGAGCATTGACACATTCTTTGTGACTATATGCATAATTCAGAAAACACTTCGCAACCAGTTCTAAATTCAGTTGTAGCACCTATCTAACCACTTGACTTTCGTCGCTTCATCCAGCTACAGTCTGAATAGAAATCCATTATAGTATGGGGTACCTATTTTGACAAAATTTACTGTATTAATTAAATTGTGTTGTTGTCTTTAGGTATGTGCTATATGCATGAATCCTACATATCTTCAAGGGTCAGACTTCTATCCCATTCCTAGATGAGTCTCCTCACTAGTGTCAACACCTTGAGCACGTTTCTTCTGTTTCAAGAAAATTTCGGTAGCACCTTGCCATGGTCTCCAAGTACACGAAATAGACCAAGACAACTTAGTCTAAGTATGCACTCAGAGAACATGTCGAGATACTAGCCAAAAAATCCTCAAAAAAAAAAACGGATTCAAGTCATTGACACCGGCCTAAGTTAGAGATAGAACATCTAGGAATAGTCCCAGACTGAGGACTATTCGACATTCACTCTTAATGAGTGAATGTCGAACGAGTTTCTAAGCTCCTAATGTTACATGCACTAGTATTTAGTTTATTTTAGATGGGGTAAACTAAGCAAATGCTACTTAGTTTATTTATTATTATTATTATTATTATTATTATTATTATTATTATTATTATTATTATTATTATTATTATTATTATTATTATTATTATTATTATTATTATTATTATTATTATTATTATTATTATTATTATTATTATTGATATTATTGTTATTATTATTATTATTGTTATTACGACTTCTTCTTCTTTTTCTTCTTTTTCTTCTTCTTATTATTATTAGTGTTATTATTTTTATTATTATTAGTAGTAATAATATTATTATTATTATTGATATTATTGTTATTATTATTATTATTATTATTATTATTGTTATTACAACAACTTCTTCTTCTTCTTCTTCTTCTTCTTCTTCTTCTTCTTCTTCTTCTTCTTCTTCTTCTTATTATTATTATTATTATTATTATTATTATTATTATTATTATTATATTATTATTATTATTATTATATTATTATTATTATTATTATTATTATTATTATTATTATTATTATTATTATTATTATTGATATTATTATTATTATTTTTATTATTATTATTATTATTATTATTATTAATGTTATTTTTTTTTAGTATTAGTATTATTTTTATTATTAGTAGTAGTAATACTTTTTTTTTTTTTTTTATTATTATTATTATTATTATTATTATTATTATTATTATTATTTAGTGAGTATATACTGCACAATCTACAATACATATATTTGCTATTTAAAAAAAGAACATGACATGATGAATATCTAAACTTTGTTTCCCTTCCACATACCATTTCACCATGCAGTGACATTCTTGATGAGGATTAGCGAAAATGGCAGCCCAAAGAAACAAAACAAGATATAGGTAGCAATCAAATTAATAGTTAGATATAGAACAAAGGTTTTGGTGACTCTAAATTGAGCCTTCCTACAAATTCTTAGCAAAGGTCATGCTTCTTCTAGCAACAATTTTAAGCAGTATAAGACTACAAGTTATTTTAAATTAGGCACTTAGTTATCACACAATGCTATTCAGTATACAACTAAAACTCTACCAAGAAAAGATTACTTCTTCACTAGTGTATCTGATGGCAGTTTTGAACATAATCATAGACTCAGACTTTGAACTAGTGAAAATAGGATAAATCGTCTCCTAGTCCCTCCTTAAAGTCAAAACCATAATATTGTGGTAACTGGTAACCCAGAATAATGTCATGCCAAGACTAATAAGCAAGCTCAGAAACTTAAACAAAAAGCAAAAAAAGGCTTAGGTTACATTTAACCCAAGAATCACCCAAAGAATCCCACCAAAATCAAAGCAACGAATTCCTCCAAAAAAAAAAATGAAATGAAAACTCAAAAACACTAAATATTCAAAGTACAGATAATAATATTAGGTTTAGGTTACTACCAATTATAATATGATATATACCTAAAGCACTAATAAAAGGATTTGTCGATTTCCTCTTTTATAAGGCAGCAACAACATAGGATATACAAAAAGAAATCCCAGGAAATAAAGAAAATGAATTGATATTATACATATCAGATTAATGAAAATATAATGAAATAAATATGCATACCAGAGTTTTGGGGTGAGCACCTTCTCTCTCTCACGATTTCTTACTGTCTGCCTCTCAAATTAGAAGGATTTCAGTCTGCATTTCTCCATTTCGCCATTTCTCCTTCTAACAGCAAAAAGAAAACAGTATGCACTTGGTTTAGGGGCGGATGCGTTTAGGTAAAGACGTAACAACGACCGCTTAATAGCGACCTCCATTCGGTCGCTGAATAATAAATTACGTGGCATTTGTTGCGACCACAATAGCGACTGCAATAGAACCAATAGCGATCGAATACAGTAGCTACTCACTTAGCGATCGATGTTCGGTCGCTGATTTTGGCGCCAAATCTCCTGGGCTTTTTTGGTGGTAACAGCGACCCTAAGCGGTCGCTAAAAATATTAGCGACTAAAAAAAATTTCGGTCGCATGATTCGGTCGCTATAACCATTTCTTAGCGACGGAGCAGTTCGGTCGCTGTTATTTTCGGTCGCTGATACACACTTTTCTTGTAGTGTACCTGAAGCCCTTTATACTCAAGGTATACTCAATCTCGGTTTTAATATGGTTTTGTAAGTACATTAACCAATTTTTCAAACTTGTGTTGGCATTTAATTAGAATGGGTGGATGTTCAAATGACTTGGAGATTGCCTCGCCTTCGAATGTACTTCGAACTCTAGTTTTAGTTGGACGTAGAGGAAATGGCAAAAGTGCAACAGGCAATATTATTTTGGGAATTAAGAACGCATTTACTTCCAGAGCTAGCTCATCTGGTGTTACAAGTACTTGTGAGATGAAAAGTGCTAAATTGAAAGATGGCAAGATTCTTAATGTTATTGACACTCCTGTATAGTTTTCTTCCAAATTGTCTTGTTGGACTTCAGTATTGTTGTTGTTGTTGATTAAGGTCTAGGATGGCATTAGTATTAATTGAAATGTTTCATAGTTTATAACGGTAAAAAAACAACCCAATTTTGTGAGCAAATCACTAAAAAATGAATCTTTCAAGATGAAAAAAAACCCCTATGCTAGTGCCCTGGAATTATTGATTGCTTACACTATATTTGGCAGGATTATTTGGTTCGTCTGTGGCACCTGAATTCATTGGCAAAGAAATCGTTAAGTGCATCAATATGGCCAAGGATGGCATTCACGCATTTCTTCTTGTTCTCACAGTCGGGGGCCGTTTCTCAAAAGAGGAAGAAACTGCTGTCAATAGCTTGAGGACTTTGTTTGGAAACAAAATAACTGATTACATGATTGATGTATTTACCGGTGGAGATAAACTTGAAGATGATGATGAGACTTTGGAAGATTACTAAGGTCGTGACTGTCCCGAACCATTAAAGGTATAGTATGTAGTTGTCATTGTTTTTATCACCTTCAATTTTGGCTTCTTACCCTATATTAGTACTTTGTATTTTTATCTTGTTTTTTTTTTGTTTCTAAATTGTATTTTTTATATATCTGCCTTGCTGTAGAATTCCTTTTCGCCCATTACGTCTGTGCTTTCTTTTATGTTATCAATTTTTATGCCAGAAGGGAAAACAAAAAACTTTATATATATTTTTAGAATATTCTTATAAATATAAGGGTTTTTGAAGCCCATAAGGTGTTTACTTGGTGATACGTTAGATATATTTTTAAAATTTTCTTATAAATACTAGAGTTTTTGATAGAACATTGTAAATTTATCTATGTAATAACTAAACTTGTATATATGACTTAGATATTTTGGAAGAATGTTATGGATATGCGATTTTAGTCTTCAATTAAATTTGATCATAGCCATTGTTTGTAAGATCTAGATACTATATAGTATATAAAGATGCCTCTCATTTGCAAAATCATAATACATGTAATAATTCTTGTAGAATAAAACTTTCAGTCCTTTGTTACTAAATAGTTTGGATCGCTATACGTAATATTTTAGAACTAAAGTGTTCTATATTTTGGAACGATCGTATCAAAACGCAATTCATCAACATGTTAGCGTTTTCAACTCACACTAACCCGTATATACTAATTACAATATATTTATCCTTTTTTTGGATTTTTTTTGTTTTTTGTTTTTTGTTTTTTTATATTTTATATAACTTAATTTTAACTATATTTAAGCTTTTCGTTGGTCAATTTAGAGTCCCCTTATAAGAAAGCAAAATAGTTAGGAGATTAAAGCTTGTTCTCAAGTTCCGTACTAGCATCTCACAGCAAATTGTAACTTCTTTTTTTGCATTACCAACAGATGTTCAGGAGTAAAAATGATTCACTTCTCAGACCCTTAGCATATCTCTCATTCTCATTGTATGGTTTTCATCTTTTCTAAAAGATTAAGTACATGTGCAAGCTCTCACTCTACACCATTGCTGTCTTGTAAGCAAGCAGAGATAATCCTAATTCTTAAAATTTGTGCTCCAAGTTGGTATACATTATTATGTTTGATTGTTTGATGTTTTTATTGAAAAAAAGGTTATTAATATTAATATTAACTATTTGAATATTGTTTAGGAAATCCTCCATCTTAGTGAAAATCGTCGGGTGCTCTTTAATAATAAAACAAATAATGAAAAGAAAAAAGACGATCAAGTTCATGAACTACTAACTTATGTAAACCTTATTTTAGCAAAAAATGGTGGAAACCCGTATACTGATGAGTTATTCGTGGAACAGAAGGTACTAGTGTGTCTTGTCTCTACGTTATTACCCAATTTGAAGTATTATGATAATAGTTTGTGATAAGTGAAATTAGAATTGTAACTATGATTCGTCTGCAGGAAGGAGCTATAAAACTTCATGATCAATCAAAAGAAGTCATTTCCTCGGAGAAATCTAAACAGGAGATGCATATAGCATATGAAGAGCAGCTTAAGCGATTAACTGAAATGGTATTCTTAATACAACACTAAACACAATATTTTGATCTCAACCATTGAAAGATGGGGCCTGACACAGAAATTCGTGTCAGGTCCAACTTTTTAATGGTTGAAATGTATGTAGTATTTGGAGTAGTGCTTGATTGTAGTGTGTATAAAATTATCCAAGGAAAAAACCGAGGGGTTCTTTACTGATTCCCTTCAGATGCTCTCCTATCTTGGAGTGATTCACTTCCACTCACTTTCCAAAACCCCGTGGCTCTGTATTTATATAGCTCCCAATGAGTGTTTGTGGCGGGACCCTTATTAAAGAAACATACAATCATGTTTGCATAGAACATGCAGGGAACAATGGAGAATAAAGGCAAGGAACATGGCATGCTTTACGGAATGAAAAAGGAACATGGGTTTGGACCCATTTGTACCTAACAATCTCTCCCTCGAAACCCATGAAAGAGGGGCTTTCACCGTAACCCGTCACTTGAAATCTATTCATGTCAACTCCATATCCAACTAAGCTTCTCCTTCAAACTCATGGAAGGATCACAAAACACAACTCCTCACTTGGAGTTAATCCCAATGAAATCTTGGCTCAACTCAAATTTATTGGAAGGATCTAATTCAAACTTGACAGTTTTTTCTTGCCAAATTCATTGACAACTGCTTTGTACACTGCTTGTGAGATGTCACTTTCTTTCTTCACTTTTGATACCCATTTAAAGCAAAGAGCTTTTCTCTCGTGGTTCTCATGCAAGGCTTTTCTCCTATCTCTCACGGCTTTGTATCACATCTTTTTGTTCCTAACTCTCCCATCATCAACACATCTCACATGCCCCTGCATCGTGTAAAGAGTGTTTATATTCTTTCCTTTAATAACCGTTAGAGACCTTAATTTGGTGAGGTTCTACTGACTTTCACCAAAATAACAATTATAATCATTCTCAAGTTCCCTCTACTCGCAATTAAGAGATATTCAAGCGCATTCTTGTGAATCTCTTGAGCTGAGGCTACCCCCTTACTCAACACTCTCTACATCTTACCCATCACCATCATGCAAAACTATATCAGTCATATCTTCATCCTGAACTCCTTCTCCAACTGTAGCATTCTTCCATTCAATTTATCAGAAAACCACTTAGCAACGTACCTAGCTTTGATACCAATTATTGAGAAAAAAAACTCCCCACTCGAAGTGTTTCTAATAAATTAAATGATTAACCATGGCAAACAAATAATGCAGTTCCACAAAATAATAACTGTAGAAAATAAGTCAAACACAAGACACTAAATTTTAGTGTTGAAAATCCAACTGAAAAAAATCATGGGGAGAGATCTCAAAAATATATTATGAGAAGAATATACAAACTTTATTTAAGAAAATAATTTCATTAATTATTTTCTCTCTATATCTGAAAAAATAAAATCATTATTTAGTTTCTCTCTCTTTCTCAGTCATGTTTTTATCTAGCTCTTAACTTGGAGTTGTTCTCTCCTCTTAACTATAGCTCTCACTCTTGGAGCTCTACCCTGGTGCCTTTACTAGAGTTCTTCTCTGACTTCCTTGGAGTGCTTGTCTTCACTCTCTCTCCTAAAGTTCTCTCTCAGATGCACTCTCATACTTGGAGTTCTTCTTTCATTTACTCCCAACTGAAGGGATTCACCCACTCACATAGTGCCCTCTCGGATGCACCTCTCGGCTGATGCACACTTTTCTCAACTATGCTGTTACACATATTTATGTTGGTAACAAAGTTGGCTAAACAATATGGCGGGACCCACAAAAAATATGGCTTGTTTTCTTGTGGAAGGAAGAACCGAGGAGTGCTTTATTGACTCTCATCGGATGTTCTCCGATCTTGTAGTGATTCACTGTGACACCCCAAATCACTATACTTACTATAACTGATTTAATACTCACTACAAATGCTAAATCATTAGGTCTATAGATAATTCACTTTATTTATAAACAAAGTTCTCATCTTAATTCCAAAAGATCTTTCATTATTTCATACTAAGTCCTTGTAATCGATATAAGGGACTTAATACTCATCTCTAATATTTTAACCTTAAGATTCAGATATTCTATAACTTTACATATTCCAAGATTCACGGCATTAAATCAATAGGACGGTTCTTGGGAACAGAGAATCTCGCGATGAATGTTTGTATCTTCATTCGTGATAAATGTTTGCATCTTTATCCGTGACAAATGTTTGTATCTTTGTCCGGTGCAAAATTCTTTTTCTGTATAGAACATACCCAACTATTTAAAACCCTCACTTGAAACACATTTGGTTATAGTGATATCTCTTCATATCAATAATGCTACTTATTTGGCTTTCAGAATAGTAATAACAAGCTTGTACTAGGGTCTAAGGAACTTAACGATGAATTTGATCGTTTAACATTGATTAGTCCTGTCTCGGATGCTTACAGTACTCACAATGTTATTTACTATCCTTATTCTGATAAATAGTTCATATCAATACTGTGTTATTGTTTAACAAGTCTAAGTCTTATAGAAGTAAAGACATGACAAGAATATGTGATGAAACTTGATATAGAGTTGATTACACGATTTGCTTGTTCATATTACATAAGTTATTAAGACTTTAAAACAAATAGATAAGCAATTTAATAAAGCATGTAAACTAATCTACGTATTTCTTCTTTCCTTTCTTCTTCTTAGAGCTGGAGCTATGAGGTTTGTCTGCAATTTAGGTTTATTTGCAAGGGTGAGCATACAAAAGCTCAGCAAGTCTAATACATAGCATATAAGTGAACTCGCACCAATATGGATTATAAGCATTCATGGTACAACAACTAATATCACAAGTGTTTTAACATAGCAAGACTGAGTGGTGGTTAGACCTTGAACTGTTTGTTTGTCTTTCGACTTAGAACCATATACCGTGGATATAGAAAGGGGATCAACCTAACGACATCCTATGTTATACATAACATACACTACACAACACTAATCATGAATAGTGTTACATATTCGTTCATCTCGGTTTACTTCACTTGTCAGGATCGCCCCAAGACAACTTGGTTTGATAAAATAAAGCATGTTTGGAAATATATCACGAAAAAACATTTCATTTCTCAAGTTATGCCGAAACAAGAAGCAATAACTTTCATATCAAAGATTTATAACACGTTGTTTGTACAAGATGTACAAATCACATAAAAAATAAGTAAACAAAGGTCAATTTAGGATTTTTTCGGTAAAGCGTTAAATGCCTACATAATTGTTTACGAGTATCTGAATGTTAGTTTATCGAATTTTATTTCTCAATAAGTGTTTTTGTAGCTTTTTTAGACTATTTCTATAGGTGGTTTTAGTTGAAACTTCTCAAACTCAAAGACTCATTTTTAAGTGACTTTCTAAAAAGTGGACATCAACAATGGCGGTTAGACCACGGCTCAGTTAAACAGCCATAACTTCTTCGTTTGAAAATATTTTTAAGTCGTTCAAAATTTTACGTGTTCGTAACTTCCATCTCTACAATTCATATTAAGACCAAATTCTGAAATTCTTTACATATTTGCACAGATTTCAGCTTAAAGGTGACTGCACAAAACTGTTTTATTATTTCTTTGATCTAATTGATAAAACCTGATACCCCAAGCATTAACTTGCTAAGATATGATGTTTTAACAATAAATAACATAAAAATAATAAAATCATAAACCTTCATATATCTTTTATGACTTTTACTCAAGAACACACGCAAACCGCGGAGAACAAAAAACCGTACATGGTAACGACTTATGTTCTTGAGCTTTTGTTTTTTTATTTGAGCATTATAACTGCTTGCATATGTGATTATAACATTTATATATGAAATAATTTGGTCATTATAACGGTTTGTTTACTTGATTTTAATAGTTTATAACTATTGCTCAAGAACACATAAAGAACACGGAGAATGACAATCGTATATAGCTACAACTTGCATTCTTTGAGCTTTAGTTCTAAACTATGAAATAAAAATCGACATAACAACAACTGGCTCAAGTCATACATGGCTACGACTTATGTTCTTGAGCTTGTCGATAAAAGAAAGAAAATTGAACATTATAACTACTTATAAATTGATTAAATTAACTAACTATAAATTAAAAAGAAACAAAAATAATACTAGTGGTGTACCTTGTTAAGATGCTAGGCTGATAATACTTTTGCAAGGCTTCAAATATTAAACTCGCAAAACTCTTTATTATGAAACTTTGATTATAACTTTAATACTTAGAAATTAGCTTTGGAAAATGATGAAAGTAATGAAGGCTTAAGGCTTGTACTTATAGGCTTTTTAAACTAAGGGTAGTTTAGTCATTAAGCCATTTTCTAACTTCTTGAACAAGCTTAACAAAGCTTCTCAAATACACATCTTTTTAGCTTCCAAAGCAAACTTAGTGAGTTTGTTTTTGGCTAGCCATTTAAAGGCAAAAGGGTCATTTTGCAAGGTTTAGTAAGGGGGTAGTTTAGTCATTTAATAAGCTAGTATGTGATTTGTTGATTAGTAAGTCATTTAACTAATCAAACTTACTTAGTTTAGCCTTAATCTTGATTAAATATATTAATTTGTATAGTTGACTTTTACTATTCACAATTGACTTTTGTATTTATGCCATATAATTTTCGTATTATTATCGTATTCTATCTGTATAATTTTTGTATTTATTCGCGTATTTATGAATAGTACTTTCTTAGGATTTTGGGTTTAACCATTAGGGTTTTCAAATTAGGGTTTTGGTTTTAATTTATTTTTCCATTATAGATTTTAGGGTTAGGGTTTAAATTTTAACCTTTTTAGGTTTTTTCCAAACCTTAACTTTAGGTTTTCTAAAACATAACTTTTATTTTTCCAATAATTATTTAAGTTGAATTCTTGAAACAAAACACAAAAATAAATACATATGAAAATTCTATAGCACATTTAAAGTGTAATTCAATATTTATTTATTCATATAAAAATTGGATTACAATATTCATCGAAGTTCAGAACATTACATTCAACCCTCCTTAAAAGAATTTTGTTCTCGAAATTATAGTACAAAACTAAGAAAATAAATGTTGATAATTTATCTTTATTTTATCTTCTAATTCCCACGTATAAAGGCAAGGAACATGGCATGCTTTAGGAAATGAACATGAACATGGGTTTGAAGCCATTTGGACCTAACAATTATGATTTTTATATTAAGTGACTAGTCCAATATCGTCACACCCGCTTTGTGCTGTTTTTTCTCCTTCATTATGCCGTCAACGAAGTCTGACACCACTACGACGGCATCCCGCTGCCGGTCCTTCTTGTTGCGCTTGTGGCGTTTCAGCACAAGGTCAAGGAAAGGAGTGTGGTTGCAATAATGGTGGTGACGGGAGCGGTGCAGGGATCGAGAACATGACAGGCGACTGAGTACGAGAACAAGGGTGGCACGATCTAATGTGGTATGGTGTATGGGAACGTTTAGTGTGGACTCGTTATCACCTATCTCTTTGTCTATCTTTTTCTTTGTCATGGACTCGTTACCAAATGCGAATTTTGTCTTGATCGTTCATGAGATTTTGTTGGCCCAGGGCAAAAAATGAAAACGAGATCCTTTTCGAAACATTGTCTTCACCAAAAAAATAAAAATAAAAAAATAAAAAGTATAAGCTATATCTAAAAAAGTGCTTTTCCAAAGCTTAAAATATAGTAGTTCAACTACAGCAAAATATATGAGAAGTTCGATTAAATAGTTCGACTACAACAAAATATAGGAGTGAGTTGTTCTATTCTTTTTCTCTTATTATGAGTGAGTTGTTCTATTATTTTTCTCTTATTTCTTTTTTTACTCTCATATTGGTGTTTCCTGAACCTCTTTACACCAACAATACAAAACCAAATTGAAGCAAAAATCAATCAACAAACAAGGAGAGTAGAACCTGGCATCAAGTCCGAACTTTAGCCAAACTCTTCTATGGTTTCAATGCAAATTTGCAATTATAAATTAAAAAATATATATTATAACTAGGGTTAGGAACTCATAAAATTGCAAATCCCCAAATCAACACATATAATTTTTGATATAATATAAACTAAAAGGTAAAAAAAACTCATCAGTCATGAATTAAATTATCTCTTTCCTAGTGTTTTTATCTTTTACAAGAACTGAGGAATTTAGGAGATACTTGAAGGCAAATTGAGATAGAGAAAATAAAAGATAAGGAAAATAGATGTTTGCAGGTTTGGGAAAGGAAGGAAAGTAATAGGCGTACCTGCGTAGATTAACATCTTTTTTTTGAATTGGTTTAGTTTGGACTTCAACACTATGTTAGAGTTGGCCCAGTTAAGTCCTTAAAAATTTATTGGTCTTTAAAAATTACTTTTGTATATATACCTATATCATTATATATTTATATAAAAAATACATACATACATACATACATACATACATACATACATATACATATACATATACATATTGTGACGCCCCTAAATCTAGGTCTACATAGCCCAATTTGAGACGTCAAAAATACACGGTAACTAATACTCAAGATGATTTTAGCACACTCAATGAGAACTTACGCAAAGTAATATTTAGAGAGTGAAAGAAAGAATAAGTAAGGAAGTTTATGAAAAATTCTTATGTTAAAGCCTCTATTTATAGCAAAAAATCTTATTATAATCTATGATTTTTCTAATTTAATCCAAATCGTATATTTCAAGATAATATTTAATCCATACCACTCATTTCATTTTTTAAGATTTCTTTAATCTAAACTATTCATTTAAAGACCATATTTAATTTACACCATTCATTTCAAATTCTATAATTATTATATTATCTTTAATCTATACCATTCACTTCAGATTTCCTTTAATTTATATCATTCATATAATAAAACAACTAACTTTATATAATATATCATAATAAAATAATTTACTTTACATAATTTATGTAAAGTAAATAACTTTATATAATTTATTATAATAAAAATAATTAACTTTATATAATTTATTATAATAAAAATAATTAAATTTATCAATGCAATTATTCAACAATAATTCACAATTATTCATTATTATGACAAATTGTTATAAATGCAGTGTAGTTGGCTTTTTGAGTTAGATACTTACAATATAAGCAAAAAAAAATCATCTAATAATGAAATACAACAGTTTAATCAACATCATAATAGAGATAACAATAATGCAGAAAATAAGTAAATGAAAAAGCACATTACTTTGTAATGACAATTATTAATTCAGTAATGTGAATTACTGTGCATATGCTACTGTGACAATTATTAGTTCAATAATATGAGTTATTGTGCATACGATAATTATTGGTTCAATAAAGTCAATATTATATAATAGTCACTTTATCAATTCAATAATATAAAATAATGTGCAATATCGTGTGCTATTATGCAATACCGTATGTTATTGTGTAATACCGTATGTTACTGTGTAATACCATATGTTACTGTTCCTTTACCACCGGTATTTTAACAGTTAAAAGTGATAGTACCATTGACTATTTTTATTTAAAAATGTTACCTATATCGTTTTATATATCTGCCAATATTTCGTTATGGGGGTTGATAGGGTTGAATTATACGCTATTTTTATTCCATAATACTTAGTTTTTATATTTATTGTATGCTTAAATGTTTAATTACTTAACTTATTTTGGTTTTCATAGGTTTTATAGGATTTTAGTTAATTTATGTTAATTTAGGTAATTTTATATTTCTTTTTATTTATGTGTTTTTATTTATTTTTAGTGTTTTAGGTGTTTTATTTATTATTATGTGTTTTTAGGATTTTTAGTATTTTAATATTATTTTTATTTATTTTATATTTAATTTTATAGGGAAATAAAAGTCTAATGGCATTTTTGTAATTTCAGCAAAGCTTGAGGGACAAATCTGTAAAATCTACAAAAATTAGGTGGCATTTTCGTAATTAGCCGGAACTCTTAAACGCATGCATTGCGTGTGAGGATATCAGGCAGCAGACACGGAGCAAAACGACGCCTTTTGGAGATTTAATGGAAAGCAGTTCGCGCATTGCGCGCGAGGAAACGGACTCATAACAAAACGACGTCGTTTGTCCAAGTGGTAGTTGAAAAAAATATATATTTCGCGCAATGCGCGGAGGTCATGCTGACGTCAGCCGAGCACGTTGACCGAGTCAACTAACGCGTTAAGGCTTGTTTGGTTGCGCGGAAATGCTGCAAAACAGGATTATTTCGGATTTTTGCTACTTTTTGATTCCAAATTGGATTTTAATTCCAACTAGGGTTAGGATAATAATTATTTTTCGTTTTCTTTTATGTTTATTTGTATTTTAAATCCTATTAGGGTTTTGAAAGAGTAATTCCAACTAGGTTTAGGAGGATTTTGGAGCCTATAAATAGAGGGCTTGATACACATTGTAAAAAATAACTCTCATTAGAAAAAAATTCTCTCTTCTATTATTTAGTGTTCTTTATATTTATGAGTAGTTAATTTATTTTTCTTGGTTTAAGTGATTGAAGCCACCGAGATTTATACACTGTGAGATCTAATTTATTTTAATTGTTCAATTTATATTTTGATTATTGAATATTCTTCTATGCTTAATTTTATGATTAATTTGTTTAATTGCTAGGAGGCCTACTAGTTTATTATTCATATTAATCTACTGTTATTTTTGAAGCAACTAAGTTTAATAATTGTTTTGCAGATCAAAATATTATTTTATCTTAGGAAGAATATTCATCTAAATTAAATGCAAACACGTGGCTTGTGTTGTTTAGTTCAACGATCTCTCTAATTCTTTATGCTGCTATTAAATTAAATCTTTAGCACGTGTCGGGGGTTGTTTAATAGTAAGGGTATTTAGACCACGTGACTCTACTTATCACGATGAATCTTCCACCTGCGAGTAGTTCTTTCTACGGTGAATCTTCAAAATATTAATTGATTTATTTTTGTATCAGTGATCAGTTGTAAATTCTTGATGGTAGATATTAGCTTAAACCAAGGCTTTTTATTTTTATTTAGTTATTGCATAATTATTTTAATTAGTTTTATTTAAATTATTTCTTTAATTACAAAAACCCCCAACTTTTGTTTGCGAAAACATAAAATTAAATTAATCATTCTCTGTGGGATCGACTCTTACTTGCACTACTACATATTTATTTTTTCAAAGTAAGATTATATTTTTGAGTGCTTGCGACATCACACCAAATTTTGGCGCCGTTGCCGGGGAATGATTTTAATTTATTTTTGTGTTTTTGTAAACTTTATTTTAATTTAGTAATTTTTCTTAGATTTTATTTTTATAGTTTTTTATAGTTTAATTGAGTTTTGCAGGTTAAGGAGAAAATCATGGCTTGGAACCAAAACGATGATTATTTTAATGCGGTAAAAATTTCTTCTCTTCAACAACAAGTTGATGAACTAATTTCTGTTATCTATGCATGGGTTGCAGGTAAAAGACAACCAATGGAAGCTTGCAGGATTTGTGCGGTAATAGGACATTCAAGTAATATGTGTCCACTTCTTCGAGAGGATTCCTATGAGCAAGTCAATGTAGCAAGTGGTTTCTCTGGTCAACCCCAATGGAGATATGATCCCTATTCAAACGCGTATAATTCAGGATGGAGGGATCATCCTAATTTTGGCTGTGAGAATCCACAAATGAATCCGCCCACAAATTAGAATTTTTCAAGTTGTCCACAATACATGCAGCCGCACCCCCAACAACAACAGAGTCAATCAAATAATTCTAATATATCTTTAGAGGATACGATTCAACAACTTACCGCTAACACTTTACAATCACAACAGAGTCAATAATTTTATTATGATATGTCTTTAAAAGATATGCTTAAATTAATGGAAGCTAACACTTTACAATTTCAACAGGATAATTTGCAATATCAACAAGATATGCAGGCTCGTAGTCAAGAAAATAATGCAATTATTCAGCGTTTGGGATGGGATAAACGACAATCGATCAATTGGAGGAGCACAGTTTTGAGCAAGTACCTTCTCAAATGGTGGATAATCTAATGGAGAATTCAAGTGCACAAGTGTTAAGCAGTGGTAACAATGTAGAAGATCCAGAAAAGACAATATCTCCATCGTCAAAGCAAGAGGAAGAAAATAACATCAATGAAGCGAACAATGTTAATGTAGACGATGATGTTATTTTTGATAATGACACGACTAAGGTGGCGGAAGTTGTTGAGGAAACAAACAAGGAAGAGTTAGAGATTGCGATTACCAACAATTTGGAGTTAGAGGAAGAAGAAATAATTGAGCTGAAATCAAATTTAAAGGAGGATGAAGCTCCATTAAATTCGTTGCCAATGATTATTGATAATAATGCAATTATTTCCATTCCATTGCCTGTTACTCATGACAAATTTTCATATTTTATTTTGCAGGATTCCATTCCGAATATAAAGACTCTCTCCAATCATATTAAATATCTATTCGTTGAAGAGGGAGTCAAACGTTCATGTCACGCGCTCAGCTGACGTCAGCATGACCTCCGCGCATTGCGCGGAATATATTTTTTTTTCAACTACCGCTTGGACAAACGACGTCGTTTTGTTATGAGTCTGTTTCCTCGCGCGCAATGCGCGAACTGTTTTCCATTAAATCTCCAAATGGCGTCGTTTTGCTCTGTGTCTGATGCCTGATATCCTCGCGCGCAAGGCGCGCGTTTAAGAGTTCCGACTAATTACGAAAATGCCACCTAACTTTTGAAGATTTTACAGATTTGTCCCTCAAGCTTTGCTGAAATTACAAAAATGCCATTAGACTTTTATTTCCCTATAAAATTAAATATAAAATAAATAAAAATAATATAAGAATACTAAAAATCCTAAAAACACATAATAATAAATAAAACACCTAAAACACTAAAAATAAATAAAAACACATAAATAAAAAGAAATATAAAATTACCTAAATTAACATAAATTAACTAAAATTCTATAAAACCTATTAAAACCAAAATGAGTTAAATAATTAAACATTTAAGCATACAATAAATATAAAAACTAAGTGTTAAGGAATAAAAATAGCGAATAATTCAACCCTATCAGGGTCCACCAATATTTAGTTATTTCGGTGCCGTCATACGAATCAAATATTTTCCGACAAAACAAATATTCCCTGACAAAACGAATATTCTCCGACAAGATAAAATTTACACAGAACATTTTTTTAATTTTAACTTTTGTCAACTTATTCATTTACCGTTTCAGAAGAAAATATATAAAGAAAAATTAAATTTGTATTTCTTAAAAGTTGGGTTCTTATATATATATATATATATATAAATTGGGGCCCTCCTATCGGGGGCCTAGGGCTATCGACCCTCCTGCCCGTGCTTAGGAACGGCTCGGCGGTTGCTTATCTTTCCCTCTCCTTTGTAGGATGAGGGTGCACCTACTCAAGTACTATCAGGAACTTACCATAATACTATGGGTTTAAGAATCTACCATATTAATAGGAGTTCAAGAACCTGTAATGTTCCAAACTTTGAAGAATATTGTAATCCAACTTTATATAAATAAATAGAGATTGAATTACACTTTAAATGTGCTATGAAATTTTCATATGTGTTTATTTTTATATTTCGTTTCAAGAATCCAACTTAAACAATTATTGAAAAAATAAAAGTTATTTTTTAGAAAACCTAAAGTTAGGGTTTGGAGAAAACCTAAAAAGGTTAAAACTTAAACCCTAAACGTTAAATCCTACGGTTTAAACTCTAAATCCTAGAAAAGTACTATTCACAAATACAAGTATAAATACAAAAATTAGAAGGATAAAATACTAAAATAATATGATAATAATACGAAAATTATATGGTATAAATACGAAAAAGTCAACTATATAAATTAGTATATTCAATCAAGATTAAGGCTAAACAAAGTAAGTTTGATTAGTTAAATGAATTACTAATCAACCAGTCACATGCTAGGGTATTAAATGACTAAACTACCTCTTACTAAAACTTGCGAAATGAACCTTTTGCCCTTAAATGGCCAGCCAAAAAGAAGCTCACCAAGATTGTTTTAGAAGCTAAAAAGATGTGTATTGAATAAGCTTTGTTAAGCTTGTTCAAGAAACTAGAAAGTGGCTTAATGACTAAACTACCCTGGGTTTGAAAAGTCTATAAATACAAGCGTTAGACCTTCATTATTTTCATCATTTTTCAAAGCTAATTTCTAAGCATTAAAGTTATAATCAAAGTTTCATAAGAGAGAGTTTTGTGAGTTTAATATTTAAAGCCTTGCAAAAGTATTATCAAGCTAGCATCTAGCATCTTAACAAGGTACACCACTAGTATTATTTTTGTTTCTTGTTAATTTATACTTAGTTAATTTAATCAATTTATAAGTAGTTATAATGTTCAATTTTCTTTATTTTGTCGACAAGCTCAACAACATAAGTCGTAGCCATGTACGATGTTTCATTTTTCGTGTTCCTTATGACTTGAGCAAGTCGTTGTTATGTCAATTTTCATTTCATAGTTTATAAACTAAAGCTCAAAGAACGTAAGAACGTAAGTCGTAGCCATGTACAATTGTTGTTCTCCGTGTTCTTCATGTGTTCTTGAGCAATAGTTACAAATTGTTAAAATCAAGTAAACAAGCCGTTAATTATAATGACTAAATTATTTCATATATAAATGTTATAATCACATATGTAAGCTGTTATAATACTCAAATTATTTCAATTATGAAATCCAAAAGCTCAAGAACATAAGTCATTACCATGTACGATTTTCCGTTCTTCGCGTTCCTCGTGTGTTTTTGAGCAAAAGTCATAAATCTCTATATAAAGGTTTATGATTTTCTTATTTTTATTTTATAAAGTGTTATTGATTGTTAGAACATGTTATCTTAACAAATTAATACTTGGGGTATCGTGTTTTATCAATTCAGTCAACGAAAAAATAAAATAGTTTTGTGTAGTCCCCTTACTATCAAAATCTGTGTAAATCAGTAAGGAATTTCAAACTTTGGTCTGAATATAAATTATAGAGACGGAAGTTATGAACGCGTGGAATTATGAACGACTCAAAAATATTATAAAAAAAATAAGTTATGGCCGTTTAACTGAGCCAGGGTTTGATAGCAAACATGTTGTCCACTTTCTAAAAAGTACCTTAAAAATCTAAACAAGTTATAAAAATAATCTAAACAAGTTATAAAAATACTTATTAAGAAATAAAATTCGATAAATTAACATTTGGGTACGCGTAAACAAATATGTAAGCATTAATTTAACACTTTACCGGAAAAAGGGCCTAAATTGCTTCAAGTCAAGTTTTCTATCCTTAACCGTTGTTTATTTATTTTTTATGTGATTTATACATTTTGTACAAAGAACGTGTTATAAATATTTGATATGAGAGTTATTGCTTCTTGTTTCGGCATAACTTGAAAAATGAAATGCTCATTTGTGATATTTTTCGAACCATGCTTTATTTTATCAAACCAAGTTGTCTTAGGGCGATCCTAACATATGAAGAAAACTAAGATAAACAAGTATGTAGCACTATTCATGATTAGTCCAGTGTAGTGTATGTTATACATAACATATGATGTCGTTAGGTTGATCCCCTTTCTATATCCACTGTAAATGGTTCTAAGTCGAAAGACAAAAAATAATTCAAGGTCTAACCACCACTTAGTCATGCTATGTTAAAATATTTGTAATATCAATTGTTATACCAGGAATACTTACAATCCATATCGATGTGAGTTCACTTATATGCTATATTTTTATGACTTGTTGAATGTCTTAGCTAACTCTTGTAAATAAACCTAATTTGCAGACAAATCCGAGAGCTCCGTCTCAAAGAATAAAGAAAATAAGAAATGCGTAAACTAGTTTATTGTTTTCCTTACTTGTTCTTAACTACATAATGACATTTTGTGTAAGACCCCGAATTTTATGAAATACAAAATTTAATTTTTCTTCATATATATATTTTTTTTGAAACAGTAAGTGGTTAAATCGATAAAGTTAAAAGTTAAGGATGTTATGTGCAAATTTTATTTTGTCGGACAATATTCGCTTTGTCGGGGAATATTCGTTTGGTCGGGGAATATTCGTGTCGTACGACGGCGCCGAAATAACAAATTATTGGTGGACCCCACAACGGAATATTTGTCGGATATAGAAAACGACAGAAATAACCTTTTTAAATAAAAATAGTCAACGGAACTGTTAAAATACCGGTGATAAAAGAATAGTAGCATACAGTAGTTTTTGGTATTTTCTGTAGCACACGGTACTCTACAGTAACACACGGTATTGCATAGTGTCTCATATTATTGGTCTGATAATTGACACCGTAACCGTTACGCATCATTTCATCGATAATTGTCACTGCATAATATTTTATATTATCAATTCAATAATTGTTGTTACACAGTATTTTGCATTATTGATTTAATAATTGTCATTACACTGTATTTTATATCATTGAGTCAATAATTGTTGCTGCACTGTTTTTAAAATTATTGAACTTAATAATTGTCACAGTAACATATGCACAGTAATTCACATTATTGAATCAATAATTGTCATTACACAGTAACGTATGCTTTCTTTTACATTATTGTTATCTCTATTATGATGTTATTTAAACAGTTGTATTTCAATAATTTATTGACTTGATATCTAAGAGCTAACTATACTGTATTTATAACAATTAGTCATAATAATTGAATTGATAAAGTTATTTGTTTATAATATAAAGTTAGGTGATATGAAATGAATGGTGTAGATTAAAGTGTGAATTATTGTTGAATAATTGAATTGATAAAGTTATTTGTTTATAATATAAAGTTAGGTTATATGAAATGAATGGTGTAGATTAAAGTGTGAATTATTGTTGAATAATTGAATTGATAAAGTTATTTGTTTATAATATAAAGTTAGGTGATATGAAATGAATGGTGTAGATTAAAGTGTGAATTATTGTTGAATAATTGAATTGATTTGTTTATAATATAAAGTTAGGTGATATGAAATGAATGGTGTAGATTAAAGATAATATAAAATTTGAAATGGATGGTGTAGATTAAAAGATGATCTTTAAATGAATGGTTTGGATTAAATTAAAAAAATTTGATTATGATAAGATTTTTGGCTATAAATAGAGGACTTAACTTAAGAAATTTTTCATAACATTCTTACATACATTTTCTTCCACTCTCTAAACACTTCTTTGTGTAAGTTCTCTCTAAGTGTTCTTAAGTCATTCCTAGTTTTGAAATCTTTTGCATTCTTCTTTGAATTCCCGAGTGGAATTTTCTTATGTACAGTAACTCTTTCGAAAAATCATAGTAAATTCATTATTAATCAGAATTTAATGAATTGAAAGCCTGTCTCTTCAATTTTTCGTCCTCTACAACTTTGAAGAAGGAAGAAAAGTCATCTGAAATCATCTTCATGCCTTAAAATACTAAAAACCGTAACCTATTGTGATTTTCGTCACTATTTTTAGTCTTAGTTTTGAAAATTCATAACTCATTCATATTAACTCCGAATTGAGTGATTCTTGAGTCTATGCCGTCTATCTTTCCGAGAGTAACATTATTTTAAAAACATAAAGAGATTTTAAAAACTCTAGAAGACTCAAAAGTCAGATTCTTTACTGCTACAAACAAGGAAGGATTTGTTCGGCTATAAACTTGTTTCACAATATTACGGTAAGGAATATCATTCTTTTCACACTCTTAAATTTATTACGGTAAGGAATGTCATTTTCTTTTCTTACTTGTAAGAAATATCATTTTCTTTCATACTCTTAACCTTATTATGGTAAGGGATGTCATTTTCTTTCATACTCTTAAATTTACTACTCGTAAGGGATACCATCTTTTTCATCTTCCATTATTCAAACGTACTATGGTAAGGGATTATCATTATTTGATTCTCGATAATAATATTGTTTCTTCCTTACTCATAAGACGTGCCTTTTATTTCCATGTATTAAATTGTGGGAATAACCTTACGGAGCGGATTGCCGCCTGTTGGTGAATAACCTTTCGTATTCATTCATTATTAATCTCTGAGAATAACCTTACGGAGCGGATTGCCGCCTGTTTGGTGAATAACTCTTTGTACTCAAATTCTATTAAATTGTGGGAATAACCTTACGGAGCGGATTGCCGCCTGTTGGTGAATAACCCTTTGTATTAATTTCCTTCACCTTTTGTTAATCAAACCTGCTACGGTTAGGGATATTATTTTCTTTCATACTCCTAAATCGAAATTTATTATGGAACTATTGCTTCTATAATTCCTGAAAATATTATATGTTCCATAATAGTTGAACTTCATTATTTCAACTGAACCTTCCTATTTACGTGAACCTTTCTATTGAATTGTAACCGTTATTCTGAACTGTGGATCTTGAATATCATTTTTAAATTTCACTCCACATCATGTTGACAATTTGGACATTATTTGAATCTGTACAAAGTAAACTTCCGATACTTATTGTTATCCTATTTCTTCTGTTCATCATTTATATCATTCTAATCATCCAAAAATCAAGCTGTTGTGAATATCTGTGGCCGGGGGCACAGATGTGATATATTTGTTGAACAGATGATAGGTTAAAGGCGATATAATAGGTTAAAGGCGATACATCTGTTCGGTGTCTTTTATGGCACGTGGTGAATGTTCTCTTTGGCCCGTAGTGCAAAGATGAACTGTTGTTTGGTATGATTATGACCAAAGGCTGAATCTGGTATAATCATGACCGTTAGTGTTATATTGAATGTCTTTGGCCCGTATTGCAAAGATGAACTGTTGATCTGCATGATTATGATCAGGAACTGTGAATTTGTATTATCTTGACTAATGGTATTTCAGATGATAAAAGTTGATGATATTTTTACTAAAAAGAGAAGCGAGTGGACACTATAGTCTGCATTATTCTTCTAATAGATTGCTCATTCCGCTGCTATTATTGATCTGAACATTGTTTAAGAATTTAACTGCAGTTTTTGATACAAACCTTGTAGTCTATTGTATTCTATCAAGAACTCAACTGTTGAAGACTAATGATAATTTATTCGTCATTATCTTAGTCATGATATTTCTTACTGGGCTATTTGAGCTCACCATTTCTTTTGTTCCATTGTTTTTCAACAGGAAATGAAAACATAACAGGGTCTAGCCGGGGAATGGAGTGAGGGTCCGAGGAATAGTTATCATAGTCTTCACGTTTTGTAAAATAGTGTGGCAATAATAGTGAAGACTTAGTTGTGTATTATTATACACTGTATTGTAGTACGTTGTGCTTTGTTGTAATAATTTTGTTGTAATCTTTTGACGACTCAAGTTTGGGCTGTGTGGGCCCAGATTTGGGGGCGTCACATTTTGTAATAAGAACAAGTTGCACACATGTAATCGAATATTATATTAATATTATCAAGTTTTATTACATTCTCTTGTTACGTCTTTACTTTGATAAAAACTTAGAACTGTTAAACTTAACATAGTATTGATAATGATCTATTTATCTGGATGAGTATTGATAAATGACCTGTGAGTACTATAAGCATCCGAGACATGACTAATCGATATTAACTAGTCAAATTCATCGTTAGGTTTCTTGAATCCAAGTATAAACTTGTTATTACTATTTTGTACATATTAGTTAAGTAGAATTATTGATATGAAGAGATATCACTATAGCCAAATGTGTTTCGAGTGGGGTTTTTAACTAGTTGGGTATATTCTGTACGAAAAAAGAATTTTGCACTGGAAAAATATACAAACATTTGTCACGGATAAAGATGCAAACACTTATCACAGGTGAAGATACAAACATTTACTGTGAGATTCTCTGTTCCCAAGAGTCGTCCTAATGATTTAATGCTATAAATCTTGGACTATGTAAAGTTAAATAATATCTAAATCTTAAGGTTAAAATGTTATGAATGAGTATTAAGTCCCTTGTATCGATTAAAAGGAGTTGGTATGAAATAATGAAAGATCTTTGAGAATTAAGATGAGAACTTTGTTTATGAATAAAAGAAATCATCTATAAACTTAATACTTTAGCATTTATAGTGAGCACCAAGTCAGCTATAGTAAGTATAGTGACTTGTAGGCGTCACAGTGTGACAACCCGTGATCCCACCTTCCTTAATTAAGTCCAATTATATCTGGATTACATAGTGATTAACTTAAAACCTTATTAACTGGGATCTCGTGCGTTAAACTTTAACCTTTCTCTTGGAAACCATTTCAGTTGACCATAAATGCGGTCCATTTTTTTTAATTTTTTTTTAAACTTATCTAACTTACAATCATTACCTGTCTCAGGATCGCAACGTTCACTTGCTCTTCATTATAACTTAGGTCAACCATTAAAAATTTGTGACCTATTATAATCATACATATATACTAACTATGTTCATAATTTGTAAATAAAATTTCGCCATGGTTCTGTCTATATATGGTTATTTTTTTGTACCTGTTCCTGTTCATATAAATCTGTTTACATGCATCTATATCATCCATACCATGTCCCATACATCTATCTCATATATATATACGAGTCCTATTACATGCAGACTCAACTGATATCATTATTACAATCATGCAGCCTCATTACATCCTTTACTTTAAATGGTACATACATACATACATACATACATACATACATACATACATTTATCACATATGGATTTACAAACCATAGATCTTCTGATATCATCTAGATTTATCATTTAAAATCAACTATTACATAACTTGCATTTATACAAATTTACATGTCACAAATTTCCTTGCGCTTGTCCATGCATTCACGTTTCTTTACCTTAGCTTAACCAGATCGTCCGGCCTTCTCATGTTTTACCTAAAAAGTTAGTTTATAACAAGAATGAGCATAAAGCTCAGCAAGTAATTCGATTAACACCTTTCATGCTCACAATCTATATATGCATCATGCTCCTTTACCTTAACATACAATGCTTAATGTAACGTATTTCATTTAGCACTTAAACCACATAATTGCACATAAGGCACGTTAAATTCATATACCATCACGCATCTCACATAGAATATCTAATACACTTAAATCTGAAAAACTTGCCTAGAATACTCTTATATACTTAACCTTGGTTGCCTCGCTTGGCTTTGTTATCCGTCAATTGTAATGGTTTGACCTAAGTTCTAATAAAGAATAGGTGAACGTTGCGATCCTGAGACAGGTCAACAAAAAGATTTTAAAGGTCAAAGGTTAAAGTTTAACGCACGGGATCCCGGTTAATAAGGTTTTAAGTTAATCACTATGTAATTCAGATATAATTGGACTTAATTAAGGATGGTGGGATCTCGGGGCGTCACACACAGAACCTACCATAATAATACAAGTCTAAGAACTTGTAGATATCTCAAGACTTGCAATGTTAGCTTAACCGTAGGAATTTGCATAAATTAAAAATTTTAAATAAATTAATGAACTTGCTCAAAATAAAGCATGTGTATAAGTTGTAGAAATTGCCTTGGTCCGCAGTTCATCATCTACATCTTTCATATCGAAAATTTCTTTCTCTCGTACTCAAATTTGAGTAATCCATACGTCATGGAATATTTTCCATTAACATAATTAATTTTCTCATAATAGCATTAACTTTTCTTAATTTACTTCCCATAATTATATTTTAACATTCTTGTTAACTTCTCCAATAATTTTAAAAATTCAGAAATAAATCTAAAAATACCAAATTCTTGAACAATCTCTTCCTTACATCAAAATACGTTATTACACGTCAAAATATATCATCTACTAAAATTTCATTACAAACTAACTTATAAAGCTCAAGTTTCACAATTGTACGCTTAAACAAACACTATTTTTGTTTTTATCGTAACTTCTTAAAAGCATTGCTCTCTCAAATGTCGTACAATCGAGCCCAAACCTCACTATCGATGAAATCAGAACAAATATTTCTAAGTGCCTATTTGTCCGTCATCCTACTATGTGCCTTGTTTTTCCACTCGTAAACCCAATTATGTCAGTTTGTTTCTAAGTATCCTTTGAGGACGATCATGCCTTGTTCTTCTTTACCGTCCTTGATGTGATATAAAAATAGTAACTACAAGTGCACAGCGTCAAATTGAAGAATGGGCAAGTACAGGTCGAACCACAGAAACTAAATTAATTTCAATGTTCCCTTAATTTATATTCCAAACAAATTAGAAATAAAAAGTGGTAGAGATGATTGATTAACTAAATAATGCAAATTAAAAATGAATAACGAAAACTAGTAATGAGAAAAACTAACTAAGAATCCGAATCTATTAAATACTAACATAATAATTAAATTCTTCCTTTCCTTAATTAATTTTCAATTATTTTTCCTTCCCTTTAAAAATAGTGATTCATATAATTAATATGGGGAAGCATAGATTATGAAAATTTAAGGATTAACTATAACTCATCAAAACTTCATTGAGCAATCATGAATTATGAAAAACTCATATCTTAACAATAACGTATCAAAAGCTCGCAATTAATTTAGAACCAAAACGAATTATGCACGAAGGTAAAATTGAAGAAATAAACACTTAGACGTTAATATCAGAACATAAAGAATGTAATAATATGCAATATTTAATTTCATCTTCATCCTAGATATTAGAAATTTAGCTAACCATGGAATTCATAATAAAGAAAAACAAAATTAAAACTTCTAATATAAATTACATGAAACAAAATAAAAACCAATCGAATAATATTAAAAAGAAACTTTATTAAACTACTGAGCAATTGTTATAAAAGTAGCAAAACAACTCCATGCTCCTACTCCTAGAAGAAGAATAAGAAAATAAATTATCCCCTACTCTCTAAAATAAGACTCCTATTTATAGAGAAAATAAATTGAACCCTAATCTAATTTGGAATAGCTTGGACTCTTCTTTCCTTATTGACTTCAACTTTTACATGGTATCCAACTCTTTATTGGAGTCCAAATAAAAATCAACTTGCAAGCTTCTAGAACTCCTTTTCCAACTCAACTTCAATTATTTATCTATTTCTTGCAAAACAAAATAAAATGTATTAATTAAATTAAATAAACATATTAAATAATAAAAATGGGAATATTAAATTACATAATTATGTGTCTATTAAATACCCACATACCTAGCTTTTACTCGTCCTCGTGTAAAACAAAAAACAAAATTAAAATAAAACAAATTCTAAACTACACCATTTTCGTAGGAAACACGATTGCACTTAGCATGTGCAACAAGCCTTTAAACCCCAAGGTTAACCCAAGTGGACGAGTTGTGTCTCGTGAGGGTTTGCAGTGAATATACCCATAAAATTCAAATTTCAAAATGAAAATCTTTTTGAATTTAACCAATTATGAAATTGAAAGAAAACTTATAAGTATTCATGGACATTATACATAAATAAGATCAAATTCAAAATCACACTTTCATCTTATCAAAAATACTCCATCTTCATTCTAAATACCATCCTTTATAAAATTAATTCCATGTGTATGAATGCATGTGTATGTGATGTAACTCTTAGTAGGGACTTTTACTCTGAAAATCAAGTAAACTCAAATTTTTTCTTTTTCTATTTTTTTTTATTTACTTGTGCAATGTCTATTTTTCTTAGGTTTTTCAGAGTTATCCATGTAACGAGCGTTTGACCAATGACTCCCAAACTAGTTGGCTTTAGGACACTAGGTGTAAAGACACCTCTAAGGGCTTACTAACTTGAGTAACAAAGGCCACAAAAATCAGACTAGTCAAACTGCTTATATCCATCATACTTTTCAGACTTGATTTTTCTTTTATTCAATAGATATTGAAGCAGTATTTATTATTTTTCAACTCTTTTTTTTCTTACAATGAGTGCGTTTTACGCTCCATCTCGTTGCAGTATTATTTTTTATTTCTAATTTTTTTCTTGAAATTACTTGACTCATAATTTATACCCCATAACTAAGAATTAGTGCGAACATTAAGTACAAAAATGCGTATGAATTTTAATTTTATTCAAGATGGCATTTCAAACTAGGACTTTGTATCTTATCAAAGGTTCTAGCGTTCTAAATTTTTTAATCCTACTCAAAAAAATTTACTCCACAGACACTTATTAGAATTAATCCGATTCATAAAAAGTCAAACAAATTTTTTCATTTTTTTAATGTAAAAATAATTAGTTTCCTAAAAAAAAATACATAAATAAAAAAGCTAAATTTCCCCCCATACCTAAATCAAGCATTGTCCTCAATGTATACAAATAAATAATCGAGAACAAAGAAATAAAAGAATTGTACCTCGTATGGTGGGGTATAATGCTACAAGAAAATGTGGTGAGAAAGAAAACAAATGCACATATTTACAAATTTCATAAATCCTAAAATGCATGTGATAGTAAAAGAGTGATGCAAAAAGGCAAGTGTGTGTGATCTTTTCATGATTTTCAGGTGGTTTAAGAAATTGAAAATAATCAAAAAAATTATCACAGTTATGCTTAGAATCGACTTCAAGAAAATTTTTACTTATATTTTCAAAACATGAAACGATTGGTTCGTTTTCGCCTTCAAATTTTATTGACTCATGTGTAGTAGACCTCAACAACTCATTGACCTTATCTAAATATTCAGACTCATCCCAATTTTGATCAAGGTGATTTAATAAAAAGTCTATTGGATCATCCAAAACCATAAGTTTATTTTCATTCATTTCTTGGGTCATAGACAACTCTTGGATCAAGTTTACTTTCATAGGTTGGTCAGAAAAATCACTAGGTTCCTTTTCCACATTAAATACATTTAAGTCAATTGTCATGTTCTCAAATGTCAATTTCATTAGTCCATTTCTACAATTAATTAACGCATTAGAAGTTGCTAGAAATGGTCTACCTAAAATGCAGGAATTTGACCGTTGGGGTTGGCAACAGGTTGGGTTTCAAGAACAACAAAATCGACAGGGAACACAAAATCGCCAATCTTAATGAGTACATCTTCAACTATTCCCTTTGGCACTTTGATGGAACGGTCAGCTAATTAGAGTGTGACTCTTGTCTTTTTTAACTCCCCTAAGCCCAAGGTTTGGTACACAGAAAATGGTAAAAGGTTAACACTCGCTCCTAAATCAAGCAAAGCTTTTTCAATTAAGGTGTCTCCTATGATGCATGAAATAGTAGGACAACCGGGGTCTTTATACTTCATAGGGACTTGACATGATAGGATAGAACTAACATGGGCTGTTAGAAAAGCTTTCTTAGGAACATGAGTGGTTCTTTTGTGTGTGCACAAATCTTTTAAACATTTAGCATATGAGGGGATTTGTTAAATAGCATCTAAAAGAGGAATATTAATTTTCACTTGTTTGAACACTTCTAGAATTTTGTCTAATTGAGCTGACTGCTTGTTTGAAATTAGTCTTTGGGGGAATGAGGCTTTTGGTTTAAAGATTTTTTCATTTGACTCAGAAGATGTGGTTTTATCATTCTTTGACAGTTAATTGGTAGATGGGCCTACTGACTCAGAGTTTGTGGGCTTTTCAAGCTGAGTTGACTTTGAAGATGGATTATTAGATTCATCAATTAAATTTTTCTCTTTTTCACTATCAATGTCAGCATGATTGTTAAAATGATTTCCAGACCTTAAAGAGATTATAGAATTCACATAATTGACTTGGTTGTTTTCAAGTATTAGATTAGGGACTGAAAATTTCGGATTGGTCTCAGGTTGGCTAGGAAACTTTCCCTTCTCTCTTTCACTAACTATAGTGGCCAATTGACTCATTTGAATCTCTAACCGAGATATGGCTTGGTTACTGTTTTGCATGAAATTAGTTTGAAAGTTCATTAAAGTTTCCTGAGATTTCATTAAAGATTCCATGCTTTTCTTTAAATTGCTAAGTCTCTTTTCACTTTCATTAGGGAAACCTGGTGGACATTGAGTTGCTGAATTTGAATTTTGGTACAAAGTTTGATTTTGAGACCGATTGACCTGATTTGAAGAGTTATTTGAGTATGATCCTTTGTTCCATGCAAAATTAGGATGATTTCTCCAACCTGGATTATAAGTGGGTGCAAATGGATCGTTCCTAGGTCTTTGAGACATTACATTGACTTGGTCAAATTCTTCAAGTTGGTTTACATTTGATGTATCCCTAGTTTCTAAAGCTTCAAGTCTTTTAAGTACACTTGCCAACTTAGCTTTGGTAGAAATTGAATTATCAATTGTATGAACACCCCTAAATGAGCTAGATTTATCGGTCTTTCGGGTGGTTTCCCATTGCATGGCTTTTTCTGCTAAGTCTTCTAAAAACTCCCAAGCCCTTTCCTCATCATTTTTTAGAAAATTCCCTTGACACATTG
Organism: Hedera helix; assembly: GCA_947179155.2. NCBI lineage: Eukaryota > Viridiplantae > Streptophyta > Magnoliopsida > Apiales > Araliaceae > Hedera > Hedera helix. The sequence goes on along the minus strand of OX359268.1, from coordinate 32,170,128 downwards.
ACTCTAACATTGTTTTAGTAGAAAAATCTAAACCTTCGTAGGCAATTTGACACAATCTCTATTTTTCAATTCCATGGTGTGGACACTGGGATAACAAATTTTTAAATTTATCAAAATATTTCCAAAATGACTCGTTTTCAAGTTGGTAAACTTGATGAATTGCAGTCCTAATCTCATAAGTTTTGTGATTTGGAAAATATTTAATTAGAAATGTAATAACAAATCCCTTCCAAGTTGTTATGGAAGTATTCGCTAGGCTATATAACCACTTTTTAGCATTATCTTTTAAAGCAAATGTGATAAATCTTAGCCTAGTCGAGTCTTCAGACAATTGTTGAATTTTCATTAAAACACAGACTTCCTCAAATTCCTGAATGAATAAATATGGATCTTCTATTTCAGTAAACCTAGGTAACATATTTATAAAGTGCGATTTTAGTTCAAAATTATTACTATTTACTGGTGGTAGACTGATGCATGAAGGGTGGGCAGAGCAGGTAGGATAACATCGATCTCTCAAAGAAATAGTTTGTGCAACTTCCATGTTTTTAGAAGTGAGGTTTTTTAAAGTGAAATCTGAAAAATCAATTCTTCTCTAACCGAGATGTTTTATCCCTAACCCACACTTTTTGCATATACTACTTAGCAGATAAGCACGTAAACAAATAAGCACACAAAAATGAATAGGGAAAATAAAATAAAAACTACTTCTAAGGTCAACCTAAATAAAATCTAGACAGACCCTAACTGTTCCAAGTTACTCTTTAAGGTCCACCAAATTCAAAATTAATCACACCGCTAGCCAGATAAGTGTAAGAACGACGGGAGTCTCTCCGTGGGTACGGTGACTAATTAAATAACCGCGCGTCCTTTAGGTGTTTACCTTTTGAACCACTTGCCTAGACACCAGTAATATGATTAATTAGGAATTCAGACTCCTCTCAGAATTTCTTGTCCTAATTGAGTTCGAGAGTCTTAGGGGCCAACGTCTACTTGATTTTATTAAGTTAGTTATGCAAAGTTAGGTTGTTTGTGGGCCAAGGAAGGGTGATGAAATCCCCACCTTATCTTGTCAGAGTTTGTGCCCTTAAAGTCAAATTAAAAATAATAATAAACAAATAAAATAAAAACTGTAAACAAATAAAATATCTTAAAACTATGTGAATTACGAAAGAATGAGAAATTTGACGTGCCTTAATCCTCCAGCAATCACCACAGTTTATATTTAACAAAAATAAAATAAAAATAAAAACCTAAGCAAGATGTGCTCTACGTGAGTGAATGCATGAATGCGGCAATTAGTTTTTAAACTAAAAAAAATAAACTAAACTAATATTTTTTTTTTGTTTTTTTTTTCTATTTTATATATAAAAAAAAGAAAAATTATGGAGATACGAAGTACCAAGAAAGACAAAATGTCTATCTTTTTGCTCCTTTGATCCGCTTCGGTAATCCTCGGGGGGAAAATATTAGTGGTAAAAACTAATTCAAAGAAATAAAATTTAAGAAATAAGAAATTAAATCTAGTCCCCGGTAACGGCGCCAAAAACATGATGTGATAAAAAAATAGTAACTGCAAGTGCACAGCGTCAAATTGAAGAACGGACAAGTACAGGTCGAACCACATAAACTAAATTAATTTAAATGTTCCCTTAATTTATATTCCAAACAAATTAGAAATAAAAAGTGGTGGAGATGATTGATTAACTAAATAATGCAAATTAAAAATTAATAACGAAAACTAGTAATGAGAAAAACTACATAGGAATCCGAATCTATTAAATACTAACATAATAATTAAATTCTTCCTTTCCTTAATTAATTTTCAATTATTTTTTCTTCCCTTTAAAAATAGTGATTCATATAATTAATATGGGGAAGCATAGATTATGAAAATTTAAGGATTAACTATAACTCATCAAAACTTCATTGAGCAAGCATGAATTATGAAAAATTCATATCTTAACAATAACCTATCAGAACCTCGCAATTAATTTAGAACCAAAACGAATTATGCACGAAGGTAATTGAAGAAATAAAAAATTAGACATTAATATCAGAACGGAAAGAATGTAATAATATGCAATATTTAATTTCATCTTCATCCTAGATATTAGAAATTTAGCTAACCATGAAATTCATAATAAAGAAAAACAAAATTAAAACTTCTAATATAAATTACATTAAACAAAATAAAAACTAATCGAATAATATTAAAAAGAAACTTTATTAAACTACTGAGCAATTGTTATAAAAGTAGCAAAACAACTCCATGCTCCTACTCCTAGAAGAAGAATAAGAAAATAAATTATCCCCTACTCCCTAAAATAAGACTCCTATTTACAGAGAAAATAAATTGAACCCTAATCTAATTTGGAATAGCTTGGACTCTTCTTTCCTTATTGACTTCAACTTTTACATGGTATCCAACTCTTTATTGGAGTCCAAATAAAAATCAACTTTCAAGCTTTTAGAACTCATTTTTCAACTCAACTTCAATTATTTATCTATTTCCTGCAAAACAAAATAAAATGTATTAATTAAATTAAATAAACATATTAAATAATAAAAATGGAAATATTAAAATACATAATTATGTGTCTATCAGTCCTCAAATCTATAGTATCGCTACACAAAATGCATTATGGTATTAGTAAAATAACATAACATGGGAATGATAAAAAATAATATGTACATAAATTACATACGAATATCATCTTAATTGAAACTCTTCAATAATAAGTTGTTTTGACCGCTCATCGACATCGGCCCATCTCATCCACGCACTTGAGAATTAGTTGTGAATGATCCCAAGAAACTTGTTTTGCAAAGTAGTGTCTAAGATGCTGTAATTGAAATGAACACACACAAAAATTCTCAAGTATATATACATGCATAATTTTATATAAAACAAATCAGTAGTACGGTACAAATTAACAGAATATAAAATAATTACATGTGACCCCTGACATAATATATCTAAGGCGCCTGGGTTGGATTCCTTAGCAAGCCACGTGCTAGTCCCCTTAGAGGCCTACGTCGACCACTTATACAGTGTAGTATATGAGAAGGAAATCACTGTCTTCTATAATACCAGGCATATTGTGAGGTGTCCATGCGAAGATATCTGCATATGTCCTTAATAACTCCATCAATCCATTCTTGATGGTTTCTTGCAGCCTATCACCTATTTTGACTATCTTTGGTGTATTTCCAGGAATTAACTCCACATCCTCTATCTCTTAGGCAGACAATGTTAATGGTTATGTTGCACATTTGGTAAATGGATCCACATCCAGCATCATCATCTATTTACGCTCACTAACTCTAACCGTCGATCATTATCATCCTGCCGAAGTGGTTGAACACGTTGACCTCTATCTGGGAGTGTAGGCTGAGCCTGCTTTATATCTCCCTCCTTGTATCATCATAATCCCTGTTAACAGATGGGGACCTAGTTCGTTTCCGTTGAGATTGATAAGATTAAGCAACCTCTCGATCATGTGAAGCCTGTCTTTTCTCTCCTTCCCATGCATCATTATTATTAGCTTGCCTTTTTTTGTCCCTCCATGGCCTTCCTTCAAATTATTTATCCGTTGTGACGTTAGGGGATCATTCACTAGTCTTCTCCGCTGTCGGCTTTGAGGTGTTACTTCTCAAGATCCCCTGACAGTGGTTGCGAGATCTCCCATCTACTGTAATTCCTCTAAGAGCCTCGCCCATTCTTTCTACTGATGACGTAAGGCCTCTAATACATTCTCTGCCCTTTGAATCGTCTATCTCCTTATAGTCTCACATTCATCCTTCCTGTTTGCCTCCCTGTCTCGATGTTGACAGGTTGAGGTACGTGGGTTTTTCCCCTCTTGTGAAACTCCAGAATTGGGAATTCGGAAATTTGGGGGGGGGGGGGGGGGGGTGAAAAACTGATGCCTTAGTGGTGTCGACTACGTTGCTACTAGTCAATGCCTCCCTGCTGATGGACCTAACCTGTCCAATACTAAACCACGACCATTGTCTGCTGTAGGATCCGCCGATGAGCCAAACTGTTCCATCTCTGTCTCACTGTGTCTCGCCATTAATTCTTATTGAAAACTTTTAACAAAAAACTTTGATTAAGACTCCGTAAAATTGTTACCCAACGATTTCTTGAACATAATTTTATCAGCCCCTTTTTCTAGCGCCAATATAGTCGCTTGATTTTGTGAGCCCGCCTAAAATTCCCAAAAATCACGAACTATCTGCACGAAAGAACAGTCACACTGAGAGGCAGGGGTGCACAACGGTCAGTTTGGTCGATTTAGTCGATAAAAAAATAACCAAACCATTTAAGTCGGTTATAAAAAATTTAAAACTAAAACAGTAAAAAAAATTATTCCGTAATCAGTTATCGGTTAAATTGATCAGTTTAATCGGTTTAATCGGTTATTAAAACTTAAGCATAAGAGAAGAGTTGGTTATTAAAACTAAAGCACACACGATAAAATTTAAAATATTGTATTCAAATTTAATTTAAAACTAAGTGTGTATATCATTATAAATGTAATATAATTGTGTAACTAATTGTCATAACTAAATTAAATTTATTAAATATTAAATTTCATAACTAAAATAAATATTTATTAGAAAAGTATATAAATTCTATTATAATTTTAAATTGTTCGGTCAGTTTCGATTTTTTGAGAAACCAAATCAAAACCGGCCGACCTAGTCTCGGTTTTTCGATTTTACAATGTTCGGTTTTTTGGTTTTGTATTTTTTGGTTTGAATTTTTAACAATTCAGTTTGGTCCGGTCAATTTTTTTATTTTTTCCAGTTTCTTGTGCACCCCTACTGAGAGGAGCTTGACGGCTTAGGCGGTCGAGGGATAGCTCCGGTGTGAGAATAAGTACAGGCCAAAAGCGATAACAATTGAATGAATTAAATTGTTAGAAAATAATAAAATTCTGTCTATGAAAAAATGTGTACTGTGAACCTTGCTTATGACTTTTAATTACTTTTAATTGTCAACCGTGTCCCTTTCAAATTAAATCTCAATAAAATAAGGAAACACAATATTAAAGTAATATGGGCTCTTCCATTTGAAAGTCAAGTCGTCATAAAGAAAAGAGTGGGCTAATCACCAGATTTCGGCCACTAAATAAGTTGGGCTACACCTTAGCCGGACCCAAATAAATATATCCCAATACTAGTAATTTTTATTTAGAAATATGTATTTATATCTATATCATTTGTAATGATTGGTAAAAGTGTCAGTTAACTTATCAAAATTCTTCCACCATTGTGAGTGAATGAACTAGTGTGTTAATCAAGTTAACCCAATAAATTTTAAAATTAAAATTCAATTAGATGTTGTGCTTTTAAATATACGAATCGAATGATTGATTGCCCTGACGATTGAAACTCATGAAAGATAAATGTTTGATGATTGCTGATGCGCGCATAGCTCAGAATAAAAGTTAGAAGAGTACAATAACATAATTAAGTTTAAACTTTGATTAATCTTTTCTTGTGGTTTAATTGACAAATTAATACTACACAACTTATGCAACTATCATTCCAAAGTCACATAAACAACTTCAATTATTTAATAGTCTAGCAGTTTCAAATTATAAGATCGAAATAATTTTTTGTTTTGTTTCAAAGTATGAGCAAAATCATTTTTTGAAGTATAAATATACAAGTGAGTACTTTATCTGTAAGAGAATAAGTTATTCTAAGTTGATTAATTATATATTTTTAATTTTTATATTTTTAGTAAGTTGATCTTAAGTATATATATGTATTTATCAAAATAGTACATAGGAAATTTAAAAGGGAAGAAGGAACATGTGACTTGCCCCAGCAAAATTTGGTTATAGATCATAAATAAAACGATGTAGTTTTTTCTTATAGAATAATAAAATGTATATAATACCATTAATGAAAATAATTAAAAGACAAAAATATTTTTAATAAACGAGTGTATCTATAACAAAATTTAGTGGTAATAAGTCACATATTCTTTTTTTTCAATCTAAAGTAATGTTTAAAAAATCGGACTGGATAGGCGGTTCAACCAGAAAAAATCAAAATTGGTCTGGTTTTAGCCCATCTACCTAGTTTTTAAAAAAAATGAGTAAAACCCGGTGAATCGACGATTGAACCAGGAGTCCCAGTGAACCAATCACTGGTTCACGGGATATACCGGTTCAAATTAATATATATAATAATAAAAAAAAATAGGGCTTTAGTCAAAGGCGGAACCAGGGGGGCGAGGGGGGTCAATTGACCCCGGTAGAATTGGTAGATACTTGCTCTCTGCTTTGGCAAACTCTTACTTCAATCCAACCAGCGACAGAAGGAAGGGGGGGCGGGAGAGTCAACTAACCTTGGTAACTCCGGCCCTCACGCTAGACGTCTCCTTTCTTGACCCCCCATCTCTGATCGATTGATCTACAATACTCCGTCTCCATGATCGCCGACAGCCTCTAGTTCTCCTTCAGTCCTTGCAGCGATTTGTGTTTTTTTTTTAACTATGTTTATCCGGAAGTTCTGAGATTTGTATATTTTATCCCTTGTTGTCTATATTTGTATTGTATTTGTTTGTGTTGAATTCTTTTGAGATTTTGGGATTGCAGAAGCTATAAGGAGGCTTAGAGTTCAGACTAGTGAAAAACAGGATGGTGGTGGTACTGCTGATTCCATTCCTTATCCAGATCGTCCGGGAGAACCAGATTGCTTATATTTTATGAGGACTGGAATGTGCGGCTATGGAGTCAAGTGTCGATTTAATCATCTTTCTAATTTAGGGCAGGTAATAGATTTTTAGCGTTTGTCGTTTGCCTAATAGGTAGTATTATTTAAAGAGTAAAGCTTGCATAAAATAGTACTAAATTCTTAGTTTTTTATTGTTGGTCCATAGTGATTTTTTAAGGTTCTCCATTGTAGTTTATTTATTGTTTGTGCCTTTGTGGTCGAATTAATTTACAAATATGTCAGTATGGAGGTGAACTACCGGAAAGAATTGGACAACCTGATTGTGGGGTAAAATTCTTTATCATTTGAGATTATTTTGTTTGACATTTTTTCATTTCATACTTTGCATTGCTTTTGATGGCTTGAAATGGGATTGTACTGTTTAACTATGGTGTGAAAGAGTTAGTCAAGAGAGAGTTTTAATGGAAAGTTCACTTCAGACACTCCACCAAACGAAGTTGTTTGAAAGGTGATCCATATCTAGATAAGGTCGTAATGTAACTTGTTCCAGCTCACCTGCCATATTTCCACATTTTTGATAGTTGGCTTTGTTGCTGTAGAGAGTATCCCAGGAGAATTGCATGGATTCTTTTTAGATGTAAATCTTTGTAAAATAGTGTTTGAGTCAGGGGTGTTCAGTTGTTATTATCTGATAATCAAACAAATTTTACCTTCATTTGGTAGAATCTGCTAGTTTACTAATAATCTGCTACATACGCTTGTCCACTAATTATTGTTGATTTTGTCTGATATAATTAGTTAAATACACCTTATTAATGTATTTTGTCTTCTTTCGCTTCTTATATCAATCCTTTGCCAAACAAGTTAACCTCAAGTCAGTTGTGGTCTCTTTGTTTGTGAGAAGCCTTGGCCATGGGCAGATTATTTCTCACTGAAGCATGTGATGCTTCATGTCAAATACCACATTAATAATGCTTGTTTTATGGTAAAACTGGTTTATTCATTTTACCTTCGTCATGTGTCTCATATACAGGCAGACTTCCTTCGTGGTCATTAACAAAATCAACATATCTATCTGCTCCTCGTTTAGAAGGGCCCCAGACCTATATGCCAGTTATTTATCCTCCTCTAGGCATTGTACTCGCACCAGGATGGAGTACATACATGGTTAGTAAGAGTTCCTTGTAATGACCAGGTGTAGGGTGCAATCTTTTTATGTTCATTTGTGCACTAGCTCTCTTATCGGAAAGTTCAAGCGTCAATAAATAATTTTTTTTACTGAGAGATTTTGACCCCCTACAATATGGTCCTGTTTCTGCCACTGGCTTCAGTAATCATGGGATTCCGAAATGGACATCAACAAGCATTCATCTTACTTTATATGTTGAACAAAAGCATCCACTAAAAAAAGATATGAACAAACATTTATTTTATTTGATGATAGAAAAACAAATTAAAATACATAAAATGCAGGTTTATATGGATAATACCATTATGGTACGAAAAAAATTGAGCCCTATAAAAAGATTATTCATAAATTATCAAAAATGGCAAACTTTTCATTTCTCTTGCTCTTTTTCCTGTGTAGAAGCCTCTGTTAAAGTGTTATAGTGAGAAAAGTTTTTATCGATTTGGTAAATTAATTAGGAAAAATATGTTCAAGAAGTTTGATCATGCCTTCGAGTTTTCTGTTGAGGATTTTCCAGCTTATATTGGGCCTCAAGATGGGCTTTAGGAACTTGATAAGATTAAAAGCTTGCCTGGACAACCTGATGGAGCGGATTTTGTTCAGTATTCGGGTTGTGTTACGTGGATCCTAATGCAGGAGGAAGAGCATTGTTTTACTATTTTGTGGAGTCCCCTCAGGATGCTTCTGATAAGCCACTAATGTTGTGGCTTAATGGAGATGGAGGTAAAGTGCCTATATACTTTCTTTAACATCTTGCTATGGATCTTAATTCTACGCAGTATAATGGACACTGGACTGTCCATTTCGATGGTTTATAGAAATAAGTAGTATTTTATATAAAGAGTTGCAATTGTATAATACTTATGTAACAAAAATTATTTGAAATATAACTCTCTACTCCATGCTCTTTAAATTATGATTTGTTTCTGTAAACTGTCCAAATGAATTATCTATTTTGAATTATCTGTACTAGTTGACTATATCCAAATAAGGTATAAAATAAAAAATAAATAAATCAGTATGTTGGTATATTGGATAACTCTGGAATTTATAACATAATTGGTATATTGTATTGTGGATACCTTTCGAGGAATAAATGATAATTTTGGATTATTCTTTTGGAATAAATGTATACATTATTCTTTTGGATTTTCTGTTAGATAATTTTGGCCTACTTCTAAATTTTATATGCGTACAAAGAAAGTCAGTGATACTTTATTTTAGAATGGAATCATGAGTACCTTCCACACACAGCATTTTTAAGATCTTATAATAACGTAACAAGTAAAATCACCGTCTTATTAGCAGGGGTTGGTTGTTACTGGAGCCTTGATGGAATTAGGGCCATTTAGAGTACTGGAGATGAGACCAAATCAATATTTAATGCGCAATCTACGTAAATTAAATATATACACACTTCTTTCTAGTAGTATTATATAAATTGTTTAAAATATAATTACATGTATTAAGAAATATTATTAATTTTAATATTAGGTAATTAATATTGATTTGAAAATTTATTATTATTCATGTACTAATTAATTATCATTTCTCATCTCTCTCAAGTACTCTATTTTCTTTAGGAGCAAAGTTGGAAATAATTAGTTTTTTTTCCTTGATATCTGTAAAATGTCTTATAATATTTGGGGGGGGGGGGGAATCTTCTAAAATAGCTTATATAATGAAAAGAAGGAAATATGATCTGCGTACGTATCCTAGTATCATAATAATTTATATAATGACGATGTAAACAGTTATGATATTTATACAAAGGATAATTAATTATTAAAATATTTACTAAAATTCATGATATTATCAGATATTCTAATTGTCGTAATGCAATTGCTAATAATATAATTACTATAATCTCCAATTGTACCGCTTATATATACAAGACTTGAAACGTTATAGGCTTATTACCCTACACTTGAAATCCTCAACTCAGAAAACAAAATAAGATGAAGATGATTTTAGCTTGTTTTCTTCTAAGTATGTTCTTTCTTAGTGTTACATCTAACAAAGATATCACCGTTGACCACATCAACCATCATGATCAATCTCCAGGTATCTGCTCTACTGCGTTCAATAACAAAAGTAACTAAATTCATCATAAAATACAGTAAATGATTTTACCTAAATTTAATTTATTTTGTTCAATTTATTTTATTAGCTCAATTTCATTAATTTATTCCATATTGTTTCAATAAATTCATCATATATATATATATATCAAATAATTCATAACAAATATTTGTTATGACATAATTTAAGCGGACACATATGATTGTTCAAATAAGAATGGACGATTTAGATTTACATTTTTTTTAACATTGCTACTTATAGTAGCAGATATCATCTTTTTACAAAATATATGAGTCGTCCGTACGTATATGAACGGCAGAGAAGTGTTTGTCCAAATTTTATTATAAAAAATTATTTGTTATAAATATATTATTTTGCCCGCATAAGATGTCGAAATATAATTCGGTATTTATTTATTTGTCGGTATTAAAAGTAGTACCTTTATCTCCGCACTGATTCTCATCGCATTGAAAACATCATTGTTTAATTGATCAAATATCATTATTTTGCAGATCCAGCAGCCACAGTGAACAAAGACTTTGGATCGACAAGATGCAAAGATTTTATTCGTGTAATATTACCCTGGTGCGATAAGAATAAGTGCATAAGTACATGTGTAGAAGAGCAATCTCAAAAGATAGACCCCAGCAAAGGCGGCTGCGTAGGCCAACACATATGTGATTGTTATTTTGTTTGCTAAAGGCCTACGCCTTTTCAATACCTTTTTAATATATATAAACAAAAATAATTAGTTAATTTTTAATGATATATGTTTAATTTGTTCTTCCATTATATATGTTGAGCGAAATTAATTCATTTTTTATAATAATAATTTAAAATGACATAATTAATATACTCAAACAGTGGCATAATTAGATTTGAATAAGGGTGGTCAATTGACAATCCCTATGAGTTGGCTTTACAAAGAAAAAATTTATTTAAGAAAAAAAAATTCATTAAATTTGTATATTAGTATAAAATGAGATAATATATTCACAAATTTTCGATCACAATTTTATTATCTTGTCCCTACTAAATAAAATATACGTGACAAAAGTATATTTTTTGTGAAACGTATTTTAAGTATAAGCTTAAATTTGAGCGCTGAACGTAAACCAAGTGAAAATCAAAATTCATTGGTTCCCTCACTTTTAACTCAGATACATTTTCGGTCTTCTAACAAATTATACAGTAGTTCTTAATGTGACTTATCCCTATATTTGCCAAATATTTAAAGCTATCCAGCACACTAAGAAAAATATATGTGATACGACTAAAATTGAGTTAATTAATGCTAAAACAATTTTAAGATATGAAGTCTGAAATGAATTTTTTCCTGGAATTTTATTGGATTTTTTGTTTTGTTTTGTTTTGATAATATATATTGTCAGTTTTTTTAATATATATATATATATATATATATATATATATATATATATATATATATGACGGATCTAAATCATACATCTTAAATAACATACCTCTATTAAATAATATACTTTTATCAAAACAACGTCGTTTTGAATTTTTTTTTTAAATAATATTAAAAGAAGATGTGATATGATATCACATTCCGCGACCCCACTAGTTTTTCTTTTATTTACGAAAATACCATCAAAGAATCTTCAAAACGACGTGCTTTTGATAAAAGATAAGTTATTTAAAGAGATATGTTATTTAAGAGTTATGATTTTGAATCGTCTTAATTTATTTTATTTCTGCAAAACCCAATGTTCTTTTACATATACATAATTATAACTGTTATAAACCAAAAGTAACAAATAAATCTTCACTACCACATACCAATAACGACGATGACAGTCAAATAAATAAATACCGAAAAGGGTGATCTATTGGCAAAAAACGACGATGACAGTCAAACCAGCAGGGTTTTCGACCATGTGGTAGAGTGAAAGACTTTGTATGCTCTATACAATATGGACAAGACATCTTCCTATGTGTACTCCATCCAGATAACATGCCATAAGCAGGAAAATCACTGATAGTCCACATAATCGCTGCCCGAAAATTGAAATTTGTTTTCGTCGAAACATCCCAAGTTTGTACTCCGTCTGCCCACAATATCTTCAACTTGTCTATCAGAGGTGTCAAGTAAACATTTAGATTCTTTCCGGGACTCTTGGGACCAGGAATCATGAGTGAAAGAAACAAGTATGGTTGTTTCATACACATCCAAGGAGGCAAGTTGTAAGGAGTCACAATCACAGGCCAACAGGAGTAAGGAGCAGCTGAGTGACCAAAAGGGTTGAAACCATCTGTTGATAATCCAAGTCACACATTTCTTGGTTCTAACGCAAACCCAGGATGTATTAAGTTGAAATCTCTCCAAGCCTTCCCATCTGCTGGATGGTTAAATTCTTCATCTTTAGCTGGATATCTCACATGTCAAGTCATATGTTCAGTTGTTCTTGAACACATGTACAATCTTTGTAGCCGATGTGTAATTGGAAAATACCGTAAAATCTTAAAAGGTATATTTTTCTTTTTCGTAGTCTCACCCTTTTTATTAGACTTAAACCGATCATGATTGCACAACGTGCACTTTGTCTTCTGTTCGTTTTCCTTATAAAACAACATGCAATCGTTCGGACATGCATCGATCTTTTGGTATCCAAGACCCAACTTCTTCACCATTTTCTTACAAAAGTAATAGCTATCGGGCAATTTTTGACCGTCAGGCAACATACTCTTAATGGCCTTTAAGAGCAACTCAAAACACTCATGGCTCATGTTGTGATCAGTCTTGATGTTAAGTAACGTCGCCACTGCAGAAAACGTAGTTTGCTTGGTACATCCAGGCCACAATGGTTCGCTACCCTCCTCTAATAAAGTAAAGAGCGCTTTGGCACCAAAATTCATAACTTGCTCTCTAGCTTGTTCCCAATCAAAATCAGGTCCTGCAATATCATGAACCATGTCATTCATACGGTAGGTACTGCTGCCTGGATTTTATCCCTATGTGATGACACTCCCTCTTTTCTGTCCATGTGCCCACCAACATTCTTCGTAATTTTTCACGAACCCTTTAACAAGTAAATGATATGCGACCAAATCTCTGTCCGCGTAATTAACATTCTTACACTTCAAACAAAGGCATCTTATCTTGTTTTGAGCATTGACACATTCTTTGTGACTATATGCATAATTCAGAAAACACTTCGCAACCAGTTCTAAATTCAGTTGTAGCACCTATCTAACCACTTGACTTTCGTCGCTTCATCCAGCTACAGTCTGAATAGAAATCCATTATAGTATGGGGTACCTATTTTGACAAAATTTACTGTATTAATTAAATTGTGTTGTTGTCTTTAGGTATGTGTTATATGCATGAATCCTACATATCTTCAAGGGTCAGACTTCTATCCCATTCCTAGATGAGTCTCCTCACTAGTGTCAACACCTTGAGCACGTTTCTTCTGTTTCAAGAAAATTTCGGCAGCACCTTGCCATGGTCTCCAAGTACACGAAATAGACCAAGACAACTTAGTCTAAGTATGCACTCAGAGAACATGTCAAGATACTAGCCAAAAAATCCTCAAAAAAAAAAAAAAAAACGGATTCAAGTCATTGACACCGGCCTAAGTTAGAGATAGAACATCTAGGAATAGTCCCAGACTGAGGACTATTCGACATTCACTCTTAATGAGTGAATGTCGAACGAGTTTCTAAGCTCCTAATGTTACATGCACTAGTATTTAGTTTATTTTAGATGGGGTAAACTAAGCAAATGCTACTTAGTTTATTTATTATTATTATTATTATTATTATTATTATTATTTTTATTATTATTATTATTATTATTATTATTATTATTATTATTATTATTATTATTATTATTATTATTATTATTATTATTATTGATATTATTGTTATTATTATTATTATTGTTATTACGACTTCTTCTTCTTTTTCTTCTTTTTCTTCTTCTTATTATTAGTGTTATTATTTTTATTATTATTAGTAGTAATAATATTATTATTATTATTGTTATTATTATTATTATTATTATTATTATTGTTATTACAACTACTTCTTCTTCTTCTTCTTCTTATTATTATTATTATTATTATTATTATTATTATTATTATTATTATTATTATTATTATTATTATTATTATTATTATTATTATTATTATTATTGATATTATTATTATTATTTTTATTATTATTATTATTATTATTAATGTTATATTTTTTTTAGTATTAGTATTATTTTTATTATTAGTAGTAGTAATACTTTATTATTATTATTATTATTATTATTATTATTATTATTATTATTATTATTATTATTATTTAGTGAGTATATACTGCACAATCTACAATACATATATTTGCTATTTAAAAAAAGAACATGACATGATGAATATCTAAACTTTGTTTCCCTTCCACATACCATTTCACCATGCAGTGACATTCTTGATGAGGATTAGCGAAAATGGCAGCCCAAAGAAACAAAACAAGATATAGGTAGCAATCAAATTAATAGTTAGATATAGAACAAAGGTTTTGGTGACTCTAAATTGAGCCTTCCTACAAATTCCTAGCAAAGGTCATGCTTCTTCTAGCAACAATTTTAAGCAGTATAAGACTACAAGTTATTTTAAATTAGGCACTTAGTTATCACACAATGCTATTCAGTATACAACTAAAACTCTACCAAGAAAAGATTACTTCTTCACTAGTGTATCTGATGGCAGTTTTGAACATAATCATAGACTCGGACTTTGAACTAGTGAAAATAGGATAAATCGTCTCCTAGTCCCTCCTTAAAGTCAAAACCATAATATTGTGGTAACTGGTAACCCAGAATAATGTCATGCCAAGACTAATAAGCAAGCTCAGAAACTTAAACAAAAAGCAAAAAAAGGCTTAGGTTACATTTAACCCAAGAATCACCCAAAGAATCCCACCAAAATCAAAGCAACGAATTCCTCAAAAAAAAAAAATGAAATGAAAACTCAAAAACACTAAATATTCAAAGTATAGATAATAATATTAGGCTTAGGTTACTACCAATTATAATATGATATATACCTAAAGCACTAATAAAAGGATTTGTCGATTTCCTCTTTTATAAGGCAGCAACAACATAGGATATACAAAAAGAAATCCCAGGAAATAAAGAAAATGAATTGATATTATACATATCAGATTAATGAAAATATAATGAAATAAATATGCATACCAGAGTTTTGGGGTGAGCACCTTCTCTCTCTCACGATTTCTTACTGTCTGCCTCTCAAATTAGAAGGATTTCAGTCTGCATTTCTCCATTTCGCCATTTCTCCTTCTAGCAGCAAAAAGAAAACAGTATGCACTTGGTTTAGGGGCGGATGTGTTTAGGTAAAGACGTAACAACGACCGCTTAATAGCGACCTCCATTCGGTCGCTGAAAAATAAATTACGTGGCATTTGTTGCGACCACAATAGCGACTGCAATAGAACCAATAGCGATCGAATACAGTAGCTACTGACTTAGCGATCGATGTTCGGTCGCTGATTTTGGCGCCAAATCTCCTGGGCTTTTTTGGTGGTAACAGCGACCCTAAGCGGTCGCTAAAAATATTAGCGACTAAAAAAAATTTTGGTCACATGATTCGGTCGCTATAACCATTTCTTAGCGACGGAGCAGTTCGGTCGCTGTTATTTTCGGTCGCTGATACACACTTTTCTTGTAGTGTACCTGAAGCCCTTTATACTCAAGGTATACTCAATCTCGGTTTTAATATGGTTTTGTAAGTACATTAACCAATTTTTCAAACTTGTGTTGGCATTTAATTAGAATGGGTGGAAGTTCAAATGAGTTGGAGATTGCCTCGCCTTCGAATGTACTTCGAACTCTAGTTTTAGTTGGACGTAGAGGAAATGGCAAAAGTGCAACAAGCAATATTATTTTGGGAATTAAGAACGCATTTACTTCCAGAGCTAGCTCATCTGGTGTTACAAGTACTTGTGAGATGAAAAGTGCTAAATTGAAAGATGGCAAGATTCTTAATGTTATTGACACTCCTGTATAGTTTTCTTCCAAATTGTCTTGTTGGACTTCAGTATTGTTGTTGTTGTTGATTAAGGTCTAGGATGGCATTAGTATTAATTGAAATGTTTCATAGTTTATAACGGTAAAAAAACAACCCAATTTTGTGAGCAAATCACTAAAAAATGAATCTTTCAAGATGAAAAAAAACCCCTATGCTAGTGCCCTGGAATTATTGATTGCTTACACTATATTTGGCAGGATTATTTGGTTCGTCTGTGGCACCTGAATTCATTGGCAAAGAAATCGTTAAGTGCATCAATATGGCCAAGGATGGCATTCACGCATTTCTTCTTGTTCTCACAGTCGGGGGCCGTTTCTCAAAAGAGGAAGAAACTGCTGTCAATAGCTTGAGGACTTTGTTTGGAAACAAAATAACTGATTACATGATTGATGTATTTACCGGTGGAGATAAACTTGAAGATGATGATGAGACTTTGGAAGATTACTAAGGTCGTGACTGTCCCGAACCATTAAAGGTATAGTATGTAGTTGTCATTGTTTTTATCACCTTCAATTTTGGCTTCTTACCCTATATTAGTACTTTGTATTTTTATCTTGTTTTTTTTTTGTTTCTAAATTGTATTTTTTATATATCTGCCTTGCTGTAGAATTCCTTTTCGCCCATTACGTCTGTGCTTTCTTTTATGTTATCAATTTTTATGCCAGAAGGGAAAACAAAAAACTTTATATATATTTTTAGAATATTCTTATAAATATAAGGGTTTTTGAAGCCCATAAGGTGTTTACTTGGTGATACGTTAGATATATTTTTAAAATTTTCTTATAAATACTAGAGTTTTTGATAGAACATTGTAAATTTATCTATGTAATAACTAAACTTGTATATATGGCTTAGATATTTTGGAAGAATGTTATGGATATGCGATTTTAGTCTTCAATTAAATTTGATCATAGCCATTGTTTGTAAGATCTAGATACTATATTGTATATAAAGATGCCTCTCATTTGCAAAATCATAATACATGTAATAATTCTTGTAGAATAAAACTTTCAGTCCTTTGTTACTAAATAGTTTGGATCGCTATACGTAATATTTTAGAACTAAAGTGTTCTATATTTTGGAACGATCGTATCAAAACGCAATTCATCAACATGTTAGCGTTTTCAACTCACACTAACCCGTATATACTAATTACAATATATTTATCCTTTTTTTGGATTTTTTTTGTTTTTTGTTTTTTGTTTTTTTATATTTTATATAACTTAATTTTAACTATATTTAAGCTTTTCGTTGGTCAATTTAGAGTCCCCTTATAAGAAAGCAAAATAGTTAGGAGATTAAAGCTTGTTCTCAAGTTCCGTACTAGCATCTCACAGCAAATTGTAACTTCTTTTTTTGCATTACCAACAGATGTTCAGGAGTAAAAATGATTCACTTCTCAGACCCTTAGCATATCTCTCATTCTCATTGTATGGTTTTCATCTTTTCTAAAAGATTAAGTACATGTGCAAGCTCTCACTCTACACCATTGTTGTCTTGTAAGCAAGCAGAGATAATCCTAATTCTTAAAATTTGTGCTCCAAGTTGGTATACATTATTATGTTTGATTGTTTGATGTTTTTATTGAAAAAAAGGTTATTAATATTAATATTAACTATTTGAATATTGTTTAGGAAATCCTCCATCTTAGTGAAAATCGTCGGGTGCTCTTTAATAATAAAACAAATAATGAAAAGAAAAAAGACGATCAAGTTCATGAACTACTAACTCATGTAAACCTTATTTTAGCAAAAAATGGTGGAAACCCGTATACTGATGAGTTATTTGTGGAACAGAAGGTACTAGTGTGTCTTGTCTCTACGTTATTACCCAATTTGAAGTATTATGATAATAGTTTGTGATAAGTGAAATTAGAATTGTAACTATGATTCGTCTGCAGGAAGGAGCTATAAAACTTCATGATCAATCAAAAGAAGTCATTTCCTCGGAGAAATCTAAACAGGAGATGCATATAGCATATGAAGAGCAGCTTAAGCGATTAACTGAAATGGTATTCTTAATACAACACTAAACACAATATTTTGATCTCAACCATTGAAAGATGGGGTCTGACACAGAAATTCGTGTCAGGTCCAACTTTTTAATGGTTGAAATGTATGTAGTATTTGGAGTAGTGCTTGATTGTAGTGTGTATAAAATTATCCAAGGAAAAAACCGAGGGGTTCTTTACTGATTCCCTTCAGATGCTCTCCTATCTTGGAGTGATTCACTTCCACTCACTTTCCAAAACCCCGTGGCTCTGTATTTATATAGCTCCCAATGAGTGTTTGTGGCGGGACCCTTATTAAAGAAACATACAATCATGTTTGCATAGAACATGC
The DNA here is from genome assembly GCA_947179155.2 of Hedera helix. Lineage (NCBI taxonomy): Eukaryota > Viridiplantae > Streptophyta > Magnoliopsida > Apiales > Araliaceae > Hedera > Hedera helix. Next base: position 32,151,757 of record OX359268.1, on the reverse strand, counting down.
AGGGAACAATGGAGAATAAAGGCAAGGAACATGGCATGCTTTACGGAATGAAAAAGGAACATGGGTTTGGACCCATTTGTACCTAACAATCTCTCCCTCGAAACCCATGAAAGAGGGGCTTTCACCGTAACCCGTCACTTAAAATCTATTCATGTCAACTCCATATCCAACTAAGCTTCTCCTTCAAACTCATGGAAGGATCACAAAACACAACTCCTCACTTGGAGTTAATCCCAATGAAATCTTGGCTCAACTCAAATTTATTGGAAGGATCTAATTCAAACTTGACAGTTTTTTCTTGCCAAATTCATTGACAACTGCTTTGTACACTGCTTGTGAGATGTCACTTTCTTTCTTCACTTTTGATACCCATTTAAAGCAAAGAGCTTTTCTCTCGTGGTTCTCATGCAAGGCTTTTCTCCTATCTCTCACGGCTTTGTATCACATCTTTTTGTTCCTAACTCTCCCATCATCAACACATCTCACATGCCCCTGCATCGTGTAAAGAGTGTTTATATTCTTTCCTTTAATAACCGTTAGAGACCTTAATTTGGTGAGGTTCTACTGACTTTCACCAAAATAACAATTATAATCATTCTCAAGTTCCCTCTACTCGCAATTAAGAGATATTCAAGCGCATTCTTGTGAATCTCTTGAGCTGAGGCTACCCCCTTACTCAACACTCTCTACATCTTACCCATCACCATCATGCAAAACTATATCAGTCATATCTTCATCCTGAACTCCTTCTCCAACTGTAGCATTCTTCCATTCAATTTATCAGAAAACCACTTAGCAACGTACCTAGCTTTGATACCAATTATTGAGAAAAAAAACTCCCCACTCGAAGTGTTTCTAATAAATTAAATGATTAACCATGGCAAACAAATAATGCAGTTCCACAAAATAATAACTGTAGAAAATAAGTCAAACACAAGACACTAAATTTTAGTGTTGAAAATCCAACTGAAAAAAATCATGGGGAGAGATCTCAAAAATATATTATGAGAAGAATATACAAACTTTATTTAAGAAAATAATTTCATTAATTATTTTCTCTCTATATCTGAAAAAATAAAATCATTATTTAGTTTCTCTCTCTTTCTCAGTCTTGTTTCTATCTAGCTCTCAACTTGGAGTTGTTCTCTCCTCTTAACTATAGCTCTCACTCTTGGAGCTCTACCCTGGTGCCTTTACTAGAGTTCTTCTCTGACTTCCTTGGAGTGCTTGTCTTCACTCTCTCTCCTAAAGTTCTCTCTCAGATGCACTCTCATACTTGGAGTTCTTCTTTCATTTACTCCCAACTGAAGGGATTCACCCACTCACATAGTGCCCTCTCGGATGCACCTCTCGGCTGATGCACACTTTTCTCAACTATGATGTTACACATATTTATGTTGGTAACAAAGTTGGCTAAACAATATGGCGGGACCCACAAAAAATATGGCTTGTTTTCTTGTGGAAGGAAGAACCGAGGAGTGCTTTATTGACTCTCATCGGATGTTCTCCGATCTTGTAGTGATTCACTGTGACACCCCAAATCACTATACTTACTATAACTGATTTAATACTCACTACAAATGCTAAATCATTAAGTCTATAGATAATTCACTTTATTTATAAACAAAGTTCTCATCTTAATTCCAAAAAATCTTTCATTATTTCATACTAAGTCCTTGTAATCGATGTAAGGGACTTAATACTCATCTCTAATATTTTAACCTTAAGATTCAGATATTCTATAACTTTACATATTCCAAGATTCACGACATTAAATCAATAGGACGGTTCTTGGGAACAGAGAATCTCGCGATGAATGTTTGTATCTTCATTCGTGATAAATGTTTGCATCTTTATCCGTCACAAATGTTTGTATCTTTGTCCGGTGCAAAATTCTTTTTCTGTATAGAACATACCCAACTATTTAAAACCCTCACTTGAAACACATTTGGTTATAGTGATATCTCTTCATATCAATAATGCTACTTATTTGGCTTTCAGAATAGTAATAACAAGTTTGTACCAGGGTCCAAGGAACTTAACGATGAATTTGATCATTTAACATTGATTAGTCCTGTCTCGGATGCTTACAGTACTCACAATGTTATTTACTATCCTTATTCTGATAAATAGTTCATATCAATACTGTGTTATTGTTTAACAAGTCTAAGTCTTATAGAAGTAAAGACATGACAAGAATATGTGATGAAACTTGATATAGAGTTGATTACACGATTTGCTTGTTCATATTACATAAGTTATTAAGACTTTAAAACAAATAGATAAGCAATTTAATAAAGCATGTAAACTAATCTACGTATTTCTTCTTTCCTTTCTTCTTCTTAGAGCTGGAGCTATGAGGTTTGTCTGCAATTTAGGTTTATTTGCAAGGGTGAGCATACAAAAGCTCAGCAAGTCTAATACATAGCATATAAGTGAACTCGCACCAATATGGATTATAAGCATTCATGGTACAACAACTAATATCACAAGTGTTTTAACATAGCAAGACTGAGTGGTGGTTAGACCTTGAACTGTTTGTTTGTCTTTCGACTTAGAACCATATACCGTGGATATAGAAAGGGGATCAACCTAACGACATCCTATGTTATACATAACATACACTACACAACACTAATCATGAATAGTGTTACATATTCGTTCATCTCGGTTTACTTCACTTGTCAGGATCGCCCCAAGACAACTTGGTTTGATAAAATAAAGCATGTTTGGAAATATATCACGAAAAAACATTTCATTTCTCAAGTTATGCCGAAACAAGAAGCAATAACTTTCATATCAAAGATTTATAACACGTTGTTTGTACAAGATGTACAAATCACATAAAAAATAAGTAAACAAAGGTCAATTTAGGATTTTTTCGGTAAAGCGTTAAATGCCTACATAATTGTTTACGAGTATCTGAATGTTAGTTTATCGAATTTTATTTCTCAATAAGTGTTTTTGTAGCTTTTTTAGACTATTTCTATAGGTGGTTTTAGTTGAAACTTCTCAAACTCAAAGACTCATTTTTAAGTGACTTTCTAAAAAGTGGACATCAACAATGGCGGTTAGACCACGACTCAGTTAAACAGCCATAACTTCTTTGTTTGAAAATATTTTTAAGTCGTTCAAAATTTTACGTGTTCGTAACTTCCATCTCTACAATTCATATTAAGACCAAATTCTGAAATTCTTTACATATTTGCACAGATTTCAGCTTAAAGGTGACTGCACAAAACTGTTTTATTAATTCTTTGATCTAATTGATAAAACCTGATACCCCAAGCATTAACTTGCTAAGATATGATGTTTTAACAATAAATAACATAAAAATAATAAAATCATAAACCTTCATATATCTTTTATGACTTTTACTCAAGAACACACGCAAAACGCGGAGAACAAAAAACCGTACATGGTAACGACTTATGTTCTTGAGCTTTTGTTTTTTTATTTGAGCATTATAACTGCTTGCATATGTGATTATAACATTTATATATGAAATAATTTGGTCATTATAACGGTTTGTTTACTTGATTTTAATAGTTTATAACTATTGCTCAAGAACACATAAAGAACACGGAGAATGACAATCGTACATAGCTACAACTTGCATTCTTTGAGCTTTAGTTCTAAACTATGAAATAAAAATCGACATAACAACAACTGGCTCAAGTCATACATGGCTACGACTTATGTTCTTGAGCTTGTCGATAAAAGAAAGAAATTTGAACATTATAACTACTTATAAATTGATTAAATTAACTAACTATAAATTAAAAAGAAACAAAAATAATACTAGTGGTGTACCTTGTTAAGATGCTAGCCTGATAATACTTTTGCAAGGCTTCAAATATTAAACTCACAAAACTCTTTATTATGAAACTTTGATTATAACTTTAATACTTAGAAATTAGCTTTGGAAAATGATGAAAATAATGAAGGCTTAAGGCTTGTACTTATAGGCTTTTTAAACTAAGGGTAGTTTAGTCATTAAGCCATTTTCTAACTTCTTGAACAAGCTTAAACAAAGCTTCTCAAATACACATCTTTTTAGCTTCCAAAGCAAACTTAGTGAGTTTGTTTTTGGCTAGCCATTTAAAGGCAAAAGGGTCATTTTGCAAGGTCTAGTAAGGGGGTAGTTTAGTCATTTAATAAGCTAATATGTGATTTGTTGATTAGTAAGTCATTTAACTAATCAAACTTACTTAGTTTAGCCTTAATCTTGATTAAATATATTAATTTGTATAGTTGACTTTTACTATTCACAATTGACTTTTGTATTTATGCCATATAATTTTCGTATTATTATCGTATTCTATCTGTATAATTTTTGTATTTATCCGCGTATTTATGAATAGTACTTTCTTAGGATTTTGGGTTTAACCATTAGGGTTTTCAAATTAGGGTTTTGGTTTTAATTTATTTTTCCATTATAGATTTTAGGGTTAGGGTTTAAATTTTAACCTTTTTAGGTTTTTTCCAAACCTTAACTTTAGGTTTTCTAAAACATAACTTTTATTTTTCCAATAATTATTTAAGTTGAATTCTTGAAACAAAACACAAAAATAAATACATATGAAAATTCTATAGCACATTTAAAGTGTAATTCAATCTTTATTTATTCATATAAAAATTGGATTACAATATTCATCGAAGTTCAGAACATTACATTCAACCCTCCTTAAAAGAATTTTGTTCTCGAAATTATAGTACAAAACTAAGAAAATAAATGTTGATAATTTATCTTTATTTTATCTTCTAATTCCCACGTATAAAGGCAAGGAACATGGCATGCTTTAGGAAATGAAAATGAACATGGGTTTGAAGCCATTTGGACCTAACAATTATGATTTTTATATTAAGTGACTAGTCCAATATCGTCACACCCGATTTATGCTGTTTTTTCTCCTTCATTATGCCGTCAACGAAGTCTGACACCACTACGACGGCATCCTGCTGCCGGTCCTTCTTGTTGCGCTTGTGGCGTTTCAGCACAAGGTCAAGGAAAGGAGTGTGGTTGCAATAATGGTGGTGACGGGAGCGGTGCAGGGATCGAGAACATGACAGGCGACCGAGTACGAGAACAAGGGTGGCACGATCTAATGTGGTATGGTGTATGGGAACGTTTAGTGTGGACTCGTTATCACCTATCTCTTTGTCTATCTTTTTCTTTGTCATGGACTCGTTACCAAATGCGAATTTTGTCTTGATCGTTCATGAGATTTTGTTGGCCCAGGGCAAAAAATGAAAACGAGATCCTTTTCGAAACATTGTCTTCACCAAAAAAATAAAAATAAAAAAATAAAAAGTATAAGCTATATCTAAAAAAGTGCTTTTCCAAAGCTTAAAATATAGTAGTTCAACTACAGCAAAATATATGAGAAGTTCGATTAAATAGTTCGACTACAACAAAATATAGGAGTGAGTTGTTCTATTCTTTTTCTCTTATTATGAGTGAGTTGTTCTATTATTTTTCTCTTATTTCTTTTTTTACTCTCATATTGGTGTTTCCTGAACCTCTTTACACCAACAATACAAAACCAAATTGAAGCAAAAATCAATCAACAAATAAGGAGAGTAGAACCTGGCATCAAGTCCGAACTTTAGCCAAACTCTTCTATGGTTTCAATGCAAATTTGCAATTATAAATTAAAAAATATATATTATAACTAGGGTTAGGAACTCATAAAATTGCAAATCCCCAAATCAACACATATAATTTTTGATATAATATAAACTAAAAGGTAAAAAAAAACTCATCAGTCATGAATTAAATTATCTCTTTCCTAGTGTTTTTATCTTTTACAAGAACTGAGGAATTTAGGAGATACTTGAAGGCAAATTGAGATAGAGAAAATAAAAGATAAGGAAAATAGATGTTTGCAGGTTTGGGAAAGGAAGGAAAGTAATAGGCGTAGTTGCGTAGATTAACATCTTTTTTTTGAATTGGTTTAGTTTGGACTTCAACACTATGTTAGAGTTGGCCCAGTTAAGTCCTTAAAAATTTATTGGTCTTTAAAAATTACTTTTGTATATATACCTATATCATTATATATTTATATAAAAAATACATACATACATACATACATACATACATACATACATACATATACATATACGTATACATATTGTGACGCCCCTAAATCTGGGTCTACATAGCCCAATTTGAGACGTCAAAAATACACGGTAACTAATACTCAAGATGATTTTAGCACACTCAATGAGAACTTACGCAAAGTAATATTTAGAGAGTGAAAGAAAGAATAAGTAAGGAAGTTTATGAAAAATTCTTATGTTAAAGCCTCTATTTATAGCCAAAAATCTTATTATAATCTATGATTTTTCTAATTTAATCCAAACCGTATATTTCAAGATAATATTTAATCCATACCACTCATTTCATTTTTTAAGATTTCTTTAATCTAAACTATTCATTTAAAGACCATATTTAATTTACACCATTCATTTTAAATTCTATAATTATTATATTATCTTTAATCTATACCATTCACTTCAGATTTCCTTTAATTTATATCATTCATATAATAAAACAACTAACTTTATATAATATATCATAATAAAATAATTTACTTTACATAATTTATGTAAAGTAAATAACTTTATATAATTTATTATAATAAAAATAATTAAATTTATCAATTCAATTATTCAACAATAATTCACAATTATTCATTATTATGACAAATTGTTATAAATGCAGTGTAGTTGGCTTTCTGAGTTAGATACTTACAATATAAGCAAAAAAAAATCATCTAATAATGAAATACAACAGTTTAATCAACATCATAATAGAGATAATAATAATGCAGAAAATAAGTAAATGAAAAAGCACATTACTTTGTAATGACAATTATTAATTCAGTAATGTGAATTACTGTGCATATGCTACTGTGACAATTATTAGTTCAATAATATGAGTTATTGTGCATACGATAATTATTGGTTCAATAAAGTCAATATTATATAATAGTCACTTTATCAATTCAATAATATAAAATAATGTGCAATACCGTGTGCTATTATGCAATACCGTATGTTATTGTGTAATACCGTATGTTACTGTGTAATACCATATGTTACTGTTCCTTTACCACCGATATTTTAACAGTTAAAAGTGATAGTACCATTGACTATTTTTATTTAAAAATGTTACCTATATCGTTTTATATATCTGCCAATATTTCGTTATGGGGGTTGATAGGGTTGAATTATACGCTATTTTTATTCCCTAATACTTAGTTTTTATATTTATTGTATGCTTAAATGTTTAATTATTTAACTCATTTTGGTTTTCATAGGTTTTATAGGATTTTAGTTAATTTATGTTAATTTAGGTAATTTTATATTTCTTTTTATTTATGTGTTTTTATTTATTTTTAGTGTTTTAGGTGTTTTATTTATTATTATTATGTGTTTTTAGGATTTTTAGTATTTTAATATTATTTTTATTTATTTTATATTTAATTTTATAGGGAAATAAAAGTCTAATGGCATTTTTGTAATTTCAGCAAAGCTTGAGGGACAAATCTGTAAAATCTACAAAAATTAGGTGGCATTTTCGTAATTAGCCGGAACTCTTAAACGCATGCATTGCGTGTGAGGATATCAGGCAGCAGACACGGAGCAAAACGACGCCTTTTGGAGATTTAATGGAAAGCAGTTCGCGCATTGCGCGCGAGGAAACGGACTCATAACAAAACGACGTCGTTTGTCCAAGCGGCAGTTGAAAAAAATATATATTTCGCGAAATGCGCGGAGGTCATGCTGACGTCAGCCGAGCGCGTTGACCGAGTCAACTAACGCGTTAAGGCTTGTTTGGTTGCGCGGAAATGCTGCAAAACAGGATTATTTCGGATTTTTGCTACTTTTTGATTCCAAATTGGATTTTAATTCCAACTTGGGTTAGGATAATAATTATTTTTCTTTTTCTTTTATGTTTATTTGTATTTTAAATCCTATTAGGGTTTTGAAAGAGTAATTCCAACTAGGTTTAGGAGGATTTTGGAGCCTATAAATAGAGGGCTTGATACACATTGTAAAAAACAACTCTCATTAGAAAAAAATTATCTCTTCTATTATTTAGTGTTCTTTATATTTATGAGTAGTTAATTTATTTTTCTTGGTTTAAGTGATTGAAGCCACCGAGATTTATACACTGTGAGATCTAATTTATTTTAATTGTTCAATTTATATTTTGATTATTGAATATTCTTCTATGCTTAATTTTATGATTAATTTGTTTAATTGCTAGGAGGCCTACTAGTTTATTATTCATATTAATCTACTGTTATTTTTGAAGCAACTAAGTTTAATAATTGTTTTGCAGATCAAAAGATTATTTTATCTTAGGAAGAATATTCATCTAAATTAAATGCAAACACGTGGCTTGTGTTGTTTAGTTCAACGATCTCTCTAATTCTTTATGCTGTTATTAAATTAAATCTTTAGCACGTGCCGGGGTTTGTTTAATAGTAAGGGTATTTTGACCACGTGACTCTACTTATCACGATGAATCTTCCACCTGCGAGTAGTTCTTTTTACGGTGAATCTTCAAAATATTAATTGATTTATTTTTGTATCAATGATCAGTTGTAAATTATTGATGGTAGATATTAGCTTAAACCAAGGCTTTTTATTTTTATTTATTTATTGCATAATTATTTTAATTAGTTTTATTTAAATTATTTCTTTAATTACAAAAACCCCCAACTTTTGTTTGCGAAAACATAAAATTAAATTAATCATTCTCTGTGGGATCGACTCTTACTTGCACTACTACATATTTATTTTTTCAAAGTAAGATTATATTTTTGAGTGCTTGCGACATCACACCAAATTTTGGCGCCGTTGCCGGGGAATGATTTTAATTTATTTTTGTGTTTTTGTAAACTTTATTTTAATTTAGTAATTTTTCTTAGATTTTATTTTTATAGTTTTTTATAGTTTAATTGAGTTTTGCAGGTTAAAGAGAAAATCATGGCTTGGAACCAAAACGATGATTATTTTAATGCGGTAAAAATTTCTTCTCTTCAACAACAAGTTGATGAACTAATTTCTGTTATCTATGCATGGGTTGTAGGTAAAAGACAACCAATGGAAGCTTACAGGATTTGTGCGGTAATAGGACATTCAAGTAATATGTGTCCACTTCTTCGAGAGGATTCCTATGAGCAAGTCAATGTAGCAAGTGGTTTCTCTGGTCAACCCCAATGGAGATATGATCCCTATTCAAACGCGTATAATTCAGGATGGAGGGATCATCCTAATTTTGGCTATGAGAATCCACAAATGAATCCGCCCACAAATTAGAATTTTTCAAGTTGTCCACAATACATGCAGCCGCACCCCCAACAACAACAGAGTCAATCAAAAAATTCTAATATATCTTTAGAGGATATGATTCAACAACTTACCGCTAACACTTTACAATCACAACAGAGTCAATCATTTTATTATGATATGTCTTTAGAAGATATGCTTAAATTAATGGAAGCTAACACTTTACAATTTCAACAGGATAATTTGCAATATCAACAAGATATGCAGGCTCGTAGTCAAGAAAATAATGCAATTATTCAGCGTTTGGGTACTCCAATGGGATAAACGACAATCGATCAATTGGAGGAGCAAAGTTTTGAGCAAGTACCTTATCAAATGGTGGATAATCTAATGGAGAATTCAAGTGCACAAGTGTTAAGCAGTGGTAACAATGTAGAAGATCCAGAAAAGACAATATCTCCATCGTCAAAGCAAGAGGAAGAAAATAGCATCAATGAAGCGAACAATGTTAATGTAGACGATGATGTTATTTTTGATAATGATCGACACGACTAAGGTGGCGGAAGTTGTTGAGGAAACAAACAAGGAAGAGTTAGAGATTGCGATTACCAACAATTTGGAGTTAGAGGAAGAAGAAATAATTGAGCTGAAATCAAATTTAAAGGAGGATGAAGCTCCATTAAATTCGTTGCCAATGATTATTGATAATAATGCAATTATTTCCATTCCATTGCCTGTTACTCATGACAAATTTTCATATTTTATTTTGCAGGATTCCATTCCGAATATAAAGACTCTCTCCAATCATATTAAATATCTATTCGTTGAAGAGGGAGTCAAACGTTCATGTCACGCGCTCAGCTGACGTCAGCATGACCTCCGCGCATTGCGCGGAATATTTTTTTTTTTCAACTACCGCTTGGACAAACGACGTCGTTTTGTTATGAGTCTGTTTCCTCGCGTGCAATGCGCGAACTGTTTTCCATTAAACCTCCAAACGGCGTCGTTTTGCTCTGTGTCTGCTGCCTGATATCCTCGCGCGCAAGGCGCGCGTTTAAGAGTTCCGACTAATTACGAAAATGCCACCTAACTTTTGTAGATTTTACAGATTTGTCCCTCCAGCTTTGCTGAAATTACAAAAATGTCATTAGACTTTTATTTCCCTATAAAATTAAATATAAATTAAATAAAAATAATGTAAGAATACTAAAAATCCTAAAAACACATAATAATAAATAAAACACCTAAAACACTAAAAATAAATAAAAACACATAAATAAATAAAAATATAAAATTACCTAAATTAACATAAATTAACTAAAATTCTATAAAACCTATTAAAACCAAAATGAGTTAAATAATTAAACATTTAAGCATACAATAAATATAAAAACTAAGTATTAAGGAATAAAAATACCGTATAATTCAACCCTATCAGGGTCCACCAATATTTAGTTATTTCGGTGCCGTCATACGAATCAAATATTTTCCGACAAAACAAATATTCCCTGACAAAACGAATATTCTCCGACAAGATAAAATTTACACAGAACATTTTTTTAATTTTAACTTTTGTCAACTTATTCATTTACCGTTTCAGAAGAAAATATATAAAGAAAAATTAAATTTGTATTTCTTAAAAGTTGGGTTCTTATATATATATATATATATATAAATTGGGGCCCTCCTATCGGGGGCCTAGGGCTATCGACCCTCCTGCCCGTGCTTAGGAACGGCTCGGCGGTTGCTTATCTTTCCCTCTCCTTTGTAGGATGAGGGTGCACCTACTCAAGTACTATCAGGAACTTACCATAATACTATGGGTTTAAGAATCTACCATATTAATAGGAGTTCAAGAACCTATAATGTTCCAAACTTTGAAGAATATTGTAATCCAACTTTATATAAATAAATAGAGATTGAATTACACTTTAAATGTGCTATGAAATTTTCATATGTGTTTATTTTTATATTTCGTTTCAAGAATCCAACTTAAACAATTATTGAAAAAATAAAAGTTATTTTTTAGAAAACCTAAAGTTAGGGTTTGGAGAAAACCTAAAAAGGTTAAAACTTAAACCCTAAACGTTAAATCCTACGGTTTAAACCCTAAATCCTAGAAAAGTACTATTCACAAATACAAGTATAAATACAAAAATTAGAAGGATAAAATACTAAAATAATATGATAATAATACGAAAATTATATGGTATAAATACGAAAAAGTCAACTATATAAATTAGTATATTCAATCAAGATTAAGGCTAAACAAAGTAAGTTTGATTAGTTAAATGAATTACTAATCAACCAGTCACATGCTAGGGTATTAAATGACTAAACTACCTCTTACTAAAACTTGCGAAATGAACCTTTTGCCCTTAAATGGCCAGCCAAAAAGAAGCTCACCAAGATTGTTTTAGAAGCTAAAAAGATGTGTATTGAATAAGCTTTGTTAAGCTTGTTCAAGAAACTAGAAAGTGGCTTAATGACTAAACTACCCTGGGTTTGAAAAGTCTATAAATACAAGCCTTAGACCTTCATTATTTTCATCATTTTTCAAAGCTAATTTCTAAGCATTAAAGTTATAATCAAAGTTTCATAAGAGAGAGTTTTGTGAGCTTAATATTTAAAGCCTTGCAAAAGTATTATCAAGCTAGCATCTAGCATCTTAACAAGGTACACCACTAGTATTATTTTTGTTTCTTTTTAATTTATACTTAGTTAATTTAATCATTTTATAAGTAGTTATAATGTTCAATTTTCTTTATTTTGTCGACAAGCTCAACAACATAAGTCGTAGCCATGTACGATGTTTCATTTTTCGTGTTCCTTATGACTTGAGCAAGTCGTTGTTATGCCAATTTTCATTTCATAGTTTATAAACTAAAGCTCAAAGAACGTAAGAACGTAAGTCGTAGCCATGTATAATTGTTGTTCTCCGTGTTCTTCATGTGTTCTTGAGCAATAGTTACAAATTGTTAAAATCAAGTAAACAAGCCGTTAATTATAATGACTAAATTATTTCATATATAAATGTTATAATCACATATGTAAGCTGTTATAATACTCAAATTATTTCAATTATGAATTCCAAAAGCTCAAGAACATAAGTCATTACCATGTACGATTTTCCGTTCTTCGCGTTCCTCGTGTGTTTTTGAGCAAAAGTCATAAATCTCTATATAAAGGTTTATGATTTTCTTATTTTTATTTTATAAAGTGTTATTGATTGTTAGAACATGTTATCTTAACAAATTAATACTTGGGGTATCGTGTTTTATCAATTCAGTCAACGAAAAAATAAAATAGTTTTGTGCAGTCCCCTTACTATCAAAATCTGTGTAAATCAGTAAGGAATTTCAAACTTTGGTCTGAATATAAATTATAGAGACGGAAGTTATGAACGCGTGGAATTATGAACGACTCAAAAATATTATAAAAAAAATAAGTTATGACCGTTTAACTGAGACAGGGTTTGATAGCAAACATGTTGTCCACTTTCTAAAAAGTACCTTAAAAATCTAAACAAGTTATAAAAATAATCTAAACAAGTTATAAAAATACTTATTAAGAAATAAAATTCGATAAATTAACATTTGGGTACGCGTAAACAAATATGTAAGCATTAATTTAACACTTTACCGAAAAAGGGCCTAAATTGCTTCAAGTCAAGTTTTCTATCCTTAACCTTTGTTTATTTGTTTTTTATGTGATTTATACATTTTGTACAAAGAACGTGTTATAAATATTTGATATGAGAGTTATTGCTTCTTGTTTCGGCATAACTTGAAAAATGAAATGCTCATTTGTGATATTTTTCGAACCATGCTTTATTTTATCAAACCAAGTTGTCTTAGGGCGATCCTAACATATGAAGAAAACTAAGATAAACAAGTATGTAGCTGTAATATCCTGAATATTTATAGCACTTATAAATATGATATTAAATGAGTAAAGTGAATTGTAAGTTAATTTCGAGGACGAAATTCTTGTAACTTGGGTTGAATGTAATATCCCAAATATTTTAAAAGTGATCTGTCAAGATATGATAAAGGTTGTTAATTTAAAAGCCTAAAAACGATTGCTCAACAATACATTGAGCTATATTAAAAATTAAAAACGACTCGAAACTACGATTCGTTTACGATTAGAGGTTAAACTTTTAACCTAAACTATGTGTTATGTGATTAGTAAAGCTTGAATTGAGCTTTTAAATGTGCTATGTGAATTACTTATGTGTAGGAATTCGTGTTTCGGTTCAAGTAATTAACCTTAACACTTATTAAAATCGAAAAGTTATTTAAAGGTTAAAACCTAAAAACCTAATTCTAGGGTTTAGAAAACCTAAACTAGGGTTTGGTTAAACTTAGAAAAGGTTAAAACCTAAACCCTAAACCTAGAAACCCTAAGGGTTATAACCTAACCCTAATCACTATTCACATATACGCGTATAATACGAAAATTATACGGGTAGAATACGAAAATAATACGAGAATAATACGAAAATTATACGGTATAAATACGAAAAAGTCAACTGTGAATAGTAAAAGTCAACTATGCTACATGTATACTTGATTAAGATTAAGGTTAATTAAAATTAAGATTAACCTAATAAAATTTAATTGGTGAATTAAGAAACTAATCAACCAATTAAGTTGCTAACTTTAGTAGAGAATTAACCAATGTTGAGTTAGTTGTTAACTCTAGTTAGTAGCCAAAGTTAAGCCAAACTCCAAGCCAAAGTCAAGCCAAACTTGGAGCCAAAGTCGGAGCCAAACTTGGAGCCAAAGTCGGAGCCAAACTTGGAGCCAAAGTTAAAGCCAAGCCAAACTTGGAGCCAAAGCTTGGTTGTCTTAATGACCTTTATGCCCTAGACTTTGCTTGCCTATAAATACTAAGCCATGTCTTCATTAATTCTCACCATAGTTCAAGAGCAAAAATCAGATTTTATAGAGAGAGTTCTTGTGAGACAAGAAGGAAGTGCAAAGAAATTGTTAAAGCTTGCACTTCGAGAGGTAAATTGTTAGTTGTTATTATGTTTATTTAATTTTTAGTTTCAAAAAGCTCAAGAACGCGAGTCGTAGCCATGTACGATTGTCGTTCTCCGTGTTCTTCACGTGTTCTTGAGCCTTTCTATATTTTGTAGTAGTTATAATGTCGAATTTCAATTCGTAGTTTAAAGCTCAATGAACATATGTCGTAGCCATGTACGGTTTATTCGTTCTCCGTGTTCTTCGTATGTTCTTGAGCATTTTTATAAATTGTTATAATTCAATTTACAAGTCGTTATAATGACCAAATTTTGTCAATCATAAAGTGTTTTAATCACTTATGTAAGCAGTTATAATGCTCAAATTATTTCAAGTACGAAAACCAAAAGCTCAAGAACATAAGTCGTTACCATGTACGGTTTTATCCGTTCTTCGTGTTCTTCGTGTGTTCTTGAGCAAAAGCCATGAATCTTACATAAGTAGGTTTATGATTTTGTTATTTTTATGTTATGAAGTGATACGAAGTGTTAGAACATGTTATCTTAGCAAATTAATGCTTGAGGTATCATGTTTTAGCAATCGGATCAAAGAAAGTTAAGTTTAATATCGTCGCAGAATATTTTTGCAAATTTCCGAAAATTTAAAGTCTTAATCTGCCTTAGAAACCTAAATGAAAGTTGTAGATCATGAAATTCTAAGCAATTTAGACTCAAGAATCACTCAAAAATGTTTTCGTATGACAAAGTTATGGCCGTTACTATAAAAGAGGTCAGAAATATGAATCAGTTTTAGAGCAGTCACCTTTAGGCCGAAATCTGTACAAATCTGTCAGGAATCTCGAACTTTTTTCTGAATGAAAGTTGTAGAGACGGAAGTTACGAACGCGTGGAATTTTGAACGACTAAAAAATGTTTTAAAACGAAGAAGTTATGGCCGTTTAACTGAGCCGGGGTCTGGCAGTCCAACAATCTGCCCAAATCCGAAAATTTGGCTTAAAAATGAGTTTTTGAGTTAGCCAATTTTCCAAATAATTCCACCTATTGAAATAGTTTAAATAAGTTAATATAAGACTTATGAAGTTATATAATACGATGAATCTAACCGCTTATGCACTAAATGACTCTGTAGGGTTTAACGCTCCGCCGGAAAACCCTAGTTTCAATTTGAGGCAAGTTCTAAACTTTTATGTGTTATTAGTATGTTCTAAGATTGTTCATGTTATTATGTGATAGTTTATATGTGAAAGTACATGAATGAAGATCTTATGTGATTAAATGATTAAGTGTTAGTTATTGATTAACTGTTAAATGTTAATTGATATTTGATGATGCATATGAGTATGTATAAAATATGTTTATTGTTAAAGCATAAATTAATATGATTATTAACTGAGATGTATGTTCAGTCAAAGCATGTTAAAGTTTATATGAAAGCATAAACTGTGTATGTGATAATATGTTAGACTTGCTGAGCCGTCGTGCTCATTCTTGCGAATAAAACCTTATTTGCAGATTAAAGATGAACGTTAAGAAGATCTTGAACGTAAAGATGAAGCGTAGATTAGGTTTTCATGTTTATTACTTGTATTTGTATAAGTCATAATGACTGTTGTGATACGAACAAACAAACATGTAACCGAATATTGAATGAATGATATAAATTATTATCATCAGAATGTTGTTATGTCTTTAAATTTGATATAATGTAGAATTGTTAAATATTAAAACAATGTTGATAATGATCTATTTATCTGGATGAGGATCGGTAAATAACTTGTGAGTGCTGTACATCTGAGACAGAACTAAGCGATGTTGACTGGTCAAATCCATCGTTAAGGTTCCTCGGACCCAGGTATAACTCGTTATTACTATTCTGAATACCATATAAATAGGATTATTGATATGAAGAGATATCTTTGTATATTGATACTTGTAGTACGAATGAGACCGTTACAAGTGGACGTATATAGAATATTTAAATCCTAAGGTTAAAATTAAACTGTTATATATGGTTTTATCCATTTATACGGATGAAATACAAGTTGATACTTGTATACTTATGAGACTGAGATCAAGTTAAGATCCAGGGACAAAGTTAAGAGAAATTTTTAATGTATAGTCTAAAATAAGACTAATTCAACCAATATGATTATGGGATCATTGGTTAAGTCGATAGATGTACGAAATTAACGTACAAGGTCCGCCGCGTGGAAAGCGCGGGGATTTTGGGGGCGTTACAGTAGCACTATTCATGATTAGTCCAGTGTAGTGTATGTTATACATAACATATGATGTCGTTAGGTTGATCCCCTTTCTATATCCACTGTAAATGGTTCTAAGTCGAAAGACAAAAAATAATTCAAGGTCTAACCACCACTTAGTCATACTATGTTAAAATATTTGTAATATCAATTGTTATACCAGGAATACTTACAATCCATATCGATGTGAGTTCACTTATATGCTATATTTTTATGACTTGTTGAATGTCTTAGCTAACTCTTGTAAATAAACCTAATTTGCAGACAAATCCGAGAGCTCCGTCTCAAAGAATAAAGAAAATAAGAAATGCGTAAACTAGTTTATTGTTTTCCTTACTTGTTCTTAACTATATAATGACATTTTGTAATAAGAACAAGTTGCACACATGTAATCGAATATTATATTAATATTATCAAGTTTTATTACATTCTCTTGTTACGTCTTTACTTTGATAAAAACTTAGAACTGTTAAACTTAACATAGTATTGATAATGATCTATTTATCTGGATGAGTATTGATAAATGACCTGTGAGTACTATAAGCATCCGAGACATGACTAATCGATATTAACTAGTCAAATTCATCATTAGGTTTCTTGAATCCAAGTATAAACTTGTTATTACTATTTTGTACATATTAGTTAAGTAGAATTATTGATATGAAGAGATATCACTATAGCCAAATGTGTTTCGAGTGGGGTTTTTAACTAGTTGGGTATATTCTGTACGAAAAAAGAATTTTGTACCGGAAAAATATACAAACATTTGTCACGGATAAAGATGCAAACACTTATCACAGGTGAAGATACAAACATTTACTGTGAGATTCTCTGTTCCCAAGAGTCGTCCTAATGATTTAATGCTATAAATCTTGGAATATGTAAAGTTAAATAATATCTAAATCTTAAGGTAAAAATGTTATGAATGAGTATTAAGTCCCTTGTATCGATTACAAGGAGTTGGTATGAAATAATGAAAGATCTTTGAGAATTAAGATGAGAACTTTGTTTATGAATAAAAGAAATCATCTATAAACTTAATACTTTAGCATTTATAGTGAGCACCAAGTTAGCTATAGTAAGTATAGTGATTTGTAGGCGTCACAGTGTGACAACCCGTGATCCCACCTTCCTTAATTAAGTCCAATTATATCTGGATTACATAGTGATTAACTTAAAACCTTATTAACCGGGATCTCGTGCGTTAAACTTTAACCTTTCTCTTGGAAACCATTTCAGTTGACCATAAATGCGGTCCATTTTTTTTAATTTTTTTTTAAACTTATCTAACTTACAATCATTACCTGTCTCAGGATCGCAACATTCACTTGCTCTTCATTATAACTTAGGTCAACCATTAAAAATTTGTGACCTATTATAATCATACATATATACTAACTATGTTCATAATTTGTAAATAAAATTTCGCCATGGTTCTGTCTATATATGGTTATTTTTTTATACCTGTTCCTGTTCATATAAATCTGTTTACATGCATCTATATCATCCATACCATGTCCCATACATCTATCTCATATATATATACGAGTCCTATTACATGCAGACTCAACTGATATCATTATTACAATCATGCAGTCTCATTACATCCTTTACTTTAAATGGTACATACATACATACATACATACATTTATCACTTATGGATTTACAAACCATAGATCTTCTGATATCATCTAGATTTATCATTTAAAATCAACTATTACATAACTTGCATTTATACAAATTTACATGTCACAAATTTCCTTGCGCTTGTCCATGCATTCACGTTTCTTTACCTTAGCTTAACCGGATCGTCCGGCCTTCTCATGTTTTACCTAAAAAGTTAGTTTATAACAAGAATGAGCATAAAGCTTAACAAGTAATTCGGTTAACACCTTTCATGCTCACAATCTATATATGCATCATGCTCCTTTACCTTAACATACAATGCTTAATGTAACGTATTTCATTTAGCACTTAAACCACATAATTGCACATAAGGCACTTTAAATTCATATACCATCACGCATCTCACATAGAATATCTAATACACTTAAATCTGAAAAACTTGCCTGGAATACTCTTATATACTTAACATTGGTTGCCTCGCTTGGCTTTGTTATCTGTCAATT
This sequence comes from Hedera helix, assembly GCA_947179155.2. NCBI lineage: Eukaryota > Viridiplantae > Streptophyta > Magnoliopsida > Apiales > Araliaceae > Hedera > Hedera helix. The sequence continues at coordinate 32,133,071 of OX359268.1, read as the reverse complement.
GTAATGGTTTGACCTAAGTTCTAATAAAGAATAGGTGAACGTTGCGATCCTGAGACAGGTCAACAAAACGATTTTAAAGGTCAAAGGTTAAAGTTTAACGCACGGGATCCCGGTTAATAAGGTTTTAAGTTAATCACTATGTAATTCAGATATAATTGAACTTAATTAAGGATGGTGGGATCTCGGGGCGTCACACACAGAACCTACCATAATAATACAAGTCTAAGAACTTGTAGATATCACAAGACTTGCAATGTTAGCTTAACCGTAGGAATTTGCATAAATTAAAAAATTTAAATAAATTAATGAACTTGCTCAAAATAAAGCATGTGCATAAGTTGTAGAAATTGCCTTGGTCCGCAGTTCATCATCTACATCTTTCATATCTAAAATTTCTTTCTCTCGTACTCAAATTTGAGTAATCCATACGTCATGGAATATTTTCCATTAACATAATTAATTTTCTCATAATAGCATTAATTTTTCTTAATTTACTTCCCGTAATTATATTTTAACATTCTTGTTAACTTCTCCAATAATTTTAAAAATTCAGAAATAAATCTAAAAATACCAAATTCTTTGAACAATCTCTTCCTTACATCAAAATACGTTATTACACGTCAAAATATATCATCTACTAAAATTTCATTACAAACTAACTTATAAAGCTCAAGTTTCACAATTGTACGCTTAAACAAACACTATTTTTATTTTTATCGTAACTTCTTAAAAGCATTGCTCTCTCAAATGTCGTACAATCGAGCCCAAACCTCACTATCGATGAAATCAGAACAAATATTTCTAAGTGCCTATTTGTCCGTCATCCTACTCTGTGCCTTGTTTTTCCACTCGTAAACCCAATTATGTCAGTTTGTTTCTAAGTATCCTTTGAGGACGATCATGCCTTATTCTTCTCTACCGTCCTTGATGTGATATAAAAATAGTAACTACAAGTGCACAACGTCAAATTGAAGAATGGGCAAGTACAGGTCGAACCACAGAAACTAAATTAATTTCAATGTTCCCTTAATTTATATTCCAAACAAATTAGAAATAAAAAGTGGTGGAGATGATTGATTAACTAAATAATGCAAATTAAAAATGAATAACGAAAACTAGTAATGAGAAAAACTACCTAAGAATCCGAATCTATTAAATACTAACATAATAATTAAATTCTTCCTTTCCTTAATTAATTTTCAATTATTTTTCCTTCCCTTTAAAAATAGTGATTCATATAATCTTTAAAATTTAAGGATTAACTATAACTCATCAAAACTTCATTGAGCAAGCATGAATTATGATAAACTCATATCTTAACAATAACGTATCAAAATCTCGCAATTAATTTAGAACCAAAATGAATTATGCACGAAGGTAAAATTGAAGAAATAAACAATTAGACGTTAATATCAGAACAGAAAGAATGTAATAATATGCAATATTTAATTTCATCTTCATCCTAGATATTAGAAATTTAGCTAACCATGGAATTCATAATAAAGAAAAACAAAATTAAAACTTCTAATATAAATTACATGAAACAAAATAAAAACCAATCGAATAATATTAAAAAGAAACTTTATTAAACTACTGAGCAATTGTTATAAAAGTAGCAAAACAACTCCATGCTCCTACTCCTAGAAGAAGAATAAGAAAATAAATTATCCCCTACTCTCTAAAATAAGACTCCTATTTATAGAGAAAATAAATTGAACCCTAATCTAATTTGGAATAGCTTGGACTCTTCTTTGCTTATTGACTTCAACTTTTACATGGTATCCAACTCTTTATTAGAGTCCAAATAAAAATCAACTTGCAAGCTTCTAGAACTCCTTTTCCAACTCAACTTCAATTATTTATCTATTTCTTGCAAAACAAAATAAAATGTATTAATTAAATTAAATAAACATATTAAATAATAAAAATGGGAATATTAAAATACATAATTATGTGTCTATTAAATACCCACATACCTAGTTTTTACTCGTCCTCGTGTAAAACAAAAAACAAAATTAAAATAAAACAAATTCTAAACTACACCATTTTCGTAGGAAACACGATTGCACTTAGCATGTGCAACAAGCCTTTAAACCCCAAGGTTAACCCAAGTGGACGAGTTGTGTCTCGTGAGGGTTTGCAGTGAATATACCCATAAAATTCAAATTTCAAAATGAAAATCTTTTTGAATTTAACCAATTATGAAATTGAAAGAAAACTTATAAGTATTCATGGACATTATACATAAATAAGATCAAATTCAAAATCACACTTTCATCTTATCAAAAATACTCCATCTTCATTCTAAATACCATCCTTTATAAAATTAATTCCATGTGTATGAATGCATGTGTATGTGATGTAACTCTTAGTAGGGACTTTTACTATGAAAATCAAGTAAACTCAAATTTTTTCTTTTTCTATTTTTTTTATTTACTTGTGCAATGTCTATTTTTCTTAGGTTTTTCAGAGTTATCCATGTAACGAGCGTTTGACCAATGACTCCCAAACTAGTTGGCTTTAGGACACTAGGTGTAAAGACACCCCTAAGGGCTTACTAACTTGAGTAACAAAGGCCACAAAAATCAGACTAGTCAAACTGCTTATATCCATCATACTTTTCAGACTTGATTTTTCTTTTATTCAATGAATATTGAAGCAGTATTTATTATTTTTCAACTCTTTTTTTTCTTACAATGAGTGCGTTTTACGCTCCATCTCGTTGCAGTATTATTTTTTATTTCTAATTTTTTTCTTGAAATTACTTGACTCATAATTTATACCCCATAACTAAGAATTAGTGCGAACATTAAGTGCAAAAATGCGTATGAATTTTAATTTTATTCAAGATGACATTTCAAACTAGGACTTTGTATCTTATCAAAGGTTCTAGCGTTCTAAATTTTTTAATCCTACTCAAAAAAATTTACTCCACAGACACTTATTAGAATTAATCCGATTCATAAAAAGTCAAACAAATTTTTTCATTTTTTTTAATGTAAAAAGAATTAGTTTCCTAAAAAAAAATAAAAAAAAATACACAAATAAAAAAGCTAAATTTCCCCCAATACCTAAATCAAGCATTGTCCTCAATGTATACAAATAAATAATTGAGAACAAAGAAATAAAAGAATTGTACCTCGTATGGTGGGGTATAATGCTACAAGAAAATGTGGTGAGAAAGAAAACAAATGCACATATTTACAAATTTCATAAATCCTAAAATGCATGTGATAGTAAAAGAGTGATGCAAAAAGACAAGTGTGTGTGATCTTTTCATGATTTTCAGGTGGTTTAAGAAATTGAAAATAATCAAAAAAATTATCACAGTTATGCTTAGAATCGACTTTAAGAAAATTTTTACTTATATTTTCAAAACATGAAACGATTGGTTCGTTTTCGCCTTCAAATTTTATTGACTCATGTGTAGTAGACCTCAACAACTCATTGACCTTATCTAAATATTCAGACTCATCCCAATTTTGATCAAGGTGCTTTAATAAAAAGTCTATTGGATCATCCAAAACCATAAGTTTATTTTCATTCATTTCTTGGGTCATAGACAACTCTTGGATCAAGTTTACTTTCATAGGTTGGTCAGAAAAATCACTAGGTTCCTTTTCCACATTAAATACATTTAAGTCAATTGTCATGTTCTCAAATGTCAATTTCATTAGTCCATTTCTACAATTAATTAACGCATTAGAAGTTGCTAGAAATGGTCTACCTAAAATGCAGGAATTTGACCGTTGGGGTTGGCAACAGGTTGGGTTTCAAGAACAACAAAATCGACAGGGAACACAAAATCGCCAATCTTAATGAGTACATCTTCAACTATTCCCTTTGGCACTTTGATGGAACGGTCAGCTAATTAGAGTGTGACTCTTGTCTTTTTTAACTCCCCTAAGCCCAAGGTTTGGTACACAGAAAATGGTAAAAGGTTAACACTCGCTCCTAAATCAAGCAAAGCTTTTTCAATTAAGGTGTCTCCTATGATGCATGAAATAGTAGGACAACCGGGGTCTTTATACTTCATAGGGACTTGACATGATAGGATAGAACTAACATGGGCTGTTAGAAAAGCTTTCTTAGGAACATGAGTGGTTCTTTTGTGTGTGCACAAATCTTTTAGACATTTAGCATATGAGGGGATTTGTTAAATAACATCTAGAAGAGGAATATTAATTTTCACTTGTTTGAACACTTCTAGAATTTTGTCTAATTGAGTTGACTGCTTGTTTGAAATTAGTCTTTGGGGGAATGAGGCTTTTGGTTTAAAGACTTTTTCATTTGACTCAGAAGATGTGGTTTTATCATTCTTTGACAGTTAATTGGTAGATGGGCCTACAGACTCAAAGTTTGTGGGCTTTTCAAGCTGAGCTGACTTTGAAGATGAATTATTAGATTCATCAATTAAATTTTTCTCTTTTTCACTATCAATGTCAGCATGATTGTTAAAATGATTTCCAGACCTTAAAGAGATTATAGAATTCACATAATTGACTTGGTTGTTTTCAAGTATTAGATTAGGGACTGAAAATTTCGGATTGGTCTCAGGTTGGCTAGGAAACTTTCCCTTCTCTCTTTTACTAACTATAGTGGCCAATTGACTCATTTGAATCTCTAACCGAGATATGGCTTGGTTACTGTTTTGCATGAAATTAGTTTGAAAGTTCATTAAAGTTTCCTGAGATTTCATTAAAGATTCCATGCTTTTCTTTAAATTGCTAAGTCTCTTTTCACTTTCATTAGGGAAACCTGGTGGACATTGAGTTGCTGAATTTGAATTTTGGTACAAAGTTTGATTTTGAGACCGATTGACCTGATTTGAAGAGTTATTTGAGTATGATCCTTTGTTCCATGCAAAATTAGGATGATTTCTCCAACCTGGATTATAAGTGGGTGCAAATGGATCGTTCCTAGGTCTTTGAGACATTACATTGACTTGGTCAAATTCTTCAAGTTGGTTTACATGTGATGTATCCCTAGTTTCTAAAGCTTCAAGTCTTTTAAGTACACTTGCCAACTTAGCTTTGGTAGAAATTGAATTATCAATTGTATGAACACCCCTAAATGAACTAGATTTATCGGTCTTTCGGGTGGTTTCCCATTGCATGGCTTTTTCTGCTAAGTCTTCTAAAAACTCCCAAGCCCTTTCCTCATCATTTTTTAGAAAATTCCCTTGACACATTGACTATAACATTGTTTTAGTAGAAAAATCTAAACCTTCGTAGGCAATTTGACACAATCTCTATTTTTCAATTCCATGGTGTGGACACTGGGATAACAAATTTTTAAATTTATCAAAATATTTCCAAAATGACTCGTTTTCAAGTTGGTAAAATTGATGAATTGCAGTCCTAATCTCAGAAGTTTTGTGATTTGGAAAATATTTAATTAGAAATGTAATAACAAATCCCTTCCAAGTTGTTATGGAAGTATTCGCTAGGCTATCTAACCACTTTTTAGCATTATCTTTTAAAGCAAATGTGATAAATCTTAGCCTAGTCGAGTCTTCAGACAATTGTTGAATTTTCATTAAAACACAGACTTCCTCAAATTCCTGAATGAATAAATATGGATCTTCTATTTCAGTAAACCTAGGTAACATATTTATAAAGTGCGATTTTAGTTCAAAATTATTACTATTTACTGGTGGTAGACTGATGCATGAAGGGTGGGCAGAGCGGGCAGGATAACATCGATCTCTCAAAGAAATAGTTTGTGCAACTTTCATGTTTTTAGAAGTGAGGTTTTTTAAAGTGAAATCTGAAAAATCAATTCTTCTCACTAACCGAGATGTTTTATCCCTAACCCACACTTTTTGCATATACTACTTAGCAGATAAGCACGAAAACAAATAAGCACACAAAAATGAATAAGGAAAATAAAATAAAAACTACTTTTAAGGTCAACCTAAATAAAATCTAGACAGACCCTAACTGTTCCAAGTTACTCTTTAAGGTCCACCAAATTCAAAATTAATCACACCGCTAGCCAGATAAGTGTAAGAACGACGGGAGTCTCTCCGTGGGTACGGTGACTAATTAAATAACCGCGCGTCCTTTAGGTGTTTACCTTTTGAACCACTTGCCTAGACACCAGTAATATGATTAATTAGGAATTCAGACTCCTCTCAGAATTTCTTGTCCTAATTGAGTTCGAGAGTCTTAGGGGCCAACGTCTACTTGATTTTATTAAGTCGGTTATGCAAAGTTAGGTTGTTTGTGGGCCAAGGAAGGGTGATGAAATCCCTACCTTATCTTGTCAGAGTTTGTGCCCTTAAAGTCAAATTAAAAATAATAATAAACAAATAAAATAAAAACTGTAAACAAATAAAATATCTTAAAACTATGTGAATTACGAAAGAATGAGAAATTTGACGTGCCTTAATCCTCCAGCAATCACCACAGTTTATATTTAACAAAAATAAAATAAAAATAAAAACCTAAGCAAGATGTGCTCTACGTGAGTGAATGCATGAATGCGGCAATTAGTTTTTAAACTAAAAAAAATAAACTAAACTAATATTTTTTTTTTCTATTTTATATATAAAAAAAAAAAAGAAAAATTATGGAGATACGAAGTACCAAGAAAGACAAAATGTCTATCTTTTTGCTCCTTTGATCCGCTTCGGTAATCCTCGGGGAAAAAATATTAGTGGTAAAAACTAATTCGAAGAAATAAAATTTAAGGAATAAGAAATTAAATCTAGTCCCCGGTAACGGCGCCAAAAACATGATGTGATAAAAAAATAGTAACTGCAAGTGCACAGCGTCAAATTGAAGAACGGACAAGTACAGGTCGAACCACATAAACTAAATTAATTTAAATGTTCCCTTAATTTATATTCCAAACAAATTAGAAATAAAAAGTGGTGGAGATGATTGATTAACTAAATAATTCAAATTAAAAATTAATAACGAAAACTAGTAATGAGAAAAACTACATAGGAATCCGAATCTATTAAATACTAACATAATAATTAAATTCTTCCTTTCCTTAATTAATTTTCAATTATTTTTTCCTCCCTTTAAAAATAGTGATTCATATAATTAATATGGGGAAGCATAGATTATGAAAATTTAAGGATTAACTATAACTCATCAAAACTTCATTGAGCAAGCATGAATTATGAAAAACTCATATCTTAACAATAACCTATCAGAACCTCGCAATTAATTTAGAACCAAAACGAATTATGCACGAAGGTAATTGAAGAAATAAAAAATTAGACATTAATATCAGAACGGAAAGAATGTAATAATATGCAATATTTAATTTCATCTTCATCCTAGATATTAGAAATTTAGCTAACCATGAAATTCATAATAAAGAAAAACAAAATTAAAACTTCTAATATAAATTACATGAAACAAAATAAAAACTAATCGAATAATATTAAAAAGAAACTTTATTAAACTACTGAGCAATTGTTATAAAAGTAGCAAAACAACTCCATGCTCCTACTCCTAGAAGAAGAATAAGAAAATAAATTATCCCCTACTCCCTAAAATAAGACTCCTATTTACAGAGAAAATAAATTGAACCCTAATCTAATTTGGAACAGCTTGGACTCTTCTTTCCTTATTGATTTCAACTTTTACATGGTATCCAACTCTTTATTGGAGTCCAAATAAAAATCAACTTTCAAGCTTCTAGAACTCATTTTTCAACTCAACTTCAATTATTTATCTATTTCCTGCAAAACAAAATAAAATGTATTAATTAAATTAAATAAACATATTAAATAATAAAAATGGAAATATTAAAATACATAATTATGTGTCTATCAGTCCTCAAATCTATAGTATCGCTACACAAAATACATTATGGTATTAGTAAAATAACATAACATGGGAATGATAAAAAATAATATGTACATAAATTACATACGAATATCATCTTAATTGAAACTCTTCAATAATAAGTTGTTGTGACCGCTCATCGACATCGGCCCATCTCATCCACACACTTGAGAATTAGTTGTGAATGATCCCAAGAAACTTGTTTTGCAAAGTAGCGTCTAAGATGCTGTAATTGAAATGAACACATACAAAAATTCTCAAGTATATATACATGCATAATTTTATATAAAACAAATCAGTAGTACGGTACAAATTAACAGAATATAAAATAATTACATGTGACCCCTGACATAATATATCTAAGGCGCCTGGGTTGGATTCCTTAGCAAGCCACGTACTAGTCCCCTTAGAGGCCTACGTCGACCACTTATACAGTGTAGTATATGAGAAGGAAATCACTGTCTTCTATAATACCAGGCATATCGTGAGGTGTCCATGCGAAGATATCTGCATATGTCCTTAATAACTCCATCAATCCATTCTTGATGGTTTCTTACAGCCTATCACCTATTTTGACAATCTTTGGTGTATTTCCAGGAATTAACTCCACATCCTCTGTCTCTTAGGCAGACAATGTTAATGGTTCTGTTGCACATTTGGTAAATGGATCCACATCCAGCATCATCATCTATTTACGCTCACTAACTCTAACCGTCGATCATTATCATCCCGCCGAAGTGGTTGAACACGTTGACCTATATCTGGGAGTGTAGGTTGAGCCTGCTTTATATCTCCCTCCTTGTATCATCATAATCCCTGTTAACAGATGGGGACCTAGTTCGTTTCCGTCGAGATTGATAAGATTAAGCAACCTCTCGATCATGTGAAGCCTGTCTTTTCTCTCCTTCCCATGCATCATTATTATTAGCTTGCCTTTTTTTGTCCCTCCATGGCCTTCCTTCAAATTATTTATCCGTTGTGACGTTAGGGGATCATTCACTAGTCCTCTCCGCTGTCGGCTTTGAGGTGTTACTTCTCGAGATCCCCTGACAGTGGTTGCGAGATCTCCCATCTACTGTAATTCCTCTAAGAGCCTCGCCCATTCTTTCTACTGATGACGTAAGGCCTCTTATACATTCTCTGCCCTTTGAATCGTCTGTCTCCTTATAGTCTCACATTCATCCTTCCTGTTTACCTCCTTGTCTCGATGTTGACAGGTTGAGGTACGTGGGTTTTTCCCCTCTTGTGAAACTCCAGAATTGGGAATTCGGAAATTTGGGGGGGGGGGGGGGGGGTGAAAAATTGATGCCTTAGTGGTGTCGACTACGTTGCTACTAGTCAATGCCTCCCTGCTGATGGACCTAACCTGTCCAATACTAAACCACGACCATTGTCTACTGTAGGATCCGCCGATGAGCCAAACTGTTCCATCTCTGTCTCACTGTGTCTCGCCATTAATTCTTATTGAAAACTTTTAACAAAAAACTCTGATTAAGACTTCATAAAATTGTTACCCAACGATTTCTTGAACATAATTTTATCAGCCCCTTTTTCTAGCGCCAATATAGTCGCTTGATTTTGTGAGCCCGCCTAAAATTCCCAAAAATCACGAACTATCTGCACGAAAGAACAGTCACACTGAGAGGCAGGGGTGCACAACGGTCAGTGTGGTCGATTTAGTCGATAAAAAAATAACCAAACCATTTAAGTCGGTTATAAAAAATTTAAAACTAAAACAGTAAAAAAAATTATTCTGTAATCAGTTATCGGTTAAATCGATCAGTTTAATCGATTTAATCGGTTATTAAAACTTAAGCATAAGAGAAGAGTTGGTTATTAAAACTAAAGCACACACGATAAAATTTAAAATATTGTATTCAAATTTAATTTAAAACTAATTGTGTATATCATTATAAATGTAATATAATTGTGTAACTAATTGTCATAACTAAATTAAATTTATTAAATATTAAATTTCATAACTAAAATAAATATTTATTAGAAAAGTATATAAATTCTATTATAATTTTAAATTGTTCGGTCAGTTTCGATTTTTTGAGAAACCAAATCAAAACCGGCCGAAAAGCGGTAACAATTGAATGAATTAAATTGTTAGAAAATAATAAAATTCTGTCTATGAAAAAATGTGTACTGTGAACCTTGCTTATGACTTTTAATTACTTTTAATTGTCAACCGTGTCCCTTTCAAATTAAATCTCAATAAAATAAGGAAACACAATATTAAAGTAATATGGACTCTTCCATTTGAAAGTCAAGTCGTCATAAAGAAAAGAGTGGGCTAATCACCAGATTTCGGCCACTAAATAAGTTGGGCTACACCTTAGCCGGACCCAAATAAATATATCCCAATACTAGTAATTTTTATTTAGAAATATGTATTTATATCTATATCATTTGTAATGATTGGTAAAAGTGTCAGTTAACTTATCAAAATTCTTCCACCATTGTGAGTGAATGAACTAGTGTGTTAATCAAGTTAACCCAATAAATTTTAAAATTAAAATTCAATTAGATGTTGTGCTTTTAAATATACGAATCGAATGATTGATTGCCCTGACGATTGAAACTCATGAAAGATAAATGTTTGATGATTGCTGATGCGCGCATAGCTCAGAATAAAAGTTAGAAGAGTACAATAACATAATTAAGTTTAAACTTTGATTAATCTTTTCTTGTGGTTTAATTGACAAATTAATACTACACAACTTATGCAACTATCATTCCAAAGTCACATAAACAACTTCAATTATTTAATAGTCTAGCAGTTTCAAATTATAAGATCGAAATAATTTTTTGTTTTGTTTCAAAGTATGAGCAAAATCATTTTTTGAAGTATAAATATACAAGTGAGTACTTTATCTGTAAGAGAATAAGTTATTCTAAGTTGATTAATTATATATTTTTAATTTTTATAATTTTAGTAAGTTGATCTTAAGTATATATATGTATTTATCAAAATAGTACATAGGAAATTTAAAAGGGAAGAAGGAACATGTGACTTGCCCCAGCAAAATTTGGTTATAGATCATAAATAAAACGATGTAGTTTTTTCTTATAGAATAATAAAATGTATATAATACCATTAATGAAATTAATTAAAAGACAAAAATATTTTTAATAAACGAGTGTATCTATAACAAAATTTAGTGGTAATAAGTCACATATTCTTTTTTTTCAATCTAAAGTAATGTTTAAAAAATCGGACTGGATAGGCGGTTCAACCAGAAAAAATCAGAATTGGTCTGGTTTTAGCCCATCTACCTAGTTTTTTAAAAAAATGAGTAAAACCCGGTGAATCGACGATTGAACCAGGAGTCCCAGTGAACCAATCACTGGTTCACGGGATATACCGGTTCAAATTAATATATATAATAATAAAAAAAAAATAGGGCTTTAGTCAAAGGCGGAACTAGGGGGGCGAGGGGGGTCAATTGACCCCGGTAAAATTGGTAGATACTTGCTCTCTGCTTTGGCAAACTCTTATTTCAATCCAACCAGCGGCAGAAGGAAGGGGGGGGCGGGGGAGTCAACCAACCCTGTTAACTCCGGCCCTCACGCTAGACGTCTCCTTTCTTGACCCCCCATCTCTGATCGATTGATCTACAATACTCCGTCTCCATGATCGCCGACAGCCTCTAGTTCTCCTTCAGTCCTTGCAGCGATTTGTGTTTTTTTTTTTAACTATGTTTATCCGGAAGTTCTGAGATTTGTATATTTTATCCCTTGTTGTCTATATTTGTATTGTATTTGTTTGTGTTGAATTCTTTTGAGATTTTGGGATTGCAGAAGCTATAAGGAGGCTTAGAGTTCAGACTAGTGAAAAACAGGATGGTGGTGGTACTGCTGATTCCATTCCTTATCCAGATCGTCCGGGAGAACCAGATTGCTTATATTATATGAGGATTGGAATGTGCGGCTATGGAGTCAAGTGTCGATTTAATCATCTTTCTAATTTAGGGCAGGTAATAGATTTTTAGCGTTTGTTTATTTAAAGAGTAAAGCTTGCATAAAATAGTACTAAATTCTTAGTTTTTTATTGTTGGTCCATAGTGATTTTTTAAGGTTCTCCATTGTAGTTTATTTATTGTTTGTGCCTTTGTGGTCGAATTAATTTACAAATATGTCAGTATGGAGGTGAACTACCGGAAAGAATTGGACAACCTGATTGTGGGGTAAAATTCTTTATCATTTGAGATTATTCTGTTTGACATTTTTTCATTTCATACTTTGCATTGCTTTTGATGGCTTGAAATGGGATTGTACTGTTTAACTATGGTGTGAAAGAGTTAGTCAAGAGAGAGTTTTAATGGAAAGTTCACTTCAGACACTCCACCAAACGAAGTTGTTTGAAAGGTGATCCATATCTAGATAAGGTCGTAATGTAACTTGTTCCAGCTCACCTGCCATATTTCCACATTTTTGATAGTTGGCTTTGTTGCTGTAGAGAGTATCCCAGGAGAATTGCATGGATTCTTTTTAGATGTAAATCTTTGTAAAATAGTGTTTGAGTCAGGGGTGTTCAGTTGTTATTATCTGATAATCAAACAAATTTTACCTTCATTTGGTAGAATCTGCTAGTTTACTAATAATCTGCTACATACGCTTGTCCACTAATTATTGTTGATTTTGTCTGATATAATTAGTTAAATACACCTTATTAATGTATTTTGTCTTCTTTCGCTTCTTATATCAATCCTTTGCCAAACAAGTTAACCTCAAGTCAGTTGTGGTCTCTTTGTTTGTGAGAAGCCTTGGCCATGGGCAGATTATTTCTCACTGAAGCATGTGATGCTTCATGTCAAATACCACATTAATAATGCTTGTTTTATGGTAAAACTGGTTTATCCATTTTACCTTCGTCATGTGTCTCATATACAGGCGGACTTCCTTCGTGGTCATTAACAAAATCAACATATCTATCTGCTCCTCGTTCAGAAGGGCCCCAGACCTATATGCCAGTTATTTATCCTCCTCTAGGCATTGTACTCGCACCAGGATGGAGTACATACATGGTTAGTAAGAGTTCCTTGTAATGACCAGGTGTAGAGTGCAATCTTTTTATGTTCATTTGTGCACTAGCTCTCTTATCGGAAAGTTCAAGCGTCAATAAATAATTTTTTTTACTGAGAGATTTTGACCCCCTACAATATGGTCCTGTTTCTGCCACTGGCTTCAGTAATCATGGGATTCCGAAATGGACATCAACAAGCATTCATCTTACTTTATATGTTGAACAAAAGCATCCACTAAAAAAAGATATGAACAAACATTTATTTTATTTGATGATAGAAAAACAAATTAAAATACATAAAATGCAGGTTTATATGGATAATACCATTATGGTACGAAAAAAATTGAGCCCTATTCATAAATTATCAAAAATGGCAAACTTTTCATTTCTCTTGCTCTTTTTCCTGTGTAGAAGCCTCTGTTAAAGTGTTATAGTGAGAAAAGTTTTTATCGATTTGGTAAATTAATTAGGAAAAATATGTTCAAGAAGTTTGATCATGCCTTCGAGTTTTCTGTTGAGGATTTTCCAGCTTATATTGGGCCTCAGGATGGGCTTTAGGAACTTGATAAGATTAAAAGCTTGCCTGGACAACCTGATGGAGCGGATTTTGTTCAGTATTCGGGTTGTGTTACGTGGATCCTAATGCAGGAGGAAGAGCATTGTTTTACTATTTTGTGGAGTCCCCTCAGGATGCTTCTGATAAGCCACTTATGTTGTGGCTTAATGGAGATGGAGGTAAAGTGCTTATATACTTTCTTTAACATCTTGCTATGGATCTTAATTCTACGCAGTATAATGGACACTGGACTGTCCATTTCGATGGTTTATAGAAATAAGTAGTATTTTATATAAAGAGTTGCAATTGTATAATATTTATGTAACAAAAATTATTTGAAATATAACTCTCTACTCCATGCTCTTTAAATTATGACTTGTTTCTGTAAACTGTCCAAATGAATTATCTATTTTGTATTATCTGTACTAGTTGACTATATCCAAATACGGTATAAAATAAAAAATAAATAAATCAGTATGTTGGTATATTGGATAACTCTGGAATTTATAACATAATTGGTATATTGTATTGTGGATACCTTTCGAGGAATAAATGATAATTTTGGATTATTCTTTTGGAATAAATGTATACATTATTCTTTTGGATTTTCTGTTAGATAATTTTGGCCTACTTCTAAATTTTATATGCGTACAAAGAAAGTCAGTGATACTTTATTTTAGAATGGAATCATGAGTACCTTCCACACACAGCATTTTTAAGATCTTATAATAACGTGACAAGTAAAATCACCGTCTTATTAGCAGGGGTTGGTTGTTACTGGAGCCTTGATGGAATTAGGGCCATTTAGAGTACTGGAGATGAGACCAAATCAATATTTAATGCACAATCTACGTAAATTAAATATATACACACTTCTTTCTAGTAGTATTATATAAATTGTTTAAAATATAATTACATGTATTAAGAAATATTATTAATTTTAATATTAGGTAATTAATATTGATTTGAAAATTTATTATTATTCATGTACTAATTAATTATCATTTCTCATCTCTCTCAAGTACTCAATTTTCTTTAGGAGCAAAGTTGGAAATAATTAGTTTTTTTTCCTTGATATCTGTAAAATGTCTTATAATATTGGTTTTGGGGGGGGGGGGGGGGGGGGGGGAATCTTCTAAAATAGCTTATATAATGAAAAGAAGGAAATACGATCTGCGTACGTATCCTAGTATCATAATAATTTATATAATGACGATGTAAACAGTTATGATATTTATACAAAGGATAATTAATTATTAAAATATTTACTAAAATTCATGATATTATCAGATATTCTAATTGTCGTAATACAATTACTAATAATATAATTACTATAATCTCCAATTGTACCGCTTATATATACTAGACTTGAAACGTAATACGCTTATTACCCTACACTTGAAATCCTCAACTCAGAAAACAAAATAAGATGAAGATGATTTTAGCTTGTTTTCTTCTAAGCATGTTCTTTCTTAGTGTTACATCTAACAAAGATATCACCGTTGACCACATCAACCATCATGATCAATCTCCAGGTATCTGCTCTACTGCGTTCAATAACAAAAGTAACTAAATTCATCATAAAATATAGTAAATGATTTTACCTAAATTTAATTTATTTTGTTCAATTTATTTTAGTAGCTCAATTTCATTAATTTATTCACTCTCGTGACCATATTGTTTCAATAAATTCATCATAATATCTCTCATATATATATATATATATATATATATATATATATATCAAATATTTGTTATGACATAATTTAAGCAGACACATATGGTTGTTCAAATAAAAATGAGCGATTCAGATTTTCATTTTTTTTAACATTGCTACTTATAGTAGCGGATATCATCTTTTTACAAAATATATGAGTCGCCCGTACGTATATGAACGGCAGAGAAGTGTTTGTCCAAATTGTATTATAAAAAATTATTTGTTATAAATATATTATTTTGCCCGCATAAGATGTCGAAATATAATTCGGTATTTATTTATTTGTCGGTATTAAAAGTAGTACCTTTATCTCCGCACTGATTCTCATCGCATTGAAAACATCATTGTTTAGTTGATCAAATATCATTATTTTGCAGATCCAGCAGCCACAGTGAACAAAGACTTTGGATCGACAAGATGCAAAGATTTTATTCGTGTAATATTACCCTGGTGCGATAAGAATAAGTGCATAAGTAAATGTGTAGAAGAGCAATCTCAGAAGATAGACCCCAGCAAAGGCGGCTGCATAGGCCAACACATATGTGATTGTTATTTTGTTTGTTAAAGGCCTATGCCTTTTCAATACCTTTTTAATATATATAAACAAAAATAATTAGTTAATTTTTAATGATATCTGTTTAATTTGTTCTTCCATTATATATGTTGAGCGAAATTAATTCATTTTTTTATAATAATAATTTAAAATGACATAATTAATATACTCAAACAGTGGCATAATTATATTTGAATAAGGGTGGTCAACTGACAATCCCTATGAGTTGGCTTTACAAAGAAAAAATTTATTTAAGAAAAAAAATTTCATTAAATTTGTATATTATTATAAAATGAGATAATATATTCACAAATTTTCGATAACAATTTTATTATCTTGTCCCTACTAAATAAAATATACGTGACAAAAGTATATTTTTTGTGAAACGTATTTTAAGTATAAGCTTAAATTTGAGCGCTGAACGTAAACCAAGTGAAAATCAAAATTCATTGGTTCCCTCACTTTTAACTCAGATACATTTTCGGTCTTCTAACAAATTATACAGTAGTTCTTAATGTGACTTATCCCTATATTTGCCAAAT
Organism: Hedera helix; assembly: GCA_947179155.2. Classification (NCBI taxonomy): domain Eukaryota; kingdom Viridiplantae; phylum Streptophyta; class Magnoliopsida; order Apiales; family Araliaceae; genus Hedera; species Hedera helix. The sequence goes on along the minus strand of OX359268.1, from coordinate 32,116,863 downwards.
ATTTAAAGCTATCCAGCACACTAAGAAAAATATATGTGATACGACTAAAATTGAGTTAATTAATGCTAAAACAATTTTAAGATATGAAGTCTGAAATGAATTTTTTCCTGGAATTTTATTGGATTTTTTGTTTTTGTTTTGATAATATATATTGTCAGTTTTTTTGATATATATATATATATATATATATATGACGGATCTAAAGCATACATCTTAAATAACATACCTCTCTTAAATAACATACCTTTATCAAAATGACGTCGTTTTGAAGATTTTTTTTTAAATAATATTAAAAGAAGATGTGATACGATATCACATTCTGCGGCCCCACTAGTTTTTCTTTTATTTACGAAAATACCATCAAAGAATCTTCAAAACGACATGCTTTTGATAAAAGATAAGTTATTTAAAGAGATGCTATTTAAGAGTTATGATTTTGAATCATCTTAATTTATTTTATTTTTGCAAAACCCCATGTCCTTTTACATATACATAATTATAACTGTTATAAACCAAAAGTAATATATAAATCTTCACTACCACATACCAATAACCATCAAATATATATAATCAAATGCGTACACGAGTAATCACATAAATCATAAGATGTAACTAAATTCAAAATGTAATCTCTGTATAACCCAACCATTAGTTAGATACATAAAAGTAAATATAAATCATCAAGCTAACTAGATACAATACCCTAGTCTCAACAACCCAAAAATTAGCAGTAGTTTAATACATCAAAATAAAAAAATCTATAACGTGCTACATCCCTCGGTCATCATCATTATCGCCATTGACAGACAAATGAATATTGGCCATCGTGCCACTGCTGGTCCCACCCTTTGTACCATCATCAACATCGGCTCGACGGTCCTCACCAGCTTTTCTGGGGTACTCGCCATCGCCACTGGCTCTACTTATACCATGAGGCTCATCAACAAGAAACTAAAAAATTAAAATATATGTTAGAGTTTTAGTCTTTTTTTCCTAAATTTATCTATAATTATTTTTAAACAAGTTAGGCAAACGAGGTTCTAACTTGGCTATCGAAACTCAAAATCGAGTCCTGTAAGTTGTTACGCGTTTGAAATATGTAAGAGGTGCTACGCCTACGGTTTTACGTCGTTTCAATGCCTAGGACGAGTTTTAGTCTATTTTTCTTATATTTATCTAAGTTTTTTTAAAATACGTTAAGCAAAAGTGGTTCTAACTCGACCACCGAAACTCGAAATCGAGACTCATAAATATAAAAGTTGTTAAACCTACGATTTTGCGTCGTTTCGATGCCAAGGCGAGTTTTGGTCTATTTTTCCTAAATTTTTCTAGGTTTTTTTTAAAAAAAATAGGTTAGGTAAATGAGGTACTAACTCGGCCACCAGAACTTGAAATCTAGCCTCGTGAGTTGTCACACGTTTGAAATATGTAAGAGGTGATACGCCTAAAGTTTCGCATCATTTCAATGCTTGGGGTAAGTTTTGGTCTACTTTTCCTAAATTTATCTAAGTTTTTTTCTAAAATAAGTTAGACAAACGATGTTTTAACTCGGCCACCGAAATTTGGAATCTAACCCCATAAGTTGTAACGCGGTTGAAATACGTAAGAGGTGCTATGCCTATGCTTTTGCATCATTTCAATGCTCGGGACGAGTTTTGGTCTACTTTTTATAAATTTGTCTAAAATTTTATTAAAATAAGTTGGGCAAACGAGGTTTTAACTCGGCCACCGAAACTCAAAATTAAGCCCCGTAAGTTGTTACGCGTTTGAAATATGTAAGAAGAGGCCCATGATTTCACGTTTGTTTCGATGCCGATGCAAGTTATGGTCTACTTTTCCTAAATTTGTCTAAGTTTTTTAAAAATAAGTTAAGCAAATGAGGTTCTAACTCAGTCACCGAAACTCCAAATCGAGCCTCGTAAGTTGTCACGCGTTTGAAATATGCAAAGGATGCTACGTATATGGCTTCGCGTCGTTTCGATGCACGAAGCAAGTTTTGGTCTACTTTTTCCAAATTTGTCTGTTTTTTAAAAATAAATAAATTAGGCAAACGAGATTCTAATTAGGCCACCGGAACTCGGAATCGAGCCCCATAAATTGTCACGCGTTAAAAATATATAAGAGATGTTATGCATACGATTTAATGTTTTTTCAATGTCCGGGGCAAGTTTTGATCTACTTTTCCTAAATTTATCTATTTTTTTTAGTATAAGTTAGGCAATTATTTTATCATAACATTTTAACAATATATATAATCAATATCATATATATAATTACAAACTATATATTGAAAGATATAAATTTAGATTTTTATTTATCTGTCGAATATGGGGGGAAAGAGGTTTGCAAGTACAATCGCAACTACTCGAAGAGTCTCCTCTTATTAGGGGAGTTCAACAAAATATTGACAGATAGTGCCTTCAGTTGGTACTATAACATGGAAAAGGGGTCGGTCCAGGACTGAGATGACATGAAGTTGCATTTTTTTAAGAAGTTCTTCTATATGTAGTAACAAATGACCATTGTCAGACTGTGTAGATAGATTTAGGGCTCAGACACAGAAATATGTAGAGCCGATTGAAGAAAAGAATCTCGTGAGCATATGTAACAATGGTGCCCTAGATGCCTTCAAACCCCACCTCATTACCAAGGCATGTGATTCATTCACAACACTTTCATCATTTGCACAGGACTTGGAAGGAATCAAATCATTGCCCAAGAGCTATAAGACCGTTGCATGGTGGGAAGCTGTCGCAAGCAACCAAAAATAAAATCTTACTTTGAAAAATATTAATGTAGTAGTGAAAGTAAGAGTCGAACCCACAGAGAGTGAATTGTTTTAATAAATCTAATGTTTTCAAGAATATCTAATTAAATGGGGGGTTTTGAATTATTAATTAACTAATTAAAATAAAACTAAATAATAAATAATAAAGATGAGAAAAATCAATTAAAAACAAATTTCAGTTCCTTAGTTCAGTATCCCCTTCTTTTAATCAACAAATTAATCAAGTTATTATTATATTTTCCTTCAATTGAAATTAATAATCCTAGATAACCGACAATCGTCAAGCTACCCGAAATTCTCCTTAAATTATAAATCTAATGCAGCAATCGCTCACAAAAGACCCTAACTATCATACAACCTAGAACTATCAGTCTAGATTTAATATAACAGTTGCATTGAAAATTAGAGAATTAGATTATTCTAAGCAACAATCTCAACATCGTGGACCATTTAACTTGTCATCTTGATAATCATAATAATATTCAAAAGTTTGACCACAATCAAATATTATTAATTGCTACTTATGATCAGATAAAATATCGTTTGCTTAATATCAAATCTTAATCTAGCATATGATAAATTATTGATTAATCTAACAGGCCATTATTAAATTAATCAAGCAAATATCATAAAACAATTAAAACAAATTATCAAGAATAAATCTCATGCATGAAGGAATATATAATAAAACTCAATTAAAATATTAATTAAAAATAAGGTTCAACATCCCTTTAGAACTGAAAAATAAAATTAACCTGACATTCTTCAAAGTAATCTTCAATAGTTGAAAAACTCTCTCCAAGAAAGTAGAAGAAAGAACTCCCAAAAGCTTACCATGAATAATGAGAGAGCTTGGCCCTCTATTTATAGGCCTCTAATTTGTCCAAACCCTAATAGGATTTACAAAAAAATAAAAGAAAAAGAAAAATAATTATTCTCCTAACCCTAGTTGGAATTAAAATCCACTTTGGAATCAAAAAGTAGCAAAAATCCCGAAATCTGCTAATAACGCGCAAGCCAAACGCGGCGTTGACTTAGTCAACACGCGTTTTTTTTTTCTTTTTCTTTTTCTGAACATCCGCGCATTGCGCGCACTGCTCACTGCCGCGTCCATTGAAACGACGTCGTTTCGTGCTTGTTTCAGCCATAACCGCGCCATGCGCGAGCGCCAGCAGTTTCGGAGTTAAACGACGTCGTTTGATCTCCAGTCTTTTGCCTCTACGCGCCATGCGCGGCTGTCCCAATTTTCGGAAATTGCAATTTTGCCCCAGAGTTGCTGTTAATTTCAGATTTGCCATCAGACTTTTGCGAATTTTTCAGATTTGCCCCCAAGCTTTATTTTTCCTACAGAATAAAATATAAAAATAAATAAAAATAATATAAAAATACTAAAAATCCTAAAAACACATAATAATAAATAAAACACCTAAAATACTATAAATACATAAAAACACATAAATAAAAATAAATATAAAAATACTATAAAATTAACTAAATTAACATAAATTAACTAAAGTCCTATAAAACCTATTAAAATCACAATAAGCTAAATAATTAAACATTTAAGCACACAATAAATATAAAAATTAAGTATTAGGGAATAAAAATATCGTATAATTTAGTCCTATCAAATACCCCCACACTTAGCTTTTGCTCGTCCTCGGGCAAAACAGAAATAAAAACAAACAAAAATAAAATAAATCTAACTAGCCCAACAGACTAAAGCGACTCAACTAACTCGACTTTTTACATGAGCAATAAATTAATATGAACTTCACATCAACCTCAAAGATTTTTTAAATGATAACTCAAAGAAAGTTTCAAAATCATGCAAAATCTAGAACTTTAACATATTTATTAATATTACTCTACTCAAGATCTTTTGTGAGTGTGTGAATCCAAATGTATCAAGCTAATCGAAACTCAGATAAGTTTAGGTTATTAATTACCTTACAAAAGATATATAACAAAACTCAATATATTTATTTTTCACATCACTCTTTGCTAACATAGACAAATATAAATCAGAAGATCAAAAGGTTTCAAGTAATTATATACACTAGGATTAATATGCATTTTTTCTCAAATATTTTTTTCATTTTTTTTTCTTTTAATGGGTGCATTTTATGCTCCATCCCATTTTTTTTCTTTTAATGGGTGCATTTTATGCTCCATCCCATTTTTTCCTTTCTTTCTCTTTTTTTCTTCTTAAGTGAGTGCATTTTATGCTCCATCTCATCAGCGAGTGCGTTTTACGCTCCATCTCGCTTTTCATGTGTTTATGAGTGAGTGCGTTTTACGCTCCATCTCAACCCACCACATAATTTTTTCTTATTCAATAATAATCCTAGAAAAATTACCTAAATCATCTCCTCCAAATTACATTTTGCCTTATATTTCACTTCAAATAATGATCAAATAAGATATAGAGCTCAAAAATATCTTTCATAAGTATTTAACCATTTAAACTTTCTCTAAATTAAAACTAGCTCAAACAAATGGATATAAGTGCATAAAAATTTAAAGAATCTCAAACACAGTAATAATCAATAAAAAGTCAAAATTCAGACTAAGCAAAAATTTATCATTTTTCCAAGAGTTATTAAATAAAAATAAAAATTTTATCATTGGCTACAAATTTATAATTCAATTAATTCATTGCTCAAGTGACACATCCTAAAAATAAAATAAAAAAAAAAACTATCTCATTTTCGTAGGAAACACGGTTACACTTAGGGGTGAGCATGGTGCGGTTTGGTGCGGTTTGAAGCCCAAACTGCACATGAAACCGCTTAGGTGCGGTTTGACAAATCCAAAATCGCACATGAAACCGCATAGTGCGGTTTTAAAACTTGCGGTGCGGTTTCGTTTGGTGCGGTTTCGGTTTAGAAACCAATAGTATATGTGACAAACTTATGAAATGAAATAACAAAACCTTTTCTTCTCAAGGATAAAAGTACTTAGAATAAATTCTGTTGGCAAAAGTGAAATATAGCACTCCATATCAATTATAGGAGTGTTATACTCGGGGCCATCTGCTCATATAATGAATTCACTAATCCGGGCATAGCAAAAAGGAACTTGTCACTTCTTATTAAGACAACTTGATACTGGAAGAAAATTATGTTTACTACCTATTGTGCCTGTGTCCAAAAGGCTCTGTTTCTGTAGTCATTGCAGAATCATTACTTAGCATTAGCAATCTTACAGTCATCTTACCCATGAATTTGATGCCTCAAACTCCACAGCTGAAAAAATAAAATAAAATGCAAAGCCATTTGAACCCCTACGCTCCAAACCATCACAAAAAGAAATAAAAAAATCTGCAACTAAGCACCAGGAGATTAGTTATACACACATCTCCTACAAACAATAAATTTAAGAAAAAGAAAAAGATGCAATACGACCATGTGATTCATTGAACTCAATGCAAATGACTTCCCTCTCATGTAGGTAGAATATATACTATTTTGCAGCAAAAAGTCAAAAGATTCAATAAACTATTTCCAGTTCATGGCAATAACCGATACAGGAGGAGTCCTATAAAGACAACGCTTCTAATTATGGCAAATGAGGAGTCTAATAATGTTGTGTGGCCTACTTCAAAAATCTCAACTCAATTCTTCTTCAAGGCTCAAGCAGCAGGACAAAAAAGAAAGAAAAGCAAACTTGATTATATATGTTCTCGAAGTTTCTGTGTGCTAAAGCAACTAACATAATGGAAGATAAGAGCTCCACGTGTTTGGTTCAAGCTATGCATTACATGGTTTGTGTATGAATGGCGGTATCTCTGATCTAAGCTTTCATATAAGGACTCTGATACATCCTAAGCAACAAGAATGAAGGTAAAATTGTCATGAAGAAGGGTTACATAAAGCACAAATGCCATGTCGAGCTCTTAGAAAAGTTAACCTCAAATGTTTACTCTTTCATGGGACCAAAAGCATTTCGACACTCATGTTTGAACAGAACAACTAGATTCATCTCAAAGAATAAAAAATTAAGAGCAACTGCATATAAAAAGTTGATATCCTATCTGATGGTGGTGGGGCTAAGAATGTTTACTTTCATCAACATAATATCACAAAAAGTATGTGTTACCATTAAAACTATTCTCATTATAATATCCAACCAAATATAAAGTTTCACCATAACATAAGGGGAGCAGCAACCCGACTAGCATCAATAATTTTTAAAATCAGAGATTTACCGTTCAGTTTCTCAATTCGAACTTTTCTTGATAAAGGATTTCAAGATTGGTTACATTATATCTTTAAAAAACAATCTAAAATAGCTATGTATTTTACTTTTGTAGTTTCTCCAAATTACAAACAAGTTAGTCTAAAATATTCACAGATGAAAACAAAGATCACTAACAGGCAAAAAAGTTCAACATCAAACAAAAAAGAACAAAAATAAATTTATTGGTTATTAACTAACATTATTAATTTGTACTCAGACAATCCCCTTTCAAATATTCCAATAAATTCCTATCCTTTAGAAACTTTAAAAAGAGATGAACAAAGACAAAAACAAGGACGAAGAAATTTCATGAGTTTACCTAGAAAACAAAGTCCCACAATCACATTTATACTCTCTAGTTCCACAAATCTTCGAGTGAGCTTTCCAGTCAGATTGAACAGCATATTTCTTTGAGCGCTCGTCGCATTTTCACTTCTTCTCACCGTGTTTCCATTAGAAATGCTTCTTTATCCCTGTGAGATCACCCAATGCTCGCATCAATGAGTAAAAAACTAAGAATTACCTAGTAATTAGAACTAAGAAGACTTACAATTGGAACGAGGTTGAGCTGGAAGCCTGGAAAAGTAGAAGACTAGAAGTCGCGATTCACTGCAACGGGAGCCACAGTCAGAGAATTGAGAGAATAGAAGAGGATTTAGGGTTTGGGCTGGGATATAATATATATATATGGCCAAAAACTACGTCGTTTTGACCATGTACTCCTTAAAAAAAAAAAACTCAGAACTTTTGCATTTTTTAGATGGTGCGGTGCGGTTTTGGTAAGTGCGGTTTTGGCCAGAAACCGCAACCAACCCGCAATTTCGGTTTTTTAGCCTTTCTAAAACCGTCGTACACGCCGCAACCGTTGGTTCGGCTTTAATTGGTGCGGTTTATGCGGTTTTCGGCTCGGTTTCGGGGGCAAATCGGTTTTCTGCTCACCCCTAGTTACACTTAGCATGCGCAACAAGCCTTTAAACCCCAAGGTTACCCCAAGTGGACGAGTTTTGTCTCGTGAGGGTTTGTAGTGAATATACCCACAAAATTCTAAAATTTAAAATTTTTAAATTTCAATAAAAATAAAACAAATTTTTTTTTTAAAAATAAAAATAAAAATAAAAATAAAAATAAAACAAAAATTTCCTAAAAATAAAACAAATATCCTAAAACCTTTCCCCCACACTTAAAATTTACATTGTCCCCAATGTAAACTATAATACAAAGAAATAGGCACAAATAACTATAAAAAAAAAAAAGGGAAAAGAAATGCAAATCTGATTTCTTGGGTTGCCTCCCAAGCAGCGCCTTTGTTTATTGTCATTGGCTCGACAACAGGCCGAACCACTACGTCACTCCAATTGCATGTATGTTGCGTACTCCATCCATCACAACATTCCTCATAGGTAGATTACATCTCGTCTTTGCATGGCATGATTGTTCCGGAATGAAATCCTGCAAAATAAAAGGTAAAAATTTATTTTGAGTAACAGGTAATGAAATGAAAAGTTCTGCAAATTTATTTAGAATCAATGACAAAGAATTTAATGAATCTGTAGTCCTCTTCAAATCTTGTTTCGGCTCAATTTCTTCTTCTTCTTTTGTCAATCCCAAGCTGTGAGTAATGGTCTCTTCCAGATTTGTCTTTTCATTGTCTGGCGTTTCTGGAGTTTCCTCATCTTTACCACTGCTCAACACAATTTCATTGTCATCCTCCTCGTAATCCACCATTGTGTGAGATGGTAATTCGTCAACACTTTGCACCTCCAATTGACTAACTGCAATTTTCAGTTGTTCCACTTGAATACTTATACGCCGAATATTCTCATTTGTTTCCTGTTGAAATTGCAAAGCAACAGTCATAAAATGTTTAGATATATTTTCTAAAGATAAATTAGAGTTAGAAGATTGGTCTTGTTCTTGATCGTTGGGATATGTTTGATTGAACTGTTGGTAATCTGGCCAATGTTGACTTGCAGGTTGGTGCACTTGTGGATTCCCATAGTTGAAATTTGGACGATCCCACCATTCTGAGTAGTACGTGTTTGAATAGGGATCATAGTTTCCTTGCGGTCCAAGGAAACCATCTACATCATTTACTTGTCCATAGGACTCCTCTCGAAGCATTGGACACAACTCTGTTGGATGTCCTAGTATGGAACAATTCCTACAAGCTTTTATTGGTTGTCCGCTACCTGCAGCCCAAGCATAAATAACAGAAGTTAGTTCATCAACTTGTTGTTGAAGAGAAGAAATTTTTACCGCATTAAAATAATCATCGTTTTGGTTCCAAGCCATTATTTTCTCCTTCACCTGCACACTCAATTAAACTATGAAAAACAAAAATAAAATAAATAAAATAAACTAGAAAAATAAACTACAAAGAAAACAAAGAATAAATTAAAGCAAAACACTCCTCGGCAACGGCGCCAAAATTTGGGAAGCTGTCGCAAGCAACCAAAAATAAAATCTTACTTTGAAAAATATTAATGTAGTAGTGAAAGTAAGAGTCGAACCCACAGAGAGTGAATTGTTTTAATAAATCTAATGTTTTCAAGAATATCTAATTAAATGGGGGGTTTTGAATTATTAATTAACTAATTAAAATAAAACTAAATAATAAATAATAAAGATGAGAAAAATCAATTAAAAACAAACTTCAGTTCCTTAGTTCAGTATCCCCTTCTTTTAATCAACAAATTAATCAAGTTATTATTATCTTTTCCTTCAATTGAAATTAATAATCCTAGATAACCGACAATCGTCAAGCTACCCGAAATCCTCCTTAAATTATAAATCTAATGCAGCAATCGCTCACAAAAGACCCTAACTATCATACAACCTAGAACTATCAGTCTAGATTTAATATAACAGTTGCATTAAAAATTAGAGAATTAGATTATTCCAAGCAACAATCTCAACATCGTGGACCATTTAACTTGCCATCTTGATAATCATAATAATATTCAAAAGTTTGACCACAATCAAATATTATTAATTGCTACTTATGATCAGATAAAATATCGTTTGCTTAATATCAAATCTTAATCTAGCATATGATAAATTATTGATTAATCTAACATGCCATTATTAAATTAATCAAGCAAATATCATAAAACAATTAAAACAAATTATCAAGAATAAATCTCATGCATGAAGGAATATATAATAAAACTCAATTAAAACATTAATTAAAAATAAGGTTCAACATCCCTTTAGAACTGAAAAATAAAATTAACCTGACATTCTTCAAAGTAACCTTCAATAGTTGAAAAGCTCTCTCCAAGAAAGTAGAAGAAAGAACTCCCAAAAGCTTACCATGAATAATGAGAGAGTTTGGCCCTCTATTTATAGGCCTCTAATTTGTCCAAACCCTAATAGGATTTACAAAAAAATAAAAGAAAAAGAAAAATAATTATTCTCCTAACCCTAGTTGGAATTAAAATCCACTTTGGAATCAAAAAGTAGCAAAAATCCCGAAATCTGCTAATAACGCGCAAACCAAACGCGGCGTTGACTTAGTCAACGCGCGTTTTATTTATTTATTTTCTTTTTCTGAACATCCGCGCATTGCGCGCACTGTTCACTGCCGCGTCCATTGAAACGACGTCGTTTCGTGCCTGTTTCAGCCATAACCGCGCCATGCGCGAGCGCCAGCAGTTTCGGAGTTAAACGACGTCGTTTGATCTCCGGTCTTTTGCCTCTACGCGCCATGCGCGGCTGTCCCAATTTCCGGAAATTGCAATTTTGCCCCAGAGTTGCTGTTAATTTCAGATTTGCCATCAGACTTTTGCGAATTTTTCAGATTTGCCCCCAAGCTTTATTTTTCCTACAGAATAAAATATAAAAATAAATAAAAATAATATAAAAATACTAAAAATCCTAAAAACACATAATAATAAATAAAACACCTAAAATACTATAAATACATAAAAACACATAAATAAAAATAAATATAAAAATACTATAAAATTAACTAAATTAACATAAATTAACTAAAGTCCTATAAAACCTATTAAAATCACAATAAGCTAAATAATTAAACATTTAAGCACACAATAAATATAAAAACTAAGTATTAGGGAATAAAAATATCGTATAATTTAGTCCTATCACATGGAAGGGCAAGAGGACAACTACTATGGCTTTGGCAGATTCTCAACCGAAGCCATAGAGGTGCAAGAGGGAAATAAGTGACAAGAATACAGATTTGTCAGAGCCAAAAGCCATCACTTGCAGTGAGGAGGTATTTAAAAATTTGTATGTGCAATGGGTAGAAAACGGAGTAGTGAAGCCTACAAGACCCAGATTTATGGTAACCGAAGAGATGAAGAAGCGAGCGGACTTCTGCGTGTATCATCAATACCCAGGACACTCCACCATAAATTGTCACAATCTGCGAAGAATTTACCATGAAAAATTAATGGCAAGTGAAATCTAATTAGAATAGGAAAGTAGCATGCTAGATAAGCTGTAATGTTCTAGAATTTTCACGTCATTATTAATTAAATTATTAATTTAATTTCTAACGAGTTAGTTTTACGAGATTATTTCAATTTTTTTATGTGATTAATTGTTAGAGTTAATTAAAGAGAGTCACTAATATGTTAATTAAATTAGTGAACAAACCCTAAAGTGTTAATATCAAAATAATTGATAAGTTTTCTATTAATTAAATACTCAATTAAATTGAATATAATGAGTTAATTAAATATAATTAATTAATTAATATGATAATTAATTAATGTAAATAATGTGAAATATTAATATTAATATTTATTAGTCCATTTAGTAATTTAATACTAATGGGTTAGAGTATTTAATTATTTATTCAATCTAATTATTTATTTAATCATGAATTGAATAATTAATGTGTAAATTATTGAATTAGCCCAACATGGATCAATTAGTAGCCCAAGTGAAGAATAATAAAATTTGGCAAACTAGTAGCCCAAACAATTTAATAGGAGCCCAATTAGTATTTTAAATAAAGTCCAAAGCATGAGCCCACTTGGAATTAATTGTGTAATTTATTATTTATTAAAAGAGTTAACACGTGACAATCTTTTGGGACACAAATTCCCAAACCTGCCGTGGAATAGGAGGAGAGAGAATAGCTAATTAAATGTATGGGTTGCTGGGCAGTTAAGTCAATATATTATCCCAAATCAGAGATGACCCGGCATGGGGTCATTTACTGTTAAACGGCTAATCTAATATTTTATTTGTGCGTGTGTGTATAATCTGCCAAGCTCAGTCAGCGACCCTACTCTGCCGAGTACAACCTGAAGTGGTGATTTCTGGGTATGACTGAAAGATGGGTTGATAAAGTTTCCACCTAAACCCCAATAACTAACAGGTAATAATTTCCTATGAATAGAGACCATGTTTTCTCTTGGAAAAGCTTGTTGAGTTATTCAATACTGATACAAGAGAGTCATTGTGAGCTCCGAAGTATAGAGGGAGTGTAGTGAGTCAGAGAGATAGCAAGGAAGTCATCGGGAAGTTGTGAGTAAAGTATCCAGTGGTGGTAACGGTGAAGTAGATATCCTCGGATTACATCACCTACTTCGGGAGAAAAAGGAGAACAACAACTAGGAACCCACTTCGTTTCAAACCAGCTTTAAGGTATAAATAATTTTGTTTAATATCTTAAGGAAGTTAGTTATTGCTCCATATTATATTAAAATGGGTTGTTGTGGTTATTTGCTGTTGGGAGGAATTTGTTATGAAGAACCATGACGAGTCCAATATATATAAGCTATATAATGGATGTGAAGTAGCTTGTGTTCATGTCAACCTATTAAAGAAACTAGTAGAATTACCAAGTAAGGATAAATTGTCTAAAAGAATTAGAAGGGTTAATATGTTCATTATTGTGTTTAAAACTGAAATCTGAAAGCCTTCGGCTATCGTAGAGTAGCCTTAGCCAGAGCTTTCGGCTATCGTAGAGTAGCCTTGGCTAGAGCCTTCGACTATCATAGAGTGGCCTCGGCCAAAGCCTTCGGCTATCGTTGAGTGGCCTCGGCCAAAGCCTTCGGCTACAGTAGAGTGGCCTCGGCTAGAGTCTTCGGCTATCGTAGAATTGCCTCGGCCAAAGCCTTCGGCTATCGTAGGGTAGCATCGGCCATTACAGAGTGATCGTAGGATGAAATCACTCCGGTCGTAGAACTGCTTTTGATCGTCGACTAAGTTGCTGAGGCAAACCATTGGATTCGTGGAGTAAGTCTCCTAAGGCAGACTGTACAAATCGTTGAGTGACTATTCACCCGACGATAGGAAAACAGAAAAAACTTTTGATTTTGGTTATCAATGACAATTCAAAATAAATAAGATTTATCTTTTAATTAATTGTCATATTAACCATTAAATAATAAGTAAAGATAAATAAATAATTAATTATTATTTAATTAATGGTAAATAATAATTAAAGAAAAATAAGATTTTAGAAGTCATTAATTATTATGTATTTAATAAATAATAACTAAAGATAAATAAAGTTAATAATTTAATTATTTATTATTTATATTAAATAATAAATAAGGATAATTAAGTAATTAATTACTATTTAATTAATATTAATGAAAGAGATGTAAGGTTAATTAATTAATTATTTAATTAAAATTAAATAATAATTAAAGAAGATTATAATAAAATTAAATAATTAATTATTATCTAAATAATCTTAAGAAGCATTAAAATAAATAAACTAATTACTTATGTTAGACTAATTAGTTATTATTTATAATTAAATAATAACTAAAGGTAGTTAATTAATTACTATTTAACTAAGAACAAATGGTAATTAAATAAATAAGAGTTAATGAAATATAACGTACTTAATAACTCACTAATTCTGTAATTGGATTAAATTGTTTAAAGGTTCCTTAAGTGTTTAATACTTAGGATGAATACTCATCGGTTATTAAATCATTAACCTAAGTGTGTTTATGTAGGGATTATGTTAATATGTCGAATGATGTGAATTTTGTGTTGAAATTATGTGTTAGATAAGTTCATAGTAAGCATACAAAAATGCCAGTATACGCTGTACTAATTGTTAAACCGACTTGATTAATGTTAGGTCCTTCAAAGCCATTTAATTAAAGCTAGGTTTGTTGTAGCTGAGTAGACAGGCAAGTTTCCTAACTTCAAACATTATTTTGCGTAAGTTCCTTATATCTAAACTCATTTCATTGAGCAAGTTATTTATTTAAGCTTGAATTATAAGTCCAAGCATGCTTTCAGTGGTTTAAATTGCTTTACAATTATTCCACATCGATATTATTGTTATTCGCACTTGGTGCACTTGATCTTGTGCAGTCTTTGACTTGTACCTTATTTAATGTTCTACTGCTTAAAGAACTATTCAAAGTAGGTCTAAGTCATTGTTCGGCTAGACAGTTATATTAAAGATTTTAAAAGCTATCCAAATCATTGAAAATACGGATTCTTAGACTATTATAACCACCTTTTTATTATAGGGGAGTATCCTGTATCTAATATCAGGTACAAAACACAGAAATTAAATGTTATGCATACACATATTGTACTGAGGCTGATCCCCTCGGGTACATATTTCTGGTAGTAACCATTGGGTCAACCTGCTATTGACTCCAGTGGATATTTATAGTTCATAGTCTATTTGACTATCTTGATTTTAAAAGCAAATTATTATTATTGCTTATGTTATTCATATTGTTGAAATACTTCAGTTATTCCCTTTCACTCATGATATACTGTTTCCTTTGTCATTTAAACTTGTTGAGCAAACTAGTTGATCACCCTTGCTATATCATGAATCTTATTGCAGCAAAACTCGAGGCTTCTAAAAAGAACACGGGTAAGGGAAAGATGAAGTGATAGACTTCAAGAGATAATCTTTAGATTATTTGTCTAGCTAAAATTGCTTGTTTTGTGATGTAAACCATAAGTACTTTATTAAGGGTATTTATGTACATTTTGTAAGGTTATCGTATCTTGGGACTAGTAACACCTTTTGAATGAACAACATATGTTTATTATTCCGCATTTAGTTATTGTGTGTTGTTTAGAGTGGATGTTTGTATTGGATCGTAATAACCGGATCCGGGTATTTGAGACCCGAATTTGGGAGCGTCACATAAGTCATTGCCCTAACAGATTAGAAAATGAAAAATATTTTCTTATTTTTATTTGTATTTTCATTATTAAATAGAGACATTATATCTTGATCGTTACATCAAATTTCGATCAATTTTTTTAAAATAAAGTTATACTTTTCACTTTAAAAATAGTGAGGCACCTGATTAATCAGCCTTCGACCCGACAAAATTATACTTTGTACTTTAAAAGTAATGAGGTACCTGGATAATCAGCCCTTGACCTAAAAGTAATAAGGCACCTAAATAATCAGCCCTTGACCCGAAAATAATGAGGCACCTAAATAATCAGCCCTTGACCTGATAGTTACATTTTCAAACTTTAAAAGTGATCGAGGCACTTGATTTTAAGACCTCAACCCGACAAGTTACACTTTATCTTCAAAAGTAGATAATGTTATGTTTTACACGTCAAAAGTATGAATGATATGATAAATGTTATTCGATTTGAAATGTTATGTTTTTTGTTAAAAGTAAGACGATTTATTAATAAAATTGTTCATACTTTCACTTATACTTGAATGAATTTTTTTAAATTGTAGATCGATGTGTTAGTTTGTGAATACAAATTGATTTTTTTATATATTTTATGCACATTGTTGCCTTGGAATAATAATTTGAATAACTTATGATTTAAGGACCAAATATTGTATCATATGGGTTCAAGTTAAAGGCAAATACGTGTAATAAATAGAAAATATTTTGATAATTGAAACATGATATAAAATTAAGTTTTCTTATACAAGAGACGACAAAACTACAAAGAGTTGTGATCTAAAAGCCATGATACATCGAATTCACCAGGGGAAAAAAACAAAGCCTCCAAGTCAGCAATGGCAATATCTTGAGATTCTGCAATGGTTGATATAATTTTATCAAGGTCTTGAGCAACAGACTCAAACAATTGAAGTTTGGCTTTCAACTTAGTCATGGTATCTTTGAGCTCTAACAGCCTTTCCCAAGGCACCCTCTCGGGAGAGTAAGTCCCGAAACCATAACATCAGCATCATAGGAATCGCCAGCACCTTCGAGGTTATCAGGAGATGATGCTACATGTGGACTGGAAGAAGGAACTGGATTATGCATAGCTGGAGCAGAACTAACATCAGACAAGGAGTCATTAACATTAAGACTATTGCATTGGTTATAAGGAGAGAAAGCATTGCTAGTAGTCCCAACAGGTCGAAGAGGTCCACAAATGGCAGAACATAAGACCTTGCTTTTAGCACTCCTAAGAACTCCTATGGGGGCATGATGTCATCCTCCTAACACTTTTGAAAACTCCTATGAGGGCATGACATTATCCTCCTAGCACTCTTGAGAACTTCTACGGAGGAATTATCTTCATCCTTCTCACCCTCATCATCCTCGATCACTCGAGAAGTCTAGAACTGGTAGGCCAATTTTCTTGCAGAACACCATCGGGAAAGAAGTATGCAGAGCGCATTGTGGTCTTGATGAATGCTGAGATCCCTACACAGATGGATACATCGAAGGATGCCAACGTTCTTGAACCTCTTCACATGGTTAGGGTCCCTCAAAATCTCGTCTGTCCGGTGCTACCATCCCTAAAACTTAAGGTAAGAATCGGGCTGAAAACGAACCAGACTGTATGGGTATTCTTGCATTTTAATGCACATGCGAGGAATACAAGTTGCACAAGGATAGTTATCCCAACTTTTGTAAGCCGCAGCATAGAGATATAAGCCTTCCTTGTTGTGGTGAGTAAAAGAATGTCGATCATAATTCTTGTCACGGTCTCAGAAAAGGTCACGATCTTCGAAGAAAGGAGCTCTCCCCTAATAAGTGACAAGTGGCGGTAGCCTCATGGTTTTGGGATCTATGGCGTGATCTTCAGAACTTGGCGCCTTAAAAAAAACTTCTCTTTGACAAAACCCGGCAGAAACCAAGACCAATGCTTGAAAAGGTAGACTTGGTCCATAAAAGAGAAATTAATCTTATGAGTCCTTGTCACTACGTTGATTGTTTGACCTGAATGTTCCTCTGTTGTGAAAAAGTAACCTCTTTTTAAAAAGACCAAGATCCTTTTAGGGTAAATTGGCTTAAAAAAGAAATATGGAAGACCCTTGAAGACACCTGAAACGAAAAAGAAACAACCATCAGGAAGAGTTCAAATATAAGAAATTATGAAAAAATAATAATAATAATAATAATAATTATAATAATAAATAAATAAATAAATAAAATACTTGGAAAAAAAAAGAGAAGAGAAAATTGGTATAGAGAAAGAACTTTAAAGAATAAAGAATACTATTGAATGAATTAAATGAATAAACCCCTTGGGTTGGTCTCTTATTTATAGTATTATATAGAAGGATCTAGAATCCATAATACTTGAAAACCTAGCAAGGATCCAAATCATAATTAAAAAAGTAATTACATAAAGTCAAATTCTAATAGAATTATCTAAAATTAAATTAATTGTTACCTAAAATAATTGGGAAGTAACTATATTACAATTAAAATTAATTAAGGAGAATAAAATTTGCTTCCAAATTGGATTAAAGTTGCATGAAGCCGTTGGTTTCCTATTGGATTTTGTCGCGGCATGGACCAAAAGCATACTCTTAATTGGTCCGCTTTTTTCCTTTGTGCACGGTGTGTGAATGAGTTCCTAACTTGGGCCTGCCCTAGATCATCCAACCATTAATTATCTTAATAAGTAATGACATCCAAATCCACATGAAAAGTGCTCAAAAGTTGACAGTAATATATATATATATATTAGTCGTCCATCATAGATAATATTCCCACTTGTCATCAGTATATATATACCAACTTTTCTACATAAGCGGTTTTCAAGTGGAAATCCTTAACATATAACTTGTTTTCCTCGATAATCTCGTTATTTTTATTTTATTAGTAATCTAATAACTGAGATTTCTTGGTCTTAAAAAAATATTAATAATAAATAAATAATAAATAAAATGTAAATAGAGAAAGTACATAACTATATATTAATCAAGGTGTATATATATTAATACCTATGATAATAAGGTCATGCTAAATAACCATGATTCTAAGAATAACAATATTCATGAATCTTTGTAAGAATTAAAACATTATATATTTGAAGCAAATGCATCCTAGATTTTTGTACACGATCGTCACTTCAAAACACGACTCATGTGCAAGGGGCAAATGTGAGCCCATGTATAAAATTAGGGTTTACATTTGACTTAATGAATTTAATGAACTAAAATGAACATGACATAAATGAACGAGACATGAGAGGGGCCTCCATGAGTTTCGAGGAAGAAGGCTTGTGAAAAAAACTCATTTTGGAAATTGGTTGAGGGATTGGATTAACAGCTAGAAGAATGAGATGATTTGAGCATCACTCGGGTAACTAGGGGTATTCTAAAAATTTCCTTGCAACTAAAGGTATTTTTGGAATATCTCTCAAACTCATATGCTTGACACATGACCCCGTTGTCAGGAGACTCTATAAATAGCCTCCCCATTTCAAGAGGAAGGGATTTTTGAACCGAACAACTCTCTAGGGAATTCTTTCCGAGTTTGAGACACAAGAGAATATTCTTGAACTCTCGAAATTTGGACTTGAATTCTCTTAAGACCCGAGACACCATAGAAAGCTTTTGATTATTGGATTCTCTTAAATCTCTGAAAACACACGAAAAGTTCTTGGAAACTAGAGATTACTTAGGGATCCTGAGAGTTCTGCCTTGTGTTATTCATGTGATTGTCCACCTTTTCTTCTCCTCTCTCCGATTGATCAATCAATTATGTATTCTTCGCAGATTGCTTGCCTCCAACTCCGATACGAAACCCTAACACTAGCAAGATACGAAATTCATTGCCTACACTATTTAATACAAGCATGTACGTCCTTGAAATAATATAATAAATAATACGAAAAATTTAGTATAATTATAAATATGACATACATTAATTCTACCACTAGGAATGAATTTGGGACTAATTAGATGACCGACCAAAATGACTCAATCAATTTAAATAAGATCCTCAAGTGTCTTGTTATATAAATAAAAGGTATCGATATGAAACAAAATTATTGTTTTAAAATTTTTAAATCCGACAAATAAAATTCTTTCATACTACTTTGCACTGGCGTATCCTTACTGACAACGGTAGGTATCATCTTCCCGTGCTTTACACGTCTGGAATTGGAGATTTGAAAAGCAATCTAACACTCGTCACTATAAAACTTCAACTCTCGTCAGTCTTCTTCCCCAATCAAAAACACGATCGGTTCTATCTCCAAAAATCTTAAGCCAGACACCTACGAATACCTGAAGCCCTTTATACTCAAGGTATACTCAATCTCGGTTTTAATATGGTTTTGTAAGTACATTAACCAATTTTTCTAACTTGTGTTGGCATTTAATTAGAATGGGTGGAAGTTCAAATGACTTGGAGATTGCCTCGCCTTCGAATGTACTTCGAACTCTAGTTTTAGTTGGACGTAGAGGAAATGGCAAAAGTGCAACAGGCAATAGTATTTTGGGAATTAAGAACGCATTTACTTCCAGAGCTAGCTCATCTGGTGTTACAAGTACTTGTGAGATGAAAAGTGCTAAATTGAAAGATGGCAAGATTCTTAATGTTATTGACACTCCTGGTATAGTTTTCTTCCTAATTGTCTTGTTGGACTTCAGTATTGTTGTTGTTGTTGATTAAGGTCTAGGATGGCATTAGAATTAATTGAAATGTTTCATAGTTTATAACGGTAAAAAAACAACCCAATTTTGTGAGCAAATCACTAAAAAATGAATCTTTCAAGATGAAAAAAAAAACTTATGCTAGTGCCCTGGAATTATTGACTGCTTACACTATATTTGGCAGGATTATTTGGTTCGTCTGTGGCACCTGAATTCATTGGCAAAGAAATCGTTAAGTGCATCAATATGGCCAAGGATGGCATCCACGCATTTCTTCTTGTTCTCACAGTCGGGGGCCGTTTCTCAAAAGAGGAAGAAGCTGCTGTCAATAGCTTGAGAACTTTGTTTGGAAACAAAATAACTGATTACATGATTGTTGTATTTACCGGTGGAGATAAACTTGAAGATGATGATGAGACTTTGGAAGATTACTTAGGTCGTGACTGTCCCGAACCATTAAAGGTATAGTATGTAGTTGTCATTGTTTTTATCACCTTAAATTTTGGCTTCTTACCCTATATTAGTACTTTGTAGTTTTATCTTCTTTTTCTTTTGTTGCTAAATTGTTTTTTTTATATATCTGCCTTGCTGTAGAATTCCTTTTCGTCCATTACGTCTGTGCTTTCTTTTATGTTATCAATTTTTATGCCAAAAAGGAAAACGAAAAACGTTAGATATATTTTTAGATTATTCTTATAATTATAAGAGTTTCTGACGCCCATAAGGTGTTTACTTGGTGATACGTATATATGACTTATAAATAGGTATTTGATAGATATTAGATACTATATAGTATATAACTAAACTTGTATATATGGCTTGAAATTTTCTTATAAAGACTAGAGTTTTTGATAGAATATTGTAAATTTATCTATGTAATAACTAAACTCGTATATATGGCTTAGATATTTTGGAAGAATGTTATGGATATGCGATTTTAGTCTTCCATTAAATTTGATCATAGCCATTGTTTGTAAGATCTAGATACTATAGTATATAAAGATGCCTCTCATTTGCAAAATCATAATACATGTAATAATTCTTGTAGAATAAAACTTTCAGTCTTTTGTTACTAAATAGTTTGGATCGCTATATGTAATATTTCAGAACTAAAGTGTTCTATATTTTGGAACGATCGTATCAAAACGCAATTCATCAACATGTTAGCAACTCACACTAACCCGTATATACTAATTACAATATATTTATCTTTTTTTGGATTTTTTTGTTTTTTATTTTTTATATTTTATATACCTTAATTTTAACTATGTTTAATCTTTTCGTTGGTCAATTTAGAGTCCCCTTATAAGGAAGCAAGATAGTTAGGAGATTAAAGCTTGGTTCTCAAGTTCCGTACTAGCATCTCACAGCAAATTGTAACTTCTTTTTTTGCATTACCAACAGATGTTCAGGAGTAAAAATGATTCACTTCTCAGACCCTTAGCATATCTCTCATTCTCCTTGTATGGTTTTCGTCTTTTCTAAAAAAATTAAGTACATGTTCAAGCTCTCACTCTACACCATTGTTGTCTTGTAAGCAAGCAGACATAATCCTAATTCTTAAAATTTGTTCCAAGTTGGTATACATTATTATGTTTGATTGTTTGATGTTTTTATTGAAAAAAAGGTTATTAATATTAATATTAACTATTTGAATATTGTTCAGGAAATCCTCCATCTTTGTGAAAATCGTCGGGTGCTCTTTAATAACAAAACAAATAATGAAAAGAAAAAAGACGACCAAGTTCAGGAACTACTAACTCATGTAAACCTCATTTTAGCAAAAAATGGTGGAAACCCGTATACTGATGAGTTATTCGTGGAACTGAAGGTACTAGTGTTTCTTGTCTCTACGTTATTACCCAATTTGAAGTATTATGATAATAGTTTGTGATAAGTGAAATTAGAATTGTAACTATGATTCGTCCGCAGGAAGGAGCTATAAAACTTCATGATCAATCAAAAGAAGTCATTTCCTCGGATAAAGCTAAACAGGAGATGCATATAGCATATGAAGAGCAGCTTAAGCGATTAACTGAAATGGTATTCTTAATTTCTAACTAGACTATATTATTTCTGACTAGACCATATTTTGGTTGTTGCCTGCATATCTCATTTGCATTCATTACATACTTAGTATTCATGATTGATGGAAAGGCAATCCATTTGAGTTTATTATTTACTATATATTATTATTACTATTAATTTATTTATTTTATTATTATTATTATTATTATTATTATTATTATTACTCACCACGTTCCAAAATATAATATCATTATTAACTTTTGGAAATTAACTTATAAAATTTTCAAATTCAAAATTGACATGAATTTCTTTAGTTTTAATAAATATAACGATGAATATTGTAAACTATCTAAAATGTATTTATTCATTGTAAGTTTTATTCTTTCATAATTTTTAATAAGTTATCTCAATTTTTGAGTAGGAAAATATATTAAATTGACTTTCAAAAATTAATAATAATCTTATAATTCGAAACATGTTGTTGGGAGCATAAATTAGAAATTTAGATAATCACAAATTTCACAAACTATATTAAACTGCAGCATTTTAAAGGGACAAGTATATATAGTTACATACTATGTACAGAAGCACTTTGTCATATTCTTGACATCGGTAAGTATATCTTGAGCAATTTAATGGTTATTCAAGAAATCTGTCAGAACTGCAGCATCATTTTATCCCGTACTTGGTATACAAAGGATAATATACTTTCTCAACCTTTAAGTGAAAATATTTACTTTTTTAATAAGTATGTTTTTGACATTAATCGGCTAAATCCCCCACGAGATCATAGATGTGCATAGCTACAATGTTATGCTCGCCTCTTACCTTCATACGTGTCTTAGACTTCAGGTAAAAATCACCCATTTAACAAAGACAAATGTAGGTTCGTGTTTGAAACACTTCGTGTTAGCCATCAAGTAAAAAATCACTCCTTTAACAAAGAAAGATGTAGATTTATGTTTGAAACACTACATGTTAGCCAACTAGATTACAATGCAGCTAATTTGTAAATTTTATATGACTGGTATTTGATAGACCAATAACTTGAGGTATTGGTCGCTTTGTTATATATCATCTGCCACATCAATAAATTTTTTGAGGGTTGAGATTTGAGATTATTCGGAAGTTGATCATATGTTCGAAGCTTAAATTTTCATATAGAATATGTGAATCAAGAACTCAGCTTTTTACGAGTTTGACTATTACGAGAGTGTATTTTTGTTCCACAGGTTGAGTTGAGGCTAAGAGAGAACACTTCTAGGCTTGAAAAGCGGGTGGAGGAAGAGCAAGTTGCTCGATTGAATGAACAAAAGATGGCACAAGATGCTCTGATGAAATCAAATAATATTGAAATTCATCAGCTGAAAGAGAGTTTAGAGAGAGCCCAGAAGGAGAAGAAATCAAATAATGAAACTCATGAGCTGACCGAGAGTTTAAAAAGAGCACAGAAGGAGGTCAAGAAGCTACAGAAGAAGGTTGATGAGCTACAGAAGCCCCAGAAGGATCCACCAAAGAAGGGGGGCCCGTGTGCTTTTCTATGAGGGGTCATAGATATTTTAGAAATCTGATGGAGTAAATTTAAACACGAAAAGTGACAATATTCATCTCAGTTCTGACGGTTCACTTCGAAATGTTTAATTTGGTGGTTAAAACTTTTATGTTTGTATATATTCATATATTTGAGCTCTACCCTGGTGCCTTTACTGGAAGTTCTTCTTTGACTTCCTTGGAGTGCTTGTCTTCACTCTCTCTTTCCTAGAGTTCTCTCTCGGATGCACTCTCATGCTTGGAGTACTTCTTTCACCGACTCCCAACTGGAGTGATTCACCCACTCACATGGTGCTTTCTCGGATGCACCTCTCGGCTGATGCACAATTTACTCAACTTTGCAGGTAACAAAGTTGGCTAGACAACATGGCCACAAGAAAACATGGTGGTGTGCTGTCGCATGCACTTAAAAATAAAATTTTACATTGAAAAATAAATATATAGTAGTACAAGTAAGAGTCGATCCCACATATAATGATTAATTTAATTTTATGTTTTCGTAAACCAAAATTGGGGGATTTTTAATTAAAGAAATAATTTAAATAAAATTAACTAAAATAATTATAAAAGTAATTTAATGAGAAAAAAAAAACCTTGGCTTAAGTCAACATCCACCATCAAGAATTTACAACTGATCACTGACGTAAGAATAACTCAATTTCTATTTTAAATATTCAACGTGAAATAATTACTCCCATTCGAATAATTTTTCTCTCTCTCTTTAATTTTAGTTAAGTAGAAACAAGCGATCTAAATAACTCTTACTACAAAATAACCTAAACCAAGTGCTAAAAATTTAACTTAGTAGAAGCTTTAAGAATTAGAGAGATCATTGAACTAAACAACATAATCCAAGCGTCTGCATTTAATTTAGATGAATATTTTTTCTAAGATATAACAATATTTTGATATGCAAAATAATTATTGATCTTAGTTGTTTCGCAAATTAAAGTGACCAAACAATTACGGATTTGATATTTAATTTAGCAGTAGATTTCAATGAATAATAAACTAGTGTGCACCCTAGTAATTAAACGAATTAATCATAAAATTAACCACAGAAAAATATTCAATATTCAAATATAAATTGAACAATTAAAATAAATTAGATCTCACAGTGTATAAATCTTGATGGCTTCAATCACTTAAATCAAGAAAAATAGTTTAGCTACATATAGCCATAAAAAATACCAAATAATAAATGAGAGAATTTTTCTAGTAAAAGTTGTATGTTACATTGTATCTCAAGCCCTATATTTACATGCTACGTAATCCTCCTAACCCTAATAGAATTTATTATTTCCAAACCCTAATAAAATTTAAAATACAAAATAAAATAAATATAAAATCCTATCTATTTCCCTTTTCTAATCAAAATTTATTTATTTCTTTTACTTCACTTTGCTTGGACTCTTACGCAGAATATATACAAATCTGCTGAATCAACATTACGCCTGTGACCCACCTTGTAAAGTAGGAAATAATCATGCTGCCAACGCGCCATGCTAATGTCTGTGTTTTTTTCTTTTTCTCTGTAAGGTCCCGCGCATTGCGCGCGGGCTGCTTTTTCCTTTCCATAGTCACGCCATGCGCTGTGACGCTGCTAACCATCCAAGTAATAAAACGACGCCATTCCACTTGAAACTTCTCCATTCACCTAATGCACGCATGGCGTGGATTTGACTTATGGCTGAAATTACCAAAATGCCACCTGCTTCCAATTATTTACCATCTTGAACTTTTATTTCTTTATTTTACCTACAAAATAAAATTAAAAATAATATAAAATTACTGAAAATAATAAAAATGCATAAGATTAAATAAATTACCAAAAACACTAAAAATACTTAAAAACTCACAAATAGTTAAGCATAAAATACCTAATAAATAGACATAAAATCGACTTCTCACATGGCTTGTTTTCTTGCGCAAGGAAGAAGAATAAGTATAAGTGCACAACATCAATGACAACAAACACAATATTTTGATCTCAATCATTGAAAGATGGGGTCTGACACGGAAATTCGTGTCAAGTCCCACTTTTTAATGGTTGGAATGTATGTAGTATTTGGAGTAGTGTTTGATTATAGTGTGTGTAAAATTATCCAAGAAAAAAACAGAGGCGTGCTTTACTGACTCCCTTCGGATGCTTTCCTATCTTGTAGTGATTCACTTCCACTCACTTTCCAACACCCCATGGCTATATATTTATATAGCTCCCAATGAGTGTTTGTGGCGGGACCCTTATTAAAGAAACATACAATAATGTTTACATAGAACATGTAGGGAACAATGGAAGATAAAGGCGAGGAACATGGCATGCTTTACAGAATGAAAAAGGAACATGGGTTTGGACCCATTTGTACCTAACAATCTCTTCCTCGAAACCCATGAGAGAGGAGCTTTCACTGTAACCCGTCACTTGAAATCTATTCATGTTAACTCCATATCCAACCAACCTTCTCCTCCAAACTCATGGAGGGATCACAAAACAAAACTCCTCACTTGGAGTTAATCCCAATGAAATCTTGGCTCAACTTAAATGGTGTGATGTCGCAAGCACCCAAAAATAAAATCTTACTTTGGAAAATAAATATGTAGTAGTGCAAGTAAGAGTCGATCCCACAGAGAATGATTATTTAATTTTATGTTTTGTAAACTAAAATTGGGAGATTTTGTAATTAAAGAAATAATTTAAATAAAATTAATTAAAATAAAGATGCAACAAATAAATAAAAATAAAAAACCTTGGTTTAAGTCAAAATCCACCACCAAGAATTTACAACTGATCACGGATGCAAGAATAAATCAATTAATATTTTGAAGATTCACCGTAGAAAGAACTACTCGCAGGTGGAATAATTTTCTCCTCTCTCCTTAATTTTAGATAAGTAGAGCCACTTGGTCTAAATACCCTTACTAATAAACAACCTCCGACACTTGCTAAAAATTTAATTTAATAGCAGCATAAAGAATTAGAGAGATCGTTGAACTAAACAACACAAGTCACCTGTTTGCATTTAATTTAGATGAATATTCTTCCTAAGATAAAATAATCTTTTGTTCTGCAAAACAATTATTAAACTTAGTTGCTTCACAAATAGCAGTAGATTAATATGAATAATAAACTAGTAGCGCTCCTAGCAATTAAACAAATCAATCATAAAAGAATATTCAATAATCAAAATATAAATTGAACAATTAAAATAAATTAGATCTCACAGTGTATAAATCTTGATGGCTTCAATCACTTAAACCAAGAAAAATAAATTAACTACTCATAATAATAGAGAACACTAAATAATAGAAGAGAGAATTTTTATTCTAATGAGAGTTGTCTCTTACAATGTGTGTTAAGCACTCTATTTATAGGCTCCATAAACCTCCTAACTTGTCCAAACCCTAATAAGATTTACAATTAAAAATAAAAGAAAAATAAAATAATTATTATCCTAACCCTAATTGGAATTAAAATCCAATTTGGAATCAAAAAGGAGCAAAATTCGCGAAATAATCTGATTTGGGAGAATTAATGCGCCAAACAAACGCATCCTTCGCTACAGTAACCGTCCGCGTCATCCGCCCACACGCATTGCACGGTCCTGGCATCAAAACGACGCCGTTTTGCTCCGGTTCCTGCTACTGTTCCGCTACCGCGCGCATTGCGCGAACGCTGTGATGAAACGACGTCGTTTCACTTGCCGGCCAATCCTTCCGCGCGCATTGTACGAGCCCAACTTTTTCAGAATTTACCAAAATGCCACCGCGCTGCGTAATTACCAAAATGCCATCAGAGCTTTCCAGAATTTACAAAAATGCCCCCAAAGCTTATTTTTCCTATAAAATCAAATATAAAATAAATAAAAATAATATAAAAATACTAAAAATAATAAAAACACATAATAATAAATAAAACACCTAAAACACTAAAAATAAATAAAAACACATAAATAAAAAGAGATATAAAAATATTATAAAATTACCTAAATTAACACAAATTAACTAAAATCCTATAAAACCTATAAAAACCAAAATGAGCTAGATAATTAAACATTTAAGCACACAATAAATATAAAAACTAAGTATTGGGGAAAAAAATATCATATAATTCAACCCTATCATTAAATTTATTGGAAGGATCTAATTCAAACTTGACAGTTTTTTCTTGCCAAATTCATTGACAACTGCTTTGTACACTGCTTGTGAGATGTCACTTTCTTTCTTCACTTTTGATACCTATTTAAAGCAAAGAGCTTTTCTCTCGTGATTCTCATGCAAGGCTTTTCTCCTATCTCGCACGACTTTGTATCACATATTTTTGTTCCTAACTCTCCCATCTTCAACACATCTCACATGCACCTGTATCGTGTAAAGAGTGTTTACATTTTTTCCTCTAATAACCGTTAGAGACCTTTGGTGAGGTTCCACTGACTTTCACTAAAATAACAATTATAATCATTCTCTAGTTCCCCTTACTCGCAATTAAGAGATATTCACGCGCATTCTTGTGGATCTCCTGAGCTGAGGCTACCCCCTTGCTCAACACTCTCTATATCTTACCCATCATCATCATGCAAAACTATATCAGTCATATCTTCATCTTGAACTCCTTCTCCAACTGTAGCATTCTTCCATTCAATTTATCATAAAACAACTGAGCAAACAAATTAAATGATGCCAATTGTTGAGAAAAAAACTCCCCACTCGAACTGTTTCTAATAAATTAAATGATTAACCATGGCAAACAAATAATGCAGTTCCACAAAATAATACCGGTAGAAAATAAGTCAAACATAAGACACTAAATTTTAGTGTTGAAAATCCAACTGAAAAAAAATCATGGGGAGAGATTTCAAAAATTTATTATGAGAAGAATATACAGACTTTATTTGAGAAAATAATATCATTAATTATTTTCTCTTTGTATCTGATAAAATAAAATCACTATTTAGTTTCTTTCTCTTTCTCAGTCTTGTTTTTATCTAGCTCTTAATTTGGAGCCGTTCTCGCCTCTTAACTATAGCTCTCACTCTTGGAGCTCTACCCTGGTGCCTTTACTATAGTTCTTCTCTGACTTCCTTAGAGTGTTTGTCTTCACTTTCTCTCCTAGAGTTCTCTCTCGAATGCACTCTCATGCTTGGAGTGCTTCTTTCACTGACTCCCAATTGAAGTGATTCACCCACTCACATATTGCTCTCTTGAATGCACTTTTCGGCTGATGCACACTTTTCTCAACTATGGTTGTACATATATTTATGTAGGTAACAAAGTTGGCTAAACAATATAGCAGGACCCACAAAAAAATATGGCTTATTTTCTTGTGGAAGGAAGAATCGAGGAGTGCTTCATTGACTATCATCGGATGTTCTCCAATCTTGTAGTGATTCACTGTGATGCCCCAAATCACTATACTTACTATAGCTGATTTAATGCTCATTACAAATGCTAAATCATTAGGTCTATAGATGTTTCACTTTATTTATAAACAAAGTTCTCATCTTAATTCTCAAAGGATCTTTCATTATTTCATACCAAGTCCTTGTAATCGATGCAAGGGACTTAATACTCATCTATAATATTTTAACCTTGAGATTCAGATATTTTATAACTTTACATATTCCAAGATTCACGGCATTAAATCATTAGGACGGTTCTTGGGAACAGAGAATCTCACGATGAATGTTTGTATCTTCGCTCGTGATATATGTTTGCATCTCTATCCGTGACAAATGTTTGTATCTTTGTCTAGTGTAAAATATCTGATTTCTTGGGTTGCCTCCCAAGCAGCGCCTTTGTTTATTGTCATTGGCTCGACAACAGGCCAAACCACTACGTCACTCCAATCTCATGTATGTTGCGTATTTCATCCATCACAACATTCCTCATTGGCAGATTACATCTCGTCTTTGCATGATATGATTGTTCTGGAATGAAATCCTGCAAAATAAAATGTAAACATTTATTTTGAGTAACAGGTAATGGAATGAAAAGTTCTGCAAACTTATTTAAAATAAATGGCAAAGAATTTAATGAATCTGTAGCCCTCTTCAAATCTTGTTTTGGCTCAATTTCTTCCTCTTCTTTTGTCAATCCCAAGCTATGCGTAATGGCCTCTTCCAGATTTTCCTTTTCATTGTCTGTCGTTTCTGGAGTTTCCTCATCTTTACCACTGCTCAACACAATTTCATTTTCATTCTCCTCGTAATCTACCATTGTGTGAGATGGTAATTCTTCAACACTTTGTACCTCCAATTGACTGACTGCAATTTTCAGTTGTTCCACTTGAATACTTATACGCCGAATATTCTCATTTGTTTCCTGTTGAAATTGCAAAGCATCAGTCATAAAATGTTTAGACATATTTTCTAAAGACAAATTGGAGTTAGAAGATTGGTCCTGTTCTTGATCGTTGTGATATGTCTGATTGAACTGTTGGTAATCTAGCATATGTTGACTTGCAGGTTGGTGCACTTGTGGATTCCCATAGCTGAAATTTGGATGATCCCACCATTCTGAGTAGTACGTGTTTGAATAGGGATCATAGTTCCCTTGTGGTCCAAGGAAACCATCTGCATCATTTACTTGTCCATAGGACTCCTCTCGAAGCATTGGACACAACTCCGTTGGATGTCCTAGTATGGAACAATTCCTACAAGCCTTTATTGGTTGTCCTCTACCTGCAGCCCAAGCATAAATAACAGAAGTTAGTTCATCAACTTGTAGTTGAAGAGAAGAAATTTTTACCGCATTAAAATAATCATCGTTTTGGTTCCAAGCCATTATTTTCTCCTTCACCTGCACACTCAATTAAACTATGAAAAACAAAAATAAAATAAATAAAATAAACTAGAAAAATAAACTACAAAGAAAACAAAGAATAAATTAAAGCAAAACACTCCCCGGCAACGGCGCCAAAATTTGGGGAGCTGTCCCAAGCAACCAAAAATAAAATCTTACTTTGAAAAATATTAATGTAGTAGTGAAAGTAAGAGTCGAACCCACAGAGAGTGAATTGTTTTAATAAATCTAATGTTTTCAAGAATATCTAATTAAATGGGGGGTTTTGAATTATTAATTAACTAATTAAAATAAAACTAAATAATAAATAATAAAGATGAGAAAAATCAATTAAAACAAACTTCAGTTCCTTAGTTCAGTATCCCCTTCTTTTAATTAACAAATTAATCAAGTTATTATTATCTTTTCCTTCAATTGAAATTAATAATCCTAGATAATTGACAATCGCCAAGTTACCCGAAATCCTCATTAAATTATAAATCTAATGCAGCAATCGCTCACAAAAGACCCTAACTATCATACAACCTAGAACTATCAGTCTAGATTTAATATAACAGTTGCATTAAAAATTAGAGAATTAGATTATTCCAAGCAACAATCTCAACATCGCGGACCATTTAACTTGCCATCTTGATAATCATAATAATATTCAAAAGTTTGACCACAATCAAATATTATTAATTGCTACTTATGATCAGATAAAATATCGTTTGCTTAATATCAAATCTTAATCTAGCATATGACAAAACTTAATTAATTCAACTGGCCAAATCAAATTAATCAAATAAATATCATAAAACAATTAAAACAGATCATCAAGAATAAATCTCATGCATGAAGGAATATATAATAAAACTCAATTAAAACATTAATTAAAAATAAGGTTCAACATCCCTTTAGAACTGAAAAATAAAAACTAACCAAACATAATAAAAATAATATCTACTAGTTGAAAAACTATCTCCAAGAAATTAGGAGAAAGATCTCCCAAAAACTTGTTCTCAATAATGAGAGGTTGGTCCTCTATTTATAGGCCTCTAACTTGTCCAAAACCTAATAGGATTTACAATTAAAAATAAAAGAAAAATAATTATTCTCCTAACCCTAGTTGGAATTAAAATCCAATTTGGAATCAAAAAGTAGCAAAAATCCAAAATAATCCGAAAAATCTGATCTGCCCAGCAATTCCGTGTCGCCAAACGCGCCTTAAGACCGGCAGTTGACCAAGTCAACGCGGACACGCGTTTTGCTGACGTCACCACTCGCCCGCGCATTGCGCGGGTTTTTATTTTTTTTAACTGCCGCTTCTCCAAACGACGTCGTTTCCTCCGTGTGCGGTTCACTGTGCGCGCATTGCGCGGTCAGTCGGTTTTCCGGTTAATTACCATTATGTCCCTCCGCGTCTTTTCTTCTTATTTACGATAATGCCATCAGTGTTGGTTTATTACAGTTTTGTCATCAGACTTTTGCCAGATTTACAGATTTGCCCCCAAGCTTTATTTTTCCTACAAAATAAAATATAAAAATAAATAAAAATAATATAAAAATACTAAAAATCCTAAAAACACATAATAATAAATAAAACACCTAAAATACTTAAAATAAATAAAAACACATAAATAAAAAGAAATATAAAAATACTATAAAATTACCTAAATTAACATAAATTAACTAAAATCCTATAAAACCTATTAAAACCACAATATGCTAAATAATAAAACATTTAAGCACACAATAAATATAAAAACTAAGTATTAGGGCATAAAAACATCGTATAATTTAGTCCTATCAGGGGGCCAAGTCTGTTGGACTTGAAGAGGGTAGTACTGTCCTTGTCTTAGTGACTAAAGGAGCCAAGTCTGCTGGACTTGAAGAGGGCAGTAATGTCCTTGTCTTAGTGACTAAATTAGCCAAACCTGCTGGGTTTGAAGGGTTCTTAGTGAATCGGAGTTTCCAGGCTAATGAGCTTGAAGGGTTCTGTATGAACCATCCTTAGTGGATTTCCTACCCGTTGTTATAGAAGAGTGGAGTAGGAGTTATTCAGTCTCCGTACCACTTAAAACTCTCTGGTGTGATTTACTTTCAATCATTTACATTCTGTCTTATATATATATATATATATATATATATACATATGACTGTTAATTGGTTTACTTAACAAGTGGCTTTCTCCAATATAGTCTTAACTCAACGGAGAAGTTTTACAAATCTTTAAGGGGTGTTTTCAAACTAATATTTTGTTGTGCAAACAAATCTCGAGTAAATGAATTATTTGGTAATGAACTCTTAAAGGAAAAAGTTTCTAAGAGATCTATTCAACCCCCCATTCTAGATCACTTGTGTGCCTCTGGGAACTAACAAATTCAATTATTCAACAATAATTCATAATTATTCATTATTATGACTAATTGTTATAAATACAGTGTAGTTAGCTTTCTGAGTTTGATACTCACAATATAAGCAGAAAAATTAACTAATAATGGAATACAACAGTTTAATCAACATCATAGTAGAGATAACTTTAATGCAGAAAATAAGTAACAGAAAAAATACGTTACTGTATAATGACAATTATTGATTCAGTAATGTGAATTACTGTGCATATGCTACTGTGACAATTATTAGTTCAATAATATGAATTATTGTGCATGCGACAATTATTTATTCAATAAAGTCAATATTGTATAATAACCACTTTATCAATACAATAATATAAAATACTGTGCAATATCATGTGCTACTGTGCAATAACGTATGTTATTGTGTAATACCGTATATTACTGTGTAATACCATATGTTACTGTACCTTTACCACCGGTATTTTAATAGTTAAAAGTGATAGTACCCTTGACTATTTTTATTTAAAAAGGTTACTTATATCATTTTCTATATCCGACAATATTTTGTTGTGGGGGTCCACCAATATTTAGTTATTTCAGTGCCGTCATACGAATCATATATTCTCCAACAGAACGAATATTCCCCGACAAAACGAATATTATTCGACAAGATAAAATTTACACATAATATTTTTTAAATTTTAACTTTTGTCAACTTATTCATTTACCATTTCAGAAGAAAATATATAAAGAAAAATTAAATTTGTATTTCATAAAAGTTAGGGTCTTACATATATATATATATATATATATATATATATATATATATATATATATATATATATATATATATATATATATAAATTGGGGCCCCCTATCAAGGGCCTAGGGCTGTCGACCCTCCCCCCCCCCCCCCCCCCCCCGTGCTTAGGAACGACCTGGCGGTGTACCATCAAGAACTTACCATAATACTATGTGTTTAAGAACCTAACATATTAATAGGAGTTCAATAACCTGTAATGTCTCGAACTTCGAAGAATATTGTAATACAACATTATATGAATAAATAGAGATTGAATTACACTTTAAATGTGCTATGAAATTTTCATATGTATTTATTTTTATGTTTCGTTTCAAGAATCCAACTTAAACAATTATTGAAAAAATAAAAGTTATTTTTTTGAAAACCTAAAGTTAGGGTTTGGAGAAAACCTAAAAAGTTTAAAACTTAAACCCTAAGGGTTAAATCCTAATGTTTAAACCCTAAACGCTAGAAAAGTACTATTCATAAATACACGTATAAATACGAAAATTAGACGAATATAATACTAAAATAATATGATAATAATACAAAAATTATATGGTATAAATACGAAAAAGTCAACTATAAATAGTAAAAGTCAACTATATAAATTAGTATATTCAATCAAGATTAAGGCTAAACTAAGTAAGTTTGATTAGTTAAATGAATTACTAATCAACCAGTCTCATGCTAGGGTATTAAATGACTAAACTACCCCTTACTAAAACTTGCGAAATGACCCTTTTGCCCTTAAATGGCCAGCCAAAAAGCCGCTCACCAAACTTGCTTTAGAAGCTAAAAAGATGTGTATTGAAAAAGCTTTATTAAGCTTGTCCAAGAAACTAAAAAGTGTCTTAATGACTAAACTACCCTAGGTTTGCAAAGTCAATAAATACAAGCCTTAAACCTTCATTATTTTCATCATTTTTCAAAGCTAATTTCTAAGCATTAAAGTTATAATCAAAGTTTCATAAGAGAGTTTTGTGAGTTTAATATTTGAAGCCTTGCAAAAGTAATATCAAGCTAGCATCTTAACAAGGTACACCACTAGTATTATTTTTGTTTCTTTTTAATTTATAGTTAGTTAATTTAATAAATTTATAAGTAGTTATAATGTTCAATTTTCTTTATTTTATCAACAAGCTCAAGAATATAAGTCGTAGCCATGTACGATGTTTCATTCTTTGTGTTCCTTATGACTTGAGCAAGTCATTGTTATGTTGATTTTCATTTCATAGTTTATAAACTAAAGCTCAAAGAACGTAAGTCGTAGTCATGTACGATTGTTGTTCTCCGCGTTCTTCATGTGTTCTTGAACAATAGTTATAAATTGTTAAAATCAAGTAAACAAGCCGTTAATTATAATGACCAAATCATTTCATATATAAATGTTATAATCACATATGTAAGCAGTTATAATGCTCAAATTATTTCAATTATGAAATCCAAAAGCTCAAGAACATAAGTCATTATCATGTACGGTTTTCCGTTCTTCGCGTTCCTCGTATGTTTTTGAGCAAAAGTCATAAATCTCTATATAAAGGTTTATGATTTTCTTATTTTTATGTTATAAAGTTTTATTGATTGTTAGAACATGTTATCTTAACAAATTAATACTTGAGGAATCGTGTTTTATCAATTCAATCAAAGAAATAATAAAATAGTTTTGTGCAGTCCCCTTACTGTCAAAATCTGTGTAAATCAGTAAGGAAATTCAAATTTTGGTCTAAATATAAATTGTAGAGACATAAATTACAAACACGTGGAATTTTGAATGACTCAAAAATATTATAAAACAAATAAGTTATGGCCGTTTAACTAAGCCGGGGTCTGATAGCAAACATACTGTCCACTTTTTAAAAAGTGCCTTAAAAATAAGTTTTTGAGTTAAAAAAAAATTCGACTAAAATCACCTATGGAAATAGTCTAAACAAGTTATAAAAATACTTATTAAGAAATAAAATTCGATAAATTAACATTTGGGTACGTGTCAACAAATATGTATACATTAATTTAACGCTTTACCGGGAAAAAAGAGAGAGCCTAAATTGCTTCGAGACAAGTTTTTCTATCATTAACCTTTATTTATTTGCTTTTTATGTGATTTATACATTTTGTACAAAGAACGTGTTATAAATATTTGATATAAGAATTATTGCTTCTTGTTTTGGCATAACTTAAAAAATGAAATGCTCATTTGTCATATTTTTTGAACCATGCTTTATTTTATCAAACCAAGTTATCTTGGGGCGATCCTAATATATAAAGTAAACTGAGATAAACAAATATGTAACACTATTCATGATTAGTCCAGTGTAGTGTATGTTATGCATAACATATGATGTCGTTAGGTTGATCCCCTTTCTATATCCACTGTAATGGTTCTAAGTTGAAAGACAATGAACAGTTCAAGGTCTAACCACCACTTAGTCTTGCTATGTTAAAATATTTGTAATATCAATTGTTGTGCCATGAATCCTTACAATCTATATCGATGTGAGTTCACTTATATGCTATGTGTTTATGACTTGTTGAGTGTCTTAGCTCACTCTTGTAAATAAACCTAATTTGCAGACAAACCCAAGAGCTCCGTCTCAAAGAATAAAGAAAATAAGAAATGCGTAGACTAGTTTATTTTTTTCCTTACTTGTTCTTAACTACATAATGACATTTTGTAATAAAAACAAGTTTCACACATGTAATCGAATATTATATTAATATTATCAAGTTTTATTACATTATCTTGTTACGTCTTTACTTTAATAAAAACTTAGAATTTTTAAACTTAACATAGTATTGATAATGATCTATTTATCTGGATAAGTATTGGTAAAAATGACTTGTGAGTACTGTAAGCATTCGAGACAAGACTAATCGATGTTAACTGGTCAAATTCATCGTTAGGTTTCTTGGATCCAAGTATAAACTTATTATTACTATTTTGAATATCAGATAAGTAGAATTATTGATATGAAGAGATATATCACTATAACCAAATGTGTTTCGAGTGGGGGTTTTTAACTAGTTGGGTATGTTCTGTACGAAAAAAGAATTTTGCACTGGACAAATATACAAACATTTGTCACGGATAAAGATGCAAACATTTGTCACAGGTGAAGATACAAACATTCACTGTGAGATTCTCTGTTCCCAAGAACCGTTCTAATGATTTAATGCCATAAATCTTGGAATATGTAAAGTTAAAGAATATCTAAATTTTAAAGTTAAAGTATTATGAACGAGTACTAAGTCCCTTGCATCGATTACAATGAATTGGTATGAAATAATGAAAGATCTTTAAGAATTAAGATGAGAACTTTGTTTATGAATAAAGAAAATCATCTATAAACCTAATGCTTTAGCATTTATAGTGAGCACTAAGTCAACTATAGTAAGTATAGTGATTTGTGGGCGTCACAGAACCTACCATAATAATACGTGTCTAAGAACTTGCGGATATCTCAAGACTTGCAATCTTAGCTTAACCGTAGGAATTTACATAAATTACAAATTTTAAATAAATTAATGAACTTACTCAAAATAAAACATGTGCATAAGTTGTAGAACTTGCCTCGGTCCGCAGTTCATCATCTACATCATTCACATCTAAAATTTTTTTATCTCATACTCAAATTTGAGTAACCCATACGTCATGGAATATTTTCCATTGACATAATTAATTTTCTCATAATAGCATTAACTTTTCTTAATTTACTTCCCATAATTATATTTTAACATTCTTGTTAACTTTTTCAATAATTTTTAAAATTCGAAAATAAATCTAAAAATACCAAATTCTTGAACAATCTCTTCCTTACATCAAAATACGTTATTACAAGTCAAAATATATCATTATATGTTACAATATATCATCTTCCAAAATTTCATTACAAACTGAGTTATAAAGCTCAAGTTTCACAATTTTACGCTTAACAAACACTATTTTTATTTTTATCGTAACTTCTTCTCTACATATCCGCTTTTGCTCATTAAGTTAAGCCCTGGTTCCTAGCTCCTTCTCAATTAAAACAGATTTTCCACTTCTAGCAGCTAGGTCAAAAAGTTATAATTTCTGACCAGCCTTACTAAATCATTCATAAAACACAATCTATAATCAATTTTAATTTCATTCTTTTTCCTAAATTTTCATAACTTCCATACCTACAACTTTTCTTTTTACTCCATGTCCAAATTATGAACACACGAGTCTAAACAACTCTTACAAAAACCTAAACATAATATAATTTTTTTGCTACTACAGTATGTAGGGTTTTCACTCCAGACCCAACCTACTTCAAACATTCACCCCAAACAAATCACAAGGAGTGATTCTTATTTCTATGTTTAGCTAACTTCCCGAGTTTCCTTTTGACATAAAGATCACCTCTTAACTCATTATACACAAGGAGTTATGCCCTTTACAAAAATAGGGAGACAACGAACATTTTTCAGATTTCAATTTTCATTTTCCTTGTTTGATTTCTTGATTCCTCTTCTTTGATTCTTGTTTATACAAGTTTAATCCATCACATGCATGTATAAACATGAACACTTCATAGAACTTCATAAACTCACCATCTACAAATGAAAATCCAAGAGACTGACTAAGGGTTTAAGGATTACTTCATTAGTTGCTTATTTCCTTTCTTAGCATGGTTGTTTTTCTTTTTCTCTGCTACTTCTCCTTTCCTCTCTCATGGCTCAGTTTTCCCTCTTGTTTTCTCCCACGCTTTCGAGAGGGTGTGTTTAATGAATGAAAGAGTAGCTTTGCTTCGCCTTTATAAGCCTTAATTAGATAAGCTTCATGTTTAAAAATTATTTTCTAAAGAAAAATCTTGGGCCAAAACCTCTTGAGTAAGCTTTGACTCCCCAATCCTTATCTCCCATCAGCTAACTACTCATTTTCTCCCAATTTTCAGATTTTCTTCTTGTTCAGTGGGTCCCACTTTAAATCTTTTAACTCGCTCTTTGACTTTTGACCAGAAAAATTAATTTTTTCTAAGTTTACAGTCATTTCCTACTAAACTCGACGTCTTGGTCATCATGGCAATGCCCATTTTTTCAAATTCATCTCCGAACTCTAAGTTTGACTTTTTCTCGTAAAAGTCAACTATTGACTTTGACTAAAAAAAACTTAACATAACCTTTATGTCTTTTACTTTTCTTTTCTTTCTTTAATCCATCCTTAAATGACTAAAAAATGAA
The DNA here is from genome assembly GCA_947179155.2 of Hedera helix. Taxonomy (NCBI): domain Eukaryota; kingdom Viridiplantae; phylum Streptophyta; class Magnoliopsida; order Apiales; family Araliaceae; genus Hedera; species Hedera helix. Next base: position 32,078,311 of record OX359268.1, on the reverse strand, counting down.
TCTTTGAAGATGGAAAAAAAATGTACTATGCGAGTGCCCTCGAATTATTGATTGCTTACCTTATATTTGGCAGGAGTATTTGATTTGTCTATGGAACCTGAATTCATTGGCAAAGAAATCGTTAAGTGCGTCAATATGGCCAAGGATGGTATCCATACATTTCTTCTCATTCTTATAGTCGAGGTTGTTTCTCATTAGAGGAAGAAGTTGCTGTCAATAGCTTGAGGACTTTGTTTGGAAACAAAATACTGATTACATGATTGTTGTATTTATCGGTGGAGATAAACTTGAAGATGATGATGAGACTTTGGAAGATTACTTAGGTCGTGACTCTCCCGAACCATTAAAGGTATGGTATGTAGTTGTCATTGTTTGTAGCACCTTAAATTTTGGCTTCATATCCTATATCAGAACTTTGTAATTTTATATCTCTACCTTGCTATAGAATTCCTTTTCATTCATTATGTTCGTGCTTTCTTTATGTTGTCAACTTTTGTATAAACGAAAAAACAAAAAAACAATTTAAAAAATTAAATTATCATGACACAAACTTGAGAAATAGTTATAAGTGGAGTGGCCTATTATAGGCCGGACAACCCATATTAATGTTAACCGGATTGTAGTTTGATATGGTAAGTGGAACAAAAAATCAAATGTGCTTGATATAGAGTATGATAGGGGTATGTTTTTTCAGGTCATTTTGGTGTAGATAGGTTTATCCGAAATATGGTACTTTAGGATAAGTTTCTTAAAAATTTAGTTAAAACTAGTTAAATTACGCGCAACATGCTCACTTTAAATATTACGCCATGTTACCTTCGTTTAACGCCCACAAAGTATTCACTTGGTGACACGTTAGATATATTTTTAGAGTTTTCTTATAAATACTAGGGTTTTTGATAGGACATTATAAATTTATCTATGTTATAACTAAAACTTGTATATATTCTAGATATTTTGGAAGAATGATATGGATATGCGATTTTAGTCTTTCATAAATTTGATAATAGCCATTGTTTGTAAGACCTAGTGACTATATAGTATATAAAGACTCCCCTCATTTGCAAAATCATAAGATAACTGTAATAATTCTTGTGGAATAAAATTTTTAGTCTTTTGTTACTAAATAATTTGGATTGCTAAATTTAATGTTTCAGAACAAAAGTGTTCTATGTTTTGGAATGATCGTACCAAAACACAATTCGTCAACATGTTAGCATTTTCTTACAATATATTTATCTTTTTTTTAGATTTTTTTTTTATATTTGTACAACTTTATTTTAACTATATTTAAGCTGGATTTTGTTAGAGTGAAGTTGGCACCAACTTCATCTTAGTAAGTTCATAATATTTTTCATTACATTGGGTTGGTAAGTTGTCACACTTTTTTAATGGCACATTTTTCTAAACCCAATGTAATGAAAAATATTAGGAACTTACTAGGGTGAAGTTCGCCCTAACAGGATCCATTTAAACTTCTTGTTAGTGAATTTGGAGTCCCTTTATAAGGAAGCAAAATATGTAGGATATTAGTGAATTTGGAGTCCCCTTATAAGGAAGCAAAATAGTTAGGATATTAAAACTTGGTTCTCAAGTTTGGTACTAAGATTTCAAAATGTCATATTTGAAACTTGGAAAATAGAATCACCCAGCACCATGAGCCTAGCTAATAAATCTACCTAACAAACAGATTATATAATAAACATGTACGGACCAAGAATTTTATAAATAAAATTAAGAATTTAATTTTTAATTAATTGCATTGTTGTGTGAATTAATTTAAACTCTAACGAGGTGGTTTGATTTTATTTGATAATATTTGACTATTAAATTAATTTAATTAAAAGAAGTCCGATGAAGGGTTATTAATTATCGGACTAACCTAAGGTTATATATTTTTTAATATCGCGGGATTGAGATGTTGTAGAACCTTAATTAAATATTCAGTTAATATTGAATATGGCAAGTCTAATTAGACAATGTAATTAAATTTAATTAGATTATTAAATTGTTTATTAATTACTTAAATAAGCCCAATTAATTAATTAAATGATGGACTTATGGAAATTGCTATGTGATTGGGTATTTATTTAAACTAGCTCAATATTTTATTTAATTGGAAAACTAATGGATTAAATTAGTAGCCCAATGTTGGTGGATTATTATGTACTCTAATGGCCCAAATGAAATAAATTGCAAACTCAATTCTTGATCCAATTGCTAAAGCTTCTAAAAGACTTTAATATACCAAAATTACATAATAAAATAAATCAAAAATAGGAGCATAATGAGGACATGACCAATGGGTATGGAGGGAGTACTTTTTGGACTTCAAAATTTATCAAATAATTTGGTTGAGATAGTGTGTAGATTACTCAACCTTATTGCTAGCAATTTTAGAAAAAACTAGATGTCCAATGTATACTTATATAGGTTATATGTATATATTTCTACTACTAATAATAGAAGCTAACTCATTTGGTAGAGAGTTTACAAAATATTGCAAGTATTCTATATATAGTGTGCTAATAAGTTTTAGTGAGTTAACTAGGTGAGTTAAGAAAAAATGAAGTGAATTGTGTAGTGAGCCACCATCGAGTCCAGTGAGTCAAGTCATTTTCTTCAATGTGGGTGTTCTTGGTTGTCATCACAACATATAACCTAAATTGAAAAGAAAATAAAACAAGTCATCAAAAGCAAAAGGTATAATTTCTACCCTAAAACCCTAGTTTGAAGTTATTAGGTTCTATATAAATTTTTCTATGGTAGAAAAGTTATTTACAAACTCTAAATATTTAGATTCATGATATTTTCGTAGATCAAGAGTTTCATAGGTTTATAATGTGTATTTATGCATGTTTATTATGAATCGTTTAGCAAAAAGCTTGAAATTAGTTTTTATCGGTAAACTTAAGTAAAAAATATGCTTGAAGCTTTTCATTTTGAAACCTACAAATAATGTTGGTGATTTTATTTCTTCAAGTGATAACAATGTAAGTCAAGAACAAAATCTCTTTAGAATCATGTAAAAATGATTTTAAATGGGCAAGATATGAAATTTTTACCAAAAACATTTCACTGTTGCAAATATGTGCACAACAATCCACTTTATGGCCATTTTCAGTAATCAAATTTTTTCCAAATTTGTATTTTAATGATGAAATCTTGTAGTTCGGGAATATACGAATCCATCGATACCAATTTGAGGTCAATCGGACTAGTAGATTTCATTTTATTCAAGTTTTAGTCAATGAAGCAAAATCAGAAAATTTTATAAGCATTCTGCCAATTTTCTGAAGAAAACCGGCTGGTCCAGTTTTTATTTTACCTAATAGGGTCCGATTCGGGTCCTTCTAAGCCGGTTCTTGTGATGGTTCAAAAGAGAAAATGTTTATAATTTAATAAAGAATATTATAAAACTTACTTTGGATAATTATGATGTCATCAGGTATTTATTAAAATTAATAATTGATTAATACCTTACTAAATAATAAAAATAGTAGATAATGAATTATTATTTTACTACTAAATAATAATTAAACTAATTACTTATTATTTAATTAATATTAAATAATAGTTAAGGATAATTAATTTATTGAATTATTATTTAAGTGACACTAAATAATAATTAAGGTGGAAGTAAGTTGTTAACTAATTATTTAAGATTAAATAAAAGTAAGGATAATTAATTAATTCATTATTATTTAATTAATATTAAATAATAATTAAAGATAATTAATGTTAATAAACTAATTATTTATTTTTAATTAAGATTAAATAATAAGTAAGTATAATTAATTAATTAATTATTATTTAATTAACATTAAATAATAATTAAAGATAACTAAAATTAATAAACTAATTATTAATTATTTAATTAAGATTAAATAATAAGTAAGTATAATTAATTAATTAATTATTATTTAATTAAAATTAAATAATAATTAAAGAAAATTAATGTTAATAAACTAATTATTTACTATTTAATTAAGATTAAATAATAAGTAAGGATAATTAATTAATTAATTAATTAATTAAGATTGAATAATAAGTAAGGATAATTAATTAGTTAATTAATATTAAATAATAATTAAAGATAATTAAAGTTAATAAACTAAATATTTATTATTTAATTAAGATTAAATAATATATATGGAAAATGAATTAATTAATCATTATTTAATTAACATTAAACAATAATTAAAGATTATTAAAGTTAATAAAATTATTTATTATTTAATTAAGATTAAATAATATTTAATGCTAATTAACTAATTAATTATTATTTGTTAAAGAGGATGAAAATTAATAAACTAATTATTTATCATTTAATTAATGATTAATGATAAATAAGAAGGATTAATAAGCACATGAATAATTATTATGCAACAATAACTAAGGATAGTTATCATTTATAATAATTAATAATAAATGAGGTAACGAAACAATTATAATAAATTATTTAAGAATTTAAATAATTTTATATGTAATGTTATTAGTTTATTAAATTAAAATTACTTAAAAAGAAGTAATATTTGATGGTTAAATCATTTATCAAAATACATTTAAGGGTATTACCTAGGGTAAATGATATGAAATTTTTTCACAAAGTGTTATGTGGTAGTCATAGGTGATTTAATGCTATGTAAATAATAAACTTAAATGTTTAAGTGAACGATAATATGTTGTACTAATTGATAGGCTAACATTACCAATGTTAAGTCGTCAAGAGAAGTTTAAATTAAGCAAATTAGCCTTAAATTGACAGACAGACAAGTTCTTCAACTTTATTTAAATTTATATTGAGCAAGTTTCCTAACTCTACTCAATATTATTGTGCTACTTCTTAAATCTTGAACTTATATTATATTGCAAGTTATTCCACAATAATATTATTGCTAATCACATATATTATTTGAATTCATATTCCATTCTTGAGTTATGAATTGATTAAAGAAGAAGTCTAAGCCACTTGTTCGGCTAGACCTATATGAAGTTTATTTTGAAATCTATCCTAACCATAGTGGTACGAATTCTTAGATTGAGAAAAAAAACTCATAATGGGGAAGAACCTAAGTATTGGACAAACGATACACACAGAATAAATATTATAAATTTACAAGTGGTATGCAAGGATGATCTCCTCAAGTATAGTTCTGAAAAGGTAACCTAACAGGGTCATTCAAATGATTGATTCCTCAAAGCATACATTCACGGTCTTTCAACCACTCAGCATTTAAAAAATAAATTTTCACTCATTAAATTGTGTGTTGATTATACCAAATTCGTATTATTGAATCTTTTAGTCATTATTCTTATTCATAGCAGATTTTGTATTCATTTTAAACTTGCTGGGCAAATGGAAGCTGTCGTTATCACTCCAAAATTATTTCTTACTTTCACTTTATCAATATAAAATTGGTATAATGGCAAGCAAGAGTCGAACCCACGAGAAGTGTATTATTTATAATTTATCCGAGTGCTTCTAACAGTAAATAACAAGTAATATTGAAAATGGGAGTTTTGAGACTATGATTATACTAGAAAACAAGAAATATTGATTAAAATTATCCAATGATTTGCAAACTTCAGTTCTTCAGTTCAGTATCATCTTTTCATAAATATGATATAATCAAGTTAATTAATATCTTTCCTTCAATGAAATTAATAACCCTAGGTAACCACGGTCCGCGTTACCCGAAATTCCCTTTAGGTTTTAAATCTAATGTGACGATCGCCCCCACTAGACCCTAATTATCATATAACCTAGAACTATCAGTCTAGATTTAATATGACAATAGCATTAAGAATTATGGAATTAGGTTATTCCAATCAATAATCGTACAATCGCAGATTATTTAACCTGTCTTCTTGATATCATAGCAATATTCAAAAGCTTGACCACAATCAAACATCACTATTCGCTACTTATGATTAGATATAACATCGTTTGCTTAATATTATACATTAATCTAGCATATGATAATAATCAAATCAATTCAATGGGCCCTTATCAAATTAATCAAATCAATTATCATTAAGCAATTCAAATAGATCATCAAGAATAAACTCCACAGACGAAGGAAAAGAAACTAATAATTCAATTAATTCATAGGTAATAAATAAGATTCAACATCCCTTAGAACTGAAAATAAAGAACTTAGCCTGACATAGTCAAAAACGCCAATTAATCTTCAATGGAAATCTTTCTCCCTCTAAGTTCCCTTAAAACCATCCTAATCCTAACTATTTATATCTCTAATAACTCTACTAAAAACTCCTAACTCGCAGCAACATCACAATCCTTCTTTTGCTCAACTTCTGGAAACGCATGGACACTTGAAATTAATTCCGCCGACCACGGCCCCGGCCACGGATTGCACTGTAAAAAGCCGGCCCCGGCCGTGGTTACTGTTCATAATTACAAAATTGTCATTAAGCTCCGTTTTTACCGTTTTGACCCTCCAAAGCTATTTTCTGCAATATAAACATAAAAACAAGTAAAATGCAAATAAAAATACTCAATGATAGCAATTTATTAAGCCCAAGAACATCGATTCGTAAGTATAAACAACACTCATCAAATACCCCCAAACTTAAGACTTTGCTTGTCCTCAAGCAAAAATACCAACAAGAAAATCAACTACATTAATTATACTAACTACATGAATGTATATGCATGTCCAACTAATGTCTTGAGCAATAAATCAACACAATTCATGAAAATCCAGCCTCAAAGATCCTTAAGGAATAATTCAGCAAAATTTCAAATTCATGCATAATCAGAAATCCAACGTATCACCAATTTCTCTCACTACTAACCCTTGTGTGTGTGTGAACTCAATATATCAATTCAATTAAAATTCTAATACAACTCATGAACCAATGTGACAAATAAAAGATATCAACTCAGAATTTTAATCCCCTCTATACACTTGTCTTCACCCATTTTTTTCCCATTTTTTTCTTCCTTCATTTTACGAGTGCGTTTTACACTCCATCTCGTGTAATATTAACTTAGCATGTGCAATGTCCATTTTTCTTAGACTTTTCAAAATTATCCACGTAGCGAACTTTCCACCAGTGACTCACAAACCAGTTGGTTTTAGGGCACTGAGTGTAGAGACACTCCTAAGGGCTTACTTGCTCGAGCAATAGAGGCCACAAAAACAGACTAGCTAAGAATATGCTCATATCTGTCTACTTTTCTTTATTTATTTATTTTTTTTTTCAGTTAAGACAGACATCGAAGCAATTATGTATTTCATCCTTTATATCATATGATCCAACACAGTATAGAGGTCACCATTATCTTCAATTAGCACCTAATCCATTAAATTGAACCAAAATTCAACTGACTTAATATATCGAATGTGCAATGAAAAATAAAGGGTCTCGAGTTCGATAAAATTAGCAAATAGTTAGAATTTTCAATTTAGCAGTCCTTATCCATCTTACCTGAAATTATTACAAAATTCATCAAATTTTCATGCATCAATTACTGCTCAAGTTATGCAATGAAATACAATCCTAAATGCATGCAACAAACTAATCACACTAAATATAACCAAAAAAAATATTTTTTTGAATTGTCAATTTTTTTAATTTTTTTTAAAATATTAATTTTTAACTGAGATATGCTAAAACAACTAAACAATTTCCTAAAATATGCAAAAGCAACATAATATTCCTAAAACTACTATATATATGCAGACTGGACTATTTTCCACCCCCAAACTCAAAGCAGACAATGTCCTCATTGTTAAAGAAATAAATAACTAAAGAAATAAGAACAAGAAGACTCCCCTGATAGGTCAATCGTCGTGCTCGACCTCCTCATCATGGTCATCAGGAGGTGGGTATACCAGCAACGGCTGGGACTCAGGGAAATGTAGTGGATCGGCCGTTGGATTCATCCTCGCGAACATCTCAGTCAAAGCCATGTTAAAATTAGTCTGAGAAGCAAACATATGAGCTTGACGTGCAGCAAGTTGTGCATTCTACCTTTCTAAGCGATCCATCCGATTATCGACCCACAACTGTAAATTCCGGAGCTGAGAGCTGAATTTGGCCTTGCGTTGAACGCCAGAAGTAGACGGTTCACCAGTTTCAGCCACAGGGTCGTTGTGGATGATAAAACCTAAACCACGGGGATGCGATTCACCGCCGTCCCAGACTTTATAGCGCGAAATCAAGCCATGATCCAACAAAATCAACGGCTGCTGCATAGACTCATCTGACCCCCATCTAACGCCTGCACGCCTACATAACCCACAAATTAACGAGGGATGGGGCAACCCACTCTGAGTAGGACCGCGCAGATTCTTCCTAATCGACGCCTCGATCACATCCCCCATATTTATGTGTTTGCCTGTCACGATAGCATATAGCAAGACCGCCCGTTCTTTCGTTACATCATTAAGGTGCGTAGATGGCATAAACTTGGCACATATAAATGCATACCAGATTTTTCCATAACGGCTCAAGCAATTAAATGGGAATATCATGGAACCCTGATGGCCTTTAGTGGTCCAAACCGTCCCAGGCTTGCACAATGCGCGTATGATCGTGTCGTAATTCGGATTCTCAAGAACAAACTTCGCGTATTGGCAAAAGACAGGCGACTCTAAGTTATAAAATTCATTAATCGTAGCGCCCCGAAAAGAGATCAGCTTCCCCCGAATCATAACTGTACAACGCGACGTATCCTCAGCGTTCGTATAAAATTCCTTGACAATCGATATCACAGCAGGATCCGGTTGATCCGTGAACGAATCCCAACCACGCTCCATTATCATACGAGCCATATCGCCATCAACTAGCTCCTCGGGACGAAGACTGCGCTCGGGAGTTAGAGCTTTACCCATTAAATAGAGATCAAATTTGTCCGTCGCCTCGGCACTAACAAACTTTTTCTTATCATAAGCACGGGACGACGGTGTGGAACTTTCACCTCGTTGACGTTTTGGTGGCATATCGAACAAAATACCAAGTCCCTAACTCTCAATATCCCACCGCGAATGTGTAGCACAAACCGAACAATCCAAAGAGCGGAAAACGGACAAGTTGTGTCTATGAGGCAATTCAACACACACTTGGCGGGCACTATTTTTCTCCCCCAAATTCAGAGGATACACACAAGGTCAACGATGGCACCACCTGCAATCTCTCCGTCACACACCACACAAACGCCCAACACCCCCAAACTCCTCCAGTTGGCCAACACAAACCAACTGGGCATCCAAAATATAAAGCGAACAAGAAGCAAAACCAAACAGAAATGCGAATGGAAACTGAAAGTGGTACCGGAATGGGTAGGCAACGAACTTCTCGTGTCCCAAATTGGAGGCCTGCTATGACAGAATCGACCCCCTTCGTGGCAGAATCTAACCCCGTGTAGTATATGGAGGGGGTGTATAGTAGTGTAATCGGTAGGGAGAAGAAGCCGGATGGTAGAAGGAGTCTAATTAGAGGGAGAGAGAGAGAGTCTCAGCTGGAAGGATTGGTGTTTGGGATGAAGTCTCGGTTAGGAGGGTTTTGAGGAAGAGGTGAAATGATTTTGGCGAGGAGGGTTTTGTGATTGGGTCTCGGCTGGGAGGTGTAGGTCTGGGTTAGGCTCAGCTGGGTTGGTTTAGTTTTGGGGTATGCGTGAGTCTCGGGTGGATGGGTTATGCGTATGAGGAAGAGTGTCGGCTGGAAAGATTGGTAAGGGGTATGCTCAGCTGGGAGGGTTAAAAAGGGTGACCCAATCGCGACTGGACTCTGGGTTAAATTTTTTTTTTTTTTTTATTTCGTGCACGGCCGGGGCCGTGGATTTGCTCTATAAATCTGGTCGGGGCCAGATTCGACTGAGAGTAGGCGGCCGAGGCCGAGTCTGGCGAGGCATAATGCTGGTCGGGGCTAGCTTTGGCTGCGAGATGCTGGGCGGGGCCGTGTATGGCTGCAAGCTTCAGGCCGGGGCCATGAATTGTTGGGCTTAAAGCCGGCCGGGGCCATGCACTCTTTATCTGAAAATTTGTTTTCTTTTCTGTTGTTTAATCTATGCAATGTAGTTCACCAATACCTACAATAAAACAAAAATGTCCAAAGATTTAGAATGGCTAACAAGGCGTAATAAATCCTAAGCTAAATAAAATCAACAACTTTGAATTCCTAAACTAACTCAAGTTTAACTAAAAAACGTAGAAATTGAAAAACGCATGAAATGACTAATTGAAGGTCGGGTTGCCTCCCGAAAAGCACGTTTGGTTAATGTCGTTCGCTCGACATGTTGCTACTCAAATGTGATAAACGGGGTCCAATAATGCCACTAGCTCGACGTCCTCCACTTGAAATCCTTCATAGAACGGTTTAAGCCGATGACCGTTCACTTTAAATATCCTTCCCGTGCATGGGTCGTTAATCTCTATAGCACCATGAGAGGAAATGTGAACAATCACAAATGGCCCTTCCCATCGAGAACGCAGCTTTCCTGGAAACAATTTCAAGCGGGAATTGTACAAAAGGACTTTTTGACCAATTACAAACGTTTTTCGCAAAATTTGCTTATCGTGAAATGCCTTTGTCTTTTCCTTGTACAATCTTGAGCTTTCATAAGCCTCATGGCGTAGTTCATCTAACTCTTGTAATTGCAATCTCCTATGTTCGCCAGCTTCAGTCATGCTCCAGTAACATTGTTTAATGGCCCAAAAAGCCTTATGTTCTAACTCGACTGGTAGATGACATGGCTTTCCGAAGACGATCCGATACGGTGACATTCCGATAGGAGTTTTGTATGCAGTGCGATAGGCCCATAATGCATCTTCTAGTTTCAAACTCCAATCTTTTCTGTTAGGTTGAACGACTTTCTCCAAAACAGACTTGACCTCACGGTTTGAGACCTCTGCTTGGCCATTGCTCTACGGATGGTAAGCCGTTGAAACTTTGTGCATCACATTGTATTTCTTGAACAGTGCTGCTAGTGTCCGATTGCAAAAGTGCGTTCCTTTGTCGCTAATGATAGCCCTTGGAGTTCCAAACCTGACAAATATATTAGATTTGACAAAATCTGCAACAACTTTAGAATCGTCAGTCTTGGTGGCTTTAGCCTCCACCCATTTGGAAACGTAGTCAACAGCCAGAAGAATGTAAACATTACCATATGAGACAGGAAATGGCCCCATAAAATCAATGCCCCAAACATCGAAAATTTCAACCACCAAAATAGGGGTTTGTGGCATTTGATTTCTACTGGATATGTTTCCGGTCTTTTGACAATTAGCACATGCTTTACAAAATAGATAGGAGTCTTTAAAAATACTAGGCCAAAAGAAACCACATTCTAAAATTTTACGAGCTGTTCGTTTCGGTCCAAAATGAGCCCCACAAGCGTAAGAATGACAGAAAGTTAAAATGGATGAAAACTCAGAGTTAGGGATACATCGTCTAACTACCTGGTCAGCACAGAATTTCCACAAGTATGGATCATCCCATACGTACCGTTTCACATCACTCATAAGCTTCTCTTTCTGCATTTTGGAGAACTCACTAGGAATATAAGCGCTGACTAAATAATTAACAATGTTTGCGTACCAGGGTGCAGCCTTATCAACGGAGAATAAATGCTCATCTGGAAAGGAGTCTTGCAGTGGAAGTGCGTCTTCATCTTTAAGCAACCTGCTTAAGTGATCTGCCACTAAATTGTCTGCTCCTTTCTTGTCCTTTATTTGCAAATCAAATTCTTGGAGTAGCAGGATCCATTGTATGATCCTTGGTTTGGAATCCTTCTTTGTAAGCAGATACCTGAGAGCAGCATGGTCAGAATAAACTATGACTTTAGTACCGAGAAGATAAGATCTAAATTTGTCTAAAGCAAAAACAACAGATAATAATTCTTTTTCTGTTGTGGAATAGTTAATCTGAGCAGCATTCAATGTCCGAGAAGCATAATAGATGGCATGTGCAGCTTTGTCAACTCGTTGGCCCAAAACAGTCCCTACTGCATAATTACTGGCGTCACACATGATTTCGAAGGGTAAATTCCAATTCGGTGGCTGTATCACCGGTGTGGAGGTCAATAAGGTCTTTAATTTATCAAACGCCCCTTTGCACTCATCGTCAAACTGGAATTCTACCTCTTTTTGCAGTAACTTACACAACGGCATTGCTATTTTGGAGAAGTCCTTGATAAATCTTCGATAGAAACCTGCATGACCAAGAAAAGAACGAATCTCCCACACGCTTGCGAGGTAAGGTAAAGCAGTAACAATTTCTATCTTAGCTTTATCTACTTCTATTCCCTTAGCTGAAACTACATGACCTAAGACGATACCCTATTCTACCATAAAATGACATTTTTCCCAATTAAGAACAAGGTTAGTCTCTATGCATCTATCCAACACACGAGTTAAATTATCTAAGCATGCATCTAACGAATCACCATGAATTGTGAAATCATCCATAAATACTTCAATGCAATGTTCAAGAAGATCAGAAAATATGCTTATCATACATCGTTGAAACGTACTAGGTGCATTACAAAGTCCGAAGGACATCCTACGGTATGCAAATGTACCAAATGGGCATGTGAAAGTGGTCTTTTCTTGATCTTCAGGTGCAATCACAATTTGGTTATAACCCGAAAAACCATCTAGGAAACAATAATAAGTGTGGCCTGCTAATCTTTCTAACATTTGGTCAATGAAAGGGAGAGGGAAATGATCTTTTCTAGTTACAGCATTCAACTTCCTATAATCAATACACATTCTCCATCCTGTTTGCAAATGAGTAGGCACTAACTCATTATTATCATTTTTAACGACAGTTATGCCAGCTTTCTTAGGAACTACTTGAACTGGACTGACCCATTGACTATCTGAAATAGGGTAGATAATACCTGCATCGAGTAATTTCAGAACCTCTTTTTTCACAACTTCCATCATGGGTGGATTCAGTCTGCGTTGAGTATCTCGCTTTGGGGTGGCTCCCTCTTCCAAAAAAATGCGATGCATACACACAGCTGGGCTTATACCTTTTATATCTGTAATTGTCCAACCAAAGACTTGTACGTGGTCTCTTAAGACTCTAAGCAACTTTTCCTCTTGGACTTTGGTTAGATTATTTGCAATTATCACTGGCAGTGTTTCCTCTTGCCCTAGATATGCATATTTCAAATGGATTGGTAGATGCTTTAATTCCAACCTCGGAGCCTGCACAACAGAAGGTAACAACCTTTCATGAGTCACCAGTAGTTGAATGGACGAAACGGCATACTTATCTGAAATTTTCGGTAACGAGTGTAATGCAGCTATAGTATCCTTTAATTCCGCATGTTGTTCAATCTCGTCTTCCTCTTCCAGCTCCAAACTATTCGTGATAGCATCCTCCAAGGTTTCCATGTGTAAGTGGTCGAAAGATTTCTACACCAAGGAATCAAGGACATTAATAGAAAACACATAATTGACATCACTAGGGTACCTCATGGCCTCGTAAATGTTGAATTGAATCTTTTCGCCGTCAAACTCCATGGTCAAGGTCCCATTGTGCACATCAATCATCGTTCTTGCTATTTTCAAAAATGGCCTCCCTAACAAGATATGAGCAGGATTTGGAGACGTATCGTCCTCCATGTCCACAATATAAAAATCTGCGGGAAATATTAATTCATTCACCTGCACCAATACATCCTCAATTACCCCTTCAGGGTACGTGTTAGTACGATCGGCTAACTGGATAATGACACCAGTGTTTTTCAAGGGACCTAGATGCAAAAAAGCATAAATAGATAGTGGCATAACATTAATTGATGCTCCTAGATCTAGCATAGCTCTCTCAAACCTGGTATTACCTATCTTGCAGGGAATAGTAAACATACCCAGATCTTTACATTTTGGAGGCATTTTTCTTTGCAAAACTGCAGATACATTTTCTCCAACTGTTACATTTTCATTGTCTTGCAATTTCCTTTTATTAGTGCATAATTCCTTCAAAAATTTTGCATACCTTGGAACTTGCTTGATTACGTCTAATAAATGAATGTTCACCTCTACCTTTCTAAAGGTCTCCAGAATCTCTTTCTCTTGCTCGTCCTTCTTTGAAGTTATAAGATTCCTAGGAGGAAAAGGTAAAGGGTTAGTCTTAAGCTGAATATGAGATTTAGGGATTACCTTTGAGATTTATGCCTCCTCCTTAGCTTTATCCTCATCAAATTCAACCGTAGCCCTTGGTGTGTCCATTTGTTTTCCACTCCTTAAAGTAATCGCACTTGCGTTTTCCCTCGGATTGATCATCGTTTGAGAGGGCAACTTTCCCGAGCCTTGAGAATCCAATCGTCCAACTGTGGTAGCTAATTGGCTCATTTGATTTTCCAAGCTATGAATGGATGCCTTTGTATCTTCTTGGAACTGTTGGGTCTGGTTCATAAAAGCTTTAAACATATCCTCTAAAGATGCTTCAGATTTTGTAGGTGCTGCTTGTCGAGGTGGGTACTGTTGTCGAGCTTGTTGAAAACCTTGTTGTCGATTTGGAAAAGCATTCGACATTGGTGGCCTGTTTCCTCCGTAGCTCAGATTAAGATGATCCCGCCATCCTGGATTATAAGTATTAGAGTAAGGATCATATCTTCTCTGAGGTTGCCCTTGAAAATTTCCCGCTGTATTGGCTTGCTCAATAGTGCCATCTTCTTGCAGTGTAGGACAAATATCTGTCGAATGATCCGATGACAAGCAGATTCCACAAGTTCTCGTAACTTGCCCGTTCCCCACAGAAAGTTGACGAACCATAGCAGCTAACTCCGAGAGTTGTTGTTCAATGTTGCTCGAGCCAACCTCATTCACCCTTTTCGGTGCATGGTCCATCCGAGTTCCGTATTGCTATGAGTTAGCTGCCATATTGGCAATTAAGTTCCGTGCGGCATCTGGAGTCTTATCAACCAATGCTCCTCCACTTGCAGCATCGATCATACTCATATCCATCGGTAGTAATCCCTCATAGAAGTACTGAATTTGGTGTTGATCGTCAATTTGTTGTGGACAACACGAACACAACTTCTTGAATCTTTCCCAATACTCGTGAAGAGTTTCGCCACTAAACTGTCTGATAGCGCATATCTCCTTTCTTATTTTGGCAACCCGTGAAGGAGGAAAATACTTCTCCACGAATAGCCTCTTCATATCATCCCATGATTGGATCGAACCGGAGGGAAGATAGTACAACGAATCTTTTGCCAAATCTGCTAAAGAGAATGGAAAAGCCCTAAGTTTTATGCGTTCTTCCGACACTCCATGTGGCCTCATTGTGGAACAAACCACGTGGAATTCCTTCAAATGCTTATATGGATCTTCACCTGTAAGACCACGAAAAGTAGGCAGAAGGTGAATTAAGCCAGATTTCAATTCAAAAGCAGCATCTAGAGCAGGATATTCTATGCATAATGGTTGTTGGCGTAAATTAGGAGTAGCCAACTCCCTCATAGTCCTATTATTTGGTGCAGCCATTTCTTCCTCTTCCGATTCGCTGGAAGAAGTCAGTAATGCGAGCGCAACGTTTAAGCCTGGTGATGTAGTCAAAGTGTCTTCGAACTCCGAAGTTATGTTGCGTGCTCGACGAGTCTCCTTCCTTATTCTTTTTACAGTTTTCTCTATCTCTGGGTCAAATTTTAAATCAGGAGAGTGAGAGGATCGAGTCATAAACTGTAAGAAAACAAAGAAAATTTATAAAAACAATCACTTCCCCGGCAACGGCGCCAAAATTTGGAAGCTGTCGTTATCACTCCAAAATTATTCCTTACTTTCACTTTATCAATATAAAATTGGTATAATGGCAAGCAAGAGTCGAACCCACGAGAAGTGTATTATTTATAATTTATCCGAGTGCTTCTAACAGTAAATAACAAGTAATATTGAAAAGGGGAGTTTTAAGACTATGATTATACTAGAAAACAAGAAATATTGATTAAAATTATCCAATGATTTGCAAACTTCAGTTCTTCAGTTCAGTATCATCTTTTCATAAATATGATATAATCAAGTTAATTAATATCTTTCCTTCAATGAAATTAATAACCCTAGGTAACCACGGTCCGCTTTACCCGAAATTCCCCTTAGGTTTTAAATCTAATGTGACGATCGCCCCACTAGACCCTAATTATCATATAACCTAGAACTATCAGTCTAGATTTAATATGAAAATAGCATTAAGAATTATGGAATTAGGTTATTCCAATCAATAATCGTACAATCGCAGATTATTTAACCTGTCTTCTTGATATCATAGCAATATTCAAAAGCTTGACCACAATCAAACATCACTATTCGCTACTTATGATTAGATATAACATCGTTTGCTTAATATTATACCTTAATCTAGCATATGATAATAATCAAATCAATTCAATGGGCCCTTATCAAATTAATCAAATCAATTATCATTAAGGAATTCAAATAGATCATCAAGAATAAACTCCACAGACGAAGGAAAAGAAACTAATAATTCAATTAATTCATAGATAATAAATAAGATTCAACATCCCTTAGAACTGAAAATAAAGAACTTAGCTTGACATAGTCAAAAACGCCAATTAATCTTCAATGGAAATCTTTCTCCCTCTAAGTTTCCTTAAAACCATCTTAATCCTAACTATTTATATCTCTAATAACTCTACTAAAAACTCCTAACTCGCAGCAACATCACAATCCTTCTTTTGCTCAACTTCTGGAAACGCACGGACACTTGAAATTAATTCCGCCGACCACGGCCCCGGCCACGGATTACACTGTAAAAAGCCGGCCCCGGCCGTGGTTACTGTTTATAATTACAAAATTGCCATTAAGCTCCGTTTTTACCGTTTTGACCCTCCAAAGCTATTTTCTGCAATATAAACATAAAAATAAGTAAAATGCAAATAATAATACTCAATGATAGCAATTTATTAAGCCCAAGAACATCGATTCGTAAGTATAAACTACACTCATCAGCAAACTCGTTGCTCACCCTTGCTATGTCATGAAATTATTGCAGCTAAACCTAAGGGGTCAGGTACAGATAAAGGTTATAGACCTTAGGACTAAAAAGTCATTATAATAGACAACATATGTTTATTTATTTTCCTCATTAGTATTAAATGTTATTTAGCAGTGATTGTTTATATTTTTGTGCGAGCACCAAATTCGAGGTAGTGGTATTTGAATTTGGGGGTGTCACGGGTTAGTATCAGAGTTGTGGGCTATAAACTTTAGGAATGAAAAACCTAGGTTATAACCTTAGAATTAAACTCGTATAGAGTACACTAGGTGGATAGGTCAATGAGATCCATTGAGTCGAGTTTTGTTTGAAGGTGAATTGTGAAAATTCATCGAGCCGATGTTGTACATAATAAAATATTATTTCATTTCATCAATGAATATATTTTATTGTGATACTGAGATGCTGCTGTTTTGTCTATTATTGTGTCTATAGGATGTCGGGGATAGGGTAGTCGAGAGAAGCCAACAAGGAGGAATGTATGGACAAACACATTATCCTAGTAGAGCCGACTGAGCCAGTGGAGCCAGTGTTACCGAGGGAGATTGAGTTAAACTCTGATGGGGAGCCCGTTGTAGGCCGAGTTATGAGGCTATACAGCGAAGACGAGATTGAGGAGACTGATAATGCTAAGGAGGATCCTGAGGAGGATCAAGAGACATATACTAAGGATAATGATGAGCCGTTGGAGTATGAGGATGGTATTGGCACTACTACCAGGGACATCATTGAGGAGCTAACTAATAGGAATAAGGAACTAGAGGAGAGAGTTTATCACCTGGAGGAGGAGAATCAAACCCATCAGGAGATGGAGGATAAATATAAGGTGTGGCGTATCAGATGTCCGATAAGGTGACGGAGCTGAAGGAGAAGGTGGCTGAGTTGGAGGCTGAGGTGCATGGGAACCATCAGACTACTACCTCACTGGGAGTTGTGGTACATCACCTCCTCGAGTGGAATGTAGATTTGGTTGGTGAGTTGGAGCAGTTTGGGATTCAGGCTGAGGGATTTCGGGTAGAGAGGGGTGAATTGCAGATAAAGTTAGCAAGGATGACAACTGAGTTTGACTTGGAGATAGTGAAAAAGATCTGCATATTTAATGAGGGCATCCAGGAGAGCTGCTGAGCTTGAGGCCGAGGTTAGGGTCAGTGCTGCCAGGATCGATACTACTAGTTTCGCTTAAGATACTGCCTTTGGTAGGCTGAGGAGCAGGATCTGGAGGTATCCTCGGGTGAATTACTTGAGTAGGCAGGTGGTGAGCCGCAGGGTGGTCGACATGATCACTCGGCAGGAGCACGAGGCTGCCGCTCTCTGGGCCGACCTTTGATGTTTTTGTTTTTATTTTTATATATAGATGCAGATATATCCCACTTTTTTTCATAGTAGGGACAATTATATGATGTAAATTCAGTCTTTTCTTTTACTTATGGGATAGTGATGTTAGCCCGACTGTTGTTTTGTCTTAGGGGAAGGTTGAGGTTGATGTAAATCCCCATTTTTTGTAAACTTGGGAAATAGATGTTATTAGTAGGTGATGGGGTAGGCATTTATAGAAGTATGGCACCGGTTATCATTAATGTACTAAATAGTGGTATATGAACATAAATGTTGTTAGATTACATAACTTTTTGTGTATGATTTATGCTTAATTCCTAAATGTTCAACCTTAATAAAGTATTGCATAATAAACAAGACCAAAATTATAATGAAATAATGTAAGATTTTGTTTAATAACAGAAAATGCCGCCAAGATGTGTACCTCGAATTTGACGTGTAGATGAATTCGTGAACAATGCTGAGAGACAGGAAGATCCAATTAGGGCTTTTGCAGCCATGATGACGAAAATGATGTAGAATAGACAACCGCCTGTAGTACCGCCCGTAGCAAATCAGTACGTGACTCACTTGGCAAACTTTAAGGATTTAGAGCTGGTAGGACCACCAGAATTCCGTGGGTCTACAGATCCTATAAAGGCCCGGACTTGGGTTGAAGAAATGGCAAAGGTGTTCGAGGTCGCACGGGTGGCCAAAGAACATAAGACATCGTTTGCCACCATTATGCTAAATGGTGAAGCAAACTACTAGTGGAAGACAAATAGGGATATAGCTGGATAAGGTATTATTATATGGGCATGTTTTAAAGAACTGTTCTTTGAAAACTATTTTTCAAACAGCATAAAAAGCAGAATGGAGATGAAGTTCTTAGACTTGAAGCAAGGAAATTTGTCGGTTGTAGAATATGCCTCAAAGTTCAATGAATTGGCCAGGTTTGTTCCACATCAGGTGGACACCGAGGCCAGAAAAGCACAGAGGTTTGAACAGGGATTGAAACCTTGGGTGTATAGCAGAGTGGTTGTTCTGAGAATCAATACATTTTCAACATTACTGGAAAAGGCGATTATTGTCGAATGAAAAAATGAAGCTCTGGTGAAATACAACCAAGACAAGAAGAATAAAGGTCATGATGGGCCTAGAAAAGGAAGTGGAGGAAGCAATCAGAATAAGAGAAAATGGAATGACAATCAAATGTCAAGAGGCAGTAGGACTGGAGGAGAGCCAAAGGAAGGAAACAAGTGTGACAACTGTGGAAGGAACCATTCTGGAGAATGTATGAAAGGCAAAGGAGTCTGTTACAAATGTGGTCAACAAGGACATATTGCTCCACAATGTCCTAAAGGAAAGAAAGGTGGATGTTTTTCTTGCGGAGTGTTGGACCATCTGATCAAGGACTGCCCAAAGAAGAAAAATGATGCAGCTGGTGGAAATAGAGGCAACAATAACAAATTAACCATTAGAGGGCCAGCCATTCAACTGAACAAACCAATAGCATGCACATTCAATGTGACAGTTCAGGATGTTGTGGAGTCTAAGGACGTAGTGTCAGGTATTCTTCTAATCAATAATATCAATGCTTATGTATTATTTGATTCAGGTGCTACCTGTTCATTTATATCCAAAGAATTTGCTAAAAGATTAAAACTACCCCAAGAAAAACTAGAAAATCCTTTGAATATAGAAGTAGCCAACAAGGAAGTTATTACCATAGAATATATTCATAGGAATTATTACATTGAACTAGGGGGATTTAAAACTGGAGTGAATTTTATTCTGATTCGATTGGACAAGTTCGAAGTCATTCTCGGTATGGACTGGTTATCGAATCATGAAGTAATGATTGACTACCAGAAGAAGAGTATAACTCTAAAAACTTCGAATAATTCGAAAGTGGTATTTCATAGGAGTAAATCGCCAAGAAAATATTGTTGTCTGACGATGATGCAAGCAAAAAGATTGTTGAAGAAAGGGTGCGTAGGTTATTTAGCTCAGGTGGTTGATAACCAAAAAGTAGAGGGGGAATTAGGTCAGATACCTGTCGTATGATAATTCTCAGACGTCTACCTAGATGAGATATCGGGTTTACCACCGAATAAAGAAGTGGAGTTCGTAATTAAATTGGCATCAGGAACTGCACTAATATCAAAAGCACTATACAGAATGGCGCCAGTGGAGTTGAAGGAATTGATGATACAACTACAGGAGCTGTTAGATACAGGGTATATTTAACCAAGTGTGTCTCCGTGGGGAACACCGGTATTATTTGTAAAGAAAAATGACGGATCCCTAAGGCTTTCTATCGACTATTGTGAGTTGAACAAAGTTACGATTAAGAAAAATAGTTGAGTTCGTATAATGATCAATGCTTTATAAATACAAAAGAAAATAAAATAGGTTATAACATTCTTATAAAGTACCAGAGTGTTTTGAAAGTAGTTTCCTAGAAAAATATCTATAATCTCCTGGTAATGAGTCTTTAACTAATGACATTACTGGTTTGCTAGATATAAATCAGACATATTAATGGATACATATTAATGGATGGGGTTCAAGCAGGACAGGATCTAGGATTTTGTCCCAGCAGGGGCAAATTTTAACTCTTTTTTTAAATAAAAAAAATAAAACTTAAATTTATTAATGTTGGAAGACAAGGTGACGAGGTCATGGGAGAACAAACTGTGGTGATGAACAATATACAGATGGAAATAGTAAAGACGCTGAAGGAGGTACAAAAAGGTACAAGATGATGCAAGTCTCGGCCTTCAAAGTTATGTTTTCTAGGAGCTCGCAACAGCAGCAAATGGAAGTCGATGATAACAACAAGAATCAACTGAATGTGCCTACTCTAATAAAAACCCAACATATCCCCGTTATAAATCTTGAACCTCAACATAGTGGTGATGCACCACAACAAAGGGTAGAAGTAAGTCCTGTCCAACAGCCAATTGTTCTGATCAATAGGCCACCATTTGCGTAAATGTAGGTACCAACCATATCAATCCACATGCAGCAATCGAACCACTAACAGATTTTGCAGGATACAAGTGTGCATCAACAAGTCTCCTGACCACCTACACCCCAGATGACCCAGTATGTAATGGCATCCCAGAAAGCCCATGTATCCAGTTAGTATGTGACGAAAGAAGACTTGATAGATATGATCAATCAGATGCGTAGGGAGACAACCAGGCCTACAGAATTGGACTTCGCCTCACCATACCCAGCGCATGTGAGAAGACAGTCATACCCTGCAAGATATATTGAACACCTGCCATAATTTTCTAAGTATAATAGGGAGAAAGGAAGTACTTCCACAAGATTTGGGAGAGTACTCACATATTCTCTAAAGAGAGAAAATTAGGATTTTTCATCATCCACTTCCTGAATCTTTATTCTTCCTTAATGGATCACCCGTAGAGGCCAAACACTTGGGTGACTGAAATTGATCAAAGGAATCTAATCAGTGAAATTCAAGGAGAACACGAAGAAATTAGAGTTGAACATGTACCTTCAGAAGCTTGTTTTATAAGGGTGTAATTCTCTATCTCCTTCTTGTTAATTAATAATTACATATAAAGATCAATCCTAGTTATGGTTTGTAAAATTTTAAATTCTGATTTTGTCATGCTTTCGTTGTTATTGTACAATTTGATTGTATGTTCATGGATATTACAAACCAATAACAAAATGATTAATATAGACTTGGAATTTTTCATCCCGGTGTTCATAAGAAGGGGAACTGATATATTTGTTCTTGTGGTTTAAAGAACCAACCAGTTTGCTATATTATTGTATACTTGCAAAACTTGTGTTATAGTTAGAGAATAATGAAAAGGATAATAGATTAAGGGTATTCTAAAATCTTTTAGCTATGCTAGATCATCATACGTATATTCGCACTTGGGTGCCTTTGAAAAGAATTAGTCAAATAATTGAAATGCAAATTTTTGGGGCTATGTCAATGCTACTTTTTCAAGCTAGACAAAGTTGATTTAAAAAGAGAAAATAAAATTATTATCATCAACACACAATAGCATAGGGTGTGAAAATTACAACATCGTTAATGTTATGGTGTGATAAAACCTAAAAAGATTTTTTAAAATGGAAACTTTTTGAGCTATATTATTCTTATGTCTACGCTAATTGTTCAAGTTAGACATAAATAAATTAAAATTTTAAAATGAACTTTTCATCAACGCACCATGGAAACTTGGTATTGAGATGATACATGATTAGTCATCAATGCACTTTGCAAGGTGCGGTATATAGTCATAAAATCAATTTTCAAAAGTTTTAATGGTTTAAAAATGAGTCGATGAAAATTATTTCGGCTAGACAACCCTATTATGAAGTTCGACATGTCAATAATCTGACGAACATGGATATATATCATACAAGTCATGTGGTACTAAAGACTGATCACCTGACGTACTGACTACTATTAGTATTTTCAGTCTTTGTGATTTTTAAACATGGAGTGTGTTCTCAGTCTTATTTGATTGTTACACAGAAGAGAATTTTTCAGTCCTGGTGACTGTTAAACATTTGTGAGTCATATAGTACCCATAGTATTAGGAAAAGTTCAAGGTCTTGATTGACCCTTCATTAAATTATAAGAAATCCTAGTTAATGGAAGAATAAGACTGAAAGAATAGTGTATGTTAAAAGGTTTAAAACCTAGTGAAATGAAATGTTTAGATTGAACATTGTTGACCTAATCAAAGTATAAGGGGTTTAATGTAAGAAAATTCATAGACTGAGATAAACTCGTAATGAGTTAAGTTATATAAATTAAAAATTAATATTAAATGAAGAAAAGAATGGAGATGATTATATTGAAATTTTAAAGAACGAAATATTTATAAGAAAGAGATAATGTAATATCCTGAATATTTATAGAACTTATAAATATGATATTAAATGACAAAAGATGATTGTAAAGTAATTTCGATGACGAAGTTCTTGTAAAGATGAAAGAATGTAATATCTTGAATATTTATAGAACTTATAAATATGAAATTAAATAATTAAAGTTAGTTATCAAATTAATTTCGAGGACCAAATTTTTTTAACTTGGGTTGAATGTAATATCTCAAATATTTCAAATATGATCTGAAAAGATCTATATAAAGGTTGTTAATTCAAAACCTAAAAATTATTACTGGAGTATACTTTGAGCTATCTTAAAGAATAAATACGACTCAAAATGTGATGGTATACAACTATAAGTTAAAACTTTTAACCTAAACTATATGTTATGTGATTAGTAAAGCTTGAATTGAGCTTCAAATATTTTATGCGATTTATCTATGTGTAGAATTTTGTGTTTTGATTCAAGTAGTTAATCGTAACACTTATTAAAAATTCAGAAGTCAATTTAAGTTTAAAACCTAAATTAGAAAAAGAGTTAAAACCTAGATCCTAAGGGTTATAACCTAGCAGAATCGTCAACCGTCTTAAGTCATTTTTACATATCGCATTTCACATAATAATGTTAATATGAGGTATAGATGTCAGTAAATCAATAAAAAAAAAATGGGAAAAAGACAGAAAGAAAAAAAAATACGATTCACAAGAAAATATTTTTCGTCTTTTTGACTATTATTTTCGCCGTTTTAACTTTTTACATTTCAAGACATAGCATTTATATAGAGAATGCATACAAGGGAGCCACTAATATTTTTTTCCAAGATTAAGACAAAAAACACTATTTATACAAAAAAGTTTTTCATTTTTAGATGTTTCGTTTGAAGATATGGTGTTTGTATGGAACACAAATACGTAATAACCAATAAGTTTTTCTCAAAAAGCGTGCATGGGAATAAGACAAAATAAGGATAAGACAAAGAAATAAAATTCGACTTCTTGATTGTCTAACCATTTTTTGAGAAATAGTCGTCAAAAATACTATTTACCGAAAAATGTGCAAAGTCTGTTCGACTTTTCACTTTACATAATAGTGTTTATATGAAAAGAAAAAAAAAACTCAATAATGTCAAACTTTTAAATCAGTAAAGGTCAATTAAACCAAAAAACTTGAAAATGAACTAATTTTGTTAAAAATGAACCGACTTAGTTATGAATGAACTAACTTGGTTAGAAATGAACTATAGTAATTTCTCTCTCTATATTTATATTTTTTGAAATATATATTAATGTTCACATAATGTCATAGATTATGAATGTTTCAAAAATCATGGCTGCCATTTGTATCTCATTCTTTCATATAGTCTTGCTAGTAATATGTCTTGCTAGTGGATTATTTGAATAATATCATCACTTAGCAAAATCAGGCATTCTTAATCTTTTAACTGTAAGTTTGGGAGTTAAGAGCCAGCAATGACTAATAATCCATGGGATTACTTGAGATGAATTGCTGCTATGGATGATGAATAATTAAACTGTAACTGAAATTGCCAAATTGTTCTTTTAATAGATGATTACTTAAATGTTGCACAATTTCCTTATGTCTGCATCACAATCCATTCACATAGTTTGTGCCTTTTGGTTGAGGTAAATATGTTAAAGTAAGGTTTAATTAATTGTGAAGCTTTGTGCCTTTTAGTTGAGGTAAATATGTTAAAGCAGGGGGTATGTGATGTAATTTTGGGAGAAGAAGGCATGGTTATAAAGCTATATTGTAATCAAGAGCATTTCTGATTGTATGTTGTTTGGATGGTTCAAGAGCTTCAGATCTGTCTTCTTCATTACTTAACTACTTGCAAATATTGTATTCCATTTGTTTGTGGTTTTATGGGACTTTTTAAAATTGTTTTGTATTTTCTATGCAAAGTTTGAGTTTTTCTCTTTGGAATTTGCTAGAAAAATGTGTTTTAGCACTCTTTTTTGTCATAGAAAGAAGTTTTTTACTTCTGTGCTATCAAACATTAACTGTCACATCTCAAAATAGTTGCCACTTTGACCTATAACTCTTATTTCAATGGATATAACCAAACACATAGAAGAACTATATTTCCTGCTTACATTACACATTATGTTATTTACCTTTTGAATAAAGGGCTCTCTTTTTAGTCTCTAGTTTGATGTGTTTGTCGTTCTTCTAGTTGTGGACATGTAGAGTAACATGGATTTTGATGGATTTTTTACAAATTAAAGTTTTTTTTTTGGAGCTTGGGGTAGTCTCTTCCTTCCAAACTAGACTAAAAATGTCAGGTAAGCTTGCATGTGGTTTAGCTGAATTCATCAATCTTTAGTCTTCTAACAATATATCTAGCATAATGGAAATTAAGTTGAATTGTTTCGTAAATCAATATGTCATACTCATAACGACATCACAATCCATCAGAGTCGATAAGACTCGTCTTATTTATAAATATAGTCAACCCTCCTAACACCTTTAGGAATAGAATTTTTAATTAAACTCATAATCTTATTAAGAACTAATATGAGAGTACTCTTATTAATTAATTCATCAAACATTAGGACCTAAATAATAATAATAATAATAATAATAATAATAATAATAATAATAATAAGACTCCTATTATTAATTTATAATTAGTATTTTCAAAATACTAAATAATAAATATTAAGTTATTTAATTTAATCTATCACCGTAGTATAAATTAAATATACTTAATCTATTAATACGATTATCCCGTTTACTTCTTAATAAATATTTTTCTTTTGCGGTGTGGCCCTTTAGGTTCTCCATATTAAATCGGTTGTCGAATAAATCAATTAGAACAATTATAATCTTATTTAAATAAATAAATTTAAATATTTAATTTATTTAACTAAATAGTGTATATTACATAATAAGGGTAAGCCTCCTAAGCCTCCTAAATAGTATATATTCCATAATAAGGGTAATCATAAAAGAACCTTTCAGTGAATAGTTACTGTACAATTCAATCCTTCTACCATACAATATCACAATTAAATACAAGACATTGATTTACTGTCAAGTCTTCACAGCTCATCTCGTGAAGCAAAATTGATGAAACCGTATACGATCTCCTGAGTGCGGTGGTAGACATGCTGAGGTGATGGTGCAGTAAAGGGGCGACATCTGGCTCTCGCAGCAGGCATTGCAGTGTAAATTGGGATTCTTGGTATGCCCAGAATCCAATTCTTCTTCAGACCTCCTGTAACTTATAGCCAATCATCAATCTCTTAATCTTCACGAGTGGAGGGACCTACCTCGATATCAACTCTCTGAGTATTCTCGAGCCTCAGTAAGGTCAAAAAACCTATATCTGAAATAAAAACATAAAGATGT
This sequence comes from Hedera helix, assembly GCA_947179155.2. Taxonomy (NCBI): domain Eukaryota; kingdom Viridiplantae; phylum Streptophyta; class Magnoliopsida; order Apiales; family Araliaceae; genus Hedera; species Hedera helix. Next base: position 32,051,736 of record OX359268.1, on the reverse strand, counting down.
GAAAGAATATGAATACTAATTGCATGAATTAAAATACAAACAAAATAAAATTGAAAATTATTTACAGTTATTTCCTCTGCCTCAGGTGAGATAAAACCACCGTCACCTTTCTTATGGTGGGCATGCCACCAAAAGTCCAAGCGGGAAGGTGGGTTCTGAAGTTTAGTATGTGGTTTCTCTATGTAAAGCTCGTACAACTAAGAACCCATGCAATAAGGTATCCGACTCTATGAGCGGGTTGCAGAATGTTATGCCAACACCTTCTTAAAAGCATTGCCCTCCCAAATGTCTCGTAACCGTGCCCAAACCTTACTCCCGATAAAATCAAGACAGTCATCTCTAAGTGTCTATCCGTCTGTCATCCCGCTACCCAGGATAGACGATATGTTTGATCAACTTAAGGGAGCAAAGTACTTTTCAAAGATAGACTTGAGAACTGGTTATCACCAGTTGAAGGTAAGAAAAAAAGTTGTACCGAGGACGATATTCAGAATTCGATACAGTCATTTTGAGTTTCTTGTAATGTCATTAGAACTAACGAATACACTAGCAGCATTTATGGATATGATAAACAAAGTGTTCAAGAAATACTTGGACAAGTTTGTTGTTTCATTCACCGATGATATTCTCGTATAGTCAAAGATTGTGGAGGAGCAAGCTAAACAGTTAAGAGTGGTGTTAGAGGCACTAAGGAGGGAAAAGTTGTATGCGAAATTCTCAAAGTGTGAATTTTGGCTACATAATGTATAGTTTATGGGACATGTAGTTGATAAAGAAGGTGTTTCGATGGATCCAGTAAAAGTGGAGGCAGTTATAAATTGGGAGCAGCCGAAGACACCGACAGAAGTCAAAAATTTCCTTGGTTTAGCGAGTTATTATCCAAGATGTATCCAAGATTTTTCTAAGATAGCGACACTATTAACCAACTTGACAAGAAAGACAGTTAATTTGTATGGACGAATAAATGCGAAGTGAGTTTTATGGAACTAAAGAAGAGGCTTAGTGAAGCACCGGTGTTGTCATTACCTGATGATACTGGTGGATTTGTGGTGTATAGCGATGCATCACATAAGGGACCTGGCTGTGTATTAATGCAAAATGGAAGAGTCATTGCGTACGCATGAAGACAATTGAAGGACTACAAGAAGGGATATCCAACTCACGACCTGGAGTTAGCAGCAGTAGTGTTTGCCCTAAAGATTTGGAGGCACTATCTATATGGGGAGAAGTGTGAAATATACATAGACCACAAAAGTCTGAAGTATATTTTCACTTAAAGGAAGCTAAACAAGTTTGAATGAAAGAGTGGTAGCATTGTTCCTTTTGATGCTAAACATAGTAGTACAAAGAAACAATACTCTAAATCACCTATTTATTTGTAAATTTGAAAAAAAATAATGAACAAATTAGAATGTTTTCTTAAATGAGGACTTGTGTGGGTTGTGCATAAGAATATGAATGAGAGAGTGATAGGATTGCTCCTTTTAATGCTAAACAAAGTAGAACGAAGTAATAAGACTCTAAATCACCTATTTCTTTGCAAATTTTAAAGAAATAATGAATAAATTCGAATATTTCCTTAAAATAGGACTTGTGTGGATTGTACGAATGAGTTTGAATGAGAGAGTGATAGCATCGCTCCTTTTGATGCTAAACAAAGTAGAACGAAGTAACAGAACTCTAAATCACCTATTTATTTGTAAATTTGAGAGAAATAATGAACAAATTAGAATACTTACTTAAAAGACGACTTATGTGGGTTGTACACATGAGTTTGAATGAGAGAGTGGTAGCATCGCTCCTTTTGATGCTAAACATAGTAGAACGAAGTAACAGGACTCTAAATCACCTATTTATTTGTAAATTTGATAAAAATAATGAACAATTTTGAATATTTCCTTAAAAGAGGACTTGTGTGGGTTGTACCTGTGAGTTTGAATGAGAGAGTGGTGTTTGTTTCTAAGTATTCCCTGAGGACGGTCATGCCTTGTTCTTCTTTACCGTCCGCAAATTTATAGTATCGTTGTACAAAACACATTACGGTATTAGTAAATAACATAACATGTGAATGATAGAAAATAACATGTACATAAAGTTACATACAAATAACATCTTACCCAAAACTCATCAATAATAAGCTACCATAACCAGTCATCGACATCGGCCCATCTCATCCACATACTTAAGAATTGGTTATGAATGATCCCAAGAAGCGTGTTTCGAGGAGTAAAGTCTAAGATGCTGCGATTGAAACGAACACATACAAAATTCTCAAGTATTTATATATATGCATAATTTTATATAAAACAAATCAGTAGTATGGTACAAATTAACATAATATAAAATATTACATGTGACTCCTGACACGATATATCTGAGGTGCCTGGGGGTGGATTCCCTAGCAAGCCACGTATTAGTCCCCTCGAAGGCCTACATTGATCATTTATGCAATGCAGTATGTGAAAATGAAATCACTGTCTTCTGCAATACCAAACATATCGTGAGGTGTCCAAGCGAAGATATCTGTATATGTCCTTAATAACTCCATCAATCCATTCTTCACGGTTTCTTATAGCCTGCACCTATTTTTATTGTCTTCAATTATTTCCAGGAATCGACTCCATATCTTCTGTCTTTTAGGTAGGCAATGCTAATGGTTCTGTTGTACATTCAGTAAATGACTCTACATCCAGCATCATCATCTGTTTATGCTTGCTAACTCCAATTGTCGATCGTTATCATCCCGCCGAAGTGGTTGAACACGTTGACCTCCATCTGGGAGTGTAGGTTGAGACTGCCTTATGTCTCCCTCCTTTTCTCTCCCGCCCTTGCATCATTATCATTAGCTTGCCTTTTTTTTTTGTCCCTCCATGACGTTCCTTCAAATAGTTTATCCGTTATGACGTTAGGGGATCATTCACCAATCCTCTCCACTGTCGGCTTTGAGGGGTTACTTCCCAAGATCCCTTGACAGTGCTTACGAGATCTCCCTCCTACTGCAATTCCTCTAATAGCCCCACTCATTCTTTCTATTGACGATGTAAGGCCTCTAATGAATTCTCTGCCCTTTGAATCGTTTGTCTCCTTATAGTCTCACGTTCATCCTACCTGCTTACCTCCCTGTCTTGATGTTGACTAGTTGAGGTACGTGAGTTTTTTCCCTCTTGTGGAACTTCAGAATTAGGGAATTAGGGAATTTGAGGGAGGGGGTGTTGAACAACTGATGCCTTAGTGGTGACGACTGCGTTGCTACTGGTTGATGCCTCCCTATTGATGGACCCAACCTATCCAATACTGAACCACAGTCATTATGTGCCGTAGGATCCGCCGATGAGCTAGTCTGTTCCACTTCTTTCTCACTCTGTCTCGCCATTAACTCCTATTGAAAACTTTTAAGAAAAAGCTCCAATTTAGATTCTGAAAAATTGTTACCTATCGATTTCTTGAACATAATTTTATCAACCCCTCCTTCTAATGATAATGTTGTCGCCTGATTTTGTGAGCCCGCCTAAAATTGCCAAAAATCACGAACTACCTACACGGGAGAGCAGTCACACTGTGAGGAGCCCGATGGCTTGGGCCGTTGAGGGATGGGTTCGGTGTGAGAATAAGTGCATGTCAAAAGCGATAATAATTGAGGGAATTAAATTACTGAAAAATAATAAAATTTTGTCCATGAAAAAAGTGTGTACTGTGATTCTTGCTTATGATTGTATTTGTAATTGTTTATATCCACACGAGACCAATTGAAAATGAGAGTCCTTTTTAGAATCACCTTCTAATTACTTTTAATTGTTAACCGTGTCCCTTTCAAATTAAATCTCCAAATCACCATAAAATAAGAAAACACAATATTAAAGTAATATGAACTCTCCCATTTGAAAGTTAAGTCGTCATAAAGAAAAGAATGGGTCAATCACCAAATTTGAACCACTAAATAAGTTGGGCTACATCTTTGTCAGATCTAAATAAATATAACCCAACACTAGTAATTTTTATTTAGAAATATGTATTTATATTTGTATCATTTGTGAATAATTTAATGATTGGTAGAAATGTCAACTAGCTTATGAAAATTCTTACGCCATTGTGAGTGAATTTGTCAATAAATTAAAATTCAATTAGATGTTGTGCTTTTAAATATACGAATCGAAGGATTGATTGCCCTGAAGATTGAAGCTCGTGAAAGATAAATGTTTGATGATTGCTGCTGCGCGCATAGCTCAGAATAAAAGTTAGAAGAGTTCATTAACATAATTAAATGTAAACTTTGATTAATCTTTTCTTGTGGCTTGATTGACAAATTAATACTACACAACTTACACAACTATCATTCCAAAGTCATATAAACAACTCCGATTATATAATACTCTAGCGGATTCAAAGTATGAGCAAAATTATTTTTTGAAGTATAAATATACAAAAGTTGATGCTTTATTTGTAAGAGAATAAGTTGTTCTTAATTGATTAATTATATATTATTAATTTTTATATTTTTAGTAAGTTGTTCTTAAATATACATTTTTTTTATTAAAAGAATACATAGGAAATTTAAAAGGAAAGAAAGAATATGTGACTTGCCTAGCAAAACTTGGTTATAGATCATAAATAAAATCACGTAATTTTTTGTTATAAAATATCTATAATATCATTAATAAAAATAATTAAAAAATAAAAATATCATTAATAAACGAGTATATCAATAACTAAATTTAGCAGTAATAAGTCACATATTCTCTTTTTTTCGATATAAACTCTAAAGTGCACTCTTTGAAAATTCAAAGTTGAGAGGCCCTTTAAATTTTATTATGCGAAAATTTTGACCAATTAAGAGCATTATCTTTGGGGATGAGATTAAATCAATATTTAATGCGCAATTTACGTAAATTAAATATATACTCGCTTTTATTTTTAGTAATATTATATAAATCATTTAAGATATAATTTCATATATTAAAAAATATTATTAATTTTAATATTAGGTAATTAATATTGATTTAAAATTTTATTATTATTCATGCACTAATTAATTATTATTTCTCCTCTTTCTCAATTACTCTATTTTTTTTAAGAGTAAAGTAAGAAATGATTAGTTTTTTTATCTAAATATTTGTAAAATGTCTTACAATGGGGGGAAAAATTTCTTCTAAAATAACTTATATAATAAAAAGAAGGGAATATGATCTACGTACGTATTTTAATATCATAATAATTTACATAATGACAATATAAACAGTTATGATATTTATATAGAAGATAATTAATTATTAAAATATTTACTTTTAATTCACGATATTATCAGGTATTCTAATTGTCGTAATACAATTGCTAATAATATAATTACTATAATCTCCAATTGTACCGCTTATATATACAAGACTTGGAACGTAGTAGGCTTATTACCCTACACTTGAAATTCTCAACTCAGAAAACAAAAAAGAAAAGAAAAAAATGAAGATGATTTTAGCTTGTCTTCTTTCTTAGTGTTACATCTAACAAAGATATCACCGTTGACCGCATCAACCATCATGGTCAATCTCCAGGTATCTGCTCTATTGCGTTCAATAACAAAAGTAACTAAATTCATCATAAAATATAGTAAACGATTAGCTAATTACCCTAGGACAATCTCCAGGTATCTCCAGGTATCTGCTCTATTTCTAAATTTATTTTATTTTATTCAATTTATTTTATTACATCAATTTCATCTGTCTGTACTTCTATATTTACGAGTGGAATATTGATGGATTAAGTGAACAGAATTTATTAAATAAATTAAACCACATGTCTATGGTAGCTAATAGTTATTTAACTAATTACCCTACCTTAGGACAATCTGATATAGTTGAATTACTTATTAATAGATTTACTGTAGTCCTTAGATCTTGGTGGGAAAAACATCTCACCGAAGAGTCTAGGAATAGTGTTATTCATGCAGTTCAAATTGACCAAACAGGAAACCATATTCTGGATGACCTTGGTTTAGAACTCCCTGATGGAGTTAACACTTTGATTTATACAATAATTAAACATTTTATTGGTACCCCTAGTAATATCACAAATAGGATACATGACTAATTGAGTAATTTATCCTGTCCTACTCTAAGTGATTTCCCCTGGTATAAGGATGTTTTTACTTCCAGAGTTATGTTACGTAGTGATAGTAACGAACCATTTTGGAAAGAAAAATTCATAAATGGCATACCTCCTCTTTTTGCCCATAAGATCCGTGATGAGTTTAGTAAGGACCTAGGTCATATTGATTTTAAAATTTTAACCTATGGTGATATTATAAGCCTAATTTAAAAAACAGGCCTTAAAATGTGTATAGATTTTAAGCTCAGTAAACAAGCTAATAAAGACAAAAATACAGCAAAATATCAATTGGAAACATTTTTGTGAACAATATGGTTTACTACCTGTTGCCCTTTCACGAAGAAAACATATTAAACATTATAAAAAAGATAAATACCAATCTCGAAAAAGACATAAAAGTTATCTAAATAAAGATGATTATTATAAAAATAAAAATCAGTCACATTATAAGAGAAAATCTTATAAAAAATCTTCTCCTCAAACTAAAAAGAAAAGTTATATCAAATTTGATAAAAGTAAAGTTATTTGTCATAATTGTGGCAAACCCGGTCATTATAAAAATGAATGTGAAGTAAAAGAAAAACTTAACCAATTAAAAATAGCTAACGAAGATACTAAACAAATATTAGAATTAATGTGAATAGAAAATCAATCTAGTAATGATAATTCTGAAACTGAATTTTCTGATTCTTCTGATAATTCTAGTATCAATAGTCATAGCAGTCATTCACCAGACATCACTTTAGGATGTATTGATAGTTGCTGTAATAAAAGATAACCCTATTAATAAAATTAATAAGGTTAAAGAAAAACCTATTATTAGCCTCAATAAAACTCTTGAAAAATTCAAAAATCCAGTCAAAGAAATTACTTTACCTGAACTACATATTGAAGTCAAAAATTTGAAAAAAGAAATTTCTCTACCCAAACGAGAAATTGAAACTATTAAAGCCAATAATAATATTGCTCTCCATGAATCCTCTGATAGCAATACTGATAGAGCAGAACCTTCTTATAAAGAAGAACCTGAAACTTCAAATCACCAAACTCAACTTATTGAACAAGATAATTCTTTAAAAATGTTAAAAGAAATTACCATTCAAAAATGGTATATTAATATAACCATAGTTATAGATAAAACTTTTAAGTTAGAACTCCCAGCCTTAGTTGATACAGGTGCTGATTTAAACTGTATCCAATAAGGACTAGTTCCAACTAGGTTTTATGAAAAAAACCAGTGCTCGACTTAGTTCAGCTAATGGTAGTCAAATGGAAATAAAATATCAGTTGCCTAAAGTTCATATTTGTCAAGATAATGTTTGTTTTAAAATATCATTTATCTTAATAAGAAACATGACTGATAAAATAATTTTAGGCATACCGTTTATATATTTATTATTCTCATTCAGTACTACTACTGAAGGATTAAATAGTACCCATCTAGGTCACCAAGTCATCTTTAGCTTCATAACTGAACCTAAAGAAATAAACCTAAAAGCTATTCAAGAATAGTCAATCTCTAGTACTTTAAATATTTTAAATAGCAAAACCCAGCATTTAAATTATTTAAAGGATGAGATTAAATATAAAAGAGTTGAAGACCAGTTACAAAATCCCAAACTCCAGAGTAAAATTAAAGATTTTCAAGATCTTTTAAGTAAAAATGTTTGTTCTGATTTACCTCATGCTTTTTTTGGCACAGGAAAAAATATATTGTTAGGCTACTTTATGCGAAGGAATTCAAAGAGTCTTTAATTTCCACTAAGGCTGGACCTATACAAATGAATCAAGAACAAATGGAATTTTGCAAAAAAGAAATTGATGATTTACTTAGTAAGGGATTAATTAGAAAGAGTAAGTCACCCTGGTCTTGCCCAGCTTTTTATGTTAATAAAAATGCTGAAATAGAACGTGGAGTCCCCAGGTTAGTTATCAATTACAAACCTTTAAACAAGGTTTTAGAATGGATTAGGTATCCATTACCTAATAAAAAAGATTTAATTGGTAGATTGAGTCAAGCAGTTGTCTTTAGTAAATTTGACCTTAAGAGTGGATTTTGGCAAATCCAAATTCATGAAAAGAATAGGTATAAGACAGCATTCACCACACCCTTTGGACATTACGAATGGAACGTGATGCCCTTTGGCCTTAAGAATGCCCCTAGTGAATTCCAGAATATCATGAATGATATTCTAAACCCATTTAGTCATTTTGCTATAGTTTATATCAACGATGTTCTTAGTTTTTCTAATTCCATTGAAGAACATTGAAAACATCTTAATTCATTCTTTAGAACTTTTCAATCAAATTAACTAGTTCTATCACAGTCAAAATGCAGTCTTTTCCAAACTAAAGTTAAATTTCTTGGTCACAATATTCAATATGGACAAATACACCCCATTGATAGAGCTATACAGTTTGTTGGAAAATTTCCAGATGTCATCACAGATAAAACTCAACTTCAAAGATTTTTAGGTTCCCTCAACTATATCGGTGAGTTTTACAAAAATCTGTGAATTGTCTGTAAACCGTTGTTTGAACGTTTACAAAATAATCCTCCACCTTGGACCGATGTTCATACTTCTGTCATCCGAGAAGTTAAAAAACATGTCAGATCTCTTCCTTGCCTTGGCATAGCCAACCCTACAGCTTTCAAAATTGTTGAAACCGATGCATCTGATATTGACCTCGGAGGAATTCTCAAACAAAAATTAACACCTACTTCTTCTGAACAACTAGTTTGCTTTTATTCCCATGACTGGAATCCAACCCAGATAAACTATTCAACTATTAAAAAAGAGATTTTATCTCTAGTTTTATGCATCAATAAATTTCAAAGTGATTTATTAAATCAAAAGTTTTTAGTAAGGATTGATTGTAAATCAGCAAAATATATTTTAGAAAAAGATGTTGAAAACATTGCTTCTAAGCAAACATTTGCTAGATGGCAAACTATTTTATCTATTTTTTATTTTGATATTGAATACATTAAAGGTAGTAATAACTCAATCCCAGACTTTCTAACCAGAGAGTTTATACAAATAGGTACCCCATCATGAGTGACAAAAAGAAAATTAAGCGTGATCGTGATAAACAACATGTTTCTAGTCAGTCTAATAAACTTCCTGTCTCCGGACAGCCCAATAAAATTGTTTTGTTCAATAAATTTTTTGTTATTACCTTCCAGCTCTTTAAAAGGGTTGGCAACAACATGAGTATCTTTAACAGTGATAATTATGGACTCTAAGGGTGGATGAGTGGAAGAGACTGTGGTCTTATCTTCTTTGGTCCATTTGTGCTTAGTTATAACATTACATTTTCCATAATAATTGTCATACCATCTATAAAATGTAATATTTATCTTTTCTTCATTTATAAATTCTTTCTATTTTTTAACTATTTTCTCACGTTCTAGCTCAGGATGGTTGGCTCTAAAAAGGTGTCTTTTAGGCCTATTCTCTTTAGAATTAAAATCACTGATTAAAAAATGTTCATTAATTTTGAAGTCTTTTGTCATCATACGAAGTTAATGATGGACAGGTTTAGTTTCAAAATTAGACTGAGTAAGAGATAAATTATGTTCATCATCTTCCTCAGGTTGGTTAACTGGTTCAAATTTGGTATGTCAAGGTTGACTAGTTTGACCTTCAGAATAAATACCTTTTAATTTAACATATTGCATAGTCGTTTTACTTAATAAATCAGAATCTCTTCTAGACTGAGTTGACTGACTAGTAATATCTTCAATAATTAGAGGGTTACGTCTAAGTCTCGAATCATCAAAACTTATTCTGACTGTACCATCTAAGTATTGTTTTATATTATCAAGATTCATAGTATTACTAGTAACTGGTCGCTGAGGGACTTCATTTTCTAATATCCACTGACTAGGGAGATTTACATCTCTCCAAATGAGGGTCTTTGGAACTTGGATATTAGCGTCACTGGTACTGCTTTGAATTAAAATAGTTTTATCTTTTGGACTTTTGTTTAAAACTTTAACATTTAAATTTATTTTCATTGTTTTATAATAAATTTTGTACATTAAAGCTAAGGCTTGGGATCCCTCAATCATTTGGGTGATTTCACCTGCAGTTTTAATATTCAGAGTTAAAGCTTTTAATAAATGGAGGTCGCTTAGGCTTAATGTAAAATCTGGAAAGCAATTGAAATGGACTGGACCATTATGCAAACTAGATTCCATTATTCCTAAGATACTTGGTTAATAATTTAAGTATCTATCGTTTCTAAGACACAACAAAATACTTGAATTAATACCTTTAATACTCAAAAGGTTAATAGCAACTTGGATTAATCCGATATGGATAAAGTTGTAGCCCTTTTTCCTATGTTTTTTAATAACTTCTGGAGTTAGTAAACTACAAGTTTCGTGATCTTTGTTAATAGCATAAATTATCTCAACAGTTTTGACACTTTAGTCTGACTCGAAATTATCTAAGAAAATTGAATGATAAATTTCCTTTGGGGAAATACTGGGGATATTCCAGTTTCTTAGGTCTTGACTGATATTCTCATAACTATGTTCTTCTTGGTTGACTATGTCTGGGATAGAAGACAGGTTTGATCTGGAACTGACTGAAGAATTAGATCTGAACATGCGATTCATATTTTGAATAATTGTTCTCAAGGCACAAACTACTATCTGCAAAGAGGTTGTCGCGATTGGCGAACAAATGACACATAGACTGGGTATGATCTAACTAATGAATTGAAATAACTAATTGACAAAATATCTTAAGGCCACATTAATCTCCTGCAAACTACTAGATCTAAGACACATACCAACTTACCTAAGCAGACACAGACCATGGTGAAATAACCTTACGCCTAACACTGCTCCCACTATGGAGACTTACACAGGCAAATGGTCGGAAATCAAGGTGGTCTAACAGTAAGAAAGGTGTTCTTAGGATAGAGAAGCAGAGATAGATGAATGAAGCTAAGATATAGAAGTACAGACAGATAACAAAACATTAATAGAACCATAACCCAATCACTATGACTCTGATACTAAGAGGGCGGAAGGATTAACAAATGGGCGAATGCAGATAGAGAAAGGCCATGAGAACATGGGGTAAGCTACTCATAGATCATATGAATAATATTAAACATATATTTCATGATGCAAGGGGAAGTAAGGGATAGGGACCGCACAGTTGAATATATATTTAAAACATGCAAATAATCTATCCAACAGATGCCAGTCCAGTGATATGTAATTAATAAATAAGTTTACTAAAAGAACTTTTATTAATTAAAAACAAGTAAAGGATTGACTCAAGAATTAAGAATGAGAAATAAGAAGAGAAACCAAAGATTTGTCAGAGAATGAACTCTGAGTCTTTAGAAGTTCCTTACCAAAATTCTATCCTAGGGTTATATATATATATATATATATATATATATAATTCATAAAAAATATTTATTATGCATAATTTAAACAGACACATATGATTGTTCAAATAAGATTGGACGGTTCCGATCTAAAATTTTCTAATCTTATGCTATTTATAGTAGCGAATATCACAGTTTTAAAAAATATATGAGACGTCTATACGTGTCTTATACGAATGGCAGAGATGTGTTTGTCTGAATTGTATTATAAAAAATTATTCGTTATAAATATATTATTTTACCTATGTAAGATATTAAAATATAATTCAATATTTATTTATTTGTTCGTATTAAAAGTAGTACCTTTGTCTCCTCACCGATTCTCATCGCATTGAAAACATCATTGTTTAGTTGATCAAATATCATTATTTTGCAGATCCAGCAGCCACAGTGAACAAAGACTTTGGATCGATAAGATGCAAAGATTTTATCCGTATAATACTACCCTGGTGCGATAAGAATAGGTGCATATTTAAATGTGAAGATAGACCCCAACAAAGGCGGCTGCATAGGCCAACACATAGATGATTGTTATTTTGTTTGCTAAAGGCCTATACTTTTCAATACCTTTTTAATATATATAAACAAAAATAATTAGTAAATTTTTAATGATATCTGTTTAAATTGTTCTTCCATTATATATGTTGAGCGAAATTAATTTATAACCGTTCACTCTATATATAAATAAGGTGTTAGCTGGCTGCTTTGACCTCCACCTTTATTTTTCCTTATTCAAATCGTCTTGTTTTGCGAAATATTCCTATTTTTTGAATGATATATCTATTTATATCATGATATCTTAAAAAAAATTATATATATATATAATAAAACAGAGCAACTCAAATCTAAATACTTCAACATCCAACGGCCTCAAATCAATTTAGGCTTCAACATCCAACAGTCTAAAATCATTTGAGGTTTCAACATCCAACAGTCACTAATCTATCTCTCATTTTCCTCCCGAATTCAACATCTTTTTTTCAAAAATCTATTCACTTATATTTTTCGCACAAATCAAATTCACCACTACAATATAATAATAATAATAATAATAATAATAATAATAATAATAATAATAATAATTAGAATAAATAGAATAATAATAATAATAATAATAATAATAATAATAATAATAATAATAATAATAATAATAATAATAATAATAATAATATCAACAACAACAACAACAACAAGAATAATAATAATAATAATAATAATAATAATAATAATAATAATAATAATAATAATAGTAATAATAATAATAATAATAGTAATAATATAGCAATAATAATAATAATAACAATAATAATGGTAATAATAATAATAGTAATAATAATAGTAGTAGTAGTAGTAGTAGTAGTAGTAGTAGTAGTGATAATAATAAAAATAATAATTATAATAATAGTAATAGTAGTAGTAGTAGTAGTAGTAATAATAATAATAATTATTATTTTTATTATTATTATTATTATTATTATTATTGTTGTTGTTGTTGTTGTTGTTGTTGTTGTTGTTGTTGTTGTTGTTGTTGTTGTTGTTGTTGTTGTTGTTGTTGTTATTATTATTATTATTATTATTATTATTATTATAAAAAAAATTACACGTAAACAACATGGACCATTTTAGCATTAACGCTCTTTTCCTATTTTTCGGATATTGCGATCGTTATGTTTTCACACGCAAATTGATTTGGGTGAAAAATCACAAGAACGGTTCAGATTCATTCTAGTTGTTTTATAAGTTATTTTAGGTTGCAGAGAGTATTTAGGTAATATAGTATTTTTAGAATTTTAATCTACGTCGTGCCTTCAGGCACAAGTAATTACGTGTCATCTCTTTGGTGTTTTTGCGGGCTATATCGAGAGCAACTATTGTAGTAGGCTCTGACTCATGGTATGAAAATCTTTTATCCAATTTTAAGAAAAAATATAGAAGAAAAAATATTATGATGATACGGTTTAGTTGGTGTTATGACAATATTTTTTTGTTTGGATTTAGATGACTCATTTTATATGCAAAAGCCTTTCTTTTGGATTTTACCATCTTTTTTTTCCATCATTGGATCTCACCAAATGGCTTGCAGTACTATCTTTTATTCACAGGAAATACTGTTCATAGATAATATTGATGAATGATTAGAGCTACTAGAGGCAAATAAATGTTGTCAAATTTTTTATTCCGTTTTGTCAATAAAAAAAAAGTGTGTGAGATATTAGAAAATACTATATTACCTAAATTTGAGCCCGTTATCGTCGATCAATTAATTACTCAAACTTGTCAAGAACTAATTTTAAATTGAGAATGAGTAGCACACTAATGTTTGTTTAAAAAAAAAACTATAACTGGATTGAGTATCAATTTTTTTGTATTAATGGTCCACAACAGTTTTAGATTTTTCAATTCAGAAATATTAGATACAATACTCAACTGTTATATTAGTTGCACCGTGCCTTCAGGCACGGGTTATTCCTAATATATATATATATATATATATAGGAATGAACATATATTCAATTATACAAAATGATATCGGGCAGCTCTCACCTTCCCTTTTGTCTTAATTACATTTAAATTTTATAAAATTGCAAAGGAAAAAATAAAAAATAAATAAAAATAGAGCTCTTTTGTGAAATTGAGAAAATATATATTTTTATTTTTACATTAATTTTTAACTATAAAACTTCTTTGAAGTTCTTGTGATTAAATTGGAATCCATCTTCGGGACGGTAAAAAAGTTGGCGGGTGGAAAAAGAGAGGGCGGGGAAGTGGAGGAGTTATTGTTTTTATTTGATCTTAATTAATTTGTAAAAATTTAAAATTTGAATTATAATGTGAATTTATTTTAATTCTTGAAATAATAACTTTAAACTTATTAATAATTTAAATTATTAGTTATTTAATTAATCACAATAAAATAAATTACATCAATTTTGATTTTGAATTTTGTAAATTGCTAAAATAAAAAGTAAAAAAAAAAAGACTCTTTCGTAGAATAAAAAAAAATATTATATTTTTTATTAACTTTTTTTTGATAATATACGTCCCTTTTTAGTTGCGAATTATGTAAATAATTATATTTAATAAAATTTTAATAATATATTTAATATAATAAATTATTTTTATAATTTTATCTAATTTATGTATTGATATAAATCACAATAAAATTTCTACATAAAAATCTTGTTTCACTCCTTCAAACTTCAGTGTACTCCTTGTATGTTTGACGGGGCAAAAAAGTTGTCAGATGGAAAAATGGGGAGCTTATAAGTGGAGGGATTAATGTTTCTATTTGCTTTGGTACCAGAACCGTTGAGGGAAAAAAGCCTGTGGGATGTATTATTGTTACACTTATAAAAAAAATTTATAAAAATTAGTGTATAAAATTATATATTAAAATATAATTAGTAGATTGATTATAATCAATTAAAGTTATATACGTCATTTTATATTTTTATTTTAAAATAATATTTTAGCCACCGTAATATTAAATTTATAATTATATACGTCATTTTATTTTTTTATATACATGGTTATATAAAAATAATATATTTATATACAAATAAAATTTAACTATTAAATTTATAATTATAATTATATATATATATATATACACAACCTGTAACCTGAAAACCGTGAACTTATTTTATTTATATTTGGGTTCATTATTCTAAAAGTCTTTCGAACTCACATGTCGATTGATTTATAAGTTTTTTTTGTTTGATAATAATGCATTAAAATGATTGATGAGTGTTTTTAAATAAAAAATTATATTTAAACCGTTTATTTATTTATAGTTTTCAAATAATTATGTGAATTTAATCGTATTAAATATATTATTACTCGATGTTTTGAAAAGTTTACAACACTCTCCACTAAAACAAATTAAGGAAATTCGTATAAATATTTAACTAACATAACAATATTAAGATAATAAGACTTAAGAAACCTACTAATAATGACGCAAATTCTTATTATAAAATATAAGATAAAATTTGAGAAAATAACGTTTTCTGTAAAAATTAATAAACAGCGAAACTTATACTTTTAAAAATAAGAAACAACACTACCTTTTAATTATTTATTTTTTTAAATAAAATAAAATCAGTCGTTGTATATGTTTTATTTAATATAGTTAAATATTTATGTTACCTTAAGAAAATATGCAAAGACTGGTTAACAATATTTTTTATTTATAAAAGTAATAGTTGGGGCTCGATTTGAGATCGAACTCGACTTAGTGGCTAAATGAGTCTCAATTAAACCTTATTTCATACTCGATAAATTTTATAAACCAAAATTGAGTAAATCAATATTCAACTTGATTAAATTCATCTACTCCCTTAAATACAAATTCATATTTTTACGAATAATAATTTAAAATGGCATAATATACTCAAAAAGTGACAAAATTAGGATCGAACAATGGTGGTCAATTGACAATCCCTATGAGTTGTCTTTACAAAGAAAAAATTTATTTAAGAAAAAAAGTACCATTAAATTTGTATATTACTATAAAATGAGACAATATTCTCAATTTTACAATCATAATTTTATTATCTTATTCTTAACAGTCCCACATATGAATCAATAAAAGGATAAAGTAGTTTGTTAAAATTTTGCTTACTTCTTAATACATCTTAATTAGTAAGACATAAAATTAAATCCAAATCAATAAGAGTTGTCTCTTAATGAAAAAAATTTAGAATTTTTTTTATATAAATGCATTAAACATTATTATTCACTCATTTTTATTGAATTGAAATTTTAAAATTATTAAACAAATTTTTAGCCTTTAAAATGGTAAAATAGTGTCATTAATAGGCAGCTCACTTTTTAGTTATCAAATAATGTTTTATGTTCAAATGTTATTTCACTCATATGATCTAATTTATTAAGATATACTAACTATTCAGATCTTAATTATTTAATTTTATTAAACACCACCTAAGTTTAACACTCCGAATTTATGTGATAAAAGTATATTCTCAAAATTAATAAAATTCGTAAACCAGAATTTTTGTGAAACGTATTTTAAGTATAGGCTTAAAATTGAGCGCTGAACGTAAACCAAGTGAAAATCAAAATTCATTGGTTCACTTTAAGTCGAGTACTCTTAACTCAGATACATTTTCGGTCTTCAAACAAATTATACAGTAGTTCTTAATGCGACTAATCCTTATATTTGCCAAGTATTCAAAGCTATCCAGCACACTAAGAAAAATATATGTGATACGACTAAAATTGAGTTAATTAATGCTAAAACAATTTTAAGATATGAAGTCTGAAATAAATTTTTATAGTGAATTTTTTCCTGGATTTTTTTTTGTTTTGATAATATATATTGTCAAATAATATATATTGTCAATATATATATATGGGCCGCATCCACAGTAACCGATTGTTGGGCTACTCTTTCAGCAATCAATACAGGGGACATTTTTACTGTGGGAGTCCCTGTCGCTAGAGAAAAAAAATTCAATACTGCAGCTAAAACCTCTGACGACAACTTCAAATTTATTTTTTTGATCCTGCCACTAGACCCTCTGGCGGTAGGGGCATTTTTAATGCATTTTTGGGTTGCTAAAAGTTAATCTATAGAAATCCTTTGTTATGGATTAAGTCTTATATATAAAGTTAATAGTTGAATTTTGCCCATCCTAGACAAAAGTTATGTATATGTCGTCGTGCTCCAGTTTGTCATCAAAATTTTATTATTATATTATATTGTTAAATTAATAATTTATTATTTTGGAGGTTTCATGAAGTAAAAATATTTTTAAATTTTCACAAATTTTGTAAATAAAACTCTTTTTATGGAACAAGTTACAAATGATATTTTTTTTCCACAACAAATTTAATTATTGAATAAAGTAAAGGGAGAATTACACTTTGTAGTACCTTTTTAAAAATAATTACAACAATAGTGCATTCCAAAAATATTTACACAATTAATGCATTTAAATATTTTATTTACGCAATTATTAAATTCATTTTTGAATTAATTTAATTTTATGTTTTAATGAGATGATGAAGTGGCAAATCAGTTTTTCAAAAATAAACTGTTCACGGATTTTGTGGGCATCGTGTTTCAATTTGAATTTCGTGCATATCCTATTTACCGTATATTTGTCGATTGGAAACCCTTATGCTATATTTTGGGAACTTTTTAAGCAAACTTATTTTCTTCTAGATTGGGTCGGTCGTTCTATCTCGTAGATCGTTGTGGTCGTCGACTGATTATTCAGTTCGTCGTTGCCGTCTTCTTAGTAGTTCGTCGTTGCAGGGAAGGAGTGTTCGAACTATCATATACTCGTTACAGGTGAGTATTTGACTCATTAGTTTAATGTAGAATGTATTAAAGTTGTGTATTAACATAATGAAAACCTGATTGTTTCGATTTGTTTCTTATTTATGTTTTGTGTAGGATGGTTGATACCAGGAAGAAAGATGGCAAGAGGAAAAGAATCACGGAGGATGATTCTTGTAAGGAATTGATAAAGTTTGATACGGTGAAGGCAATTAAATCTGGGAATGAAGGTGAAGATGATGTTCATAGCCGGAATATTATTCGCAGACAAAAAATTCTAAAGGTGTGATGTTTTAAATATTTTTTAGAATTTTTGAATTATTAGTTATTTTGGTTACTGATATATTATGTTCTGGTTACTGTTATATCATGTGTTGGTTACTATTATATTATTTTTTTGGTACTATGTATTTTGTTTAGTATAAATGGGTTGCTTAATTTGGGTTTGATTACATGATGTTTTTGTTTTGGTTACTATTAAATTATGTTCTGGTTTATATTATTTTATATTATGGTTACTGATAAAGTATGTTCTGGTCACTATTATACTGCATGCTGGTTACTATTAATATACATAGAAACATTGGGTTTGATTACATTATGTTTCTATTACTAGGCTATTTATATACATAGGTTGCTTAATTTGGGTTTAATTACATGTTGTTTATGTGTGGTTAGCATTATATTGTGTTATGGGTACAATGATATTATGTTTTGGTTACTGGTTTGTTATGTTTTAGTTACTAATATATTATGATTTGGCTATTATGAATGTGACCTCAATGTGGGATAAGATTGCTCTGATATTATTTGGTGGTTACTAGGTAACTTTTTAGAATATAAAGATTGATTAGATCGGTTGGTATTGACTATTTAATTCTGATATTGGTTAATTGCATATATGGGATCTTTATTATCAGGAATGCAATAGAAATTTCACAGGGAAAATAATATATTGGTGTGACATGGAAGTCCCTAATCTTATTATGAAGAAATTGAACCAAAGGCAGTTGGAAAAGTTTAAGATGTCATGTTTTGGGAATTTTCTTGATTTTGGTAAACACCAAATGTGTTCACAGATTATACACCATGCTCTTGTGAGGGAGGTTCACCAAAGGGATGATGGCGAAATGTGGTTTATGTTTGGAAATAAAAGGATTAGATTTGGTTTGCCAGAATTCTGTTTGATTTCTGGTTTGAGATGGCAAGGCAAGGAGGATATATCTACATACAAGGGTATGAAAAATCTATTGGTGGAAAGGTTTTTCGGGAATGATGTTGTGACACGTAGTAGCATAGGGAGGATATACCGGGGGGGGGGGGGGCAGTTTTTGACGACGACGATGAGGCTGTGAAGATGTCAATTATTTTGTTGGTTTGCAATTTCATACTATCGACTATTTCGGATAATTATGTGGATGGGGAATTGATTAACTTTTTATGTTTTGGCGATGTTAATAGTTATCCATGGGGGAAAGTGGCAATTGAGCAGACAAAGTATTCTCTGTCGAATGCTTTGAAGGGACATTTGAAGAAGGGGACAAAAGGGGGTTGGATATATAATTTTTATAAGGAGCATTATACTAAATCTTACAAGTTGAATGGACTGTCGTATGTCTTCCAAATTTTCTTGTTTGAAACCATTCCAACACTTAAAGTTCGGGATTTCTGTAATGATGAGCATCCATCGGATGTTCGATTATTTAGATGGAAAGAACTAGTGAAGGCCCCCACAAATGACAAGCTGAATGATCTAGTTTTTGGGTCTGGACAGGTATGCATGTTACTAATAACAATATAGTTGGTTACCTTTATTTATAAAGTTTGTTACTAATAACATTATAGTTGGTTACCTTTACATACACACAGTTCGTTATTAATTATATTTGTTGATTCTTTGTGTATTGTTTTTTTAATTTTATTTGTTCAATGTTTGTTAGATGTTATATTAAACTGTTATTAATGTTATCTAGCTTAGAATACAAAGCTTGATTCCTACGGCTGAAGAGAAGGATCGTATGGATTTGGGCGGCTTTTACTTTTTCAATGTGGACGATGTTGATAGGAATGTTGAAAAAAATTAAATGTTGAAGATGTTGGGTTTTCTATTTCTGATGTTAAAGATGTAATTGATGCACGGTTTAGGCCTTTGGAAAAGAAGGTGTCTGAACTTAAGAAAGACATTGAACATTTGGGAGCTGATATTAAGGATGAAATGTGTGCTTTACAAGTTGAGATAGTCAGGGAAATGAGGTCCTTTATTAGAAAAGAGCTACGTGGCCATTTTAATACTAGTGAAGGTGGGAACAAAGGCGACAGTGACGACGATGACAATAAAGATGAAGATGATGACGTGTCTGATGATGCTGATTCCGATGTTGATGATGATGATGATGATGATGACGATGGTTGGAAAGGCAAGGAGAAGGACAATGATGACGATGGTTCGGATGTGAATGAGATGGATGATGATGACGGTGGGTCGAAAGTCGATGTGAAGGAGGATGATGAAACTGACACTGTTAAAGAGGTTGATTATGATGTTACGTTGGAAGAGTCCCATGGTGTAGGTCATGGTTCGGATGTGTCGAACCAGTTTGTATTAAAAAATAATGATGATGAAGATAATGCCAAGGTTAGACATATCAATTTGTTTTTTATTTTATTTTTCACAGATTAGCAAGAACAATGACATGCCATCTTTTGATATATTAAGCCAATCAACTGGGAAAGAGCTTGTTGTTTATGTTGGTGCTGAGGTTAGTGTTATTTTTAAAAAAATTAGGTACAGGTATATGTTGGATTTGTTAGTGCATATGTTGGGTTTGATTACATGTTGTTTATGTTTGGTTATTGTTACAATATTTTTTGGTTACTATTATGTTTCTATTTGGTTACCATTATATTGCGTGTTGGTTACTATTATATCATATGGGGAAGAGTTGTTTGTTTTTACTCATGATGAAGTCAGTTTTTTTTAAAATATTTAGTTACCTGCATATGTTGAGTTGGTTACTTCATTATAGTCAGTCTGTTACTGTTCAATCAGTTTGTATTGGTTTCTGTTGATACTAGTTACCTGCATACATTGGTTACTAGTTTATAGTATATATATTACTGCATTATAGTTTATGTTAATGTATTACAGCATTTTTGTTACTTCATTGTTATTTCTGTTAATTTTTTTGGTTACTATTATGTTTCTATTTGGTTACCATTATATTGCGTGTTGGTTACTATTATATCATATGGGGAAGAGTTGTTTGTTTTTACTCATGATGAGGTCAGTTTTTTTTTAAAATATTTAGTTACCTGTATATGTTGAGTTGGTTACTTCATTATAGTCAGTCTGTTACTGTTCAGTCAGTTTGTATTGGTTTCTATTGATACTAGTTACCTGCATACATTGGTTACTGGTTTATAGTATATATATTACTGCATTATAGTTTATGTTAATGCATTATAGCATTTTTGTTACTGCATTATATTATTTCTGTTACTTCATACATTGGTTACCATATTGTCGTTTGGATTAGTTATTGCATATACTAGTTACCTGTATATGTTGAGTTGGTTACTGTATTATATTATAGTGTGGATTTGTTACTGCATATATTACTTACGTGCATGTGTTTTGGTTGAAAATCTATTTGCATTTTGTTACTTTTTTGTCAGTCGATAAAGGGGTATAAAATTGAGGCAGAAAGCATGTGGGCACTTGATCAAATGGTATTAACCACTGAGGACATAGCTCAGTGTGTTGAGGTGGAAAGAAGCGTCCATAAACGCGGTGGTAGATTGATTCGTGAACGTACAAAGAGTGTTGTTTTGAGGAGTCCATATACAACAAAGTTTGGATCTGCTAGTTCATCTTCTATTGCCGTGGCTGCTACTCAAATACGTAGAGGTCTTTCTGCATTCCCCGAAGTATGCATGTCCATGCCATCAAAATACGAAGCTGCATTATTTGATCAATGGTTTAAGATTGGACTAAACAACAGGAAAATGTTAGTAATGACTTTTCAATTGTGGTTTGGTTAGATTGTATACTTATATGGTAGTTTTTAATGTTAGTGTGTGTACTGATATGCTTTTATATTTAAGGATTGATAAATTCCCCGGTGACAACGATAAGATTGATCATGCGTTTATGTTTGGGTCTATCCCAATATCTTCCAAAATGTGGTTCTACAAGTTGAAGACTCCTGGACAGTGGCTAGATGATGATGTGAGTTTTTTTTTTTTTTCAAATTCTGTTGTGATACTTATGGTTACCTTGGTTAACTGGTTTAGTAACTAGTTTTAACAGTCCTAGTTACGTTTAGCATAGAGTTGCATTTTTTAGTAACTGTTTATGTCTAATGGATTATTTTAATTTTTTTTTTCAGCACATCAATATTGCATTATACTACTTCCGGAAATTGGCCAGACACTCTGACAATGTTCACATAAGGGCAACGACCATAGACTGTTTGTTTCATTTGAAGATAACTGCTTTGTATGATGAATACATTCTAAAAAATGTAGATAATAGTCTATTGTCGGGGGAGGGTGATGTTGCTGAATATATACATGGATTTGCATTGAACATGAACACACCATGGGTCAATGTTGATTACGTGTTGTTCCCCATTCACATGCCATCTCCGCAGCACTTTTTTTTGTTGACTTTTGATGTGCATCACAGAATTTTAAAATTTTACAATTCTCTACAGCCAAACAGGTCACAAATGCGAACAAAAATTATGGATATCTGTGAGCCTTACATTTTCATCCTACCGATAATACTGTCTAAAACTGGTTTTTGGAGGGATAGGGCTGATATTGATTTCAAAAGTGAACCGTATCGTAATAAGGCGGAACAAGATATAATTGAACTTGAATTTGTAGAGCGGGTACCTGAACAAATTAAGGGGTAAGGTTTACATTGTTTATATTTATTTAATTATTACATCTAGTATGTTTCTAGTTTTGATTTTAGTTTTATCTTGTTTATTTTTGTAGTGATTGTGGGATGTTCACGATTTGTTTCGCTGAGCATATTATTCACCAACAGTTTGCTGAAATTCCTGTACCATTCCCCATTGCACAGTACCGGAAGAAATTATGCATAAATCTGTACATGCATGCCAGGACCAAGCAATTAGAGAGTTACGAGTCTGACACAGAGTATCCTGGCAGATTTATCCCAGATTAGTATTAGTCCGGTTGTCATTGTATTTTCCTTTTTAAACTGTTTTCCGTACATTGACTTTTTTTGGATATCCATAACCATTTTGGTATGGTTAGTAAGATTTGAATGTTTAGTGCAGCTTTTGTAAATGGGATAATTTTTTTGCTTATATTACCAGTTGTTTGAAATTTGTTGGTTCATATTTGTTACTTATAAGTTGGATTTGATACATTGTTTGAAAGGTTTATTTGGTATCCAAACATGGATGGTAGGGTAACCATTTTAGTTTTTGTTAGTAACCAGATAGCTATAAGCTTATATCACAACATCTATCAAGTGTTTAATGTGCATGTGAGACTACCCAATTATCTAGCTGATGGATACTTATAAAGTACATACTTGTAAAAATTATTTGGAAATGGTCCACTTAGTAGCTAAATCTTATATGAGTAACTGAATTTTACCAACTTTGTGATTTTTGGCCATAAGGTTCAAAACTTTGTTTCAACACTTGATAAAGTTCATATACGTCATATATGACATGCCCAATCTTTTAAAACCATAAAACTTTGCACGATGCGAAATTTGTCCGTTAAAATCTATTTTGAATCAAAATGATCAATTTCGTTCTTTTGAATCGCCTTTTCATTCAAATTTCAATCCGTTGATTATCAAATCAACCTAAGCATGTGTAATAACATAAAACTAGTCTTCATTTCATCTTTAGTTTCTCAAAATTGCCAAAAAATCTCCAATGAGTTGGATTTTCAATAACTTAAACTCAAATTATATAAGGGTGAGTAACCAAATTTATTTTTACTCAGAGGTAACCATTTTATTTTGTGTGAGTAACCAAATTTACTTAAAAATGCTTCAGAACAGTATCCATCAGCTATTTTAGTTGAAAGGTACAGTTGGTAGCCAAACATCCATATAAGAGTAACCATTTTAGTTTTTATTAGTAACCAGATAATTATAAAATTATATCAGACCTGTTATCAATTGTTAAATGTATATGTTTTATTTATACTCTTTCATCATGATAGAATTAGAAACTCTCATTAAGAGTGCCATTTATATAGATGATGATCAGTTATAAATTACATAGTTTGATAGGTGCAGTTGGTATCCAAACCTGTATATAAGGGTATCTGTGTAAGGTTTTGTAAGTAACCAGATAATTATAAAATTATATCAGAACAATTATCAAGTGCTAAATGTACATGTGAGAGTGCCCTTCTATCTAGCTGATTGATACTTATAAATTACATGCTTGTAAAAATTATTATTTGGATATGGTCCAGTTGATAGCTACATGTGCATATAGAGGTAACCATTTTATTTTTTGTGAGTAACCAAGTTTACATAAAAATATTTCTCAACAGTTACCAATTGTTCAATGTATATGTTTGTTTTATATTGATAAATCATGCTAGAATCAGAAATCAAAACATTATTTAATATTGTGTAACACAATTTTGAAAACCTTACATCATCAAAAAGGTTACAAAATATCTTATTAATGGTTTCACATTGGAAACATGAATATATTCATGTATTTACACTCTTTTTGCTTATGTACTATATCAGACCTTTGTTGGCCGTAAAACTGGTGGATTATTACATGTTTTCCTGTTGTGTCCCTTTTCTTGGCACCTGCTGCATTTGTTTTGAATTCTGTTTTCAGATCCGTGCTTGTACCTTCTTATCTTTGGTCTTCCTGCTGATCTTCTTGTATTTGGTGGTTTTACACATATGGTTCTTACTTCTTCTGGCACATTCCAATTCTCTTTGTCATCTAATGGCATGATGGAAGCTGAATAAGTGTTTACCAAAGTTGTTTTTATGTAGTATTTTGAGCAAAATTCATAACAACTCAGATTCCTTTTGCTGATAACAGCAGCACCGTGCGGACAAGGCATTTCATGGTACTGAAATTTACAGCATGTGCATGTCTTTTGTTCCATGTCCACAATAAACTGTTTGGTGACATCGTAAACAATGAAAATCACTAGGTTTGATGTCTCAACCTAGAACACAATTTAACGGTGTAATTAGTATGTATAACAATTTCTTTTATGTAATTCGGAATTATGAAAGACATATGTACTGTTGGTAACTTTTTCAGTATATATAGGTAACCAACAATGACTAATGTAGTTTCCTTAAAATGTAAAGGCGGCTTTTGGTATTTATGCATGTAACAATTTAAAAGTTGTATGACTGACCTTAAGTTTCTTTGACTCAATGATATTAGATTGCAATCTTCTTTCAGCTGTTGTGGAAAGGGTAGTGAATGTTGATATTGATGCTTGTTTGTTTGTGAAGTACCATCTTTGAACCATGCAACGTATACATTCAATCATTGACGCAACTGGAAGATATCTGATTCCCTTGATTGCATTGTTAATAGATTCGGCGGTGTTTCAAGTCATTGTTGAGTATCTGCTTACAGTCCCATAGAGCCTCGTGCACTTATCTAGCTTAACCTCTTCCTCCAAATATGTCCTTATTCGAGCATCAATTGCATCAAGTTCAGCCATGTGTATGTTGAATTGTTCAATAGTGTAAGCTCTACAAGCCCCGTTGTATGCTTTTTTGAGTTTTTTTCCTTTCTTTTTGAATCTGTTTTTTATATTTTTCAAAATATGGTATGTGCATGAACCGTGCATGACATCAGGGAATACAAAGTTAAGTCCCTGTACAATTGCTTCATGTCTATCTGAAACAATGCATTGTCCTTCCCTAACTCCACAAGCATTTCTCAAATTGACAAAAAAATATCTCCAAGACAATTTATTTTCACTGTCAACCACTACAAAAGCAATCGGTATAATGTTTCTGTTTGCATCTTGTGTGCTTGCTATGAGTAGTGTCCCCCCGTAAGTTGATTGTATGAATGTGCCATCAATTATAATGACTGGAAAGCAAATGTCATGCTTCAATGGATGCTCCTATTGCAAAGAAGAGATACTTGAAACGGCCATTTTTTTCCAATTCCATGCATGTAATGGAACCTAAAATGAAATTTCAGTCATGTTAATAATATAAATATATGTAACATATATTGTTTACTGGTATATATTTAATTAGCATTTAATCTTTTCCATATGGTGCATATTGTGTATAAAATGCATTTCAAGAGTTACATATCAGTGACCAAATAAACAATAGTCAGTAACTAAAATGTATGTAACTAGTAACCAAACGTATCCAACCCAGTGTTTTGATTCAGTTTATAAACATATCAATGATTATCATGATATGGTCACAAATTATAGAGTGAACAACTAAAGCAAGGTAACCAAACCCTTATATGATTGCAGCCAAAATATGAATGTGTAACACATACTCTATGATGACTGAAATTAATACAAATATGTAAATGGTGACCAAATCAACAATACTCAGTAACCAAAATATATGTAACTAGTAACCAAACGTATCCAACCCAGTGTTTTGATTCAGTTTATAAACATATCAGTGATTATCATGATATGGTCACAATTAAAGAGTGAACAACTAAAGCAAGGTAACAAAATCCTTTTGAATGCAGCCAAAATATGAATGTGTAACACATACTCTATGATGACTAAAATTAATACAAATATGTAAATGGTGACCGAATCAACAATACTCAGTAACCAAAATATATGGTGCATATTGTGTATAAGATGCATTTCAAGAGTTACATTTTATGTAGATATTGTTTACCTGCAAAAAACCATGTTTATATATTTTTTCATAGAACAGTTAGTAGTCAAACCTTCATACAGAGGTAACCAAATCATTTCTATTAGGTTAGCGTTCAATTATAAAAATTTAATGAACAGTTTGTAATTGTTACCTGGATTT
Organism: Hedera helix; assembly: GCA_947179155.2. NCBI lineage: Eukaryota > Viridiplantae > Streptophyta > Magnoliopsida > Apiales > Araliaceae > Hedera > Hedera helix. The sequence continues at coordinate 32,024,890 of OX359268.1, read as the reverse complement.
TTTTTTTCAACATGTGCAACCATGAAGGGATCAGAGAGTATTCATGTGGATTTCCTCTTAATTTTTCCAATGCTTTTTTCCTTTGATCTCCATGCTTTCTGGTAGGAGATGGACACATTATACTCTGTCATCATGTCTTCCACAATATCTGCTGGTGTATAAATTTTCTTCAAATTCGTTAATCTATGCATTATGCATTCACTAACCATCTCACTATTTGCCTGTCTGTGATCGCCAAGCAGTATGTTGGAAGAACAAGTGTGTAAATCATTGAATTCTCTAACCTTGAACATAGTTGTTTTCTGAAACTTTGATGCTCTTAGTTTCCATTTGCAATTTTCATTGTCTATGCATACTAGCACAAAGTCTCTACCACTTGTTCTTTCAACCTTGTGTTGTCAGTTTTGCCTGATTAAATGTAGACTTATTGCTTGTGCTAGAATTTTTTTGTCTTTGTAAGTTTGATGTATTTTGACTTCAAATTCATTCGGATCTGATATGACCTCATCATATTCTTTTCTAGTGTATGCTATGTCTTGTTGTCTATCTTGTTCTTCATCAATAGCTTCGATGGCTAGCTGCTCAGCATATTGTGTTCCAATTTGGTAATCTTGTGTTGCCAACGGTACAAGTTCATTATTCCATTGTGTCAATCTCATTGGTGTTTCAGGTTGCACCCTATTTCCTTCTACATTTCTCAAGTTCTGTAAGATTCTAGTGCCAGCAATGATGTATTAACTATCTATAATTAGTGAAAACTTGCCATGTTCATCTGATTTTCTACTGACTTCCATATAGAATCTGAATGTTGCTTCATTTGTCACACTGATCGGAGGAATGTTGCTTCTAATCTAAAATTTGATTGACAATCCTGTTGTGTTGCAGTCTAGCCTTAGTGCACTGCGTATCAAGTTCTGCATTTCTGTGAATGAACTACTTAAAGGGAGTAGTAAGCCAGTAACTTCGAAATTATGATATTGGTTACTGTCAGTCCATGTCCCGTTGAAATAAATTACAACTGGAATCATCTCCATTGTCCGACGCCTGAAATATTAAAATTAATACAAATATGTAAATGGTGACCAAATAAACAATAGTCAGTAACCAAAATGTATGTAACTAGTAACCAAACGTATCCAACCCAGTGTTTTGATTCAGTTTATAAACATATCAATGATTATCATGATATGGTCACAAATTAAAGAGTGAACAACTAAAGCAAGGTAACAAAATCCCTTTGAATGCAGCCAAAATATGAATGTGTAACACATACTCTATAATGACTGAAATTAATACAAATATGTACATGGTGACCAAATCAACAATACTTAGTAACCAAAAAATATGTAACTAGTAACCAAACGTATTAAACCCAGTGTTTTGATTCAGTTTATAAACATATCAGTGATTATCATGATATGGTCACAATTAAAGAGTGAACAACTAAAGCAAGGTAACCAAACCCTTATATGATTGCAACCAAAATATGAATGTGTAACACATACTCTATGATGACTGAAATTAATACAAATATGTAAATGGTGACCGAATCAACAATACTCAGTAACCAAAATATATGTAACTAGTAACCAAATGTATCCAACCCAATGTTTTGATTCAGTTTATAAACATATCAGTGATTATCATGGAGTGAAGGTGAAATATTAAAGAGTAAATAATTAAAACAAGGTAACCAGACCCTTATATGAATATAGCCAAACTATGAATGTATATTAACTACGGCTATACCAATTTGAAAGCCATCATTAAAAATCTACTAATCCTTATATTAGTTTTGTTTTGGTTACTATTCAAAATCTTATACTCTTTGTCGGAGTCAATGTTAAAGTATGAGATTACAATATATAGTCACCTTCCAGATTCAGTTTGCAGACTCAATCTCAATATTGTGTGTTCTGTTTCGGAATTCTGAGATCGATTCGTTAACGCCGGGTTCAACTACTCTGGTTTTCTCCACATAGCGATTACTACTTCTTCTCCGTAAGTGATTTTGCTTTTTCTCGGTATAGGCATCTTCTCTGTTACTGATTTTGTTTCTTCTATGGATTTATTATTCGCATCTTCCATTGATTCTTCTTTTCTGGCGTTAATTTTGAATGTTTCTGTTAGTTTGCAACTGCCGCAATTTTCTCCTTGATTTAAGTGTTGGGTAATATGACGTCTTTGTTGTGTTGTACTATTGTTGTAATTATTTTATTAATGCACTATTAGTGTAATAATTTATTAATTGTTGTATATTCCTGTAAAGAACCCTAAAGTAAAAGGCTCTTATAGGCTTATCCATAAGTTAAATCTTGACCCTAATTTGATTTGTTTCAGTATAATTTATTGGATCAAATCTCTAACTCATTTATTTATTGATCTGTGATGATTTAATCCACTGGATCAATATTTCAAATGGATCAAATTATGGATCTGATTTGATCTGGCCCACTGATCTACCAAAAAATAAAATAAAATCTTTATATCCCTATTTACTGATCGATGCAGCAAATTGGCAAAATGTAAACTGCGAATTGGTAAAAGGTCTATTGCACTTTCACACACTCACTCGCAGAAGTCCTTCCAAAAGTCATAGCACCTTACTTAAAGTTTGTTGATTTCAGACTTAATGACTAAAATAAGCTTCAAACTTTCTCTTTTTCCAATAAAATCTTTGAGATCTCATAATTTTCACCTATAATCATGACATCTCTAAAAAAATTACATAAAAAAAAAACATTGCAAATAATCTTACCTAGACATAAATTATGGTACAAAAATGGTAATACTTTGTTTTCGGTTTACTTGGTTCGCGAGCTGATTGAAGCTGAATGATATTTCTTACATATTTAATATTTTTAAATTATAGATATTAAATAGTTGATTATTTCATATTAAATTCTAAAATTTGTCTCCTCAATAATTGTTAAATTTGTAATAATTTTTTTTTTATTACTGAAACATCTTTATGTTATTTTTATTAATTGAGTATAAGTAAATAATTTTATTAAATAATTAATAAATAATAATGTGTGCTTCTTCACCCCTAATTTAATAAAATATAATTTTAACATTTTCGTAAATATTTTAATGCAATGACTGTTGGATTATTACAATTTACATAACTAATAATTTAATAAATTATAAACCGTATCATAAATCACATAAATTAAATTATAATAGTAATCATGATTATGACGCAATGACAATATGACATTAATTAAATAATGATACAATGCAATTGCTTACATTTACATGAGTTATTGAAATTATAGAGAATAGAAAAACCAAGTCATCAATGTATTAAGGCTTCATTAATATAATAGTCATTGTACAATTATTACTGTACATTAATTACATCAACTATCAACTATCTAATTAAAAGTACAAACTTAATTTCACCAATTTTTGATGATTTATGCACTTATTTATTCTAAAAATAGTGTATAAGATATTTTAAATTCATTTCATGGTTCTGGTATGTTAATAATTACATTTACGTGGTTCCCTATTTAATTTGATGATGACGGAATTTTAATGTATATTTTTACAAACAAGTATCTTTTGTTAAGTTCTTATGATATTTTTATGTAAAAGGACTTAGTTAAGAATCTAATTTATTAGGTAAATCCAAAATTGTATAAAATAGCCATGTATACTTTGTATTAGCTAGAGCTGATCTTGTATGCAATCATTTCGTTGAGTAAAAATTAAAGACACTTTAAGATTGCAAAGTAAAGAAATGATTTCTGAGATCATAGAGTGGTTAACCAAAACGTAGAGTCATGTCGTAAAACTACTAAGAATCGTAAAACCAACATTGTTGATTAATAACACTCAACGATCAGAAGACCAATTCTACGAATCTATACTAAAGCCCAATTTGACTAAAATCGTAGAGTGCAAGAGTCTATCAAGATAGTGGCAGGTTTATGATAAGGGTCATAGATATAACTTTAACTCACACATTTCAAAGATGATATACAAATGTATTAGTGATAAGAATGAAGAGACAACGCAGCTTTTATAACAACTAGCTTTACAAAGACAAGTACACGTGTATGCTATTGCACCAAACATAGTATTATCGAAAGTAACAACTTATGGTCCAACAGATAAGGTTTTGAAGTCAAAATAATTGTGCATTGACAAATGTCTTAGGCTATTTGGAGCAACGGTAACAATCCAACTGACAAAATTTAAGAAGTGACTATAAAAGAATTACTACTACAACATTGAACAAACTAACTAATCCTAAAGAATCAAGAGCCTAAAAACTCAAGTATTTAAAGTACTCCACTCTACGATCCAAGAATTTCTTACCTGCTGCTAATACTTTTGAAGAAAATACATAAAACAAATAATAGCACCTCAAACAACCACTTATTCTTTATGATTGCAGATCTTAATGATATTTGTATTTCAAGTCTTTGTGACTTGAAGGATTTTAAGAGAATCAAGAGTTATACCGATTCTAATTTAACCTTAGTTATTTATAACACCCATCCTTATTGAATCATCCATATTCTTGGAATATAAGAAAGGGTACTCCGAAACTCTTAAAAATTCATGTGTTCTTATTTTACTGTTTTTACTTTCCAACACTTACATTTTTCTGCAATTCATTTTCTCTGTTATTCTACGATTTCATTATGTGACAAGTTTCTGCAATTACACTAAATTCATAACTTTGGATTTTACTTTATAATCTTTGAAAGATTTTCTAAACTAATTTCACTATAGTTAATCAATTAATTTAACTTGTTTAATTATTTATTAACACTTTATCTAAAAAAATATTTAAAAGAATTTATTCAACTCTCATTTCTAGATATCTTTTGTACCTTTGGAAATAATATGTTCCACATTAGTAGTAAAAATTATATACAAATGATTTTAGTAGTCAAACACTTAAAATTAATAGTTTTATTTTCACATCTAAAAACAAAACTAACAAACCTTAGATTTTATAATACTTGATTCAATAATCATAGTTGTGTACAAGTTCGTGATTTAAACATGTGATCCTTTTTTTTAATAGAAATGTGTTCCTAAACAAGTATATGATATAAATGTATTCGTTAACAATAATTTCAATGTATTCGCAAACATGATGACGTTCGTGAACTTGATCGAGTTCGAATATGTTCACAAGTTATTCGCGAACGAGTTTGTATTTGTAAACGTTAAGATGTTCGTGAACATAATGATGTTCTTGAACATAATGTTGTTCGACTATGTTTGTGAACTATTTGAGAACTCGAGTATGTTCATGAACTGTTCGCAAATATCTAACGAACCGAACTCGCATATATGTGTTAATTCGATCATGTTAAACGAACATATTCTATTCGACTAATAGTGTTAGAGTTTGGTTCGAGTTTGTCAAAGTTTGATTCGAATTAGATCATTTGTAGCCCTTGATTCATCATTACAATTATAATATACTCTCCAATCTCTGTGATATTCCAAACCCTAATAAGATTCGTTTTGTAATCTTTGCAAATATCAATATATGAAATTACATTTCTAACTTGATATTATAGGTTTTTATATTTAAAACGGTAATTTAGGTCAAATCAAAAAAATTCGCCAAAAAACACCTTTTTGTTTTTCGAAAATTCACATTCACAGATAATGTTAATACAGGATACGAAAATATAATATCTAATAAAAATTCAAAAATAAAAAATACCTAAAAACCATAAACCTAATTATAAGATCTTAAGTACTAATCAGAAAATCCTAATCCTAATTAGGGTTAATTAAGCATAGTTTAACAAAAATCAATCAATAAGAGAGTGTAGAGGAGTGTGATAAGCACACTTTGGTACATTCTAGCACAAGCATGAAAGTAATTATTAGATTCAACCTCCCAAGCAACACAAATAACCAAGCAAAGATATTTTGGAGGCAAAAATGTGAGAGATTACCTAAAAACCCTAACCCTAAAATTGCCTATAAATAGTAGCCCCTCCTCTTCATTAAACTCACGAATTTCAGAGCTTAAATACTTCCAAACCAAATTCATTTATCAGTCATCAAAAGTTCTAAATAGCTCCATAAGATCATATTACAAAGTTGCTCCAAAAGGTGAAACCCTAATTTCTTATTGTAGATCTTTGAAGCTTTGATATAAATTATGTTATAATGTTTAGACATCTTTGATATTATGTTAATCAATGATCTGGGTTGTTAAAACATGATTACATAACGTTTAAATGCATAAAATGATCGAATTTAGCTTTCTGTCCATGAACAGTAAAGAGCAGTCTGACAGGATACTTTGTCAGGCCTTTAGATTCGATTATATTGTTAGTTTAATCCATTTTAAAGTTTTTAGCTGTAGTATACCATGAGGTAAATACCTAAAAATAAAAATGAGATCAATCGGATCATTATACAGAAAGTTAGTATGCTTGGAAATAGCCTGCTCGATCATGATTTCTGGGAAACCCATAAATCTGGGCAGCCCAGAAATAAAAAATAACCTGACAGGCTGTTTGACCGGCCATGTCCTTGAAATTGTGATGTTTTTTAGGTTTAATATTAGCATTTAGATGTAGTATGACATACCTAGTATAACCAAAATCCATTAATATGCCAAAATAATCAATAATCTGAGAGATTTCGTTGTCGGAAAGTGCCCAGACGACAATGACCGGTTGTTTCTAGGTTTATGAAGAACATTCAAGTTTTTAGCACAGACTGTCTATCGCTAAAGGCCTTTAGTGACAACCTCCTTCCGGGTATTCAAGAACAAGGAGTTTTTAGCTATGGACAAGACTGTGACTATACCTTTTAGCCACAATTTGCTTCCCGTAAGTCAGGAACAGTCTTTAACGACAGTTCTAATGACAGTCTTGACCGTAGCAATAGCCTATAGCGACAGACACCCCAAAAACTTAGATTAAACTACTTTTTTCTACGGATTTGGGGACAAACTCACTTAAACTTTACTTTAAAACATTTTTTAGCTACAGTTTGGTCCGTGTCAGTAGCTTTTAAGGACAAATTGCATTAAAATTTATTTAAACTTAATTTAAACCACTTTTAGCAATGAACTTAGTGACAGATTAAATGTAATTAATTTAATTAGCTTCTAAAATAACTTCTAGCAACGGATTAAGTGACGAACATGATTAAGTAACATAAATAATTAACTAACGCAATGATTAAAGTAACAAATCAACCCTAAACCTACCTAATTAATTAAATCATATACACATTTCTATATATCTTAACGATTATTATTGATATGTTAAACATATTTAGGCTACTCTACGTATTCCAAAGCATCGTAAATCTACCACGTATCGATCAGACAAGTTTTTTAACCTTGTACAAGTCTTCGGTTAGGAAATTCTTTTTCGATATTGATACAAACAATGTGTTTATCCAATGATATGCAGTTATTGCTTTCTATTCACCATAACGTAAGACATGAATTGTGTTTTCACTATAATGCAGTAATTGCTTTTATTCAGCATAACGTAAGACGTGAACTGTCTATTCGTGTGAATTTGAATTGATAATATATCGAGGCATGGATTATTTTTGTCAAAACTAAATTATTTGGTTCGACATCTATACTGAATAAAAGCAATCCCTATATGGGATTTTGTAAGGCAATAATAAACTGACCTATATGCGTACGGGTACCGTTAGGATGATATGCATAATCCTAGGATATTGAATAGGCTGATCCCCTACAATATATCTAAACAAATGATTTCTAAGTCGTTTATGATTGACAGAAATTATCATGTGTGGTTTGACAGACAAACCTCACTATTAATTGGAAATTGTTAAATCTAATTGTTCTTTTAACTTAAACACTGTGCGTGTATTCTTTATTCATTAAAATCACTTATTGAGCTTCTTGTAGCTCATTCTTACAAATATATTTCATTTGCAACTATAAATGATATACCTGGATGTTTAGGGACGAACCCCAACAGGAAAAGGAAATGTTAAAAATAGTTTATTTTTCACATGTATGTATTTAAAGTCTTTTAAAGACTTAATGTAATAAAGAACACGATATTGAGAATGATGTAACCAAACTTAATAGTATTGTAATATATTATCAACTTTTGTTATATCAAACAGCGTTGTACTCTGATATGTGATTATTTAGAATGTTTGTACTGATTTAGTACAGTATCAATACGAACTACACATTTGAGTTAGGGTGTTAAATGATTGAAGGAGTTTTGTAAGAATCGAAGGTTGCTCATCTATTCCAAGAACAAACTTATCAGTTAAATACTGTGAATTTTAGATAAATAAGAACTATTGATATAAAAGAAATATCCATGGTATATGAATCTATACATCCAAGTGAGGGTATCCAAACATATCGAATGTTTTGACGAGAATAACTTCTGTGATGGGATACTGTTATTCTTAGATAGATAGAGTTTATACATTATGGAATATTTATAGTTAATTAGTTAGACGTGAGCACTAGATCTGCTATAAGGAGTATAGAGACTTAGGGGCGTCATAGTTTCTACTACAAAAAAATAGATAAAGAGAAATAAAATAGGGTGAAAAAGTAAAAAGTTTTAGAGAGATTAAGTAAAAAATGGGGGGGAAATTAGATAAAGAAAGTGAAAAATTTTTGTGAAAGAAAATTTAAAAATAAATAAATTGAGAAAGTAAAAAGTTTTAGAGAAATTAAGTGAAATTCTTTCATAATTTAATATAATTTTATAAATTAATATAATAGTAAAAAAAATTAATGGATCGATTTTGATCATAATTTGTATTATTGGATCAAGTGGATCATGGGGTAAATCAACGATTCATTAAATTATGAATCAAATCATTAATCTATTATCACACTGGTGTATCAAATTGGATTAGAATATAATTTGCTCTGATCTGACTCATTAATAGGCCCAGACTCGTATTAGCTAAGTAACTAGTTATGAATGATAATATAATTATGGTATTTACATCTGTAGTGAAACTTAACGATCCATCGCATATAAATTCATTACCAATACAGTGGACAGCTGTGTAGACTAACTCTTAAAAGTTTAACCTATTAGGTTAAGACTTCATCATACTTATTAACCCATCTACACTTTTAAATTTACCCGATGTGAGATTCATGTGAAATATCTCAACAATCTCCACCTTTCACTTGAATATCCATCATAAGTATCACATATTATAGTAGTCACAATTGAGCACACATTTGAGTCCCTTCAAAAACTCTGCTCAACTCTAATACTGCTCCACCACGCCGAAAGAAAGCATGGGAGTACAACCTTACTCCTTGTGAACCATTCAACCCGAGCAGCTTCTAGAGCAATCTTGAGCTCGTTCCATTTGACTCAAATCATACTTCACCGCGTAGTGGCAAACGCATGAGTAATCCCCTTATGTTCTACCCAACTTAACTCTATTTGCTCCACCGCATGGAGAAACTAACACACGGCCTGTGAAAGCTCCACCATGAAGTATCAACCTGATACTTGGGCCCGTCGAACCATGGGTTCTAATACCACTTGTAACGGAATTGAATGATCCATCTCACATCAATTCATTACTAATGTAGTAGTCACCTGTATAGACTGACTCAACAAGCATGTTGAATCACCTTTTTGTTAGAGTTCATCCCCTAGAGGCCAATTATTTGATGTAATTGCTTAACAATTTGATATTATATTTGATTAAATAAATGAATTATTTTATTATGATTTTATTTACTGCATTATATAAATATTAGCATAATAAAAGTCATTAGAATAGTGATACGAATTATATAGCTTCAAGTATGTGACTTGAACATGAGATTATATAATTACAATTAGTATTATTGCTCTTAAATGTCCCTAGTCGAGTATTATTGTTAATGGGACAACAATGATGCATTGAGACTAGTATGTGGATTGATTGATGGCCAAATCTCATTGGTCATAAATATATAAGATATTGAGTCAATGCATAGGTACATGTTAGAGAACAGTGTACTGGACTGACCCACCATGAGAATTCTACGTGGAACATTATACAAAGTGCATAAGAAATTCTCATAGTGACAATAATATAATGATCCTCCGACCTGAAATTACTATATTATTACACGAGAATTTATGTACTTTGATATCATCAAATGTCACCTTTAATAAGGTGGGCAATAAAGGTGATTATTAGGTACATCATGAATCGTGTGAGGAATATGAGTGATTTAGATGGAATTTAACCCTCCTATATATTAGGGTTGATATCTATAGGCCTCTTAATTGAGTAGGACTATGAAATGCATGGCAATGCTCAAATAGTGATTTGTTTCATATAGTCTACTCATTGATCAAGAAAACTCAAATTAAATTATGAAGAGTATGACACATTCCATGCCTCGAGTTTAATCTAGGATGTCAAGGTTAAAAGGATTAGATTACATTGAAACATTGGTCACTAAAAAGGTTGCATCGAATTATTGATCTTATTATTATTTGGGTAGCAGTGATGCATTACTAGATGTCGTTCATTGTTTATAATTTTATAATATGATTTTAAAATTATTGTCAACATAATAATAACCTATAGGGTCACACACTTAGAACGTATTTAAAAGAGAATTAATTTAAATTGTAAGTATTTAAATATGCCAATATAATTAATAGTATTTAAATTACGAATTTAAATTAATAAGATAATTTGTGTGTGTGTTTGTGTGTGTGTGTGTGTGTGTGTATAAATTCAAATTTTATTTTCTATTTATTTTAGGTTTTGGTTAATTCCTATTAATTGCTATATATACATGATATATCAGTAGTTTTAAGCACGTAAGGAAAAACTAAAAACCCTAGTCGCTTTCAGAAAGAATCTAGAGAGAAAAATAGTTCAGAAATCCTGATCTTGGTGGCTAGTACCGTAGCTCCCTTTTTGCTGCAAATCGTGTGACGATTCGCGGAGCGTTCGTGTGGATACCGTAGAGACATAGTCGTTGAATTGCGTTGAAGATTCGAAACGTTCTAGAATTCTCAATCGTCTCCATCGTATCCATTCAAGCACGACTAATCGGTAAAAAAAATCTAAACCTCTAATTAATATATTTTCGCATGAATCCTTTTTTAGGGTTTCGATTTTTTATTTTTTTTAAAAATTCCGCTGCTTTTCAATCCGAAAGTCCTACACTTTTTACCCAAAAGATTAACTTATTTGGTTAACCCTTCATCGTACTTATTAGCTCATCTACACTTTAATTTTACTCGATATAAAATTCATGTAAAATATCTCAACATCTTAACCCATCCTTTATAATTATGGCTATTTGAAAAAAAAATTAGTATAACTTACCCAGTTTATTGTCATTCATTGGCATCAGTTCTCAAGAATCTCAACCACCATTTATAATATAAATCAAGTTTTAAAATATAGTTATATGAAACATATGCAGAAGTAAGAAAGCGAGCAAAACAAATCAATAAGTTTTGACTATTACTGATTTTTCGCCACTGCAATGAAAATGGTATTTGACCAGAAGTTGGTTCTGAACTTGGTTCATTTGAATTTTTTTTACCTCTGGACTACAAAAAGACAAATATGTTCGAGAGATGCCACTATAGAAAATTGATTAATACTCCATCTATTCTATAAAAATAATCTTATTAATAAATTTTATAAACTTTAAAAATATATTTTCTTTCATATTTATCTTTAAATATAGTAAATTTAGTTTAATAATATTAATTGCATGATATTGGTGTAGTAATAACTACATGATACACATGATTGTGTTCTTACGATGTTTTCATCCTTATATTTATAAATTTTGTAAACTTTTTTCTCAATATACAATTATTAATGTGAAATTATATTTTTTAAAGTATAATTGATAGTACCAAATTGATCTAAATTAGACAATTTTGCACTTATAATTTTATCTTGTTAGAAAGTTTTGACAAATGCCTAAACTCATGAACGAAAACGTCAAAAATGGATAGACTAAGGGATAATTTTGCATTTTACTTAGTCATAGTGACCTATTTCGAGACTTAATGACTCGAATGAATCTTAGTGATTCGGTGTTGTAACAAATCTTAGTGATTTAATTGTAATGATCGAGAATATCCTTAGTAGATTCCCTGCCAAAAGTGCAGAATACTGGACTAGGAGATTTTCATACTCCGAACCACTTAAAAATCTTTGTGTCGTCTCTTATCTCTTTACTACTTACATTACAATTGAAATAACAATCATAAGTACTTAAATTGTTTTATATCTTGCAAAATAACATTTCAGATACATAACTTAAAACTCGAACTGCAAATCTAATAACTCATATCAAGAAGGGGTGTTTTATCAAATTAACAATTATCTTGCAATTACATAAAGAAAACAATTTGATAACTATGCTCATAAATTTTTAGTGATATATTCTACCTCCCTTCTAAATCCCTTTTTTGTGCCCTCTGGGAATAGCAAAATGTGTTCGCAAACATAATAACGTTTGTGAACTTGGTCGAGTTCGAATATGTTCACGAGTTATTCGCGAACGAGTTTACATTCGAGAACGTTAAGATATTTGCGAACATGATATTGTTCTACTATGTTTTCGAACTTTTTGCGAACTCGAGCATGTTCATGAGTATGTTCGCGAACTATTCACGAAAATCTAATAATCCGAACTCGCACATATGTGTTGGTTCGATCATGTTAAACGAACATGTTCGATTCAATTAATAGTGTTAGAGTTCGGTTCGAGTTCATCAAAATTCAGTTCGAATTAGATTGTTTGTAGCCCTTGACTCACCATTATAATTATAATATACTCTCTGGTCTCCACTATAATTTTTTTTTTAGATAATGTGAACAAAAAAAATAGAATATTTTAGATAAAGTGAAAAAATATAGTGAAAAAGTAATAGGTTTTAGAGAAATTAAGTAAGAAAATTTTGATTTTTTTAGATAGAGAAAGTGAAATTTTTTTGTGAAAGAAAGTAAAAAAAAAAATAGAGAAAGTAAAAAAAAAATAGAGAAAGTAAAAAGTTTTAGAGAGATTAAGTGAACTTTTTTCACAATTTAATATAATTTTATAGATAATAATATTTTATAAATTAATATAATTGTACAAAAAAAATTAAATGGATCAATTTAGATCATGATCTGTATTATTGGATCGATTGAATCCATTACATTATGAATTAAATCATTGATCTATTATCATACTTAATGAATCATACCGGATCAAAATATAATTTGCTCTGATCTAACTCATTGACACATCTAGACTCCTGTTAGCTAAATAGCTAATCATGAATGATGACATAATTATGGTCTTTACATCTTGTAACCCATTCCTTGTAGTTATGGCTATTTGAGAATAAAATTAGTGTAATTTACTCATTTTGTTATCCTTTATTGACATCAGCTCTCATGAATCTTCAACCAACCATATAATAGTAAATTTAGTTTAGTAATATTAACTACATGATATTGGTGTTGTAATAACTACATGATACGCGTGCTTGTGTTCTCACAATGTTTTCGTCTTTAAATTTATAAAATTTGTAAACTTTTTTTCTCAATATACCATTATTAGTATAATATTATATTTTTTTAAATATAATTAATTGTACCAAACTAATCTAAATTAGACAATTTTGCACTTATAATTTTATCTTGAGAGAAAGTTTTGAAAAATACCTAAACTTATGAACGAAAACGTCAAAAATGAATAGACTAAGGGACAATTTTGCATTTTAGTAATAATTACTTTTTTTTTAAATTTCTTTTATTTAATTTGCCATTTTCATTTTGGGACAGGGATAGCCAGCCAGGACTCCATGCACTATCTAGACCCTTATCCCGTAAATGGAAATGCATTTCCTTTACCTATTGCATTTCGCCACCTAAATATGAAAATTTGACCGTAGGCTGGTGTGTCCTCATTTTCATCATTCAGCATTATAATGCACTTCCAATCCAATGACTACTCCCTCCATTAAGTGACTCTTTCTTTTCTTTTGTGTTGGTTGTCTTGTGGGGCGCCCCGTGAAAAACAAGGTACGTATATATTAAAATTTAGTGTTGCGGGATATACCCTCTACATTATATAACTTAGATACTCTGGTTTTATAAAATAATTATGTCTTGATGATTTTTGTCAAATCTTTAATTCTTGAGGTTGTGTAAAAATAAGTATATTCTTTACGACCTAAATATTAAACTTTTATTAATATATAAAATCGTTGATAGATATCATCAAATTATATATTCAAATATTTTTATATATTATTAATATATGCATTGTTAGGTTTATATAAAAATAAAAAAAATTTGATGTATTAACTCTATAAATTATAATAGTTAGATACCCTGTAGAATATTTACCTTTTTCACTTAAAATTTTAATATTTACTGAGAGCTTCGATAACCATTTCAAAAATATAGTATTTTATTTTGTGCCTAATGATAAATTTATTAAAAGGTCCCAAGTTTCCTCACAAAATATTAAATAACAGCAAACATTATAATAATTGGACCAAATTTTAAAATTGACCCTCTAAGTTGTCACTAAATTTTGATATGATCCCTTAATTGGTAAAAATCTCAATATGGTCTAAAATCGGACCAAACGAGTTCAATTCAGTCCTACTACTGAATTGGAGTTTTTTTAAAGATAAAATGATAAATTCCTTTTTATTTTTTTGCTAAATTAAATATTTCATAAACAGAAAAGGGGTACAAGAAAAGGGCCAGACCCTTGATTTTGGAAAACACGACCATCAATGGGCATACCCAAAGATGGTGCAACTAAACCAGATTAGCAATGATAAGCTCCTTATACATAGATTTGTGCATATTTTTTCTAAACATGTTATAACTATAAAGCTTGTCTTTCACATTGTGAATAATTTGACGTCTAATGCATGCTGGGTGGTTAACACTGTGACTATGAATCCTATCATTTCGCTCCTTCCAAATCATATAAACAGTAGCTGCAAAACTCAAGCACAACACCGATTTTCTAAGTTGGGAATCACGAAATTGAATAATAAACTCAGTGATCGCAGACTAAGACGGATCATTACCCCACCAACCACAAAATCTCATAATAGAAAAGAAAATTTGATAGGAGTAAGGGCAATTAAAAAATAGATGGTAAAAGTTTTCATCATTTGTCTTGCACAACGTACACACCTTATCCACATTCAGCCCCTAGGAGAGAAGAACATCCTTAGTAAGAAATCCTTTGTGGAAAGCCAGCCAAAGGTAGAAAGAATATCTAGGAACTCTTAGTTTATTCCAAACTAACATTCACCAAGGATCCTCATTAGATCTTTGTCTAATTGAATTCCAATTAGTAGCAGTATTTACCTCAATAAAAGTATCCCAAAGAAGATGACCTCTGCCATTATCAATTCTGAAGCAAACATAAGAGATTGTAGAAGATCTCAGCTTTAAGACCTTACGCCAAATCCAGGAGCAATCTGAAAGGATTTTGATATTCCAAAAACTCTCATCTTTAATCACTATATCACGAATCCATTTAGCCCATAAAGAATTGTTACAGGGATTAATAACAGACTAAAGATGCATAAGAATGGAGGCAGGGACGAAGTCAGGATTTGATCTTTGGGGGGGGGGGGGGGGGCAAAAAAATTTTTAACAATAGAATATATATTCATCTCTAAAAAGTAAAGTTTCACCATTACAAAACATATTTTTACTAAAATAAATATGATGTAGTAATAGAATTTGTTTTGACAAAGACAACAAAACATAGCAAGAAAAAATCTTTTAGAACATATCAAAATTTCGTCAGAATTGCATCCGACGTTCTTTCAAATGTGGGATAGGCAGAGATGTTTGAAATTAGGCTCAGAGGTAAGCAAATATGTGTCAACATGATTTTATTGTTTTCTCTTGAAAAATGATTCAATAGTATGTGATTTTTCCATGATTCTAAAATAAAAAATAAAAAATTCAATTACCCACAGTACAAGAATGAGTTAATCAATATTATTGGACCACTCATTGAAATTTTTAATAATAAAATTTTCACAAATTTACAATCAAATAAGTAATGGTTTTAGTTAGTTATCGGAAAATAAATTGAATATACAATTGAAATTAACATATACAATATTATGATCACTCATTAAACTTTAAAAAATTAAAATATCAAGTTTCATAAAATAAACAAAGAATAAAAAAAAAGGTTTTAGTTGGTTATATGTTTACAAATGTATCATTCAATTGGAATAACACATATACAATATTATGCCCCAATTATACAAACCTGCAATTATAATAAATTTAATAATAAAATTAATTTGCAATCAACCCCTACTTACACTCACTTTTCAACTATTGTAATATACACTTATTCAAGTTCTATATTCACATGTAACTTTTTTTTTTTTTTTTCATTTTCAAGCACATGGGCCTTACAAAATTTTCAAACCTTAAGGGGGGCCGTGGCCCCCTCCAGTCATAGGGTGGCTTCGTCCCTGAATGGAGGAATTATTCCAGTCATCCAACTGCTTTACGTTTAAATCCCCTTCGGACTACGGAAGAGAAAGTTTTTCCCAAGAAACATTAACTAATATAATAATAACTCATAAATTGAACCATATTAATAATTGAAAACTCATATTAATAACTGAGAACAAATAATAAAATAACTAATGAACTATTTTAAGTAATTACATGTTTTTGGTTAATTATTTTCGTTAAGTATTTTATTGTGCAAGTATATTTTTAAAAAATTTTATGTAATTATTTTATTTTTTTAACATAAATGAAATTAAAAAAACAAACTCATAAAAAAACTCAAAAATAATGCCCAATTTCAAATCCAAATCTAATATGCTCCTTTCATTCTTCGATTTCATGGTGGAAGAGAGGAATATGGGAACCTTTTCCAAATATCACGCTGAGACTTGGCAGCGACGGATCGCCTAGGCGATCCATATCGGCGCAGAGTGACGGGATCTGAGTGATATCTCTTTGGACGGCGTAAGATAGCTCCGGCGAGTCGACAGTTGTTGTAGAAGATGAAAACTCTAGACGCTCGAGCCGCTCCAAGGCATCCCTGCTCTTCAACAACAACCTCTTCGAGCTGTGCTACAGTTCCGACAGATTTCCCTCTTTTACCGCTATGGCACCCAACGAATTCTGAATTTCAAACCTAGAAGAAAGGTTTTTCTGTGTGTGTTAGTGCGTGAGAGAGAAATTAGAAATGAAATTGGAGAAGAAAGAGTATTTGAAGCTTCTACCGAATGCTTAATCTTTTGATATTCCTTTTTACTAATAGTCCTTATTACTCCATTTGATAAATTCGTTGAATCTGTGAATACTCCATTTAGGGACTCCTTTTGATATTCCTTATTACTCCATACTCCTCATTACTCCATTTGATCCATTATATATTAATTTGGGGATGCTATTGGTGTGTTTTGATTATGTGAATTTGGGAAATAGGTTTGGATTGAGATTTTGGGGATGTTCATCTATATTTCAGCCAAATTTGGCTGCACGCACAACATTGGGGCTTCAAATCATCTAAATCATTTGATGACGGTTTTTAAGATTTATGGCGATAATTTATTTCGTCGTCATAGAATAGGGCTGCAGTTACAGAACAAATCGTTATCATAGATCTTAAAAAATATAACTATAGATCTCGTAATAGAGATACATGAAAATTTTGTTATAGAAAATTTGATCATCAACATTAATATCATCATGTTGGGAGTCAAATTCAACGAAATTAGCATTTAATCAATTCATTGTGAAGTTCATAACAAAATATTACATTTGAATAGCATAAAATTATATTATTTGATTTCAAAGACTATCAAAAACTAAACAAATACGACTCCGTAATATATACAAAAACGACAATTACAACTCTGTGTTATATACAAAACGACAACTTTTTAAAGTTGATCAAGTCCAAGTTTACAAAATTCAAACCCCACACATTTGATGACTTAACAAAAGCAAAGCAATTATCACACGGCATTCAAATTGAGGCTACATGTGCAGTTAAGCTGCGATGTCCATCTAATCTAATGTGCGTACAAGAATTGTAAAGCATAATATTTCATAATCGCCTCAAAAATATTTCTAAAAATTAAATTTTGTAAAAGGTCCTAAGTTTCCTTACAAAATATTACAATAACAACAATATAATAATAATAATAATAATAAATAAAAAATAAAAAAACTTACCACTTGTTAACATACTCTCTTTTCGGGCATGGTTAATAAAAGAAAATGCATTATTAAGAGTTTTAATTTATAAACTTTGAATGATATTTTTTGAAAATTAATATTTTTCACATGAAAAAAATGATATTTTTACATTATCTGTATTATATAAATACTGAATAGATTCCACATTTATGTGAGAGCTAGACTCGTGTGAAAATGTTGGTTGTTTTTTAGCCGAAAATATCAATTTTTTATTTTTGTCCCTACAAATTGCATACGAGTTTTAACGTAATAAAAGTGTCACATTTGTTCCTTCTACTAGCATGGATAGATATATATGAAATAACAATTTTCATGTGTACATATTTTCAACCGAATTTCGCCACACGCACAACGTGGATATCACTTTACTTGCTCGATCGCACGCTGAGATTCAGATTTAATGAAGTTGTGACATTTGATAAATTCATCCTGAAGCTTTAGCAAGTTGTATTATTTGTTATTAAAGGTCAAATAAATGGAACTCTGTGTTATGCAGTGACAACTTTTAAAATTTAGGACCCATTTAGCAATGATTTATTTTAAAATGACTTATAAATGAAAGTGAAAACTTGATGTAAATAATAAATTATTTTCAATTGTGATTATTAGAAGAAAAATATATATATTTGGCACCAATTTAACTTATAAGTTAAAATAAGTGTGAGGATATTTGACTGGTAATAATTTGTAAGTTAAAATAATTAACAAAGATTACCGGGAAAAAATACGTTGATTCAATATTTTATCATAAGAATCATTATTTTAAATTTAATAAAATACTAAAAACATAACTTCAATATCCATAAAAAAAATTGACATAACATCCATGAGTCGTTGTTATTATTATTATTATTATTATTATTATTATTATTATTATTATTATTATTATTATTATTATTTTAGACATTTTATTATTATTTTATTATCTTTCTGTTGTTATTATTATTATTAATTTTTCTACATTTTGAGGCTTGCAAAACTCAAAATAATTAAATAAAAAAACTTATATAAATATTGAGAAAAGAATTATCCAAATAAATTTAAATTTAATTATTATTTTTTTTAGATTTTAATATCAATTATAAATTAAAATAAAAAATAGATTGAGAGAGATAGAAAATGAGGGATAGAGAGTGAGGCAGGAGAGAGAAGTAGATGATTAGATATAATTTGATAAGAAGATGAAGGGTAGAATATTTGTTATATTTACTAAAATTTACTGATTTAAAATAATTTATAAGTTATTTTATTAAAAAGTAAAAAATAATTATTTTTAAAAACCAACTTATAAGTCAATTTTTAAATTAAAAATTAAGTCATAATTTAACATTTAAATAATAAAAAAATAATATATAAATTAATTTGATTAACTTATAAGTCATACCGGAATAGGCGTTAATCATGTCCAAGTTCACCAAACCCCAAACTTTTGTTGACTTAACAAAAGGCAAGGCAATTATTCAAATTCAGGCAACTTGTGCAGTTTAACGAACTGTAAACCATTATATAGTCAAGAAATTAAAATTTTATTAAATATACTAGAAGCATGATAAATAATATAATTTTTTTCCACATATTTATGAATTCTAGTACAAGAAATTCCATATGAGATCCACAAATATATAAGAGTAGAAGTGTACTCTTTATCATACTCTTAGACCATAAAATAATTTCTCCATGAAATTAGTTTAGACAAGACATTCCCACAACCAAACCTATCATCCTCCAAAAGGGAAGAGACCAGTAGTTACAAGACAACTAATGCTATATTTGGATTAAGAGGATAGAATAGAAGAAGAAATGTAATAAAAAAAAATATAGTATATTAGATGATTAATTTAGAGGATAAATTATTTCAATGAAACAAAAATTCATTTCATCTATTTGATTTTTATTCTAGGTGGTGGAATAATTTTCCATTATATTACATCACTTACTCCCACCAACAATTAAACATATACTTCTATTCCTTCTTCTATTCCATTCCTTTAATTCAAACACAGCATAAAGAAATAACTATTATAAAAAAAATATCACAGATGAAATAGAAAAATAACTGGATTATTAAATAGAAAATAAGATGAAAATATTGGCATTGTAACAGCCCCCAATTAAGGATTGGATTGGTGTTTTGTCTTTTAGAAAATTATATGTAACCACATGCAATGATTCTACATATGAAACCAAGAAAAAACATTTTGACATCACTAAATTAAACTTGTCATGTTGAAAATTCTAGTTTTTGCTGCCTATAAATACATGGTACGTCTCGTAAGCTAATTCAACAAAAATAAAAGATCATGAATGTCTCACAAATTACTTTGCTTCTTTTCTTCTTCCTCTTCTGCCAAGAATTTTCTTTTATTTACGCGAATCAGCAGGCTGACAATCTTTTCAGGTTAATTAAGTCCCGAAGATCAGAAAATCCACCGCAGGCAGATTTGTGGGAGGAATTAAATGTCCCCAAAATAGAATTTTCTCCGGTGAATATTGGACCACAAGAGGGGTTGATGGAAGCTGATAAGATTCTCAGTTTGCCGGGGCAGCCTGAAGGGGTGGACTTTGATCAGTATGGAGGTTATGTAACGGTTGATCCGAAGGCCGGGAGGGCATTGTTCTATTACTTTGTGGAGTCTCCTGTGAATTCTTCTAGCAAACCTCTGGTTTTGTGGCTTAATGGAGGTAATAACACACGCAACGACACAACGATTTTTTTTCGGATTCTGATTTTAGGCAGTCTAAAATGAGTAGTCCGTAGTATATAAAAACGAGTTGTATTTGTATAATAAAATGTTACAAATCAAATAACATTTATTATAAGTATTATACAATTGCAACCTTCTACTCCGTAAATTACCTAAATGAACTGACTATTTTAAACTTATTTGGAATTAGGATTCGAATTTTTCACGTCTTTATCCTTTTTTCTAAATAACAACGGTTAGGAAGTGGCAACCAGATTACAGCAATCCTTACTCGGGTATGACCATAATAGCTCGTAAATGCCGAGAGCCTATAACATATATTACATCAAGTAGTTTTCAAATATAGTAACAGTATTATATTTTATAACAGAGAATAATTATCTTTCATTTTAAAATATTGCATGTTAACGAAATCTCATTCTTTTGGTTTGACGTAAGTTTTTAATATGCATGCTAGGTAATAATAGTCTTTCTGATATTTCACATATTGTGGTTGATAGTGTCAAAATAATAATTATATTATTAAAATAATAAATATCATTAAAAAAAATTAATGTTATTACAACAGATATAAAATTATCATTAAATGCATATTTACTCTACTAACATAATTATCACTTTGCTATTATTAGTACGTTCCCCTATTTTATGCGTAGATATTTGTTACAATGGTCATAGCAATCTCACGTTGTTACAATTTCTTTCTCCCTCATCATACTATATATATCTACTCCCTTTGTCTTTTTTTTAAATGTGTTTTTAGATAAATATTTTTATCTCTTAATATTTTTCGTGTGAAAATTTTAAGTATTAATTGTTTAATTTTCAATATGACCCAAGTATCAAATATAATTTTAATTTTTTTACTATTTTTTATCTAATAAGTAACACTCTTTTATTTTAATATAAGAACAACATTGACATTTAAAATTATTTTTAATTAAAAAATATAATATTAACTATTTCTCTTAACATGTGTGAGGGAGTAGTACATAATTAATGATTTGTTAGTTAATTTCAGTGTTGTCTAACTAGTTACCACTACGTGATAACAGTAACACATTCTCATTCATTGTTGCTATCATTGTTGTCGTTGTGGGCCTCAAATTCCAGGCATGAGTCACCCAATATAAAATATGAGAACGAGAAAGAGGCTGGGCCCACATTTAAAGAATTATCTGGGTGCCCAATGGTCTCTTAACAGCGTCAAGACAAGCGCAATCATCTCGTCTATAAATGATTACTTTGTTGACGAGGACACTAACTCGTGTCGAATTATAATCGTGGAATATATAATAAAATTGAATAAAATTATAATATAATTTTATTTATTATATAATTTTTTTAAATAATATTTTATTAATAATTATTCACATAAAAAAAATTAAAAAATTAGCGTGACCATATAAACGATCATAATATATATTATTTTCCTTTGTTAATTGTCATGGTGTTGTCCTCTAGCTCTCTCAACAACGCAGAAGCATCTTATAAAGATGCCCAAAATCAAATTGTCAAACTCACGGCCCACCACAAAACCAAGTTTCTGCTTGCGCACTAATCGGTGAAACTGACTCGGTGAGGGGTAGGATTTTTCCATTTTGAGTCCTCCCCCTTCAAAATTAAAGATATATTTTATTTTATTTTTAATTTTAAAATTACAATCAGAAATATATTTTTATTTATAACTTATTATAAAATTACTAACATATATGCTACTAGTTTAATTCTTAATTACGAGTATTATCATGATATTACTATTATGTTTTTAACTAATATTAAGAATAAATTTTAAATAATAATAAAATTAAAAATCATCATTTTATAAATCTATCTCTAGTTTTTGAAGTAAGAGTAATAAAATAAAACTAAAGCTATATTTATTTACAAAAATTATATTTAAAATCGAACTATTTGTCTTAATTTAATACTATTTTAGACTATTTTATCTTATAATAAAATATTATTAATCTTTTAAATAATTTTATAAACTATTTTTTATCATTTTTAATACTATTACAGTCTCATGTGAAATTATTTGAACTTAATGATACTGGAACTCCCAGTGGTAGAGCCTTAAGAGGCAAACATCATGATTGTTTGGGAGGCGTAGTCAAGATAAAGTCTTTATTATCATGATACTGTTACGCTTTTAATTATTTATGCGACCACCAAATAAGCTAAAAGATAATTTATATTTTCAGAAGGAAAAAATGATAATTCTACAAACTCTTTTATAATAAATGAGTCACACATTCATGTGAAAAAATAACTTATAAAATTATTATTTTTACGTGTGAAAATATCAATTATTAAGATAAAATGGGAAAATGATATTAGTTGGCCCAACACCTACTAAAAACTAACATGACACTACTCTAAACTATCAAATGTAACTCTCATATCTAACACAAATTGGCAACTGAAGAAGATATTCCCATTTCTGAACCTACTAATATGAAAACATGATCCTCTATATTCAACAACTACTACTTGAGGGGGAGATTCATATGATGGTTCCAATATACAGGACCAGGATGCTCATCCCTAGGCTTCGGAGCTATGGATGAACTTGGACCCTTTAGAGTCAATAGCGACGGAAAGACGCTGTACCGTAACGACTATGCATGGAACAATGGTAAGTTAAATGTTCACAAATGAAGAGAATAATTCTAAATATCCAGCTGGCAAATTTAAAATTAACTTTGTTACAAATGAGTGACAGTGGCTAATGTGATATTTCTCGAATCCCCTGCCGGAGTTGGATTTTCATACTCAAACACATCATCCGACTACGCCAACACCGGTGACAAGAGCACAGCACAAGATTCTTACACTTTTCTAATAAACTGGCTCGAAAGATTTCCTCAATATAAGACCCGAGATTTCTTCATAACTGGAGAGAGTTATGCGGGTCATTATGTCCCTCAACTTGCATACACTATCCTCGCCAATAACAATATCACAAATCAAACTGTCATTAATCTCAAAGGCATTGCTGTAAGTAACAAGGACTATATATTTAGTTACTTGTTAATTTCATGATATGAAAGCTAAACAAGTGATGTGAGAACACTTTTTGCAGATTGGGAATGCCTGGATAGATGATAACACCAATAACCAAGGGATTTATGACTATTACTGGGCACATGCTTTGAATTCCGACGAAACTAATGCAGGTATAAACATGTATTGTGACTACATGGCCGGAAATTATTCTGACAAATGCCTGCAATATCAGAATCGAGGAGACAACGAGGTTGGGGGAATTGACATCTACAACATCTATGCTCCAATATGCCACGACTCTGCAACAAAACCTAGTTCTGTAAGTTTAAGGTTCTCCAAAATCCAGTCTAGAATATCTAATACAAAAATCATGCAAAAAATTGACGTTACAGAAGGAACTAGAGTGTATATATTCTTCAATTCTGTAACGTTCAAAAAAGTCGTTTATCTAAAAGTCTAACATAAGAACAAATTAGCTTATCAACTAAATGAAAGGATCTAGATGTTCCATTATTAGGTCAAAGAATATGATCCCTGCTCAGACAACTATGTCAACACCTATCTGAATACGCCAGGGGTGCAAAAAGCTCTTCATACCATAAACACAACATGGTCAGCTTGCAGGTACTACTCTCTTTACTTACAAGATACATCATTTGTCCAGAAGAAAGAGCTCTCTTCTTCCTGGACAGAGGGAGTAGCACTACACGAGTAAATACCAAGTGTACAACAAAAATTCTCACCTGCAATGAACCAGCAACTAATTCCCTCTGCATGTGTACAGTGGTTTTGGATGGACAGACAGCCCAACATCAATTCTTCCCACAATAAAGCAGCTCATAGCAACTGGCATAAGCTTATGGATCTACAGGTAATTCCAAATCACTTCAGAAGATCACATCTTCTATTAAATACCTCGACCTGTTCTAATTGAACTAGCCTTAAATCTCTAGACTAAGTTCACCTGAAATACAACTTACCGACGGCAACAATTGACAGCTACTGAAACATTATATAAACTGAAACTTGCAGCGGCGACATTGATGGCCGGATTCCAATAACATCATCTAGATATTCAGTGAACATGTTGAAACTTCCAATAGAGACTGCTTGGCGGGCATGGTATTCTAACAATGAGGTAAAAAAATGCCACTACTTTATTCTCCCCCCAGTCGGATATAATCCGTAACTTCTAATTTTAACAATTTCATATACGACAATGACAGGTTGGAGGGTATGTGGTTGGATACAAAGGAGTGGTACTTACCACAGTAAGGGGAGCTGGGCACACAGTTCCAAGCTACCAACCGGAGCGAGCTCTACTCATGATTTCATCTTTCCTTCAAGGAAAACTTCCTCCTTCCACTTAACTGAATAATCCTTCAACTTCACGTCATTTCTTTATCTTCCTTCTTGCAATTAATGCCCAAGCATTTCATGTGATTTTATAAGTAATCAAAAGGATAAACAGAATATGAAAGAAAACAATGGAACATAATTCAACCTTGTCCTCTTTTATTGGTAGATACTACCTTTCCTTCTCATACTAAATGCTTCAAAACGTACGGAAAGGATCACATTAGGCTTGGAAGTTATTGTTATACAGGACATGTTCATTTACATTGTAGCATATTGAATATAATCTTAATACTTAATTAAATATCAATAATTGACAGACTTAGCAACCAACAAATACTTGATTACTCTACATGTAATACTCAAATTTATCCCAAATGGCCAAATGAATCAGGTATGCATGGAAGATATTCCAAATATATAACAGAATCTTTCTTTTTGTGTCTCTAATATAATAAATATAAAATATATATCGAGAGAGAGGGACCTTACCAAGCATGAAACAAATGAACATTTGTCCATCGTGCTAACATTACTTGGAAGGTATCGTCACTTTCGATACTAAAATTCATCTTAGTGAATCAGATATATACATATATACACACACACAGGGAGAGAGAGAGAGAGAGAGAGAGAGAGAGAGAGAGAGAGAGAGAGAGAGAGAGAGAGAGAGAGAGAGAGACCACTTGCACAATAAAAAAGTGGGGACAAGATGTACAAATACCAAAGCCGAAAGAGAAACTAGACTGACAATGGGATATTGTGAGAACAATAAGATAATTGTTATGGGCGACAACAACGAAGATAACCGTTATATGTAACACAAAATGAAGATAACTGCCATTATTATTATTATTATTAACTCTCTAGCTACCGCAGTAGACTTTAGAAGAATTATTATTAATTAATATATATATATATACAATATATAACTCGGAATTTTCATAAAGAGAAAAAACTACATTTTCTCAATCAATTATCTCTTGTCCAGCAACCAGTGTTCACAACAGATAATGTGAAGGATACTTTTAAGCAAGGACAAAGTGGTAAATTGAATACATATGAGATATCTACAAGACTACTTAATGAAAAAATTATTTACAGTTTGAAAAATCAGTATTCTCAAAACATCGCCTCTAAAATCTTCGCAACTGACCTCCACGGAAGCTCTGCCTAATGTACATGACTTGATGTCTTCATAATGACAAATAACTTAACATGTCATCTTTGGCACTTTAGCCTTTGTACTAGTTTCTACAAATTTACTCAGGAGTTTCGAACATTTCCTTCTCTGTATATTTAATCCTGCACGTGAGAATTCTCTGTCAGCCTTATGAGACAGGGTGACAATTAGAGAAAAAGACAACAATATATATATGGGGAAAGAAGACGAGAGTGATACCTGGAAAATACAATAAAGATGCCAACAGGCAACTCTTAGACCTTCTGGAGTCGATCATGGACTGTTAAAGCTTCAAGAATGCTATTAACCCACCTGGAGGAAGAAAAAATGAATTAGAACAAAAATGGAATATGCCGGTCATCATACCATAATCATAACCACAGTAACTTCATCTTTATAGTCAAGGACTCCGGATATATAATTCATTTCACTAAACAGAACTAGTAAAGATTGTAGATCTAGAAAAGACACGAACTCTATGTAATATTTGGGTAGAAGAATATACCCAACCAGGTATTGTAGTTAGATACCCAACCCTATAATGCTACGTACTTTTGAGTTTTGAGATAAATTAAATGTAGTAAATGTGGAGAGAAATAATAATAAGTGAAGTAAAATTTTGTCGCCCTTATTTTTGTAGTGGATACATGGTAGGTCTACCCCTAATACATACAAGCTACGTCTGTTTGCAAATCGGATATGACTCTTTGTATTAATTTATTACCACTATGGCCTATTTTATCCCATATTAGCCCGTTATTTAATTCATAAACTTTTTGTTAACATTTTAAAGGTCATTTGATATGTGGATTATATAATACCACCTTTTCACTTGGAATTATAATCCATCATCAAATAACCTTAGAAATGACAAAATATAGTCCATGGGATTAAATAACAGACTAATCATGGAATAAAATAATCTGTTGTAGCAATAAATTAGTACAGATAATCCTATCCCACCCATTATTTTTGTAAACACGCATATAACCCACAGAGTATGAAAACACTAAGAACCTAAAACAATAAATTTTAGATGAATTAAAATTCCTTAAAATAAGATATCAGAAGAAAGATTACCCTTCAAGACCAGGGTTTGTCGGATAATAAACATTTTTCAGGCCCAATCTTTTTGCGGCCAAACCAGTCGTTTCACCAATGCATGCAACAGAATAGCCCCATCCTTCTGATTCTGGAATAAGACTAACCCAGGTACTGTTGCAACAGATTGAACTCAGAGAACCGGAGAAAAAAGATTAAATTTTAAATTCAGTCTTCTTTTTTTCAAAATTCAAACCAAGAGTAAGATGGTAAATTGGTAATGTTTGTATAAAACTATAAATTGAAACTTAAGTTGAAAACATTTTTGGGACATCCAAGAAAGTAAACATTTAGAGATTATCATGGAAAACAAACCTAACCACAGGCATTTGGTGCACATATATCTACTTATCTAGCATGGTCAAAAATGAATTTCATTGAAGCAAATGTCTAACTTACGCAGAAAGAAGTTTCTGTAAACTAGTGGCACACAACACAAGACAAATTACATCCAAGAAAGAACTACAGAAAGCAATATTAGAAAAAGAACAGACAGTTTACCGAATTGCAGAAGGCGACGCTACAGCAACAACAGGAGAAGAAAGTGCCTGCTCAAGAGTTACTGGATCGACATGATGAACAGATACCTGGAAAATTGAAAGGAATAAGGGGCTGCCAGATATAACTCAACTGGCTATCCAATGCCTAAACAAATCTTCCATCAGCCAGTAATGGTGAAGAACATATGAAATCATTTTCTCTTCTCAGAATTGACTAAGGCTGATAGAATCAAGCCAAAGTTCGCTAATGAAATTTTGAGATTTCTATGACAGGAGAATGTAGGTTGTGATTCCATAGGAATTTATTTGATTTAATCCCCACAGTACACTTCAACAAAGCTTTCAAGAGGTTACAACCTTTCCAGATAAAGCTCGTGCACGGACAACAGTAACAAGTTGAAAGTCTAGCATAATCAAATAATAAGTCAATAACTTTTTGAACGTGTGACCCTTGTAAATTAGCACATACACTACTGACTAGTGACTTTTATCTGTGTTCTTGTGCGACAGGAAGACCATCCAAAAAGCTAACTATTGTGTAAATAACGTCACGATTTATGCAACAATAGCTCCCCTACATTAGCACAGCTGAAATACTTACTGTTGTGTACGTATTTAGCCTCGTGACCACAAATCCACGGCTAGAAAGGCCATCCTCTGAAATAAAGATGCCAAATATCAGAACCATATAAATATTTCATGCCACCTTAAACACATATGAAGGCATTAACTGTAACGTTGACATAACTGTAAAACTGACATCAGGGATCATAAATGTTTCATATTTATGTTCTTACGAACATTAGACAGACACACACAACAAGTGAAATTTGACAAGCTTTGTGTCGTGTGATGCAGACTCGTCTTTGAATATTTCACGTCTTTCGGAATTTGAACAATAGGGAGGAAGAGGATTTGGTTCCCTCATTCTTGTTCTTTTTATCTTTTTTCTCACGAATCTTTAGTGTGGTCTTTGGACTCCACAGGGAGTTTCTTATACATATCCTTCTGCACCTGTATCATACGGAGTTGGTCTTTGACCCGTTATTTTTTACCTTCAATTTCCATTATCTCCCTATTTGATTCCAATAATCATTAAAAGTAATCTCATTATACCCTGTCTTTGTTGTACTTGTATCATAACGTTTTTCCATCATATTTATCTTTTGATGCTCGTTCTAGGCAATGCAATATTTACGAAAAGATAAATGTGCGACCAAAAATTACGCAGATATTTAAAAACTGCATCACCTATCCTGTTATTGTATCTCGATACAATTGTGAGTGAAAGCAATGCATGCTCTGTAACGCCTTTTTGTTTCATTGTAATTGCCCAATAAGCCAAGCCACTTCAGCCATTTTAATGAAAGCATGATAAAGTTTTGATGGTATGCCTGATCACTACAATGATGCTACTGACAAAATTTCCCTAATTTCTAATATCAGCAATCTAACAATGCTTCTATCAAGTTTAGGAATATGGGCACTTGTTCTATTTATAGAACCTGAAATACTTATTCGTTGAGGGAAAAAAACTATAATCCTTACCAAGTAAACCTCTAACCTGGTGTAACAGTACTATCAGTTCAAACACATCTTTATAACTCTTACTCTGTATAGTGCTCAACTACAAAGCTTAATTGTTAACATACTGAAGCCAGTGGATATTTTTCGAGACACTCAGCAGACTTATAATGTCTATCAGAAAGTTCATGTCCAATTAAATAAAAGATTGGACTAGTTTAATTAAACATTAAATCACATAATATAACCTACAAGTCCATTATTCTTTTAATTCACCTTGAACTTGTTTTTAAAATAATTATTAGACCATTTAATAATTAAATTAAATTTAATTACATAATCCAATTAGACTTGTCATATTCAAATTTTAATTGAATATTTAATTAGGGATTCATAACCTATAAATCCCTTAATGTCAAGAATCATTAAGTTAGTCCGTTAATTTAATTAAACCCATTAATCGGACTTTTTTTAATTAAATTTACCGAATAGACAAATAATCAAACCATCACACAAAGGTTTAGATTAATTCACACGATTTAATTAGAAATTAAATTCTTAATTTTATTTAAAATGTAACTTAAAATTCTCGATCCTTAAAGTTGATGATCGCGTATCGTAGTCCCGGGCTTTTCTACAACAGCCCGAGCAACAACAATACTTTTTTATGACAATAATATCTTGCATGCACTTGAGCAACTGACCAAATGAACCAGCTCACGTAAACATAATACTAAGCACAGATAATTGTTCTGTCCAAGGAAATTTTTTGAAAACAATTCAATACCTTCACATAATAAGATATTGAAAATAGAGGGTGAGAGGTTTACTAGACAGTCCTAGCACATACCAATCTCGTTGCTAGCTTTTGCAGAAGCAGGATATAAGACGCTGCACTTTTTATTCCCATTATTTGGAAGCTCCAAAGCCAAAACCTTGCCAGTAGCTGAAAAGCAGTATACAAGTGAAGTTAAGGTGAACAGAATAACATAATGAAATCCAGAAGCCTCTATAGGCGGCAAACTGTTTGCGTCTGTAAAGGAAATATTAGAACATGAAATTACCTTTCGATGGCGCAAATGCTAGGTCAAGGAAATGCTTTGACGAGTGTGTAACATTGTCAAATACGCTCGCTGTTCCAGCTCCCACAACACCTATCTTAACACTTGGGGTACCAGCAGCACTAACAATCAAAAAATAAGAATACGTCAATAAGCAAATGAATACCAAAATAATCACGACATACTAAGATGAAAATATACTAAAATGTTAAAGAAATCCCTTAGTCGCACAGCGAACTTGTACAATACATACAACCGATCATTATTTCTAATTCCTAGCATCTTTCAGTTTAAAAAAGTTCCATTAGTGTTTTTCTTGGGGTAAGTAGACAAATAATTTCATTAGGCCACAAATACAATCCATATAATAGTGAGGACAGAATTTCATATAAATCTAAAGAGATGGAAAATCTATATTTCATTTTATTCCTATTATCTTGGTGTACCAGAATGGGTGGGTGGATGTCCCACTCTTCTTAGCTTAAGCAATGGGCGGGTGTTCAATACTTATAAGATTCCTTATTACCTCCAAAGAGTAATAAAGCATTGTTATTTACGGCAAAATCTGCACTAAGGCGCAAAACAAATCCAGGGCCTCATGCGGTGTGTGAAGCAAGGGGCTCCTCATCGAAATGAGGCACACATCCTCAAAAAGTACAATATGTGTGGGTGTGGGTGTGTGACATATTTGTAACAATAAGCATGCTATAATATGAATTACAATATATGACATAAAATGCATATTTCATTTTGCAAGACAATGTGACAAATATCCAAGTGAAATACCATAACTCCACAAGATCCCAATTCAAAGACAA
This sequence comes from Hedera helix, assembly GCA_947179155.2. Classification (NCBI taxonomy): domain Eukaryota; kingdom Viridiplantae; phylum Streptophyta; class Magnoliopsida; order Apiales; family Araliaceae; genus Hedera; species Hedera helix. Next base: position 31,993,402 of record OX359268.1, on the reverse strand, counting down.
GTTTCAGAGATTAAGCTAAAAATCAACCAAAGGTTTCATCCCTAACCCTAAACGTGCTAGGCAATCTTAAAGAATCTCACTATAATCAACTTATCTTGAATGTCATCCAAACTAAAGTTCTCTTCAGAATCAATCAGTCTTAGGCGCCTCCCCCAAAATACCTAGAGGTTGGAGGGTGGCAGCGAAGCCTGGTGGCTAGAGGTAGACATGGAAACGAGGTGAGTATGGTATGGATTTATCTTTCTCACCCCTCCACTGATAATGAAACCACACACTTAAGCCCGAACCCCCAAACCTATGACACAACCCGGTCTGTCAAGTCAAGTAATTCAATTGCAAGTTTGCAACAATTAACAAACAAAATGAAGAACCAAAAAAATAAGAAATTGTGTCAAGTTAAAAGGAAAGAATACCATATTACACATTTCATCGATAACTCAACTTCAAACAAATATATTATTAATATTCAAAAGATAAGAATAACAAGAATAAATAATATATAACCGGGCGTGTTCAAGGGATTTACTTAAATACCAATATCCAACCTTAACCCTAGACAGTTTTTGCATTTTATCCAAAATCCGTCCCGTTAGGATTAGGCTTATGGTTAGGGTCAAGGTCGGGCAGGAACCAACCGGGGCAGGGGGAATTGCCATGCCTGGCAGGAGGGGCTGAAGGACTGACTGCTGAGTTTTTCCTTTTATCTTTCTTTGCTGCCAGGGCTGCTTTCCATTTTCTCTTTCTTTTCTGCCCGCTAAAGCTAATTTTCTGCTGAGTAGAAGTGTGACCATGTGTATCAGCTTAGATTTTACCTACTAAATAATAAGATTATGGCCTAAGATATTTTTCTAAAAAATAAAGGAGCAAAAACCTTTAATAAGGTACGCTACGCGCTAAGTGCCTAAGCCCAAAAGGCATACGCTTCCGTTATGGGCTACCCGGTCAAGGCCTCAAACTTGCAAAAATTGCTCTCAGTGCACCATTGACAATAATGTTGTAAACCATACATGAGAAGCCAGATCAAATTCTAAAATTGAAATAAAAATTAGAAATAAAGGCATTCAATGGCATGATTAAGAACCTCATTAGTCCATTTCTAATGCAGTGATATAATATTAATTAGAAAATAATGATAATAATGTTGGATATAACATTATTAGATAATGCTTTAGAGCATTAAAGAAGATTGTGCCTAATATGTATTATATATATATATACACACACACACACACACACACATGTATATAGCTTGAAAGTCTACGTGGTTAAACTTTTCAATCTTCAATACTAGTACAACACGGAACTAGTTTGCCAATATATTCCATCAAAAACAGACGGTAAAGTGCACATTAATAAGGAAAGATATTTGAAGCCACAGCTTTATAATATTTGCAATGATAAACCAAAAAGGGAACACTGAACTGCTCCTTCAACAATATGTATCTTTGCAATAAGAAAAATAAACCTAGGGAAAACAGAGTTGATAACTAGTTAACTACAAATTAAGAGGACCAAAAGAATATATAAACCATAAAGACGCAGAAGAAACAATCTAAAGAACAGATATACATACTTCAAGTTGCATTTTAGCGACCGAGAATGATGAACTAATGCAAGTTTGTTTTAACTGCAACACTCACTCATACTATGAAAAAGTATTTTGAAAGAAGTTTCAAGAGAGTTTGAATCTTACTTCCAAGCATCAAGAAAGACTAGACCAGCTTCAGGTGAAGTTATAACAATCCAGTCAAAAGTCGTATCTGCTGCTACAAGACATGCAAGAAGTGTCTGTGTCAAACACCCCTTTTATTGAACAATTTAACAAAGTGGTTGTATACTAAACTACATGGAAGACGAACCTAATGAAACGAAATAAAGAGCTACTATATTCTAAAATCAAATCCTAATACCAACGAGCATAACAATAAAACAGTTCAAGTGGTAAATCATATTTTTGACACTGACTGAAAAAAAAAATAGGAACAAAACAAACTGAAAAGACTTGAGAAAGATCAAAAGTAACTGCCTCATCATATAAACTCAGGTCCACAACATCAAGGCCATACAAAATATAAAAAAAACAAATGACACCATTGAAGTAAAACTGCAAAAACACTGAGAACTTACCCCTCAATACAGAAGAAAGCTTTTCCAAATCAGGCAACTGCATGTGCTGAATAAGGGGAAGCTCCAAACAGTTGATCCCATGTTTGGCCTGTGTTTAAAAAATATGCCATCTTTAGTCTAATTACAGTAAACCAGAACTAACATGCACTCTACAGACGTAAAACCCATGTCTAATTTACAGCTTCAGAAATTTCTTGACAGAAAAAACTTCATCAATGTCAATGACCGCTTAACATCATTAATTCATAATACATGGTGATCTGTTTGCCTTATCCAATACAAAACACACGTCAAAATACCACAAATTTCTAGAACGAATAAGATCTCCATGCTGCCAACATATATGTCCATTATAGGAAATCAATAAAATGTAAAAGATATTTATCTAGACTGCAATACTATTTTACAACAAAAACTGAACTCATGAGAAATATTATAGCAACAGTAAACAATAACATAGGAAGACGTAACAATAATGAACTAAAACTATTAGAAGTCAAAATTTCAGTTGAATTAGCATCTTCACTTTCTACTACTATCCCAAACTTGTCCCAAGATAAAGTTGTCTACCCTTCAACATGAAGGGACAGCCACAAAATCCAAACTAAATGAAACCTTCGATACTTTCTTATTGACAACGAGATTATGAAACAAAAGTTTGTCAAAACACATAAGATTAAACGAATACCTAGTTGCCCAGTATAAAAATTTCTTCAAAAATAGGTTTGATAAGAAAAGGTGTCGTTAACCATGTATTTTAACTGAAAATAATATTTAAAAAATTGAAAACAACAGTTCAGTGAATAGTAAGGATAAATACAGAGCATCCAAAAAATGTCAGTGCAGATTTTTCAATAAAGCTGACTACTATATTGGGCCAAAGTTTTTGGTAATTAGAGTTAGACATCACCATAGGCCTTAAAAATTTAAATAGGCCAAAATAAGAGTCCTCCACTCTTTCCACTTAACCTGGACCTTGTTTAGATAGCTTAAAACCTGATAGTCACAACACTATCAAGCCCATTCAGCACACACCCTTAAAAATGTCTTTATTTCAAGTCTCAACAGATATGTGGTTGTGCCCTAGAGAAATTGCATCAAACTAGCCACTGCTCTTCAATTATCAGTCTCATATCATTAATCCCATCTTCTGGTTTAAAGTGAAGTGAGATTAATTCTCCAGACTAATTTTATTCTTTTGGGGATAAAAGTTGGCATATTTATATTAACAATTGAACAAAAACCTAATGTGAAAGCTCATTCAATGTCAAAACCACACCAACATACGAGGAAAAAACGCATTCAATGTCAAAATTTATTAACAGAAATTATCAAATAACTACAAAATTTTGATAAAATACAACAATTTATTACCACATTAATTCAAAAATTCCAGAAATTAAAAACAAAGACTTAATGTATACCGTATAAATAGACTAATATTAAAACTTACAAGGGCATTGATGAGCTTCCCGTTTTTACCACGCTCTCTGGTAACGACAACTTCGGCCTTCGAACAAGAAGCTGCAGAAGAAGACGAAGCGGCGACGGCAGGTCGGACTTTTGAAGAGAGAAATTTTCGCCGCCGGTTAAGCTGCAGTGATAGAGGAGACGGAGGTGGAAAAAGAACAAAAGAAGAGAGAGAAAGTGGAGAAATGTTCATCATTCTGGGTAACGTGTTGGCCCATGGATTCCTCCAAACAGACACCTGTTACCAATTTAACCCTTCCCCTCCATTTAATTTAATTTATTGTTTTACTATATTAATTACTTATTATTACCATAAGTTGAAGATTAAAGTAATGATTATGATTCTCGATCTTCGAATTAAGTCCACCGATTAAACGGGTAAGACGGCGGTCCAATTGGAGTAACGGATTGCGCGTGGACGAATCAGAGTGACCTAATTGAATAGTCGTCCAAGTTTTGGACATGAGTAGTTTTATTTTTTGGCTTCTTTTTTTTTTTTTTTTGTGTAGAAGTGGTGAGTGAGTAAGGAATGTTTATCGGTAAAAAATCAAATCGATATTAAAAAAATTAAATTGATATTAATTTCAAATAATCAAAAAATTAAGAATTAATATCAATAGATCGGTATTTATTTTTCGATTCGTACCAAATAATAATATATATAATTATAAATAATAATTAAATAAAACAAAAATTATAATTTACAAATTTTAAAAAAAAAATATTTATTGTATATTTATATTATTAACTTTGCTTTTTTTGATATTTTGATTTTTACTTAATTCAAAATTTTTCAAACCGCTGTGGGTATCAAAAATTGTAAAAATATTAAGTCTGACTCGATAAAAAATCAAAAAAATCAAACCAATTGAACACTCCTAACCGTGAGTAGTTTTATGTACATAAATGGTGAGTGCACAAGCACAAAAAAAATATGTACATTGTAGATCCTTTAGTTTAAATTATTGATAAAATTTATGAGTTTAAATTTAGAAAATTGATACTTTTATAAATAAAAATTGATATTTTATAAAATTTCTCTCGTATAAGTTTGAGATTTATTTATTATTCATGTAAAAAAGATCTTGTGAAAATATTACTTTTACTTGTAAAAATATTAATTTTTAAATTTTAATATATTGACAGTGTATATGTAAACGAACTTAAAATCATAATCCGTCATTAAAATAAAATAATTTTGTTCAATTTAAATATTTTAGTAATAACGTGTATGAAACTTTAGCTGGTCTATTGATCTTTTATACCTATTTTTTACGAATTAAAATTTTATATATAATTAGTGTATAAACGAGTGATATATATATTTGGGTAATAATGTTTGTACATAATTATTTATACATAAATTATTATTAATCTCAAAATAATAATTATATTATCAAAATAATAAATGCTATTAAAAATTTAAAATTTTATTAAAATAAATATAAAAATATTATTAAATATATATTAATTTATCAACATAACTATTATTCTAACGTTATCAATCTTCGTACATTATACTATTATACACATAAAATTACTCCTTCCGACGGTCATGTGCTTTTGCTTTACGGAACAGAATCTTGTGCAGTGTGATTTTGCCGTTGGATCCTGTTTGAGCTTGGTTATATTAAAATTGCTGTGTCCTGTTATTGTGCGTCCCCAAAAGCACTACCTAATCTTGGGCTGTTGTGCGCCCCGTGATGCAACAAGCATGGCCTCTCGTTTGATTTGAAGTATTGCCGATAATAAAATTTCACGTCAAATATAAAATAAAAAAATATATATATATATATATTAATAGATTATAAATTTAATAAATTAATTTTTGGATCAAAAATATAATTTTAGATAAATATATATGGACCAAATATATGAATATACTAAGGGCTGAGCAAAAAAAATCGATTATTCGATTAGTTCGCTTAATTCAACTATAACCGTTTAATTATTTGGTATTTGAATTCGGTTTCAATTTTTAAAATTATGCTATTTATATACCCGAATTAGATATTTTTTATAAAAAAAAAGTTTAACTTTATCATATGGTTATGTACTTATGTATAATTAATTTAAAATTATTAAATTAACTTATAAATTATTATGGTTGTAGATTGTGCTTAAATATTATTTGAAAATTTTAGTGTGAAATTTGAAATGATTTTTTTGTTTGTTAAAAATAAGATCATATTTCGGTTATATACCAAATAACTGAATAGTATAATTCGATTATTCAATTTTCGGTTATTTAATTAGTATTAATTTTAAATACTTATTTGGATAATAAAATTGTATAAAATTTAGTGTTTGGTTCATAATCGATAGATAATTTGGTTCGGTTAATAACTGAATGCTCACCCCCTGGATATACTGCGAGTATGATTAAAGTTTAAGTGAGAGTTTAGTGTGATTAAAGTTTAAGGGAGAGTTTGGTGTTGATGTAGTTAGAGAGAGCAATTTAAACAAGGGAGAGTTTGGTATTGTCGATGTGGATAGAGAGATTGAATTGTGAGTATGGTTGAAGCTCAAGGGGGAGTTTGATGTCGATATAGTTAGAGAGTTTAGTGTTGATATAGATAAAGAGATCACGGGTTAAGAATAAAATTGTTGAGATACCGCGTGATAGTAAAGTCTCATATTGAAATATAAACAAAAAAATTGTAAATATAAATATATATACATATATATATATACTCTAATGAACTATAGACATGATAAGTTAACTTTTTAAGTCAATATATAATTTTAAATAAGTATATATGGGGTAAATATTTTCAACAGTTTGTCACATGTATCATGAACAATGGAGTTATGTTCAATCAAACAATATGTTGGTGACTGTAGAAGAAAAAAAGTTTGGTTTTATGGAAATTTATGCACATGATGCTTTCATTATTTCATTATTTTAAATAATATTTTCTTAAGTCGTTTAAAAGTATAAGAAACTCGCCTAAATGTCATTATTAAAATTTTTATTAGTAATATCTTGATTTATTATATAACTATTAAATTATCTTGTATATTTTGATGTGCGATTGAAACGTTATAATAGGGTCTTAAACTAATATTAATAATACCTTTAGTCAAGATCTTTTGGATAAACATAGCCTAAGAGGATTAAAAAATATTATTGAGATGAACTCGACAATATATCATGATTTAATTCAAACTTACTAAACCAACTTTTTAAAAACTAGGGTCGAGTCATCTAATTGAGTTGTTAAAGGTGGAGGCATGAAATGTAGTTGCTATTGTTCCCCATGGGGAGAGGATGTGTTGGAAGCAAAGACATAAATACTGCTGGTATTTAGTCTTACTATTATGAATATGTTTTTATGGAGATTAAATTTAATTTTTGTGTAAAAACAATTCTCCTTTTTGAATGCATGTGTAAAGTGTAAAAACTTATAAACTTGAATTAGTTTATTTGATAGTAATATACACAAATCAAATCAGGTACACGCCTAACGGTCTTTTTGAACTAGCAATGAGCTCGAATTCTTGAAAAATTATTAATTATCAAGCTAAAGAAAATTCATTATTAAAGAGTATTGGATTACAAAATGGGGTGTACCTAGAGGAACAATGGACAAAAAGTAACTAACAAGAGTAGCAAAACACAAAACTTCCTTTGTTTTGAGGATCAATATCAGTAAACGGGCAAAGCTCAAAAGGGCCACCCAACTTCCCTAGGAGGAGTAATCAACAGAGGGTGAGTGGGGTTTAGAGTGGATATAAAGGTTTTTTCCAGTGCTCCTTGCAAATGTGACAGTATCAAACATGTTCAAGAGCACAACCTTTCAAACTTGAAGCAAAAAAATGACGAGGATGATGTACAAAAAATGAGGAAAAACATACCAAATGCCTATCATATATCATGAACTTGCCATTATCTAAATCTTAATAATGATAAGAAATGCCCATCATATGTCATGAACTTCTAGTGTTTAAAACCATGGTCAAATTCCTGGGTTATGAAGTATGGTATCACATACCACTTGCAAGAACATTTATTCCAATCAAGAAGTTTCATGTTAAATCCCACACTTCAAAACAAATGTCTAATCGAATCCCTAGAACTACTATGCCGTGCAGTCAAAATTCAGCTCCACTCCATATTTGGAGGGATTTATAGAAATTCTACACATCCAAGAAAACTACAAAAATGGAACAATTGTGCTCCATTGTAGCGTGTGAAGCTCATCTAAATGTATTTTCTTTGGCTGCCATTCAGCTTACTTGTTGTTGGTGAGTGCCGTACATGGGATAAGCCCCATATGCTGCAGCGTACATGCTTGGGTCATGAGGTGGCATAGCGTATCCATATCCATCGTAAATTTGTCCTCCGTAGTATGCACCTGTCCACTGGTTACCGTAGTCGGCCCTAAACTGCAAAATCCAGAGGTAACATATAAGAAGATAAGATGGGAAAAGAAAGAAGATAAACTGAAAAACAGATGGAGGAAAGGAAAGGGAGTGATTAGAGAAAGTGAACAAGCGGCTTTGTAGCCGCTGGCTCCCAAAAAGGCATCTTAAATTCTTTCACTCCCAGAATCCACTGGCCACCAAAGCTGTCACAATTCCAATGTTTTTGCTGCACGTGGTCTTGTTTATAAGGGAAACATATAACTCAGCAAAAGTAAGTGCCATTCACGTATGTTGAGATCTCTCTTAGTAAACCTTAACATGATCTCACTAGAAGACATACTTTCTGTTTCAAAAAATAATTTTGACTTTTTAAATTAATTGAGAGATAAGTTCAAATTCAAAATTGATATATACAATTATGGAAATAGTAATATCTAAAAAGTATTACTAGTTACAAGATTTATTGTTTTCTAAAGTTAAATAAATCACTTCAAACTTGAAATTTAAAATATATCAATTTCGCTTAAGAAAGTCAAAATTGATATTATAATTTAACGGATGGAGTACCAGATTACTGTATACCTTTGTAACTTCAACCCATAGGAATCATGACACTAGTAACAGGGAGAGGAGGAAAGGTAAGACAGAAGAGGGAGAGAGTGGTTGCCTGCTTATTTGCTGGGTTACGTCCCCAAGAAAGACGAACCGTCTGCTTCCCAATTAATGTACCATTTAACTTATGCAGTGCCTCCTCAGCGTCATTTCTGCCAATAAATGTTCAATAGATCACAACATAGTAACAGAAGCAGCCAAGGTATTCAACCAGGAATTCCTTAGATGCACCATCGAACATAGATAAAGCATAATTTCAACAAGGAATTTTCTACCTGTTAGCAAATTGTACAAACCCACATCCTTTCCCAACAGGTATTTTTACTGAGACTATTTCTCCGTACTGAGAGAAAGGCTGCCTGAGGTCTTCATCACTGACGTTTGGGTCGAGCCCTCCAACAAATATCTACATCCGGTAATGAATTAGCAAAGGAAAAGGAAACTATGGTTGGGGTTGGGGGAAAATGAGTTATGAATAGCAAAAATTTTGGGAAGCTAGAAAACCAACTGTTGTATTGGTAGAATCCCCATCAGGTTGGGAGGCTGGGGCACCATTTGAAACATATCCGCCTAGAAGAACCATTTCAAATGTAAAAAAAATAAGCCAAAAGATGAACTTAATTTTTTTTTGGGGGGAAATATGTAAGCATGCGAGGATTGGAACCGGCGACAGTCATCTAGTAGCTTTACTAATAACAAAATAGAAGGAAACTCTGGATAAAAAAAGTTAAATAGAAACAACTTATCAAAAGGAATAAAAATATAATATAATCAAAATATTATTGAAGTTTTCTTAGGTATATTTAAAACTAATGATTCAAGAGTTTATAAATTAGGAAGTAATAAATTAATAATTTGTTTTTCAAAATTAGATTAATCCATAAATGATTGGAGAAACGGGAATGTAACACCTATTTTTATAGTTTGATAGCAACAGGCAAGATTATTACTGTGGCAAGATTAAATTCAATAATACAACATGATAGGCACTTTGCCCAGTGCAAAATTACATATGCAGAATGAGATTAATAATTTTCAACATTCTTAGCAAATTGAATTTTGGTACAAACGTTCCAAAACATGGTACACTTTCATTCTATAACATAAGATGTGGCAATCTAAAGCTTTTTCACCTATTTATTTCAACTTTTATTGCACAAGCATGATTACAATTTTGCTCTTGGGCCATACCAACCAATGACTAAAATAAAATTTAATGAAATGTTAAGAACGGCTATCTAGAATCTTCTCTTAAATATGTAGAATATTTATAAAACATAAAAATTACTTGAATAAATTCAGGACACTACTAGAAATCCAATATGAAAAAGAAGGTTAGAGAGAATGCCAACTACTGTAGTCACATGAGCGTCTTGTGGGTGTAAAACAAGCGCTTACATAGCGTAATCTCACTGAAAATATGTTGTGACGCTACTCTTAAAAATAAATTAACTAGTTCTAACTATATCTCAACTAGTTTTGACTATATTTTTATAGAAGGGTATTCTTAATGTACTACATTATGGATAAACGTAGAACGCTAAGAATACCCTTCTATAAAAAAAAAACCCACCCCTACTGTACTCCGTACAAAAAAAAGTGACACATTCGTTCATAATTTCGTCCCACTTATCGCATCAAGCCACAATCACATTGGTTTGTACAAGTAAATAAACAAAAAATAAATGGTAAATAACGATGTGTTTTGGGAAAAACACTTGATGACATTTCCACTCAAAAATAAAAGGTGAAACCACTTAAAAAGCTACAGAAACCCAAAGTCAAGATAATATATTAACTATTAGGAGTACCGAGTTAGTAATTTAATATTTAAGAAGAAAAAGAAAATCAGCTTCAGAAAAGCATAGAATAGGTAAAGGCAACATCTAAACAGGCATCACAACAACTCTTCACATTATGCAATACAGCCCATAAAGTCTTTATCTCTCTGCAAAAGCTTCACAGTTGTCTATAAAAGAAACAACATTACAACAATGGTTACTAGATCAAAACCTTCCTTCTTTTGTTTTTCTCTTCTTTCTTTTGATAAGTTAAATTTTAATCTCCATCAGTGCCACGTGGCTAAAACATTGAAACAAAAGTAGAACATGAAAACTGAAAAGAAAGTAAAAGTTGTACAATCAAGGTAGAATAATGGAGTAGGAACCCCTAGATAGTATCTGGATCCACATGTCAAAAAAGCCATAATGGAAATACTTGGGACTGATTCCAGGAGGCAGAGACGTGCGAATATCTATGGAAGCTTCCCACACCACCTTTTGTCTGGTCGATAAAATATTAATGGAGGAAGGGTAGAGATGTTGCATGTTAGCAACATGATATCTTACATCCTAAGCGTACACTTCTTTTCAGATTAGAAAATACAAAAAGAAAGACGGAGTTTCTCTTTCCTTTCTTGCCTCTCATTTGGAGGTGTCACAAGATAATCCCTTGCAGCCTATCTTCCTTCAACATTTTCCCTCCCCTCAAGAGGACAATTATGTCCTCAGAAATCAATAATATTGGTTGATTATGGTAACAGTTCTTTTTTATACAAGAATACAGACAACAGCCTTCACAGTGTACATTAAATGGTATAGGAAAATTAAAAAAACAAAAAAACAACAACCTTGAATCACCAATTTTCACAATCGAAAGTTTCAGATGATGTCTACTCAAAGCAATATAAATTACTACTTACCTGGTGAAGAATATTGCTGTTGGTATCCAGAAGATTTTCTGGGGGTTGCAGCACCGATGCGCATTGCCCTGCTTGAACAGTATGTACCATTCATTTCAGTCATGGCTTGAGACCTCTCATTATCATCTCCAAATCTTACAAAGCCATAACCTTTAGATCGACCGGTATTGGCATCAATGACAACTTTAGCAGCTTTAACAGATGGATATTTAGTAGCAAAAGTTTCATGCAGTAAGGTATCGGTAACATCTGAAGCTAAATCTCCTACAAATATAGAAAGATCAGAACCATTATTTGAACGCTTATCACCCATGCTAAATGTAGCCCAGTTCAAACGGAAAGGTTGTTCAGTATTAGGCATAGCAATGCAAGCGTAACTCTGCAGAACCTTCTCAGCAGCAGCATGCGAAAAGAACTCCACAAATCCATATCCCTCTGAGAAACCAGTTTGCTTATTGCGAATAACCTTAATGGAGGCTACCTGCATAAGCCATTATATCTCCGGGAATAAGGCATAATAAAATCCAGTAAATGAAAATATTAAAGGCACAACCACATCACCCAAGTGCTCTAGGCGTTAGATATTTGCTTGCTCCTAATCTTATTCTATTGCTATAAAAACAGATAACACCATATAAAAATAAAACAATTTTTTATAAGTAAAGATAAGCAGCATATATTAATATTCTCCTCTGCTCCGTTGAGGACCATAAGTTCACAATTCTCAGAATGTGACAGTAAGCTGCTTCCAAAGTTTATAATTTTGTTACCTTTTTAATAAAAGAGCTGGTCAATGCACATATATTCCTCACATGAAAGGATAAGGATCATCTTCAATTCTTTTTCTTTCCAATCCTGTCCACATCTTACATGAACCATAATGTCAATTATATTTGAATGGGTTTCTCATCAACACAAGGTGTATGTTTGCACTTTGCTTAACCTACCATCAAAACTCTATACAACTTGATGGTAGTCATAGGTAACTAGAGTTTTGCTGGTAATTTAGTTACAACTTGCAACTTCAAAACTCTATACCTTTCTTAGACCAGAAGAGATTACTAAAGAGATAAAACACGGACGCTCTAATTATGTTAGGAGTGGGTGGGGTGGGATACTGGAAAAGAAGTTTAGTTAAATTCAATTTTGACTGCATTTATGGGTTATAAAGAAGACAACAATATTTAGGAGGTATGCAAGAAAAGTGATCAAATATAATTGGGTTCAAGTTAAAACAAAAGATTTTCAAGTTAACCACAGATAAGGCTTTAGGCGTTCACTATCAATTTATTATAAACATATCAAAAGTATGAAAAAGAACATGAGAAAACTACATAAAGCGGAATTTTTCCAAGAGAACCCAAAACAAAACAGCAAAAATAATGCTAGTTCAAGTAATTGTATATCCTACGCTTGTCATAGTAATCAGATACTAATCCATAGCGCATATAAACAATGGATTTGATTCCTTACATCGAACTAGACAATCGCTATGTGCAGCATGCATAAGACACATATCAAGAATACCATATGACATTTATGAAAAGATGGTACCACACATAAAAGTTGAAACATAATATGCATATTTAGTACTATAAAAATCTATATTTTTAGGGTTCACATTTATAACAGGCAGAGAAGAAAAAAATATGAATACCAATATCAATTAGGTGGTCTGACTTGGTAATAATTACGAAAAACTTTTTCTTAACGTAAACTAATATAAGATACCAGGAAAAGACGAAAACAAATTGTGGCTGGAAGAATAAAATTCCTTTGCATTCAAGATATTTAAATGCAGAAAATGTTACCATAATCATATCTCCCACTATGTCTATCCAAATCAAAAACAATTCCTCATAACTGTTGAACTAATAAGCCTGGGAATAACTCAGACACATGAAATAAACTTCACAATATTATACTTTACATTCAAGTAACTTAAATGTAGAAAATGTTACCAGAATCATATCTCCACCATGTTTATCCAAATCAAAAACAATAATTCCATATTTGATATAGCAATTACACTTCTAGCTCTGCACTTTAATCAATAACCATTCATTCCTCATAACTATCGAATTAATTAACACGGGAATTAACTCAGACACATGAAGTAAACTCCTCATTTGACCATTTGCGCTCCTCTTTTAACTGTAAATTTACCCTAGCTGTAGAATGCTGGAGTGCACTTAACATTGCCAAAAATCTTATTTCCAAACAATAAGACAAAATCTTTTGATATATAACAAAACCACCAAAGTTATGTACACAACTTCAAACAATTAACTTGTCCTACAAAAAAAATCAAAAATCTAGCTAACTAACTCATATAAGCAAATTGAAAGATTCAAATACAGAAAGATACAAACTTTAGCCTTCCCTTCTCCTAAAAACTCCAAAAATATTCCAAAAACTGAAAAACTCTATGAACATCACACACCATATTGAAAAAAACATAAATATACAGCACATATTCACAAGTAATAATTAATCAAAATCAGTAACAGTATATCACACTACCTCTACAACATTTACACAAACATACTAAATAAAATATATTTTATATAAACAGAGCAAGAAAAACAGAGTACCTCGCCGGTGGAAGCAAAGCAGCTACGGAGATAATCCTCGTCCATCCAATTATGCAGGTCACCTACCCAGATCGTCCGATTCTCGCCGCCGCCGGATCCCTGCTGGTGCAGCAGAGGCTGGTGGTGCTGTTGCTGCTGCTGCTGATGGTAGAGGTGGTGCTGATGGTACGGCAAATAGTGAGCCGGGTAATGCGGCGGCGGCATCAACTGGTGCTGCATTAGCATCGCCGCCGGCGAATACTGCATCGCCACCCACGGCTGCTGCTGGGTCTGTGGCGCCACCGCCACCACTGGCTGCTGTGGGGTCTGTTGCTGCGGATCAGAACTACCATTAGCGCTATTGGGCTGCATCTTTCAGTCCTCTGTGTTTTCTCTCCCCTATTTTTTTTTTTTTTGAATAAAACCCTACAAAAGATTCTAAGAAGAGTGAACTTTGTGTAAATTTATATTGGGTGTTTGTAAGATGGGAAGTTGTTATATATGAATCTGAGTCTTTGGAGGAGAGAGAATGAAGGGGATGAAGAAAGGGAGACTACGGAGGGGGGCCGAAGAGAAGATTTATGTGAGAGGATTGAAGGATTCGTGGGAAGCCCTGCGATGACGTGGATATGTTTTCAGCCGTTGGATTCAACGGTCGGTTTTGTGAATACTAGCCGTTGGATTTGTATGATCAAGATATATACGACTCAGCCGCCATTTATTTATTTTAGTAATTTATTTAGGGGAAATTTTGGAAGTGATTGTTGTGAAAATGAGCTACAATTGGTGGGTCCATCTATCTATAGATATAGATAGATAGATACAAGGGGACTCTATAGATAGATTGCCTTGGACTTTGGTATACTATAAAACGTCCTATATAAAGGGACGGAGGGAGTACCAGGTGTGACTAAAAGTGGCAGTGAACAAAGGTACCAAAGTTTCAGCACCTGTTAAAAAGACTGATAAACCTTGAGATCATATAATCTTATTAACTGATAAACCTTCTAAGTACACTCTAGTGCTTAATTACAAAAGAGATTAAGGGCCCTGATTTTTCCACATTACCATGATCACCAGGATTTGGCAGCACTATCAACCTGGAAGACTCGGTACTAAGATTTGTTAAGCCTTAATTTTTTTTTCAATACCCTTCTAATCAACAATACCTAACATTCATTATCTTTAATGTGTTTGACCAACCAGTATTCATAAATATGTTAAATATAATGTCCAAAACACCCTTCAAATTATTATGCTTGATATATTTATTAAATATAAATTTGTATATTATTATTTTAATTTGGCTTGATGTGATAATCATTTTATCAAGAAAATAAAGTCGTATACTTTTTACTAATTAAATTCCTCCAAGATTAAAATTTATATAATGTATATTAAGTCATAATTTTTTGTAATTAAAAGTAAAATCTTAATACTCATAAAAGATAAAAAATTAACAAAAAAAATTATAATCATTTTTCACAAATATTAAAATTTACAAAAAAACAAACTTAAGCAAAACTTGTAATTACAAAGTGAATCTTATTATTCATATAAAAAATATTAAAAATTCTATTAATTATTTCTCTCAAATATTAAACTAAACACAAATCACACTTGGGCATAATTATTTATAGTAAAATGACAAATGTTGTTGTTCAAAAAAAGGAATTTTTATTGCAAGATATAGGTAGTAATAATATTATTACATCATAAACATCCAAAATTTTAGCATGTACTCAAGATAAAATTTAACATATGAAAATCATAATATGTAACCAAAAAATCAAATAATAATTTGTTTTTAAACACCAAAAATTAAACTATAAACACACCCAATTCACTCTAATTACAATAGTTTCATTAATAATATCTTCTTAAGTCATTTTAGTCCATCACAAATTCACTCAAAATGTCATGACTAAAAGTATTAATAATAGCAACTTGAGCTCTTATATATAAATTCAAATATCTCATATTAACCGATGTGGGACTGGGCTGTTACAAACTCCCCTACTTAAATGCTTGACGTCCCTGTAAGGCTAAACACAAAGCTACACAAGGTCTAAAAACTTTACCTCTCTAGTCATTGTGTGAGATAATACCAACGGCCTGCTAGGCCCGCCTTTGTGCCCCACCTCTGACAACTCGATCGGACGACTCGATTTGTGCTTTCGGGAGTCCGTTTTGATATCATATGTAACAATTTGGGTCAAATTTCGAGTTTGAATCAAATTATAACAGAATAAAAGCCAATGCGCTATCTCAATAATATCTTCTTGGGTCATCTTAGCCCACCACATGCTCACTCAAAAGGTTATGACTTAAAGTATTAATGATAGTAACTTGAGCTTTTATATACAAATTCAAATATCTTATATTAACCCAAACTTTTTAAATGTCAATTTCAAATATGCTTAAACTTAAAATTGACATTAATTCATTTAATTTATGTTAATACAATTGTGAATATTAGAAACTATCTAAAAAATACTACTAGATATAAGACGAGAATTGATATTTCTACAAGTAAAATTTGATATTTTCACAAAATCTCTCCCACAAGCGTGTAGGACCCATCTAATATTCATGTGAGAGAAATCTTGCAAAACTATTATTTTTACTTATTAAAATATTAATTCCCGATAAAATTTATTATTTTTAAAACTTAAGTAAATCTTGTCAATTTAAAATTTATTTTTTTTTTAAATTGACTTTTAAAAAGTCAATATTAATTTTATAATTTTGAATGCAATATTGTTTGCATTTACTTATTACTTTTCTCCTAAATTCAAGTCAACACATATATAGTAAGGGAAAAGGAAATATATAACATGTCATAGTTAAGTTTATACAAAATTCTAACATAAAATCAAACGCTACATTTATCTTAATTATTAAAAAATAGAGAAAGATAAGAATTTTAATGTCATGTCCTATTTTTTAATAGTTAAGATGAATGTATTGTTTGGATCTTATGCACTTATAATTATTCGAGTATAAATCAAGTTCAAAATGATGTATTATTTTATAATAAAATAATAAATATTTATATTATCATTAATAAAAATAATGAAAAAACAAATATGTGACTAATAAACCGTTATTATATCCGTACTAAGCTTAGCTATAACATGCCGGAACTTCCCTTTCCCCGTATAGTAATTCAATTTCAACCTTCAGGTAGCTTATTGACCACAGCTCCAAGGAAGAACACAACCCCAGAGGTGTCTTCTCTAATCATGAATACGAAAGAGTGGACAGCAAATGAAATCTTTAGGCGGCGGCCTTCTTCTCTTACTTGGGGCACATCCCAAAACTGCAAAATAACAACCAGAAGCCGCTTCGGTCCCTCTCTTGTTCACTTACCATATTCGAGATTTGAACCATTTGGAGAATCAACCATCCCACCCAGTCAACCCTAGCTCCAGACATCTCGATCGAGTGTTGCCATCATCCTTAAAGGTTCAAAGCTATATGAAAAGTACTTAAACTTCGGAAACGTATCAATGTCCAGGCTAACTTGCTTAAGCTTGAATTCCTGATGTATAAACCCGGGATCACTATTAAAATGATTGTGTATAAGATCGCCTAAACCTTTTGTTTTCCTTTGGGAGGAAAATGTACATGGAATTATGGAAAGTTGCCTATTATCGTGGCCATTTTCGTATGGGAGCTTGTAATCTTTTCCGGAACCGTAAGAATATGTTTTGAATCTCCCATGCATGTAGGAAACTGAAGCAGTTTCACCATTTAGAAGGTAAAAGGACTGCTTTTAATTTAACCAAAATAAAAAGGACTGCTTTTCTAGGGTCATACGTTTGCTAAAGGGCCGCATCCAAGCTCCTTTGAAGTAGAGTGCATTTGCAAATTGCAAGTATGGCATCTCTACTCAAATTATGTATGAGCTCTTTTATGACACCATTTGTAGAGTTTTCAACCCATGAGTTTATCTCATCCTCCGGATGAGTAGCCTGCATATATATAAACTCCAGATCATCAGTTTGTAAAAGAGGATAAAGCATACGATTTTCTCCATAAATTAAAAATATTTGTTCTGTTTCAAAATTAAAAATACTTTTGTGATATTACATTTTTTTCTTTATTAAATCTATTCTTAACTTTTGTCTTATATAAAAACCGCAGTTATAGTGACATAATATGACAGTACTCAAATTAACTTGTATAAGTAATGGAAGGTCAGAAAGTTAATTACTGCAACTTTATAATTAAAAATAAACGTATGTACTAAAAATATATATATTTACTTTTGGAATAGACATGTACAAAAGATCAAGAGAGTGTCATTTGTTAAAAGAATTCTTTCACACAAAAAGTACTCTTTCGAAAGATCATATATATAGTAATATATAACTTAATGCTAAAGGTATTTTTTTTACTATATAAGATCATATGATCAACCCTATCACTTATCAAAAGACATAATTCAGCCGGCACTATATAGGATTGAAGACACTATGTCCCGTCCTAGCTACCCTACTCGTCCCTTTTTAAAGATAGGATATAATGTATTATTAGAATTGAAATGTAATAGTATATATATATATATAGTAAAATAAAAATAATATAATGACATCAAGGATATTATTCTAATTTTATTATCACGTCATTCTCACAAACAATAATATTTTAGGGACCAATACAAAATAAAAATACATTTTTAATATAAATAATTTTGTAAAATCGATGGAGCATAAATTATTAGTGTAATCCCCAAAAATCAAGTGCTGATAAAATGATATATAGTAAGATTCCTCGGGAAAATTTGTCGAACAATATTTACATCAATCCTATGTAAATGAAGTTTAATAGTGATAAAGTTTCTCATATTCATGATTGATCAAGAGTTCCAAGTTGGGTTAAATGCAATTTTACACTTGCACTCGTCGGTTTTCAAATATATTATTGAACTAAATTTTTTTACAATTAACTCATTGAACTGCATATTTTTTACAAATCGTCACAAATTTCATTAGACCGAGTTGACTTTTAACGGAAAAATTTTAAAAATATTATTTTTACCCGTAAGAATTTGGTCATTTGAATAATGGGAAATTGATGTACCATCCCTAGAAGTTCTTCTCAGAAGGATAGAAAGGAGAAGATCAAACCAAATCCATTGTCAGTTGATTATGGTGCAAATGGATCTGGAAGTAGAAGCAAATTTTGGGTGTTAAAACAACCAATGGGGCACTATATTCCACAAAAATGTGATCTGGGTTGTGAGGTCGGTAGAGGCGAGTTTGGGGTAACATATTTGTGTAGATATGGATTCTGGTGAAAAATTCGCCCGCAAATCGATATCTAAGAATTAATCAAAAATAAATCTTAATTTAATAATAATAATAATAATAATAATAATAATAATAATAATAATAATAATAATAAAAGAAATTTTTTTTTGTTAATAATTAATTTGAATTATTTTAAAAATAAATTTTGATTTAATAAGAATAATAAAAATGCCCTTTCCATGACACAAAAAAAGAACAATTTTTCTTTTTAATATTATTTTTTTACTGTTTTTTTTTTCATTGTAATGGAAAGGATATTATTATTATTATTATTAAATCAAAATTAATTTTTAAAATACTTCAAAATTATTTTTAACAAGCAAAATTGCTTTTTTTTCTTTTTTGTGTGTAACGGAGAGGATATTATTATTATTATTATTATTATTATTATTATTATTATTATTATTATTATTATTATTATTAAATCAAAATTTATTTTTAAAATATCTCAAATTAATTTTTAAAAAGTTTTTGTAGTCCATTGATGTATTTGTAAACCCAACTCGACAATCGGATAAAAATAATAATTTTTTAATATTTCCGTCAAAAGTCAACCCTGTCTAATGGAATTTGTGACGCTTTGTAAAAAATATGCAATTTAATGAGTTGATTATAAAAAATTTCAATTCAATAATATATTTGTAAATTGGGTCGAGTATAGGGGTAAAAGTGTATTTATGCTGTTTGAAGTTACATACCTTATTCTACAAATCAACTAGTTTGAGTTCAGCCTTGTAAATATCCTTAATAACCTCTACATAAGATCGGCTTTAAGGCAAAAACGTTGATCCAACCAAACACCGCTACGGTCCTGAGAGTTTAGAGGTCCTGTGCGAGAAAAAAATAAGGGTCCTCTCTCGCATATAATATAAAGCATAATTTATATCAAATTTTTTTATTAATTAAAATAATAATCTGCTATTTTTAAAGTATACATATACACACACAAAAATTCGTATTTAGTAAAAAATAAATAAATAAATAAATTCGTGGACCCTTCGAATTTGGGGGCCCTGTGCGGTCGTCCCTTCTGCACCCCCTCAGGGCCGGCCCTGACCACTGGCAAAAGACACCATCGGTCCTTTTGCACCGGCATCCTCGGCCATCCCCGGAGGAGGATTTGCAAGAGCTACTAATTTAGAAGCTAGCCTTTGTATTCAAATCTGCCAAGCTCTCGGAATCAAGAAACTGGAGGAGTTTTTCCAATGTATGGCCGACTGAGCCAACAGCAATCATGTTCAACATAACATCTGTTGATAAAGGGAAGGATATAATATTATTTTCCAATGTAATATTTGATTCGGTTACCAAGAGTTGTTTTACAACCTGTGATCCGAAAAACTTCTCGATACTTCGGTTTTGTTTTGTTTGTGGCTGCTAAGCAACTAGGGTTAGAGAAGCAAAGAAATTATGTGTACTGTGTGAAGAGGTAATCAACTATATCTGTATTATATAATATATCAACTAAATAATTAAAATCACAAATTTGGTTTATCCAAACTTAAAAATATTCTTATTTCAAATAAGAATACAAAAAAGGAAGATTTTTTTTCCCTATTCAAATTAGCATAAAAACTATACAAATTTATAATAATTAAATATATATTATCCAAATTTGTAAAATATTAAAAAAAAAACGAATCTATCTTTAATAGAAAAAAATAACTCCTAAAAGAAGTTTTAATTTTGGTTTTACCATATATAATTAACTAAGACAATAATTTTTATTTTTTATTTTACTAATTTTATTACAGATTTTTTTTATCATAAGTTTATGTAATTAATTAAGTAAATATAACATATGATACTATACCATATATTCCAATTTTATTTTAGTTTTAGTCCAATCGAAGTATAAGGGGATATCTGATTTGTTTCGTGGTTACTTAATGTTTATTACAATATGATGTGATATATTCTAAGTATTTTATAGTTACAATTCTTTCATTCATATCCGTATTAACATAAGCAGTATTCAAATGTATATCAATCAATTATATGTTTCTTAAGAAAATTTATGTGAAATAATTTTATTAAGATCTTAAGAAATCAAAATAACAAATTCTTAACATATTACGCTATTTAATTATATTAATATTATTCGTGAATGTCATTATTAAATTAATACTCTAACTAAATTAAATTCATTAAAACTTGAATTTTTTTTAAATTATACGATTAACTATATTAATAATATATGTGATTTTTAAAAAAAAAAAATTACTAAAAAATTAGTTGAAAATTATATTGATTCATAGTTCTATTCGGATAAGAATTTTAAGCAAATTTTGTTAAAATAAACACTAATATAAAATTTCATTACAAACTTAAATAAATTAACATAATCATTTTTTCATAATAATAACTAAATAAATTTACAGATCACCCAAATGTTTAGCTTAATAATTAATCGTAGGAACGTGCAATATATAATTCAACAATTTATTAGTTAGATAAATATTTAATAATTTAATAATTACAACTATCTTTTTAAAATCCTAATGAAATATTTATCCTATATTTAATTAATTATCTTAATAATTAACATAAGAAATCATTATCCGTGTTGTCCGTGCTTCGCACAGGATTGGTAAGCTTGTATGATTAAAAGCACAAACTTGGTTTCATAATTTTTTGATTTTTGTTTCTTATTCAAATTAGTATAAGTAATATCTAAATTTGAAATAATTAAATATTGTTGGTTCCCAGAGACATAATAGAGATCTAGAAGGGGGGTTGAATAGATCTTTACAAATCTTTTGTTCATTTAATAGATCAATTTCAAAATAATTAATTTGTTCAATTAATTTAGCACAATGAAATATTAGTGTAAAATGCCCTTTAAAGTTTTACTGAAAACTTGATTCTATTTGTGAGAAATTGTTAATGACAGATATAACAATTAATAACAGAATAATAATGTTGAAAGTAAGTAACACAAGATATTTTAAATGGTTCGAAGTATCAACACTCCTAGTTCACTTTTTTACTTCAATAAGTAGAATATCCACTAAGAATAAGGTCACTCAGACCATATTATAACTGAATCACTTAAATTCATTTAAGTCACTTAGTCTCAGAATATTCAGACACTTGGATCTTTTCAAGTCGTTCTGACTTGGTATAATGATCTCACAGATCAAGTGATTCACAACTGATTGTTGATTTGAGTTTGAGGTGCTGCTAAGCTTTGCAATGATGCTTCGCTTCTTCTGGTACTTAGCAGCGTTGAACAAGTACTTTTTTTTCTTGTGTTCGTAGAGTGGATTTATTCATTTTACTTTTTCAGAGGTTCAACTTTGTACTTGTGTGATTTGTATTTTAAATTTGAATCCTCATACGATTTTATATTTTTTAAGAATTAGTTCCGTTGAAAGGTTCCGTTAAAGCATTTAATGTTCTAATAGTGCATTTAATGCTCTTCTGACTTTAGGGGTAGAAAATAGACTTTCTTCTGGACCTAGTATATCCCATTAGTCAGTAGTTCTCACTTACCTCTGAACTGAGGTGACACTTTCTACAATATAGTATTTCTGATCTTTTTTTCTAAATTTGAAGATGGCAAAAAAACATTCTTGAAATCTACACTCTTATGCTCTGCAATATTCTGTATTTGTTAGACTTATAACCGTTTTGACAATGTCTTTAATCTTAACTTGTTTTTTGAGTTAAATAAAGAACATAGAGTTTGATATAGAATACTCAACGTACTTAACTCTACGAATGCCTTTTTCTGAGTCAGTGAGATGTTTTAAGACTTGCTCTACTAACTGTGTTTTACGGTGCTAGGACAGACTTTGCAAAACTTCTTCTTTCAATAATTTTTCCAACTTCGTTGTCGACTCTGATAGTAGCTTTACAATTCTGAATATAGCTCTACGTTCTTGATAGTAGACTGTTTCTAGCTTTAGTACTTTAGATGTTTTTGTAGCTTTACGAATTACTAGAGTGCTCTGCTAACAGCTTTCACTTTACGATTCAGCGAAGGTACACTACAATACTTTAAGATTGTTTGGTAGCATCAAGACTTATTCTACGATTGCTCAGATAGCTTACACATTTGCTTGACGATCCTAATTGCTGTCTTACGAGCTCAAGATACTCTACGATAAGTAAAGACTTTACGAACAAATATAGTAACTTTACAAACGATTTGACCTTATCAATCTATACATAACATCTGCTTAAAGATCAACCTAATAATTTTGATCAATCTATTCGAAGTCCTTGTATAATAAATCTCAGATAAAGACTTTACAGAAGCTACTGAACAAATATACATTAATTATTTTTGTATCATCAAATCATACATATAGATTTTAACAAATATTTATCAAATTTAAGGAATTCAAAAAAAGAGAAATATGTGGATTGTCACATTTAAATTTGACTATAGATCAAACCCAAAATAACGGTGTAGTATTTGTTATAAAATAATAAAATATCTGCAATGTCATTAATAAAAATGGTTAAAAGACAAAAAATCCTTGGTCAATAAATATATTTATAGTTAAATTTAACTATTATAAGTCACATATTCTGTTTTCTCCAATCAATATTGAGGAGTTGGGTTGCACAATTTTTATTTAGTCGTAGCCGTACAGAAAATGTTGGAATTAAGTTCCAATTAAAGTTACTAAACTTCTCTATTTAGCTACTATTAAGTTTTTTTTAATACTATTAAGAAATGGTATGAAAAATAACATTTTGTACTGTATATTTACAACAATGCACCTGTGCGACTGCTATTGTGCCTCACCCCAGCGGTCGACTAAACAAGATAAATACACCCTCACTGGACTCCTAAGTCCATTAGAACTTGGGTCAGCTGCCTTGCCGCCTAAGACAGCTGACATTTTACTATATCAAATACGGATTCTGTATGATAATTATTTTTCACTACACGAGTCCTATTTGAATTTAGAATTTGATTGAGCCCCTGTGACTATTATGAATATAAGTGGACTAATAGAGGTGCATATATAATATTTTTTAACCTATTAAATACTTTTCATTTTTATTGTTAACATTTGCTTCTTACAGTACGGGAGGCATATCCAGTCGCCTATACCGTCAAGTACTTGGTGATGTTTCTTGTGCAGGTTCACTTTTTAACTATTAGTTGGTGATGTTTCTTGTGCAGATTCACTTTTAAACTGTTAGTTGAATGTGCAGATATATTCGAGCGTTAACATAACACATTTTGGTATTATATTATCCTAGAAATAACAGTCCCACGTTATAAATTCAGTACCAAACATGAGATTAAATTCATTATAGGACGACCACCTTTTCTCTTGGATGGGAATCGGGGCTAGTGGAGACTAGCTAAGAAAATTGGGGAATTGTTGGGAACAGGAGGAACTTAAAGGGGTAAAATGGTGATGGGAAGTTGGGAACTGCAAATTGAGGGAGTTCTGATCGCAATTTGTCATCTCAGATGATGAAATTGTGTCAGGCGGTTTGTTTTTCATTGACTCTGTTTGACAAGTGCTTGGTTTTGAAGTTCTTGGGATTTCTTTGCTTTAATCTATACAAGCTTAATAAAATCCGTCCAAAGCCAACTTATGAGATAAGTTTTAAATATGACATATTCCATAGAAATTTTAATTAGTCTTGAGTTAACTTAACAGTCTAAGTTTAATGATTCGAAAGTCTAAAAGTTTTTTATGTTTTTGTTTTTAATAAATTCTTATTGACAAAGGATATATTGTATCTTTAATAAATGTGCATTAAAATTTTGTGAAAAAATTTAAATTTTGAGTTATTGATTTAATTTTTGGGAATACCAAAATTTATGATCAAGAAGGCATGAAAATAAAAAATAAAAAAAAACTTTTGTACTACCGAGTCATCAATCTTGAACTACTGACTTGACTCGGGACCAACTGAAAGTCTGAAACGATTCGGTATTTGTCTTGTTATATTTTGATATAGATAGATATAGATTTAGCGGAGGAGTAAAATGCTAGGTTCCTGCAAAAGATAGTGTTTTCATGTGTTTGAGCTAAAAACCTCCCTCTTATTGCATTTTATTATGAGCTGAGAAATTAATAATGAATATGTGAAAAGTGAAAACACCTTATGCTACTATCAAAAAGAGAACATTTTAAATTAGCAAAAAAAATGGAGGACATTTTGTAAAACAAAAGAAAATTTGACAACGGAACTCATTTTTTGTGTGTTGTGTGTGTGTGTGGAACACATGTTTTTTTTTTCACCTCTCGCCTTTGTGGAACAGACGAAAATTGCAAACTCGTACACAGTTGCATTTGTCATTATAAATCAAACTTTCCCTACATGCTCAGCCAGCTCAGGACAGACCAGAAGCTTTTTCAGGAACTTGTTAAATGATCGCAATATGCGAAGTAACTATGTCTTATTCTTGTTAGTGTGCCTAATATTCATGCTAAAATGAAGTTCTGTGTTCATGGGAAGGAGGTGCAAAAAAATCCCAATTTCCTTTTACCCTTTCAAAAGATGTTTCCTGTCAACTGTTCACTCTCTCTTTTGCTCTTGGCATGCAATACAAAGAATTAGTCATTGACAAAATATTGAAACTCTTCACATTGATGAGAGAAATCTACACGAGTTAGCTTGTGGATGTCGAGAAAAACGATAATTTTGCTTGAATTTTCTTCCTCCCTGGTGATCCTTTTGGGCAAAAATTGATACTTTGAGGCAGTAATTTACATCGATCCGCATGCTCCCGAAACTACAATTTATAGTCTTCATGGAGATAGCTCTCAAAAGATGTTCCCTTGAGTGTTTTCTGGACATCTTCCCAGTTATCAACATAATTCGACAAAGGGCCACTGTGTATCTTAACCTGAAGACTGGTAAGGTCTCTATATGGCACGCGCAAAAACTCTTGAACATCTACAAGTTTCTGCACGACAAATTACAACTATTTAGGTTGTTGAAAGGAAAGAATCTGAGAATGTTTACATCGCGTTTGAGTACTTACAGTTCGGTTGCTTACAATATCTTCATAATACAGAACAATATGTCGGGTACTTTTGAAGAATTCCAAGGCCTTTTTAGCCGTCCCCCTTACTTCCATTAGACCGGCTACAAGTGATGTTGCGTTAATCTTGGGCTTGTACTGTGCTAATATTTGAGCCTGCACGTAACTAAAATACTTAGTAAGGAAAATCTGTGTCATTGAACACGCACATAGGAGGGGAAGAGGGGATTTGAATTCCAAACAATTGTAAATGGACAGTCAGTCTATGGAAACAAGTTGTATTTTATATAGCAGAGAGTTAGATATGCACAGTTCTTGCATAATACTCGTATAGCACAGAGCTGCAATCTAACTCTCTACTACATTACATGCAACTTGTTTTTATAGACCGTTCAAATAGAATGCCCATTTGCAATGGGCTGGAAATAGGATCCGGAAAGAAGGGGAGAGGTAACAAGAGACAGAGAGGAGACCTCGTGTGGTGAATGCACATGAGACTTATGAGTTCCATTTAATAGCTTAACACTTTTGTCATAGGAATTTGCACGCATTGATATCATTCTGCGGAGAAGATTCCTTCGGAAGAGAAATATTGCCGAGACTCCTCTCCTGTTGAAGTACTCTACAATCTCTTTATGATGTGCCATTGCTCCCTGCAAAATATTTGGGAATCTTGAATATTAGAAACAGAGCCAGAATTCTCAGCATTTTCTTCAGTTGCTTATACACTAGCAAAAATGGTGCGGCGAGTTTGGGGCTTGAAAATTGAGTTTGTCAGTTAAATAAGCTGCTTTTCCTGACTTCCTCACGGTAGAGATGTCATCCATTTCCTACTCTATCATCAAAACTTTAAGAGGAAATTGCTCTTAATACCAATCTTTTGATAGTCACTATCTAAGAAATAACATGTATAACTATTATCTTGTTTCTCTTGGACCAAGTTTCTAAAGGAGATATCATCCTAAAAGCTGCACGTATATGATTATGCTGATGGTTTTAACACGTCAAACAATAGATTACGCATTTAAACGAGATAAATTTTTGCACTTCTATGAACCAGTGTCAATAATATCACACTCACATTCATGTAAAATCTAATTTATAAACACAATCATACAAACTCACTTGATTAAGCATCCATTTGAAGCCAACCGCGGCAGAGCATTCGTTCTTGGATGCACTAGAAAACCAATCAAGATTGTAAACTTTATCCATAACCTCTATAATTGCAGAAGCATTACTCCTCCTATCTTTTGCACCAAAAATTTCTCCGTTTGAGCTTATGTTAGTATGACTGTTTAACAATGTCTCAAACCATCCGCTGCCTGATCTCTGCATCGACAAGATGGCAAAGAATCGAATAGGATTGCAGGCACATTCCTTCCTAAAAATTCATCAAATCCATCATTTCAAAAAATCCAAATAAACTTTTTAAAAAATAAAAATAAATAATTATCTCAAGACTTTTTATTTTTATTTTTTACCTCCTGAAAGTTTCGGGTTTTGGGAAATGCAAATAGGGAATTTCCCATTCCTCGAATCCAGATGTGTCACAAGGCTGGTCAATCACTTTGATGTTTAATAACTTAGTTTCTGTGGCAAATCTTGTTTGCTTTATACAAATAGCAAAAATATATAATCCACAAAACACAGCACAAAATACCACCACCGTTCTCAGTAGCAATGGAAATTTCTTAGGTGCCTTTACAACTAATGTGTCCTGCAATTAAAGTCACCCCAGAAGTTATTTTTCCATGAAAACATCCAGAAAAGAAAATAAAATTCAAAACTAGGAGTGTGTAATTAACAACATGAATTGCAGCAAGTGACGTTGACAGAGATTAGAGGCAGAGGAATTAACCTGTGAATTTGATCTAAAACTCTCCATTAAAATCAAAGGAAAAAAAGAAGGTAAATTTTGGGTGTCACTCTGTTCATATATGTTTGAGAAAAACAAGGCAATAGAAGTGGTCAAAGAAAGTTCTTTACTTGAAAAAATCAAATTTGGACCTGCACATTTTCTTGACATATAAATACTCCAAATTAAAAAGTCAATTTTTTCAGCTATTACTTATAAACACAATTGCTAAAAACTAAATTTGTTTTATGGGAAAAAAAGAAGTAAAAGTACAGAATTTTGCACAAGAATTTTAAAAAATAAAATAAAATGTAAAATAGTGAAAGGAAAATGGGAAAGGAAGCAAATTAACAAGCTCACACCTTGTTGAAGAAACAAATATCCTCGGCCATGATTATTTCAGGGAGAAATTAACATGAAAAGCGCATTCACACTTCTTCCTCCAGCTTGTTTCCTTTTTTGCTCCTAAAGGGTTAAACTTTCTTGATTCATAGAGTATAAGAGATGATATATACACATATACATGTATATAATTAGAGAGAACATAAGATAGATGGATAGAACATAAAATGGAGAATATGGTGGTTGTTCTTCTGTTTCAAGTTTTGAGCTTTTCTTCCTCGTCGACCTACGACCTTTTCCTTCAAAACTTTTTCTTTTTTTTATTGACGATCATTTACATACATACATATATATATATATATATATATATATATATATGGACTATATGTCAACGATCCTCCTGTTCTTGCCGCATTGGATTGCAATATGGAATACAAAAACAAGGCTAGTTGACAGTTGTGTATTATGTTCAAAAAGTCTCTCCAGCTAAAAAGTAAATTTTTCTTTAAAAGTAATACACTGTCCTTTTTAAATTAAATTTATAAAATTTTGAAATTTAAAATTGATATAATCTCATTTAAAATTTACAATTAACAAACATCATAATTAGAAGTAATTTTTTAAGTAGTATACAATAACTATATATAGTTGGACTGAAATTAAATAAATTTATATCAATTTTAAATTTTATATTTTAGCATTTTACTCATTGACCTTCAAAATCAAAATATATCCCTAATTTTCGAATGGCCGGAGTAATTTTTTTGTCCTCCCATTAAAGAATACATCAAGAAATGAAGGATTTAAAACAAGAGAAAAATAAATAATATTTTCTTTTTGTCAACCAGGAAAAAAAGAAACAATTTTAATAGTATTTGAAAAAATTGATTAGTTTTCTCATCCTGCATTAATATTCAATCAGTATGCCAACGTGTGACCCACCAAAAATCGTTCACCGACTTTAATAACAAGTTCAGGTTCCTGCTTTGGGGACTCGTTCTTTGAGCATACGTTCTTGTATTCTTTTATATTTCGTATAATTATATATGTACAAAGTATAATATTCTTTATCATTTTTTTGAGGTGTACTAGTGAGCCCGTTCCTCTATATATTATTGCCAATAATATTATAAATTTGAATTAAATAAGTACTCCCTCGAAATATGGTTGCCATTTGCAAATTAATAGCTAGGTTGCATTAATGTTCATACAAAAAATATGTGCTGTTAATTAAATAATGACGGCATGGTAATAAATTTTTGATGATAAAATTGAGGGCAGGGCAGCGTGTCAATTAATAAAAAGAAAAACATTTTTTGCGGAACAAATTTTTTGCAGTTGGACTCCTTTTTTGGAAAAGCCGCCGGGGGGGGGGGGGGGGGGGGGGGGGGGGGGGGGTGTTGGGGTTTCCAATTTGCTTATAATAAATGGTCAATCAATATATAAATGCCAAACTTTTTGCAACTTGCAGTCCTCAATACAAAGTGTTCACCAACCGACATATTTTAAACATTGTTATTGATGATTACATTTTCGTAATAAAACAATTTTTTGTTGCAGTTAAAAACATGGTAGATTAACAGTTAGTCTAGTCAACATTTTCGTTACTTTTTTTGGACGGAATGTTAAATAATAATTATTTTATAATCTTTTTTTAGTATAATAATGTATTTTTAACAAAAAAAAAATCGATAACTACAATGAAAATCGATCCCTAATACGGTTACCAAAACATCAATTAACCCAAAACATGTAACACAACAAAGTCATGCTTTCATGGAAAAATATCCTTCCTTCCTTCTTAACCTGTATATAGAAAATAATTGATGCATCCCTAGTTTGCCTGTCTGATTAGAAAATCATAACAAATCAATAGTAATATTAAACAATTTCTTATCATTCTCTGGAGAAAGAAAAATGATTGACGGAATACTCCAACTCATCTAAACAACAATGTCCTGTAGTCGATGGATGGGGATGGAGCAAGCTCAAAGTTCCATATCGTTGCATGTTTAAACGTTTATTCAAGGTCAGACTAAAAAAATAAATAAACAAAAAAATAATCTAGTACTTATTCTCGGGTGCAAACGTAGTTGACAATATAGCACTCCCAAAAATAAAATCTATATGAAAAACATGTTTCTTTACATGTATGTATATTTTTCATATGTTGGTGAAAAACAGTGTATTCAATTAAGATGTCTAGGCTGAAACTCCCACACCACTCCAATATATATTCTAAAATGTAAGATCACTTGCATTTATAAGCTGTCAGTTATAATCTTACAATCCAGCTAAACCCTATGTTACACAGTCTCCGATAGAGTGTTTAGTTAGATACGGTATTTTAGAAAATTCTATACGGGTACTCGTCAATTTTGTTAATATTTTATACTAAAATTAAGTGTCTAATACCCATACTCTTATTCGAGTATTGAGTGTCGAACATGAATATTATAGGGCAAAGTGAAGAGTCCGTGTAACATAGGCTAAATCTCAATGGAGTCGTTCAAATACTTGTAAGAGAATCAAATTTACAAAGAATGAGGGATATTAGTATATACCCCCGATTTGCACCAATAATAAGCCTGAAAGGTACATAATATGTATTTCTTATGATTACAATTTAACTGTGAGTGACTCACCTGAGCTCTTGACGACAATGTCTCCATGATATGTGAAAAGAACAAAGATAAAATGCCTCCAAACAACTGCACAAATATAGAAACGTGATGTAGCATATCATTCTGCAAACAATAATGTCCATTTAAGAAATGTTCAGGATCTCCTCTAACTGGAGAAGGTGGTGCTCAGATTGCACCGACTGATTACCATCGATTATTACATGTCAAGACGACTTCATGCAAAGAGGCGAGTATGTTCTGTTTGGAAGCTCGCTACCTGGTCAGAAGGGGAAAAGGAAAAAAGAAATATCAACTATGACCGTCTCTAATCAATGTCGTTAAACAAGGAATTGCAGATAAGAACACCTGGGCTGATACAGATGATAAAAGGAATAGACAGACAATAAAATGAACAAGAGTATACACAACACTATGTTCACCAAAATGAGCGTGCAATCTATTGAATGAATTCTCTGCCCCTTCTACATTTAGATTGCAGGAATCAAGGTGGTAATGAAATGAAAGACTCATTTCTATAAAAAGAAACTAAGTGTTTGGTTGTTCTATTCTAATGGAATGAGTTATTCTCATTCTTGCCAAATTTGTAGATTTTATTCATTGACGATGAAATTTTTACATATTGACCACTACTTGTTATTCTGTATAAAAGAAAATCATGTCTAATTCATTAGATGGTATGGAATGACTCATTATAGTCAAGAATTGAATAAATCATTCATTTATTCCACTCTTCATTCCATTCTAATTAATCACTCCAACCTTCATTCCATTCTCTAGTATATTCCATTCATTCACTAATTTCATTACTCCAATCCATACGAAACATTAATGATTTCAAGTTGTGTATTTGTTCATATTGAATTAAGCCTTTCAGTAACTTGTTTTAATTTGCGACAAGGGCATCATAAATACAACAAGATAGAGTGCGAAGACTTTAACTAGACACTACGAGATAACTGTCATCATTACAGAATTCCAAAAAGTGCCACTCCAATGGCATCTTCATACCAAAAAGGCCCAAGACCACTAGAAGGGGAGACGAAGATAACTTCTCAGTAGTGCAGCTTTTGCATCACGGACAACAAACCCGCACTTCTG
Organism: Hedera helix; assembly: GCA_947179155.2. Lineage (NCBI taxonomy): Eukaryota > Viridiplantae > Streptophyta > Magnoliopsida > Apiales > Araliaceae > Hedera > Hedera helix. Next base: position 31,961,323 of record OX359268.1, on the reverse strand, counting down.
TTGGCTTCTCTGTACAATTACTGCACTGCTGCACATTGTAAGCCAATTCTATTTTGAACGTATCGCACAAGTCTTGCAGGACTTCTCCTAGGGGACGATCCATAACATCTTCCAAGTTAATGATGGTAATAAACGAAGACAAAGTGCGAGTTGCATGATTATGAAACCAAAATTAATCCAAATGAAGATAAAAGGTTTAGTCCGGCTATATAATGCTGCAAATTTAGAGATGTCTCAATATATTGAAAGATAAGGCGATATATCTTTATTCACTTGCTCTGATTTTAATGCTCAAAAATAAAATGTTAGAATCCAAATCACATTTCTGCAGGATCATGAGCCTCTCACGAGGAAAGATGAAGCAACACTTACGGTCTAGATAGTATCCTAACCTTTGAAAAACATGGGAGCCTTCAACATGATCAGTCATATTTTATAATATGATTAAGGGAACTATTTGTCCCAAAAATCGGAACGATTTTGTTGTTTCTCTCGAGCATTTGTTTTTCTCATCCTGAGACCAGTGCTGCAACAAAAATAACAAACACAAAATAAGTATCAAGATATGCCAATTCAAGTAATTTCAAATAATATCAGGCATCAACCTGTCCTAGCATGTTGAGCTTATCTCACACACCTCTCAACAACTCTTCCGACTCCCCCTCCCAACCGAAGAACTCCAGCTCCTTTCCTTCTAGCATCTTTTCAGAGACCTGATTAAAACAAATTATAAAAAAAATAAATCAGATTTCGAGATTTTAATTGAAAGAACATGCCTGTAAAAAACTATGTGAATCAAAAGATTTTGTGCAGCCTAAGGTCTTCTACATACAGAAACATCACAGCATCTCAACAAAAATCAGGCAGTTCACCAAAAAAAGACAAGGTTTAGAAGGTGGTGAAACAATGTTCAGCCAAGAGCAGCGGAGCACACAATAGGTCCAGAATACAAATAGTTCAGATATAAATGAATAGATAAACTGGTACATCAATCAAAGTTATCTACTATTACATTGTTCGTAAAAAGAATGATTGAAACTAACCTCCATTCATAACTGTACCGTCCACCCACCAAATGACATCTGAATTAGAGAAAAAACAAACTTTGCAAAGCTCCTCGTATTACAGTTCTCTTGGCCAGGCCGTGCTCCTCTCAAGCTACCATCACGTATAGTATAGTATACCTGTTTTGCTATCACTTGACCACAAACAATTGGGGGGGGGGGGGGGGGGGGGGGGGGGGGGGCGCTCTTCTCTGCAAGCTCCTCTAAATATTTCACATGTGCAACTCCAGGATTACTTGGTTCAGGAACCACAATGTCCTGTCGACTAAACCATTCTATATATATCGAAAGAGCTTTTGATCGTTATAATCCAGTCTTTCTGAAGTAGGCATCTGTATTGAGTAACAGCCAAAACGAGACTGAATAACCGAGAACATTATATAGCGAAACCAGACTAAAAATATATACAAGAGCCACGGTATAATTTGACTTGATAATCAAGGTCAGATACAAAATCATTAGCTAGACTTTAATGTCATCAATGACTTGACTTGATAACAAGGGCATAATAACAAGATCATTCAGTAGATTGTACCAAAAATATAAAGGAATCCCAAATTTAGACAAGGTAGTAGCGGTAGTATTAGAACTTTTTGAAGTTTTTAAAGCTAATTTGTTTCATTTAAATTTTTAAAATTTTAAAATATTAGATATTGTTGTAATTAATAATAACCGGTGTACGTGGCACACGCGTTACATGTGCAATTAAATTAGAATGTATTAGAAATTTTTATTAAATTTAGGGAATATAATTAGAACGCATTAAAAAGGACGAAAGTGTAAGATTAACAAATTTTTGGAGGGAAAAAAGAAAAAAATTGATACTTTTTTTTAGGCTCTCAGAGAGCCTCACCCTTTATAAAATAGATAGATAATAAATTTAAAATAGTAGACAATATATATAATTGTATTGGCTAAAATTAAATAATTCATAAGAAATTTGAATTTAAAATGTCTAAAATAAACTTTAAAAAGTCAAAAAATCTTATATTGAGAGAGGGAGAGAGGCATCAGAAAAGAAAATGAGGTTCAAAACTTAAGCCATGTAATTATGAAAATTTTCTTCTCCCGAAATATAATATCATTATTTATTTATTTAAAATCAATTTTTGACATTTAAAATTAACATATATTGATATAGTTTTAGTAAATATAATGATGAATATTATTAATTATTTAAAAATAGTATCAATTATAAGATTTATTATTTTGTAATTATTAATATACTATCTCAATTTTAAGTTTGAAAATATTTTAAATCTACTATTAAAAGTGATATCTATATTATGAGGTATAGGAGATGAAATATATTACGATTGTTTACGTCGATTTTTTAATTGCTAAATGCTAGTTACGTGGATAAATACTATTGATAACCACTATTTAGAAATGTTTAACAAGTGAGCCCTTTTATAATTTTATCTAATACATGTTGATATATTTTACAATTATAATTCAACACAAATTTATCATAATATATGGCAAGATTCACAAGACATTCTCCGAATAATTCAATCATATAATATGAAAAGTTGGGAGGGGGGATATTAAATATGGAAACCTTGTTGAGAGAAAAAATTACATCTAGTTAACATGTCAGAACTGAGGGAAAAAAGGGATCAAAAGAAAATGAAAAATCTTTTATATACCAACCAATTTTATGTCGAATGTAAATTATAACTAATATAATATAGAACTAAGGGCTAAAATAGAATAGTAGTATGAGAATCTCTTCTTTACACTCCTTCTCTAAGTGTATATGTCAATATTTAATGGTGTATATGTCAATATTTAATATCAACATAAATTTATTATCATATATAACAAGGCACAGGAAAAATAGACAAACAGCATAATTTCAAGAATACATCAACAGTATAAGCTATCATCATTGAATTCTCATTATTCCTTTTTAAATGAGTATAATATATACAACACTTGACAAAACATTCTGTAAAAAACAACATATTGAACAAAGAACCACCCAAAATTAGACCCCATCTCTACAATACAAAAGGGGTTGTGGGAGGAAACATTGTCCAAGGTCAGGGGAATAAGCTATGCAATGTACTACCAGATTATGGGTCATGAACAAATGATTTTCAAAATTGGAAATGTACATATTAGCTGTTTAAGAAGTGAACCCACCCACATCTCTCACCGGTGGATCCAGTTACCGGGTACAGTAAAATTCTGATCCTGACAGTTACTGTGAGCATATCCAACTAACAATTTTGTGCATAACTCTCGTGTGGTTATTTACACTTTCTGCTGTATGGGCTTCATCGAAAATGCTGTTTCAGCTTATGCAAGAACTCTAGCGTTTCTCTGTAGGAAGGATCAGTTCGGCTCACAGGCTTGCAAGAATTTACATGATCTGTCGAGTCCAACACCTGTAGCCAAATTTGTGGACAGATAATTGAAAATGATGGGGGGAAAGGAGCAGATGAAAGGTAAAAGCAAAACTGACATATGCTGAAAAGAATTAAAAATAAATTTCAACATTTACACTTAGTCGGCTCCACATTCAAATCCAGAAACTTATTTTCAAATTTTAAAGAGAATTAAGTTCTTGAAAATATTACTAATACTATTATAATATAATAATTAGTATTATGGTTTTTAGGTATTAATACTATCTATGAAATTAGTATATATTTCCTAAATTCCTGGATAGTATTAGTATATAAAATTTGTGTTTACAGTATTTTTTTACATTACATCATAAATTATACTCCCTTCATTCCATAAAAAGTGTCCCATTTGAGTTTGATCTTAATTAATTTGCAAAATCCTAAAATTCAAATTATGATGTGAATTTATTTTAGCTTTCAAAATAACAATTTTGTATTTAGTAGTACTTTTTAAATAGTTTATAATACTAAAACTACTGAATTAATCAAAATCAAAGGAATTTGCAACAAATTTAAAGTTTAGGACTCTGAAAATTAACTAGGAAAATAATCAAATGCAACTATTTTTGTGGAATGGAGAGAGTATATATTAGTATTAAAATTTTAAAGATGTATGTATATGATATGTGTATATAAACAATCTATCTAGTAAATGTGTGAATCCTCAAATTTCCATTTCTGAGATTTGCCAAAACTACCGAATCCTTACTTCTTAGCAAAAGACAAAAATAAGAGGTAGATGGTATACTTATGAAAAATCCAACAAAACATACAATAAGTTCACCAAATCCAGGATATGCTGATTCAATCGGTACAATTTCCAATCGGAAGGCCCATCCTCCATACCCTTCAACAATCGGGGTCACCTTGGTCTGCCGAAAAAACATTAGCCAAACACACCCTTAGATGCAAGCGGGTACATTCAGGCGCTAGCACAAGCAGTAGTTATTTGGAAAAAACAACAATATGAGTGCCAATCAATTACCTCACAGAAACTGAGAACGTCAAGCATCCCTTTCTTATGAAGTTGACGAATAAAATTATTAAGCTCTACTAATCTCGGAGATCCACTTCTTAGCTCACCTATCTACTAAATGGAAAGAATTATTGACTATTAACACCAACTCATAATGAAGAATGACCCTCAATTATAAACAAGTTGAGGACCAATAATCGAACAGATTTTAGCAAAGAGAGAGAGCAAGTAGGCTACAATAATCAAGTACTTACTGTGGGTGCAGGGCGCAACACTAGACCCATACGCCAAGGCATGTCTGCAAGTCTGCTGCCAAAATGCGGGCAGCTATAGAACACCTTAAACCAGGACAAAATGAAGAAATATTACAAAAGATTGATTAGCAATTTTTAAAAAAAACTGTGGTTCGAATATATATTTGGTCAAGGAAACATACAACTCCAACGGTATTCTTGACAAGTTTATCATTTTTTTCTACTTTTGCTTTATGCAGCATCTGCTTGACAACCAGACCTCCCATGCTGCAATGAGTGACTCAAAAATTACATCAAAAGTTCATGCCACATACATCAGATTATTACAGTTGTTTCCAAGTATATCATCATATTTCAGATCAGCATGAAATTTGCAAGATATACACTAAAAAAAGGGAGCAGGACAGGATTAAAGGCCAAATTCCTATATAACAAGGACCTATTATCTATGATCTTATTGCAATCCTTCCTATCATGTAATAATTGATGAAAAGCCCATATTTGATGAAAATCACACTGTTTTCATAACCTAAAAGCATTAAATACAACTTCGCTGATATGCTTTCTTCATTCCTATATAACTAGGACCTATTATCTATGATCTTATTGCAATCCTTCCTATCATGTAATAATTGATGAAAAGTCCATATTTGATGAAAATCCTGCTGTTTTCATAACCTAAAAGCATTAAATACAACTTCTCTAATATGCTTTCTTCTAAATTATCCTAAATAAGCGAGATAAAAAAACATAATCACATTGAATTAGTCAATTACGACAACATTATACTTTCAAATAAAAATCTCCCTCTACGCAAAATCTATGACATCTCTTTAGACCAAGCCCTACAAGAGGGGAGGGTGAAAATACAGCATCAAACACACCTATGAGTCACAAATACAACTGGTCGATCTCCAATGCCTGCTGCAACAAGCTTCTCTAACATCATGTTGCTAACTTCCTGCAAAATTTCAGTTCTATGTGACTAACAGTTTGTATCAAGAAACAAAGTCGCACCGACATAAGACAAGCAGATAAAAGATTTACCAAATTACATAAGATAAGTGATTAACAAAGTTATGTGTATGCCATATGTAGACATAAAAGCAAGATCAGGTGATGTCATCATGAAGGGTTTACAATATCTTGGCCAAAGAGTATATGTTATGTTATGAAACATATGAATATAGCTTCAGGTCGATCTCTATATTTGTGATTCAACTACTTTGATTTAATCTAAGTTTGTATTTATTTCAAGATAACTATAAGTTGGACTTGATTAATCTTACAAATAAAAAGCGACGTGAGGGGACCTAAGTACCTAAACACACTTGTGAATTGATAAAATGTTATGAATACCTTTAATGAATAATTGTTTTTAAAGACTTAGTACGTACTACTCCCTCACCTTCCTTAATCCCTAAGCTTTAACAGATTAATAAACAAACCATAATACTAAACTACTAAAGCAGGCTAACCAAAGGTTTATTTGGTAACGTGTCTAGTATAGCACTGACTGTATTATAATGGGCCTATATGATTTATAACTCAAAATCCAACTTATGAAATGAAACATTAACGCTTCAGAAAGAGGCAGAAAGAAATCAAATTCAAAACTCTAATCAACTCTCAGAATGAATTATCTTGTAGATACTATATCAATATGATAGTATGTTAAATCATTAGTAGAAAGCTAGCTAATAGTAAGAAATAAACCACAGCTTAATATAAACTCTTATTATGTTAAAAGAGAAGGGTAATTATTTTGATGGCTGTGAATGAAATTTTTGAAACATCTAAGAGGAAAATTTATATGTCAATTAACAGAGAATGTTAACCTAGTAAAGCTTCTCAAACTAATAAGAGATGCCTCCAAAGAAATAACTTCATGAGCATCAAATTAAGAGTAAAGTATGTGCAAGAATTATAGATATGATAATGTATGTAGCAACTAAAGCACATTAAACTTTCTAAGCTAGAGACTACAAATAATATTTGCGTTTATTAAACATAAACACAAAAAACAAAAAAGATTTGGTACTGGTACATGTGAAAATTTAGAAAATATGAAGGTTAAACCAGACTGCAACTTTTGGCACATGACCAAATATGGAAAATAGGCAGCTGCCTTAGTACTCAGCTAATAAGACGAAATGCTTCAGTTTATGAAACCAAACACAGTATAGAACTTGGTAAACTAAGCTTTAAAATGCCATAGTCAACCAGGCCATACCATAACTAAATTAATACATAAGATATTATTTGTAATTATAAATTCCGTGGAAATGCCTCTAGAAGGGCAAAGAGAATTTCTTTGACATAAAAAAATTGAAATTGAAATGACTCTTTTAGAAGTAGTGAAACATCCCCAACAAAGAAAATAGATGTAGCTAGAAAAAAAATCCCAAGCAACATATCTTGTGATGCTTAAAAGTTGTCAAAGATTGCGACAAACCTGAAGAGGAAGGCTTGCTCCAGACCACTGTGTAAGATTTGTCTGCATTCAACATTAAATAAGAAGTCAGTAGAACTTTTAATATAAAAAATGAGCTAGAGAGCACTACCAGATATACTAGAGCCACCACACTGGGAAGAATTTTATAAGGAAGAAAAACAAAAGCTTTTACAGACCCAGATATTCCACGAACTTCTCCCATTACAGTAGAACCAAAAGCACCAATATCACCAATATCTGGGACAAACCTTGTATTTGAGAGTAAACATGCGGGCATGGGGAAAGTCAGCTGAAAGCCATTCTCCTGGCCAGAAGGTTCCTTGCTTCCCAGCCTCTTCATCAATCTTCTCCACAAGGCCAGACTTAGTTGATGACTTATCTTCAGACAAGCGCCATGTTTTAAAAGGTCCACCTCGCAGGCCATGAACAAAGACGACATCCAGAAAAGGAACATCTGGTTGTGAGCAACTTTCAGATCCTATAGCAGAAGTAGATAAGCTATTACTAGTAGCAACTCTGCTTAAAGGCCAATCCTCACTGTCAACGGAATCATCATCACCTGTCAATAATCTAGAATCTGGCTTCTTTGGTGTCTTGATATCTGTCTTTTCAGGACACTTCCAGTGTGGCAGCTCGGGATTGATCAAAAAAATCATGTCGGTGAATTGAGAACAACTATAGTTTTTGTTTGGACTACTGTTTTTAGGACTATTATCATTTACAGTGTCTTTAATAATTTGATCATTACAAAAAATGTTTAACAGTATTGCTCGGGCATAACTTTGAATTTTAAGGTCGTTGCAACCAGGAATTTTCCCATTAGCACATTCTTCAAGCCATTTACACCAAATTTCATCTTCTAGCATCACTTTCTGAACTTTTGGTAGGACTGAAAGAATAGTTAACAAACGAGCCGAGTGTCTTCGAATGTGGGCTGTTGGTGGAACTCGAACACTAGATGAGTCATTGGTGTTAGAAACAGAGGGCCCACCAGCATCATTTGAGATGCGCTCCTGTGCTTCCATCGCCCGTGACGCATCATATGCTTCAATTGCAGCTAGTTTCTCGTAATCATCACGCAACAGAAAACGCCTAAGCAAACACAGTACACCAAAATCAGCTATTTTGTTCTGACAAAGAGAATCATCTGTGCAGATATCAGTCAGAGCTTTAATGCCCTTAAGAGTAGCCAAAGCAGAATCTGCAGCATTGTTTTTAGGCAGATTATCTTTCTTTAAATTCTTAAACAGTCCAACAAAGGGTTCAAGGGACAGAAGGTCTGCCAAAGGAATTATATCGTCAGTGTCAGCTTCAGTTCCCAGCTGACTTCCTACTAAATTAACAACGGCACCCGCCAACTGATTAGCGATTTGTGTAGCAGCCAGAATGTTTGACTGATCAATTTGAGTCTGCAAAATATAAGTTGCTTATGAATCCAGTCAAGATATGAATCAAGAACAGGTATAGCTAATTAAAAATGAAAACTACTATAAACAAGATTTACAAAAATACTATGCTTACCCAAAAAACAGGGTACTACATTCCTACAAATGACCCGTTGCATTGTTTTCTAACAGAATTATATTACATATTTTACAAACCTTCACTTTATCACTTTTAGGCTGAGTGCTTCCTTTAAGTGATGTTGACTTATGGGATCCTAAAATATCAGTCAGTAAAATAGCTAACCACCCTTGAGAAATTGGCACAGAAGATGGCCCATGGTCTTCCAGAATGTGTGAAAGGATATTTATGGCTGAAGATCTCATAGTGTCAGAAGAAAGTTTATCAAAGACCCAAGTAAGCAGCATAGCAGACCACTTTTGACTTTCTTCAAGGGATAAATGCATTTCTCCAGTACTAAGCAATTCTAAAGCCTTCGCCAATGCTTCTTGTGTAGGCTTATGCTTCATTGTCCGCTTAACAGTTTCTCTCATTTGATGAAGACCCTGTTCCATTACCACTTTCTGTGCCACAGTGCTTCTCTTTATAGAAACAAGAAAGGCAGATAAAGCCATCTGGGTTAAAGGGATATCCTCAGTTTTACTTGCTTGAGAAACGGTAGAAAGAAGACTGGAACACCAGTCAGAAACAGAATCATTTAAAGGGAGATTTTGGTCCTCTAATAGCAATCGTGCCACCAAACTCGCATGCCATTTCACGGATCTCTCAGGAGCAACTAAAGCAGTCATGACAGCGTGCCCATCACGATCTAGTTCTTGAATATGAGACCTATTCACCTCAGACGCCATTGCCCAGTTAGCTAAAGCCCATGCAGCAAAAGGCACGGCAATGTGTTGAGAATGCAAATCATCCCAGAGGCCAGGTACCGCAGCTGAAGACAAACTTGCTTGTGCCAAAGAATTATCATTTATTTTGTTAAACAAAACAGTTTTTGGAGTATTTTTAATCAAGTCAAGTTGAGTGGTATCTGAATGTGCAAACTCCACAAGGCCATTACTTCTTGCAAGTCCTAAAACTGTTGTACCTCCAAGAACCTTAATTCCAATACCCTTTATTCCTGTTCCACCGTCGTCATCCTCATCGCTTGCATGTGCTTCATCAAAATGCAAGCCACCTTCCTCAACAACTTCAATTGCTGCTGCAATATCTCTCATTTCAGCATTTCCAGGAAGGGAGGGCTTAAAGACCACCTTGTCTGCACTATCAGAATTGGAAGTGACAATATCCATTATTGCTGCAACAAGCATGCTCTTACCTTTCAAAGAATCAGAAAAATCGAATGAACTACGTCTTGTTTGCTGCCCACAAAAAATGCAGTATGTCAACATCAAAACAAAAGGAAAAGGTAGCATAACTTCATGGCAGTTAAATTAATCCCCTTGGTGACTCTCACAGGACAGTCCTTTCAGACAAAAACAAAAGGAGTTGTACGGTGCTGCTAAAAAACTTCCACTGTAAATTGAGTTTCACAGCTATTGATGTTAGTAGTCCACATGAAATAAAACAGAAATTTGAGACCTCTTCGAAGCATAATAAGCTGAAACGACAAAAGGGTGATTTGGATCAGACTACCAATATTTTGTGTATTATAGCTTCATCTATAAGAAAGATGCTTTACTTTTGAAAATACTGCTCCTTCATTTCTGTTTATCATTTTCTCTTTCAAGTTACTTTTCATTACATGTGCTTCAGATTGTGCAATTAATTGGCAAGACAACCTAAACAAATCTTCCAAAACAAGTCGAAGTGCAATAAAGCAGAAGTGAAAAAACACTATGCGTTGTGAATTCATGCTATTTGTCCATAATGTCTATCGTTGAAAAAAACTTTCTAAAGACTAAGAAACAAAATTTAAAACTGAAATTACAAAAAAGGGCAACTTAAAAGAAAACGTAAAAACCATGAAAAGCAAGATGCCTTACAACACAACACAGTAAAATATTTATGCAAGCAAGCTAAAATTAAGCTTAGGCATATACGGCATTGATCATTGAAGGTGTTATTGAGAAAATCATTTCAATTTATAAACTCTAACGCAACAGTGAAAATAAAATAACAAAAAGGAGTCACCTTTTTTGATGGCTGAGTAGAAAAAATAAACCTAAGAAGATTAGGAATAATATGAGGCCTTTCAAAAACCGCCCCACAGACATTTGGATCAGCAATCAAGTACGCCAAAGCCCTAGCCGCCTCCGCCTGAGTCCCACCATTATCCCCCCTCCTTGCCACCATTTCAATTAACCAATCAACCACCGCACCGCCACCGGCACCAACAATCGCCACCCTTCGACTCTCATTCGCCGCCGCAATGTCGGCCAAAAGCGACGCAACCCTAAGCTCGAACCCCGACCGAACCTCATAATTCGCCGAACTCAAAACCGACGACAACGATTTCCACAACACGGACGCCGCCACACCAGTCTGCTTCATCCGGTTAATAATCCTATTAAAGGACTCATTCGAACGCTCAATTGCGTGTTCCAAATCAGTATAAACACTATTTGACGATTTCTCGGATCCATTAAGCAAAATTACGGCAACGGCGGAGATTAGGGTTCCGGATACGGCGAAAAGGGTAGAGCGCGAAAACCGAGAGGACGAAGACAGAGGAGAGAGAGAGATTGTTGGGTGGTGAATGATCGGCGGTGGCATATTTTGGGGATTTTTGAGTTTTTCTGGGTATTCAATTGAATTTTCTGGGTTTCGGGAAGAAGAAGATGTAGATGATAAAGGGCGACGGCGACGGAAGGTAATACGACGTCGTGTAATTGCTCGAGTATACAGGCGAAGCATAATTTGCCACAAAATTAATGGAGTTTTTATTGGTTATGGTATTTTTGTTTGGAAAGAGGAGAGAGATTGGTTGAGTTGCAGAGGGCGGATATGGCGGCAGGTAAGTAAAATTGTCGTGATTTCTTCTTAAACCAAGAGGTAATTATAATCTATATAAGCATGTGCAATAGGAACCCGAGAGGGATATGCGATCTTGTAAGAGGAAGAGAGGAGGAATATTTTATTTATTAAGTCTTTATTTAATGGATTTTCTTAAGGACACATTCTAAGCGCTGAAAATAATGTATAATAATATTTATTTATATATTTATATTTAATTTAATACATAAAAAAATAATATACTAGTGGACTCCGTGTATTAAATTCTGTGCAAATATATAAATAAATAAAATTTACCCTTATTTTTTACGTTTAACATATGTTATAAGGGCACATGCTAAGAGAATCCTTATTTATTTATGTCTTATTTTTGTACCATTAATTAATTTCATTACAATATCGGAGAGAAGGTGTTTGAATTCACAAACTTTGTGATGCAAAGGGTGAGTGGCCAAGTCTTTTGAGAATAATAGAGTGGCCAACCGCTAATTCTTTTAGGTAGAGTGATTAACCGTAACTAAAATTATAAATTGTTCAACCCTTTTATAGAATCGGAAAATAATGAATATTTATAAATAAAAAAAATAGATGATATTCAGGATTTTTTTTAGGTTCTTTCAGCACATCATCAATATTCAATTTACCTAGCTTTTGATGCTAGAAGAACTAATGGTCAGACCAAATTAGATCAAATATTTTACTTATTATTAAAATATATTACTATTGTTTGTAATTTAATTCTCATGATCTTCTCCACAACTTTAATTTTCTTATGCGTGTAGAGTCAACCGGATAACATCTCCAATGAGAGTCACATTTTTTCCAATCTTGTAGTTTATGAAGACTTGTTACTTCATATTATATTTTCTCTTTTGCTATACGCTATCACTTTTTTTTAGAGTAATTATTCAATAGTTCTGAAATACTTGTCACGTGATGTTCTATACTATTCATTTGATGTCACGTAAACATTTCACTTTAAGTATTTATATGGTACTACATGAATAGTGTAAAGTACCACGTGACAAGTATTTCAAAAATATTTAATAATTTTTTCTTTAAAAAAAGTATGCATACATATAATAATAAATTATATAATAATCTTAATAACTTTTGAATCTCTTGACATTAAGTATATGTAACGAACCATAGACTCATGTAATCAATCAAATATAGCATAGGGTAAGTTGTCAGAGAGAATCAAATTGGATCATTGGAGTTCGTATAGAGACTCAAAAAAATCCGTATCAATATACCCCACACTTTATAAATAAGAATACAAATTTTAGAGAAAATAACGTCCCCAATAAAGAGCGGGGGGGGGGGGGGGGGGGGGGGGGGGGGGGCGGGGGGAACTCTCACAATAAAAAAAAGCACATAATAAGAGTCGAACTTGCAACGTAATAGTAAAGTGAATAATCAATATATAGTAATGATTTATGCCTCAAATTAATAATATATGTCTTTGTAATTATTTTTATAATAAAAAATAATTTTATAATTTAAAACAGATGAAGTAATTGAAAAACATTAAAAACATGACAAAGTATTTGTTTTATAGTAGCCCTCTAAACCACATTCAAGAAAGACTTAAAAATTAACCTATATACATATATTTTTGAATTTTAGTATAAATAGATTTTTTTTTTTTGTTCTATAAAAGCTAATTAAAGTTGGCTATGTATATAACGAAATTTCTAGAACCCCCTCTATTAAAAACATTTACTCAAATAATCCATATATATTTAATCTTATATATTATTATTTTTCTTTTGAATCAATAAGTAATAATTTGAAGTTGAATTTCAATGAAATATTACGCTATAATGTTTTTTCCTTATAGAATGACAAAGTTCTTTGATTTTTTTGCCTTTTCATTTAATTTATTAATTTTTCAATGGAAAAATTGCTTAATGGGAAGAAACGAGCTGTTTTCCCACAGATCAATTAACTGAGGTACTCATTTATTATTTATCTTTAATTAAAAAATATATATTTTTACACTGAAAGTGATAATCTAATGATAAAACTTTATAGTTTTTTCTTAATTTTTTCTCATTCTTTTCCTGAAATATTAATCTAAATAAAATATAAAAAAATCATAGTTACCCAAATTCATAAGCAAAAAAATAGAAATTTGACCGTACAACACCATATTAACAAGGGAAAAAAGAAAAACCCAACTAAAATACAAAAGACCCAACTTAGAATAAACTAATTTTTTTTTTTTTTTACGTAAAATAAACCCCATCATAGTCCATATAACCCATAAAAAACCATTTACGTATTGTCAATTTTTCTTACTTAATTATAATTACTAAATACATCGATACATAAAATCTACCTATCTATCTATATTATATTATAATTAAATAGTCAAGTTGGTTTTTCTTTTTTTCTTTTTTTTTGTTTTACCTGTTTTTTTCCTACATTAAGTAAACTATTTTTTATTTATACATTAATTCAACTTTCCTATAGTCATTTACAATACAACTTCTTACGTAACCTACTTTAAATCAAAAATTAACTCTTTTTTTTTTACATTACTACTTTTTCTACTCTAAGCCAAAAAATTACTTTTTCTATTTTAAGTCAAAGATTACTTTTATTATTTATCAATTTAAATCAGAAAGTAAAATTACTATTGTAGTTTTATAAGAAAAAAATTTGGTTCTTTATCTTTTTTTGGTTTGGCTTTCTTTTTTTGGTTCACCTATTTTTTTTGTTCGACTTTTTAATTTTTTTACATTACGTTAGAGTCTGCATATTAAATTTGATGATGATATGGTTAATGTATATTTGTACCAGTAGCTTTTGTAAAGTACTTAATGAATTCATGATCTACAAGGACTTGGATTAGAAAAGATCAAAAATTGTTAGGATAATCTTCTGAGACAAATCGTTGTATAGTCTAAAGGATTAAATTAATTGCTTGCATGGCAAGAAGATCAAATCGTAGAACAGGTTCAGTTAAAGGTCATATTATAAAGCTGATTGCAGAAGTATAAGGATAACTTGAAGAGTAGATCGTATATTAAAGTCAATCGCAGAATATAAGACTATTTTGCAGAGCTCACTATGACTCGTATAATGAAACTCAGATCGCAGAGTAAACTCAAAGAAGTATAGTAAAGGAAATTCCTTATAAGTCTAATTAAGATTGTAGAGCAAAACGTAGAGCCCTGATCGTAGTACAAACTCTATGTTCTTCATCTAACTAAACGATCAATTCACTTCGTAAAGTAAGTAAGAACTGTCAAACGACCGACAATGAGAAGTTTGAGCATTGAAAATTAAGCCTGATGCATTATCCAACAGTTGATATTAAAATATGAGGATCAGAGCATGTTGTGTCTACCAGCTAGTTTGACTTTGAAAATGTCAGCCACATGATTTTTATTATTTCCTAGAGGCATATAAAAGATTTAGAAAGGGAGTTGAATAGGTCTTTTAAAAAAAATTCAATTTATTTAATTGAAAAGTTAAATTATGATTTATAAATCAATATCAATTAAGTACTCCCCTTTTTTTAATGTATGACTTTGTAATGAGTAGTTCTGATATTTAGAGATTAAAAATTATAAGCAAACACATCCACAAGTAATTATAAAACAAAAAGTAAATGACACATCAGGTTTTAAGTGGTTCGGAGTCGTAATAACTCATACCCCACTCTTTTACTCCACAAATAGGAAATTCACTAAGGATATTGATTATTAAGATCAACTACAATTGAACCACTAAAGTTCTTTCGAGTCACTCAGTCTCGGAACACCTGGACATTCAATCCCTTCGAGTCACTTAGTCTCAAAATTTTGGTCACTAAGACCTTGTCCACTCAGAACCATCATAACTTGGACACTAAGTCTGTCCCACACAAGGTCTGATTCACTTAGAATCAGGTGAGTCACTGAGTCTCGTCTTTCTACTTTTGTCGTTGATGATGTTGTGAGTTGCTGCTAAGTTGGTAATATGATTATTTTCTCAAGTACTTAGCAGCTTGAATAAGATGTTTAGCTTTTTTGTAAAGTATGTTTTGAGCATTGAAGAACTTTAATTTTTGATCAGTATCTCATATCTTTTTTTTTTTTTTTGAATTTCGCTCTTCATTTTATGGAATTCTTGAATTCTTCCCGTTGTAAGATAGTCGTTGCTCATATTGTCTTCAATCTTGAGAGACCTGTCATGAGTATTTTGATGTTTAGGCAAAATGTCTCTCTGTCCTATTGATTTATCATATTTCCAAATATGGTAATTCCTTGTCAGCTTTAATTAGCCAGTAAATACATATATTTTTGATAACCAGGTTTCGACCTTGTCCTTGAAAGATTTGCATCAAGCTCCTCAACACATGATGTTTCCATTTTCAGTATTTTGACAACTCTTACTCTACTCATTAAATGGATCGTATAATATAGATATTGAAGTGTAGTCTGATCCTCTATACGAGCTGACTTTTACTATACGATTCTGATATTGCAATACGATTATGAACTTGCAATGTCATTCTGATATCTATATCATAAAACAGAGTGGCTCAAATCTCAAGATTTTAACATCCAACGGTCTCAAATTAATTTAGGCTTCAACATCCAACAGTCTAAAATCATTTAAGGCTTCAACATCCAACGGTCATTAATTTACCACTCATTTTCCCCCCAAATTCAACATCTTTTTTTTCAAAAATCTATCCACTCACATTTTCCTCCAAAATCAAATTTACCACTACACTATTATAATAATAATAATAATAATAATAATAATAATAATAATAATAATAATAATAATAATAATAATAATAATTGTAATGATCACGAATTTCATTAGTCATTGTAAATATACTTAATAAATATTTAGCAATGAATTTAAAATTTTTGTACTAATTAATTGTACTTTAGATAATTAAATAAATGTACTTGTGTATGTGTATGCGCGTATATTTATTTAAAGAATCAAAGCAAGGTGTATAGTTAATTAAAGCAAATCTAATTAGATTATATTTTAAATTCAAATGAGTTGATAAACTAGGTCAAAGATATTAACCTAGTAGTTTATGTAATTAATTTAATTACTAGTCCATGTAATTAATTAAACAAGCCCAATGCTTGATTTAATTAAATGTAACCTATAATATTTAATGTGAGCCCAATGTGTTATTTAAATTGAGCCCAAACAATCTAATTGAATGAGCCCAATATATTTAATCCTAGAGTCCAAAGTGGAGCCCAATAGGAAGTCAAAATTTGTCAAAATTGTTACATATATATATATATATATATATATAATTAAAGTAGAAAAATTAAAGGAAAAATGGTTTGGAAAATTCCATTTTGCTGAATTTTTGAGGGTCCCACTTGGATTGCTTGATTTCCTAGATTGCTTCTAAATCACTCATTGTCATAAGTTGTTCAACCACCCTAGTCATTCTATATGTTTATCACTTGGTCATTCAATGGAATAGTAAGCTTGATTAGGCTTTAATTTCACCATTATGGGTGAATTAACAAGTTAATGAAGGGTTAGTTGTTGGCTATAAATAAGACCTCCCACAACCTTGGTGATGGTGGTTAGTTCATTTGCAAGAATTCTAGAGAGAAAAATAGAAAGCATTTGAGAGAAAAATCATAACTTTGGTGATGTTGGTTAGTTCATTTGCAAGAATTCTAGAGAGAAAAATAGAGAGTATTTGAGAGAAAAATAGAAGAAACACTTAAGTGTTGAGTGATATAGCTAGAGGTTGAGCTTGGTGGATGACACAAAGCTTCACCACATACTTTGGTAGGAGAAGAAGAAGAGCCTTCAAATCACAAAGGTTTAAAAGTGCTCTAAACTCCTTCTTATTTCATTTTTAGGGCCTAGAACGATTTTGAACGGTTAAAATCTATTTTTAACCGATCAAAACTCATTTTGATAGTCTAGATGTATTTAACTATGTAATATATGTATATTCATAGTTTGATGTATTTATATCATGATTTGGTAGGTGTGGTAGGCTTAAAAATGGTAGAAATGTTCATATCGAACTTTACCAGTAAAACCCTAACGAAGCATGAAATGGTTAATGTTGTAATTTGAAATGTACAAGTTGAAAAAATGATTTCTATGACTAAAAAGTTACCTCTATGAGTTTTTAAGAAAACCCAACTTGAATCTTTCAAAAATGTGGAAAAATAAAGAAGTTATGGATTTTCCCTCAAAGCATGTTGATTTTTAAAACCCTAAGTTGCATTGTGAGCAGTTTTGAGTATAGTTACGTTTGGAATTTGGATTGGTGATCTGAAGAGAAGTTGTAGAGGGGGAAATTATGATGAGAATGGACTTAAGAATCACCCCAAAATATTTTAAAATGAAGAAGTTATGGCTATCGGAGTGTCGGAGGGTCGAACAGTCAAACAGTTAACTTCCGGACAGATTGGCCGAGCGCACCTGCGCTCAGGACGGACGCAGCTGCGCCCGAGTGCACTGCCAATTAGCTTTTGGGCAGTCCGGGTCAGGTCGGTCCGGGTCGAGTTTTCTTTGAAAAATTAAGTTGAAATATGTGTAAAATGAATATATTTGGGTATTAAACAAATTTATATGGAGTCTATTTGTAAATCATTGTTACCTAAATATTTAAATTAAATACTAAGGTTAACCCAATTTAAAAGTTAACTTTTGGTATTATTTAAAGAGTATTAAAATATTACTACATGGTTAATAACATTAATAAGTAATTAAATATTATGAAATGATTGATAATATTAGTAAGAGATTAAAATATTATTAAATGAGTAATAACATTAATAAGTCAATAAAATATTATTAAATAAATAATAATATTAGTAAATGAATAAAATATTATTTAATGATTAATAATATTAGATAATGAATAAAATATTATTAAATGATTAATAATATCAGATAATAAATAAAATATTATTAAATGATTAATAATATTAGATAATGATTAAAATATTATTAGATGATTAATAATATTAATAAGATAGTAAAATATTATTAAATGATTAATAATATTAGATATTAAATAAAATATTATTAAATAATTAATAATATTAGATAATGCTTAAAATATTATGAAATGGTTAATAATATTAATGAGGTAATAAAATATTATTAAATGATTAATAATATTAGATAATTAATAAAATATTATTAAATGATTAATAATATTAGATAATGATTTAAAATATTATTAAATAGTTAATAGTATTAAATAATAAATAAAATATTATTAAAGGATTAATAATATTAGGAGGTGAATAAAATATTATTAAATGATTAATAATATTATAAGGATGATAAAATATTATTAAATAATTAATAATATTATAAAGACAATAAAATGTTATTAATGGATTAATAATGTTAAGTGATTGATAGAATATTATTAAAAGATTAATAATATTAGAAGACTAATAATGTATTATTAAACGATTAATAATACTACAAGACTAATAAAATATTATTAAATTGTTAATAATATTATATAAGTGTATGAACTATGTTAAATAATTAATATAGGTTCTTTGTGTTTAAAACATTAATGTTTCCTACGTGTTTTTATACCCATAATTATATAATTATGTGGTTCGTAAGGTTTATAAAGGTCATTATACTTACAAGTATATGATACTAATTTAAGATCAAACTGATTTAATTGTTAGGTCCGTTCAAGGATTGTTAAATTAAGTTGGTTAGCCGTAGACGACGCACGAGGCAAGTTTTCTACACCTTAACTTGTATTTATTGTTGCAGTTATTCTTCAACCGTATTTACATTGAGTAATTCAATTATTGTTGAGCAAGTATCTACACTCGTAGCTATTTGACAGACCTTTGAGTGAATTAATTATCCAAAAATTACTTCACATCGTTATTGATTATTGTATTCGCACATAGTGCTTTTGCAACTGTTTAAGAATGTCTAAGCTAATTGTTTCGGCTAGACAAATGCACGTTTAAATTCATTTAATTGAATATTATAAAAGCTTATCCAAACCATTGGCTGGTGCGGATTCTTACAGTAAGACTGAGAAAGAACAACTCTAGTTAAAGGGGATTTTTATTTGTCGGGAAACCGAATGCGCACAAGAAATCTAAATGTTATGCATATACATAGGACATGAGATGACTGATCCCCTTAAGTGTCCCGTTATTTTTAACAAGGTGTCAGACATTGTATGTCTGTTCTACCTTAGTAGCAGTTCATGGTCATTAAAGACCACTCAGCAGTAAAGAGTCAATCCATTCTCTTATTGAACATTGATTCTTGATATCTTTCATAATTGTTAGTGTTGAAAACCTTGAAGTTATTTCCCTTCATCATGATATATCTTATGTTGTTGTTTATAAACTTGCTGAGCCATTTAGTTGCTCATTCTTGCTATATCAAGACTATATTTCAGCTAAACCCGACTGCTCTAAGTCAGACAAAGGCAAGGGGAAAGCGAATGCGTAGTTTAGTAGATGCATACTAGTTTAAATTACTGATGTAACTTTCTGCTATGATCTTCTTTTAATATGATCTTTAACCTAACAAATTTGATCTTTTCTAAACTAAGTCCTTGTACAATCATGAATTCAATAAGGACTTTATAAAAGTTATCTTTACAAATATACATTAAGCATTAATCATGTCATTTCAGCATTAAGTCATCATCAAATTTAATTATGCAGATACTAACAAATCTCTCTCTATTTGATGGTGACAAGACCAATAGTGTGACGCCCCCAAATCTGGGCCCACACAGCCCAAACTTGAGTCATCAAAATACTACAACAAAATTATTACAACAAAGCACAACGTACAACAATACAGTGTATAATAATACACAACTAAGTCTTCACTATTATTGCCACACTATTTTACAAAACGTGAAGACTATGATAACTATTCCTCGGACCCTCACTCCATTCCCCGGCTAGACCCTGTTATGTTTTCATCTCCTGTTGAAAAACAATGGAACAAAAGAAAGGGTGAGCTCAAATAGCCCAGTAAAGAATATCATGACTAAGATAATGACGAATAAATTATCATTAGTCTTCAACAGTTGAGTTCTTGATAGAATACAATAGACTACAAGGTTTATATCAAAAACTGCAGTTAAATTCTTAAACAACGTTCAGATCAATAATAGCAGCGGAATGAGTAATCTATTAGAAGAATAATGCAGACTATAATGTCCACTCGGTTCTCTTTTTAGGAAAAACATCATCAACTTTTATCATCTGAAATATCATTAGTCAAGATAATACAAATTCACAGTTCCTGATCATAATCATGCACATCAACAGTTCATCTTTGTACTACGGGCCAAAGATATTCAATATAGCACCAACGGTCATGATTATACCAGATTCAGCCTTTGGTCATAATCATACCAAACAACAGTTCATCTTTGCACTACGGGCCAAAGAGAACATTCACCACGTGCCATAAAAGACACCGAACAGATGTATCGCCTTTAACCTATTATATCGCCTTTAACCTATCATCTGTTCAACAAATATATCACATCTGTGCCCCCGGCCACAGATATTCACAACAACTTGATTTTTGGATGAATAGAATGATATAAATGATGAACAGAAGAAATAGGATAACAATAAGTATCGGAAGTTTACTTTGTACAGATTCAAATAATGTCCAAATTGTCAACATGATGTGGAGTGAAATTCAAGATCCACAGTTCAGAATAACGGTTACAATTCAATAGAAAGGTTCACGTAAATAGGAAGGTTCAGTTGAAATAATGAAGTTCAACTATTATGGAACATATAATATTTTCAGGAATTATAGAAGCAATAGTTCCATAATAAATTTCGATTTAGGAGTATGAAAGAAAATAATATCCCTTACCGTAGCAGGTTTGATTAACAAAAGGTGAAGGAAATTAATACAAAGGGTTATTCACCAACAGGCGGCAATCCGCTCCGTAAGGTTATTCCCACAATTTAATAGAATTTGAGTACAAAGAGTTATTCACCAAACAGGCGGCAATCCGCTCCGTAAGGTTATTCTCAGAGATTAATAATGAATGAATACGAAAGGTTATTCACCAACAGGCGGCAATCCGCTCCGTAAGGTTATTCCCACAATTTAATAGAATTTGAGTACAAAGAGTTATTCACCAAACAGGCGGCAATCCGCTCCGTAAGGTTATTCTCAGAGATTAATAATGAATGAATACGAAAGGTTATTCACCAACAGGCGGCAATCCGCTCCGTAAGGTTATTCCCACAATTTAATACATGGAAATAAAAGGCACGTCTTATGAGTAAGGAATAAACAATATTATTATCGAGAATCAAATAATGATAATCCCTTACCATAGTACGTTTGAATAATGGAAGATGAAAAAGATGGTATCCCTTACCTCAACACGTGACTGGATATTGATTTAATTGAGGTTGATTAACTTGAACAGTACACGTATACTTATAGATCTTCACAAATACTCAAGATGACTTAAGCACACTTAGAGAGAACTTTCACAAGAAGTATTTAGAGAGAGAAAGAAAGAACAAGTAAGGAAGTTTATGAAAAATCCTTAAGTTAAGGCTTCTATTTATAGCCAAAAATCTCATCATTCATTTAATCTAAACCATTCATTTAAAGATCATCTTTTAATCTACACCATCCATTTCAAATATTATATTATCTTTAATCTACACCATTCATTTCATATCACCTAATAATCACCTAACTTTATATTATAAACAAATCAATTTAATTATTCAACAATAATTCACACTTTAATCTACACCATTCATTTCATATCACCTAATAATCACCTAACTTTATATTATAAACAAATCAATTCAATTATTCAACAATAATTCACACTTTAATCTACACCATTCATTTCATATCACCTAATAATCACCTAACTTTATATTATAAACAAATAACTTTATCAATTCAATTATTATGACTAATTGTTATAAATACAGTATAGTTAGCTTTTAGATATCAAGTCAATAAATTAATGAAATACAACTGTTTAAATAACATCATAATAGAGATAACAATAATGTAAAATAAAACATACGTTACTGTGTAATGACAATTATTGATTCAATAATGTGAATTACTGTGCATATGTTACTGTGACAATTATTAGGTTCAATAATTTTAAAAACAGTGCAACAACAATTATTGACTCAATGATATAAAATACAGTGTAATGACAATTATTAAATCAATAATGCAAAATACTGTGTAACAACAATTATTGAATTGATAATATAAAATATTATGCAGTGACAATTATCGATGAAATGATGCGTAACAGTTACGGTGTCAATTATCAGACCAATAATATGAGACACTATGCAATACCGTGTGTTACTGTAGAGTACCGTGTGCTACAGAAAATACCATAAACTACCGTATGCTACTATTCTTTTATCACCGGTATTTTAACAGTTCCGTTGACTATTTTTATTTAAAAAGGTTACTTCTGTCGTTTTCTATATCCGACAAATATTCCGTTGTGGGGTCCACCAATAATTTATTATTTCGGCGCCGTCGTACGGCACGAATATTCCCCGACCAAACGAATATTCCCCGACAAAGCGAATATTGTCCGACAAAATAAAATTTGCACATAACATCCTTAACTTTCAATTTTGTTAATTTAACCACTTACTGTTTCAAAAAACATATATATGAAGAAAAATTAAATTTTGTATTTCATAAAATTCGGGGTCTTACAACCTCCCCTCCTTATGAAATTTCGTCCCCGAAATTGACGTACCTGACATATCGAAGAGGTAAGGATACTTATATTTCATCTCAGATTCTAGCTCCCAGGTCATTTCCTCAGTATCTTGGTTCCTCCATAAAACCTTAACTTGAGGTATAACCTTTGAGCGTAGGATCTGCTCCTTCTTATCCAGGATCTTAACGGGTACCTCCTCGTATGTTAAATCCTCTGCTATAACGTCTGGTTCTAACTCAATGACGTGGTTTGGGTCCTTCACATATTTACGTAACATAGATATGTGAAAAACGTTATGGATGCGAGACATACTTGGTGGTAGGGCTAGTCTGTAGGCTACGGTTCCTATTCGATCGAGGATTTCAAATGGGCCAATAAATCGAGGGTTGAGCTTTCCTCTCTTTCCGAATCTCGTAACCCCTTTCCATGGAGAAACACGTAAGAATACATGATCTCCGACGTTGAAATTTTCGTCTCTCCGATGAAGATCAGCATAACTCTTTTGTCGTTCTTGTGTGGTCTGTATTCGTTGTCGGATCATTTGGATCTTTTCAGTCGTCAAGCGTACCAACTCGGGTCCCAACAATTTTGCTTCTCCTACCTCATTCCAACATATTGGAGAGCGACACTTCCTTCCATACAATGCCTCGAATGGAGCCATGCCTATGCTTGCTTGGTAACTGTTGTTGTAAGAAAATTCCACCAATGGCAAGTACTTATCCCAACTTCCTTTGAAGTCTAATACACAAAGTCTCAAAAGATCTTCGAGGGTCTGGATCGTCCTTTCCGATTGTCCGTCCGTTTGAGGATGGTATGCAGAACTAAAACGTAGTTCAGTGCCCATAGCTTTTTGTAGACTGATCCAAAAGCGTGAAGTGAATCTAGGATCTCGATCAGAAACTATGGAAACTGGCATGCCATGCAATCTCACGATCTCATTTATGTACATACCGGCAAGATGTTCAAGTGAAAAGTTTTCTCGTATAGGCAAGAAATGAGCAGATTTGGTCAATCTATCTACGATCACCCAAATTGCATCTAAGCCTTGAGAAACTTTTGGAAGACCCGTCACGAAGTCCATATTGATGTGTTCCCACTTCCATTCGGGAACTTCAAGTGATTGTAATGGACCTTTAGGAACTTGATGCTCTGCCTTGACACGTTGACAAGTTAGGCACCTTGAGATAAACTCCGCAATCTCTCTTTTCATATTGTTCCACCAAAATGTATGTCGAAGATCTCGATACATCTTGGTACCTCCTGGGTGGATTGCAAACGGCGTGTTGTGTGCCTCAATCATGATTTTATGCTTTAATTCAGGATCGTTAGGAACACAGAGTCGAGAGTTGACTCGAAGTATTCCTTTCTCGTCGATTCTTGCTTCGTGAATGGCACCTTCTTGTAATTTCTTTATCATGTTTATCAGTTCCGGATCGGTAGCTTGAGCAACTTTAATTTTATCGATTAAAGTTGGTTCTACTCGCACGTGAGCAATCTTCGAGTGGGTCCCTGGTGTCTTTAGCTCTATCTCCATCTTTTGCAAGTCGTACAAAATACACTTTTGTGTTGTCAGCAGTGCACTTGTACTTGCATAAGATTTTCTGCTCAAAGCGTCAGCTACAACGTTCGCCTTTCCCGGGTGATACTGGATTGTGTGGTCATAATCCTTCAACAGCTCAAGCCAACGTCGTTGTCGCATGTTGAGTTCCTTCTGGGTGAAGAAATACTTGAGACTTTTATGATCCGTATAGATATCCACTTTTTCTCCGTACAAGTAGTGTCTCCAGATCTTTAACGCGAAAACGACTGCTGCCAACTCTAGATCATGAGTAGGATAATTTTTCTCATAATCTTTGAGTTGTCGAGAGGCGTAGGCTATAACCTTTCCATGTTGCATAAGGACACAGCCTAGACCTTTGCCAGAAGCATCGCTGTAGATAACAAATTCTCCTGATCCTGATGGTATGGTCAGAACAGGAGCTGAAACCAGTCTCTTCTTGAGTTCTTGGAAACTTTTCTCGCATTCCTCGCTCCATATGAATTTTGTGCTTTTCCGAGTAAGCTGCGTTAATGGAGTGGCGATTCGAGAAAATCCTTCTACGAATCTCCGATAATAACCAGCTAGACCCAGAAAACTTCGGACTTCGGTTACTGTTTTGGGTTGTTCCCAATTTAGTACCGTTTCAATCTTCGCAGGATCGACTGATATTCCTTGACTAGAAATCACATGCCCAAGAAACGCGACCTCCTCAAGCCAGAACTCACATTTCTTCAACTTGGCATATAATTTATTTTCACGGAGCTTTTGTAGTATCAATCTCAGGTGTTGTTCATGATCCTCGCGACTCTTGGAGTATATGAGGATGTCATCAATAAAGACAACCACAAAATGATCCAAATGTTCCTTGAATATCCGGTTCATCATGTCCATGAAAGCTGCAGGAGCATTAGTTAGTCCAAAAGGCATGACTAAGAACTCATAATGCCCATAACGAGTTCTGAAAGCAGTCTTTGGAATGTCCTCAGCTTTAACCTTTAACTGATGATATCCAGAACGGAGATCAATCTTTGAGAAATGTTGAGCGCCTTGCAATTGATCAAACATGTCATCAATCCGAGGTAACGGGTACCTGTTCTTGATGGTGACATGGTTCAATTCTCGGTAGTCAATGCACAATCTCATACTCCCGTCTTTCTTCTTCACAAATAGAACAGGAGCACCCCAAGGTGATGCACTCGGACGAATGAAACCGGTATCCAACAATTCCTGTAGTTGGACTTTTAACTCTTGAAGTTCAATGAGAGCCATTCGGTAGGGAGCTTTGGAAATGGGCTTGGTACCGGGTTCAAGATCAATATAAAAATCAATTTCACGGTTTGGGGTAAGCCAGAAAGTTCCTCAGAAAAAACGTCAGGAAACTCATTAACAATGGGAATATCATTCAAGTTTGACGTGTTTTTGTTCAAATCAGTGACATGAGCTAAAAAGGCTTGACATCCGTTTTTCAATAAACGAATGGCTTTATGGCTAGAAATAACAGTTATAGATTTCAATGGTTTAGTTGCTTGAATTTGCATGACAGGTTGATTAGGAATATGAAAACTAATAATCTTATGAAAACAATCAATTTTAGCATGATGGGTAGTCAACCAATCAATTCCTAAAATCACATCAAATTCACGCATCTCCAAAGAAATAAGGTCAACAGGTAATGTGAGGTTGTTGATTTGAACTAGGCAAGATTTATAGATAGTAAATGTAATAGGTATTTCTCCCAATGAGGTTTCAACTGATAAGACAAGATTTAAGTTTTCAATAGTCAAATTTAAACGTTGAGTACATATAGGTGAGATAAAAGAGTGGATAGAGCCAGTATCTAATATGGCATAGACTTCACGAGAATTTATGAATAGCTTGCCGGTTATCACCTCATTCGGTTTCTTGACTGTTATCGTCAAATCGAATCCCGAATACTTCATTCGGATCTTCACGTATTTCAACCATGGGAATACCACTGAATAATTTTCTAGCAAACTGTTTCTCGGGTTCATCAACTTCATCAGTAGTAAGGTACCAATGATTTTCATTAAAATAGTATTTTCGATAGACTGCAGTTTCCACGATAGTGACTAACTTAACCTGAATTCCTCTAAATTGTAACGCCCAAAAGTATAGAAACATCATTTTTAAATAATCTTGAAAATCATAGCTGGAACACCATAAATCCCAAAGACTAATATGAAAAGTCCATATATTCTGATCCTTTGTTATAGAGCATAACCATGTGATATCACTCTCCCAATTAGTGAGTAAATTAAAGGCAATAATTTCCGCAAGTTCGTTACTTCCTTTAATTGCTTCTAAGAATGGATCTGGAACGACTGTAGCAGAGCTTTCACCTTCATCCTTACTGGATAGAACACGCATAATTTTTGCCTTAGGCAAATGATTCAACTCTGAGTTTGTAAGAAGATTATTCGTCGCCTCTTGTTTTGCAGCTACATTTGTTTCGGTAATTTCATAGTTAACCTCCTGATTTCCAGATGCCATAATTAACTGTGGTCACAAAATAAATGTTAGTTCAAATAAACTGACTCATCACTTCATGTTCCTACATTCAAATCGACTCATTAGATAATAAAATCTATTTTAGGTAGGACACACTAGTGACTGATTCTATTCGTCTCTCCCCTCCTAGTTCTACCCCAGATCTCCATTAAAGACCATATCCCTAAGCTCTGATGCCAACTGTGACGCCCCCAAATCTGGGCCCACACAGCACAAACTTGAGTCATCAAAATACTACAACAAAATTATTACAACAAAGCACAACGTACAACAATACAGTGTATAATAATACACAACTAAGTCTTCACTATTATTGCCACACTATTTTACAAAACGTGAAGACTATGATAACTATTTCTCGGACCCTCACTCCATTCCCCGGCTAGACCCTGTTATGTTTTCATCTCCTGTTGAAAAACAATGGAACAAAAGAAAGGGTGAGCTCAAATAGCCCAGTAAAGAATATCATGACTAAGATAATGACGAATAAATTATCATTAGTCTTCAACAGTTGAGTTCTTGATAGAATACAATAGACTACAAGGTTTATATCAAAAACTGCAGTTAAATTCTTAAACAACGTTCAGATCAATAATAGCAGCGGAATGAGTAATCTATTAGAAGAATAATGCAGACTATAATGTCCACTCGGTTCTCTTTTTAGGAAAAACATCATCAACTTTTATCATCTGAAATATCATTAGTCAAGATAATACAAATTCACAGTTCCTGATCATAATCATGCACATCAACAGTTCATCTTTGTACTACGGGCCAAAGATATTCAATATAGCACCAACGGTCATGATTATACCAGATTCAGCCTTTGGTCATAATCATACCAAACAACAGTTCATCTTTGCACTACGGGCCAAAGAGAACATTCACCACGTGCCATAAAAGACACCGAACAGATGTATCGCCTTTAACCTATTATATCGCCTTTAACCTATCATCTGTTCAACAAATATATCACATCTGTGCCCCCGGCCACAGATATTCACAACAACTTGATTTTTGGATGAATAGAATGATATAAATGATGAACAGAAGAAATAGGATAACAATAAGTATCGGAAGTTTACTTTGTACAGATTCAAATAATGTCCAAATTGTCAACATGATGTGGAGTGAAATTCAAGATCCACAGTTCAGAATAACGGTTACAATTCAATAGAAAGGTTCACGTAAATAGGAAGGTTCAGTTGAAATAATGAAGTTCAACTATTATGGAACATATAATATTTTCAGGAATTATAGAAGCAATAGTTCCATAATAAATTTCGATTTAGGAGTATGAAAGAAAATAATATCCCTTACCGTAGCAGGTTTGATTAACAAAAGGTGAAGGAAATTAATACAAAGGGTTATTCACCAACAGGCGGCAATCCGCTCCGTAAGGTTATTCCCACAATTTAATAGAATTTGAGTACAAAGAGTTATTCACCAAACAGGCGGCAATCCGCTCCGTAAGGTTATTCTCAGAGATTAATAATGAATGAATACGAAAGGTTATTCACCAACAGGCGGCAATCCGCTCCGTAAGGTTATTCCCACAATTTAATAGAATTTGAGTACAAAGAGTTATTCACCAAACAGGCGGCAATCCGCTCCGTAAGGTTATTCTCAGAGATTAATAATGAATGAATACGAAAGGTTATTCACCAACAGGCGGCAATCCGCTCCGTAAGGTTATTCCCACAATTTAATACATGGAAATAAAAGGCACGTCTTATGAGTAAGGAATAAACAATATTATTATCGAGAATCAAATAATGATAATCCCTTACCATAGTACGTTTGAATAATGGAAGATGAAAAAGATGGTATCCCTTACCTCAACACGTGACTGGATATTGATTTAATTGAGGTTGATTAACTTGAACAGTACACGTATACTTATAGATCTTCACAAATACTCAAGATGACTTAAGCACACTTAGAGAGAACTTTCACAAGAAGTATTTAGAGAGAGAAAGAAAGAACAAGTAAGGAAGTTTATGAAAAATCCTTAAGTTAAGGCTTCTATTTATAGCCAAAAATCTTATCATTCATTTAATCTAAACCATTCATTTAAAGATGATCTTTAAATCTACACCATCCATTTCAAATATTATATTATCTTTAATCTACACCATTCATTTCATATCACCTAATAATCACCTAACTTTATATTATAAACAAATCAATTTAATTATTCAACAATAATTCACACTTTAATCTACACCATTCATTTCATATCACCTAATAATCACCTAACTTTATATTATAAACAAATCAATTCAATTATTCAACAATAATTCACACTTTAATCTACACCATTCATTTCATATCACCTAATAATCACCTAACTTTATATTATAAACAAATAACTTTATCAATTCAATTATTATGACTAATTGTTATAAATACAGTATAGTTAGCTTTTAGATATCAAGTCAATAAATTAATGAAATACAACTGTTTAAATAACATCATAATAGAGATAACAATAATGTAAAATAAAACATACGTTACTGTGTAATGACAATTATTGATTCAATAATGTGAATTACTGTGCATATGTTACTGTGACAATTATTAGGTTCAATAATTTTAAAAACAGCGCAACAACAATTATTGACTCAATGATATAAAATACAGTGTAATGACAATTATTAAATCAATAATGCAAAATACTGTGTAACAACAATTATTGAATTGATAATATAAAATATTATGCAGTGACAATTATCGATGAAATGATGCGTAACAGTTACGGTGTCAATTATCAGACCAATAATATGAGACACTATGCAATACCGTGTGTTACTGTAGAGTACCGTGTG
This sequence comes from Hedera helix, assembly GCA_947179155.2. Taxonomy (NCBI): domain Eukaryota; kingdom Viridiplantae; phylum Streptophyta; class Magnoliopsida; order Apiales; family Araliaceae; genus Hedera; species Hedera helix. Next base: position 31,931,185 of record OX359268.1, on the reverse strand, counting down.
CTACAGAAAATACCATAAACTACCGTATGCTACTATTCTTTTATCACCGGTATTTTAACAGTTCCGTTGACTATTTTTATTTAAAAAGGTTACTTCTGTCGTTTTCTATATCCGACAAATATTCCGTTGTGGGGTCCACCAATAATTTATTATTTCGGCGCCGTCGTACGGCACGAATATTCCCCGACCAAACGAATATTCCCCGACAAAGCGAATATTGTCCGACAAAATAAAATTTGCACATAACATCCTTAACTTTCAATTTTGTTAATTTAACCACTTACTGTTTCAAAAAACATATATATGAAGAAAAATTAAATTTTGTATTTCATAAAATTCGGGGTCTTACAAATAGTTTCAGATCAAATCATCAATTTGCTAATACAGTGCAAAAATTTAAACATGACTTAGAATATAATAAGAGACTGAATTAGTAAATTAAAAAGCATGAATTTATTGATATTAAAAAGTCAGTATAAGCTTAAGATCTCTTAAAAAAATTTGCATAAAAGTTCATCTCCTACTACTTTTTTTTCCTTACTGGGAGGATTTCTTCTTTCTTCTTCCACTATGCGATTATAAATTTCTCTGCTTTCAGCATCCCTTCTTCTTAATTCCGTGATTTCCTCAATAGTATCTTTTGAGCCAAGATCAGGTATATTGAATTGTTGTTATCCTAGTATGTAATGCCCTGAGACATTCTGTTCACAAATATTGGATCATCATTTGGAGATCTTATACTAGAGATGGTCACGTTTTGCCATGATTCCCTTTGTGAAGAAGATTGTCCTCTGGAAGATTGGCCTTCTATTGATAAAGCTTGCGCAGTTGAAGGGGATGAATACATGTGCTCCCCCTGAATTGATGATTTTCGTTGCTTCTGTTGAGTACCACTATTTCCCCCTCTTCCCCTCATCTCTCCCCATTTTTATCATCAGTCAAGCGGGATACTTCTTTGGAAAGTTGTTGAACACTAGTAACAAGTTCTTGTAATTGATGGTGAGAGGAATCGATATCAGTTCTAATCTTTTGCCATCATTTATTTGCTTCCTCTTTTTGTAGCTGAACTAATGCCATTGCATCATGAGTGGTGCTTACGACTTAATCCATTTGCTTTTCTATTGCCAATTTGAATTCCAAGTGAGATGAGTGTAGCTGAAGAATTTTATCATAGAGAAGTTTGATAGAATTATTATTTGCCTTTTGATATTTGAAAATGGCATGTTTGTGTTCTAAAAGTTTATCCAGGAAAATGATATCTCGATTATTGAGACCTTCCCTCATGTCTTGAAATATTTTGAGCATTTATTTTGTAAATTCTTTACCCATATCTTTTAGAACTCTTTTTGCAGCAGTAGTAATCTTGTCTAGACATGATTTAAGTTCCTTTGTGTTGTCTTCAAGATCCTCAGCAAGATCCGTAGAGATAAGCGCAATAATATCCGTAATTTCAATTTTGGATGGAATTACTGAAACTCGATCGAGAATTCGATTTAATAGAAGAGCTTGACTTGGAGAGAGAGGCTGAAAAACAGTGATTAACGCACGAGAGACATCAAAGTAGTCATTGTTTGACGAAGAAGGTATGTCAGATAGGGGTGCAGTTGAGTTTATTGGTTTATCATCTTTTCGAGAAGAGATTGGGGAATTTTCAAGAGTTGTTATCAAGTTTAAGACATGTTCAGGAGATGGAGAATTTTCAATCTCTTGAGCAGGTGAAATTGCTGGAGTGACTTGATTTGATGGATTTGAGATTTTAACATTTAATATTTCATGAACAGGAGTAATTTGGGCATTGATCGTATTGTCCGGACTTAAAACGATCGGAGTGTTATGAGGAAGCAATGTACTATATATCTCAATTGTATTGATCGGAGACTCGAGAGACATGTGAAACATTTGAGGATTGTTCTGAGGTCGTAGAAGATGTCTTTACAATCTCGTCATCACAAGATAAATAAGTAAACTCAGTGTAAAACAATGATTGAGGAATGAGAGTTACTTTATCATAGAATTTACTAAAAGATTGAAAAGATTCATTAAATAAAAGCTTAGTAGCATAAGAAAGTACCCGTGGGAAGTTTTAAGAGACTAACTTCAGATTTGGAAATATTGAATAGCTCCATCTCACAAAACTATGATCTCCCAGCATCAAAGCTTTTAACAAGGGCATCAAAGGCATAAAGTATAGAAGTTGCTCACTTACTGGGTCAAACAAAGTGATTGTTCTTTCTAAAGTTAAATTGATAAACCCTTCTAACAATTCATCTGTGCTCATGCCCATAAGGCACATTCTTCCTACTCCAAATCCAATGATTCTATCAGGCAATCGTACATTTGGATCTTCTATCCTATCCCTTTAAGCACAATTCTAGTTACAAATCTCAATGGTGTTGATATTGCTTGAGGAGGTTCTTGAGGAGTAGACATAGGCTACCCCTCAAAGTCAGGATTTTCTGGCTTAACCACAACCTGAGGAGATTCTTGATAGATGAGCAGGTACTCTCCCTCAACATTTCTGATTATGCCTTCCATAACGTTGGTGACAATATTTGTGACTTTTAAGGAATCATCAGACTTGGTTGCATGACCCTCTCATCTTTTGCTCCTTAGTTCTGACTTTTTCTCCTTTTTCTTTTTCACCATTCTTCTCAATTTTCTTCTCATCTTCTTTGGTTCTGGATTTTAATACTTCACAAACATTTCTTCAGTAATATGTGGCTCAGGTTCAGAAAAATTCTTATCCATTTCTTCATCAACAACTTCTTGCACTTCTACAATCGGAGTGTCCTCTACGATCGGTGCTTGTTCTGGAGTTTTCTCAGCGATTGATTCCTTAAACTGTTCTCCACGATTTACAAAGCTTTTTCTTTGTTTCATGTGTGCCCATCCTTTATTTTTCTTCAGAATATGAGATATTGGTGTAAGATCATCACGAGTTTCATCAGAATCTGATGGAGAGCTTTTTTATGTTTATTTTTTTGCTTTTTCTTCCATTATTCTCTTCCTCTTTAGGGTTCTTATTTTGAATCTTATGGTGTGGTGGATCCTTGAGAATTATTTTCTTGTCTCTTGGATGTTTTCCTTTTGGCCTGAACTCTGGTAGGTTTCTGAATTTCATTGATAGTGTGCTCACACCCTTCAGACATTTTGGATCAATGCACTTCAATTGGATTTTTCTTCCAATTTTCGAATAATTTTGGAGTAATCTTCTTGTTCACATTCCAATTTTCTCCTATATCATCTGCAATCATCATCTGCAATTTTTCAAATGTTTGGGCTTGATTTTAATTAAATCATTTGGCTAGGGTTTTTATAACTTAACTTTCAATCGCGTTCGATTATATTTTCAAACCTCATAAAAAATTTCGGGATATTATATTCACCCCTACTTATAAGAATTTTGTCCTCGAAATTACAATACACATATATCTTCTTATTTCATTCACCAAAACTAGATTTTACCTCAACCTTTAATTAATCATATTTGATTTCTTCTACAAATCTCATAAATATCTAGTGTATTACATTCACTCATTCTTTTAAGAATTTCGTCCTCGAAATTATAACTTACTTATTTATGCTCATTTTATCCATTAGGTTCTCATTCTAACCTATCAAATTTTCTATTCTCTGAGGATTCTTTATTGATCATTTAATTCTATAACTAATCTCCTCTAGAATTTACACCTCTACCGTTTCAATTTTCAGAATATTGAGATATTTCTCAAAAGTTTTCAACAATTGTTCAATAATTGTGAAGGAGCTTGAATAATTAGGAAGTAAAAAGAATTCATTTAAAATAATTTCATATATGACTGAAGGGTCATAAAGACCATGAACAAATGTCATGAAATCAATCATTTGATTGACCCTTTCAGGTTACAAAATAATTCAATAATATAAGTTCGATATAATCAATGCACAATTTAATAAGTGACAATTGATTTTAAATGCTGAGTGGTCACCTATACCGTGAACGTCTGTTGAGGCATCAGTCTCTTGATTGACGCTCTTAGGTTACATGTCCAGACTGTATTTAAGGGGATTAGCCTCTTAGGTTACTCTTTGTATCATTTATCTGATACTTAGGTTGCTCCCTATTATAAGTTGTTCTCTCAGCCTCAGAATCCGTACCAACAACAGGTTTGGATAGCTTTTAAATGTCTAGCCGAAACAATTGGCATAGACTTACAATAATAGTTTGGATATCAATCGGAACTTTAAAACTTTTTAAAAGCACACACGTGCAATAAAAATTTTTAAGTTCATCACTTCAGGTTAAAATTAACAATATCTATATCCGACAATATTCCATTATGGGGTCCACCAATGATTGATTATTTCGGCGCCGTCGTACGGCTCGAATATTTTTCGACATAACTAATATTCCCCAACAAATCAAATATTCCCCGACCAATACAATTTGCACATAATATCATTTAACTTTAACTTTTATCAAAATAACACTTTATTATTCAGAATAATATATGAAGAAAATTAAATTTTATTCAATACAAGTCGGGGTCTTACAACAGAAATATAAATGATTAACAGAAGAAATAGAATAATGGGATAAACAAAAAATATCGAAAGTTTACAATTTTACTTTATCCAAAGTCAAATAATGTCCAAATTGTCAACATGATATGAACTCAAATTCAAGTATGATATTCAAGATCCATAATTTAAAGTTCAATAAAAAAGTTCAAATAAATAGGAAGGTTCACGTGAAATGATATTAAGTAAAACACAAACTATTAAGGAACATATAATCATTTCTGAAAGTTTTACCGAATAATACTTACTATAGTAAGTTTAAGAGTATGAAATAAAATGATATTCATTATCTTAACACTTGAGTGAATATTGATTACAATGAGGTTGATCAACCTATATATACTTGAACAGTACTCGTACTCTTATAGATCTTTATAAATACTTACGATAGTTTAAGCACACTCAGAGAGAACTTACACAAAGTAATATCCAGAGAGCGAAAGAAAGAATAAGCAAGAAAGTTATGAAAACTCCTTATATTTAGGCCTCTATTTATTACCAAAACTTAACCAACATCTACCACCCATCAATTATCACACTTAACAATTATTTATATTATTAATCTATTATACATATATTTTTAATATATTATTCATCCATTATTTACATTATTATTTTTAATTTATATTATTCATCCATTATTCATCTATTATTTACATCTTTATCTTTAATTTATATTATTCATCAATTATTCACACTTATTTAATTATTCATTTATTCATAATGTTTCACACATATTCATCCATTATTTATAACGATTTACACATATTCATCCATTATTCATTAATTATTCATAATGATTTACATATATTCATCCATAATTGATTAATTATTCATAATGATTTACACCTATTCATTCATTATTTATTAATTATTTTTAATTTATACCATTCATTAATTATTATTATATCCAATTATTGTGAATGCAGAAAATAAAGAAAATGAAAGAACACACTACTGTGACAATTATTAGTTCAATAATATGAAATATTGTGTATTTGTTACTATGGCAATTATTGGTTCAATAAAGTCAAATATTGTGTAATAACAATTATTGATGAAATACAGTGCAATAGTATTTTTATCAATTTAATAATATGAAACACTTTGCAACGCCATGTGCTATTGTGTAATACCGTGTGCTACTATTCAATATCGTGTGTTACTATTCAATACAGTGTGCTACTATTATTTTATCACCCGTTACTCTAACGATGATAGTATCGTTGACAATTTTTATTTAAAAAGATTGCTGCTATCATTTTCTGCATCCGACAATATTCCGTTGTGGGGTCCACCAATAATTAATTATTTTTGTACCATCGTATGAATATTCCCCGATAGAACGAACATTCTCCGACAAAACGAATATTTTCCGACAAAATATAATTTTCATAAAATATCATCAACTTTAACTTTTAACAATTCAATACCTTACTGTTTCAGAATAATATAAAGAAAAATTAAATTTTATTTCATAAAAGTCGGGCCCTTACATCGGCGCTGTGCACTGTGCCCTGGCTTGATGTTATAGTATAAACACTGTGCCCCGGTGCAGTCCTGATAGAATGTTTTCTACATTTTTTTCTTCAGATTTTTCAACTTTGACACATTTGATTCAATATTCAATAAAATATGTTACGCACATCCAAATGACACCAAATTTGATTTGTTATCTTCTTAACTTAATGTTCTTCAATATTTAATGGATTGATCGCATTTTTAAAAATATTTTTGACTCAAAAATTAGGATCGATCAGCTAGGGTTTTGAAAATAACATGATGTTAGTCCTCCTTGATGGTTTGTACAAAACATGCCCAGCGTTATGTGGACTTCTGGGATACTCTGATGTTTAAGGGTATATCTTTTTTAGTAATTTGAGCCTCTGTGAATCTGTTAAAAATACTCATTTGATGATAAATGATCACCTTCGATTCAAGCCCTTGACTTCTTGGTGCATGTGTGAATTTACAAGACCCTGAATGGGTGAATCTGTAATTATCTTGTAATTTTAATGATCCTATTCACTTCTTTGTTTGAAAATTTTATTTTGAATAGTAGGTTGATAATGATAGTTAACCGATACTATTATACTAATGTTGATGAGGTTCCATCTTATGTTTTTGCAAGTTTGTGAATCTCTTAGTTTTGATACGAGAATTAATAATTTATTGGTCAATGACTCTAATGCTGAAGTTTAATGTGCAAATGATTAAGAACCACTAAGCTAACCTTAGGTTAGTTATAGAATAAGTAACGTCTTATTATAGATCTGCATAATGAGAGACCATGTATTGTTGTGCTTTGTCTATGATTTGGACGTGAAATTTTTTCACTTACTACATAATGAGAGACCAATTTCTTATTGCTTATGTTAATAAGTGATGGTTAACTTTCTTTCCTTTTTCTTTTTTCCTTTTTTGTTTGTCTCTGTTGGTGATCCAGACCTGAGATGGTTGTTGGATGGTACTATTCACATACTGGATTTGGCTGTTGGCTCTCTGGTGTGGACATCAATACTCAGCAGGTTCTGACATTTTTTTTATGCATCATTTTATTCTTCTGATAGAAACTGAAATTCATACTCAGTTTATAGGTTTATCAGTTGGCATATGTAAAACATATATTAGTATTTACTATTACTTAAAGAAAGTAAAGCCTTAAAACAAATTGGCTTGATTGAAAGATAATACTTTTGTTTTTAAACGTCGGAGAACTAAAACATCTAGGATAGCTGGAAGTTGCTGGTACTGAAGTGAGTACTGAAGTGAGGATGCACAGTTCTACGACTCGCACATTTGTTGTTCATTTATTTATTTTGTAGATTCCTGTTGTGGATGCTTCACCAAGAAGTCAGTCATAGTTACCAGAACATACCAAACAATCAAATTCAGAAGTAGGAATGGTTCTGGGTTCTATAGTTGATCTATAGTTGTATAGTGGAGTCAATTTATCAACTATGATTATAGTATAAGTGGGTGATACTTATCAGAAAATATATATGAAATAAGAATGGTTCTGGGTTCTATAGTTGAGTCAATTTATCATCTATGACTATAGTATAAGAGGGTGTTACTTGTCAGAAAATATATATACGAGGATGCTATTTCTAGTAGGGAAAATAAAAATTATTAAGGATGCGTAAAAAAGGATGTTATTGATACACTAACTTTGGATTGTATTTTAGGTTATTAAGACTGATACTCTTTCTTTCTCCCACCAATATGTAGCTCTGAGGGACATTTAATTCAGGGAAAAACTTTGCAATTGATGTTTTTTACAGAAAGGGCTGCTCCTGGGCTCAAAGATTGGTCCTGCTTCCATACTAGGAAGCTTTCGCAGTTACGTCTGGGCTGAACAATGACTCTTAAAGATATATATTTATTTTCAAGCATAGTTAATGTTACTTATATTTGTATATCTTGACATACAGAGAGCCATAGATATTAATTTATACCTTAAATACCATAAAATGATGAAAAGGTTGTTGTTTATACAGTATACACAGATACTGATGTTTGAATATATTTGTATAAGTAACTCTTTTAATTATTTGTACGATTTTTTTTTCTCTTGATGACTACTCTAGATAATAAATGTTTTTTAAAATCATACTATTGCACTAGAAGGTCTGTCAAAACCTCGATGGATTGACCGAATATTAGTAGTTCATTTCCGTGTTACTTTCATGAGGATGACCTTAGGTTTTACTTTTACAGTAGAATTTGCGGCCGACTAGTTTAGTAGTAAACTGTGATTTTCTCTGGAAGTATGGAAAGTTCATTAGTAGAAGTGCTTTTTGATCAATTGCTGACATAAGATATATGGTAGAGCTTTGAAGCTCTGAATCAAAGAGCTGTTGAATCAAAGCTCTGCGGCAGTGGTGGTGGATCCAATTCAGAGTGTTAAAGGGAAGGTGGTGATTGATGCCTTTCGATTAATCAACCCGCAAACTATGATGCTTGGTCAAGAGCCAAGGCAGACAACATCCAATCTTGGGCCTCTCAATAAACCATCTATTCAGGTGAGTGCTAAACCATCTATTTTCTTTCTTTTCCCCCCTTTCTTATCATTGCAGCAATGATGTCCACAATTCCATAAGGAAAAGTTACTGTGCTTTTGGTTTCTCAGTTAATATAAAAATGCAGAACCAATAATTTAAAAGATGTTCATTTCAAGTCGAAATTTGTTTTTTTGGTTATGCAGCCTTGCCATCAAATACAACAAAGCAGTTCAACTTCAAGATGAGGATGAGTTGCCACCAGAAAAGCTAGCAATTGCTAATGTGGGAAGGCAATATGCAAAGAAACATCTCGAGGAGTATGTCTCGAATAATTTAAAAGAAGATGTTCATTTCAATTATTATGTTTTAGTCGCCACTTTCTCCTGTATCTCGTCTCTACTTTATATGTTCAATTAGAAAACTGAATCTTGCTGTTATTTACCTACATATTGTTTAATTTCATTGCGTCTTTAGAGATTATCTAGTCTTTTGTTCTTACCGATAGAATTTTTTTTCTTTAATATGATGGAGGGTTGTGATTTCCCAACTCCTGTTGCAAGTTACTTAAGGTTTGAAAATTAGAGACATTTTTTTTTAGTCTCTTCTAGAAAAAGGGATTAATTTCCACTTTAGAATTATAAAAATATTCTTAATTTGTTATTATTTTTTACCTTTATTTCGAGCAAATTATCACGTTCACACAGTTGCTTATGGTGAAGGTGGTCATTACCATTCTGGTAGTACACACAGTTGCTTATGGCGAATGTGGTTTTTTATAGAACGGTTGATATCGGTATCGATTTTTTTGGTATCAACTTTTCAGTTTTTCAATTTTTTTTTTATATTTTTCAGTACTAATAGTAGTACGGAGATTTATGAATTTCGGTAAAAATTAGAATATCAATTTTTTTTTTATTTTTCAGTACTGATAACGGTACTGAAATTTTTGAATTTCAGTAAAAATCGATATGTCAAGTTTTTATATATTTTTTTGGTAAATTTCGATAAAAATTGATATATTAAAAGAATCGATTTTAATATATAATAATAAAATAATAAAACATTGCTCATGCTCTGACAAGTATTTAATAATACAATAATAAATTAATAAAACGTGATCCTTCACGAGGACAAGTTGGAGGTTTATTATATTATATATTTATGCTATACTAATAATATAATACTACATTAATATATATTATAATGGTATATTAATATTAATAAATACTGCATTTGAATTTGGAACCATCACCCGTTAGAATACTACGTGAGAATACCACGTGCCAACTTTCTGGTCCTTGTTTTATACCGAAAACATGCTTCTCATTTAGCAGCCGGCAAGGATGTTAATATATAATTTATTTTATTTAATTATTATTTATAAAGTATAATTATATATATTAACATGCAGTATTATTGAAAAATTAATCCGAAAAAATTGTACAGACTTTGTACCGAATCGGTACTAAAACCGATAATTCGGTACCGATTCTTAATTTTTGAATAATTTAAAATCGATACTAATTCGGTATTTTTGATTTCAGTACGATTAAGTCTTTATCGATGAATACCCTTAGTTAGAGGGAATTCTACATAAAAATTTCTTTGCAGATGTTGAATATGGAAAAATTATGCTCGTTGCCAAATAGCAAGTAGGTACAAATAAATTGAAAACTATTTTATTAAAATTAAATGACAATCTAGAAGCACATCTGGTCAATTTTTATTTATGGACTAGGACCATATGTAAAGGAAAAGTAAATCCCACAACAATAAACAAACACTGTATCACTTTTCATGTATGAAATCAGTTAAACCCTTCACTCATCTTTCTAGCAATTTTTATGTATGAAATTGAATTGCGACTTATGAGAAATTTTAATTGATAAATTAGAATAAATTATGTTTAATTATTGTCTATATTATGTATTCACATACGATATTTATAATATATCAAATATAATCGAAATAATTTTTTTCTTACTAATCTATACTAGTCTAGGGTTGTTGGCACGCCGAATATGGAAACTTATATTCATTCCCAAATGTCAAAATAGATACAAAAAAAATATAAAACTATTTTATCAGTTTAAATTTATCATGTATGACAATCTAGAAACTCATTTGCTCAAATTTTATTCATGGAGTAGGACCATATGTAAAGGAAAGAACATTCCACTACCATAATAAAGTGAAAGTGACATAAACTACTACAGTATCATTTTTCATGTATGAAGTCGGCTAAACTCTTAATCAGCTTTGTAGCATTTTCGCCGTTGGGATTGAATATGTGGAAAACGTGATCTTCCCCTTGTATCTCAATCAGCTTTACCTTCCCTTTCCACTCACTCTTCGCCAATGCTTCATAATACTGCACCCCTCTATCTCTCAATATATCCTTCTCCGCAACAGTCACCAGAACCCGGCCACAAGGCAAACAAGTTAAAAGCGGAGCCCCTTCCGCCAATGGGTTCACCAACGGGTCATCATTTCCTCTATCCGACGGGCAAACAAACCGCCACCAATTATCCACCATTGCCTTCCGACCCGTATCCGATACCTCCGATCCAATTGGTACTTCCCCCCAAAAGTATGGATTGATCGAAATTATCCCAACAAATTTCAACCCAATGTAATCATCCGGGTTCCCCACCCGAACTGCCATGTGATGGGCTATACTTGCTCCGGCACTGTCCCCAGCTAGAAAAACCCGGGAGAAGTCAACGCTCTCGTTCACCCATGCCTCGGAGCCACCACCCGAGGCATGTGACCCGGCCCATTTAAGAGCCGCCCAAGAATCATCAAAGGCCGCTGGCAGGGGACTTTCAGGGGCCCTTCTATAGTCCACTGAAGCAAGAATGACTTTAGCTTCAGCTACTAGCTTGTTGAGAGAATTATGGTATGCAGGATCCGAAATTGATGAAATCAAATACGCCCCACCGTGAAAATACAGTACCAGCGGCAGTTTTTGTCCGCCGGCGATAAGATTAGGCCGGTAAAGCCTAACGGAGAGGCCTGTCTCCGGGACAATAATGATGTCCTTTGACAAAACTCCAGTTTGATGATCAAGGCCTGCCGGGGCAATTTCATATCCGGCAAGCCTTTCAATGGTTCCGTCTTTGTATACTCTAATCCATGGCAGAACTTCATGAATGATTTCTGATTTGCTAGCATCCATTGATGTTTTTTTCTCTGTTTTTGTGTGTTAAAAAGAGATGTGAAAGTGGTGGCAATGAAGTGTATAATGCTAGGAGGGGTTGACAAGGGTAAGGCCGTAAGGGTATGGGCATGGGCGTGTTATATAGAAAGAAAAAAGTCTTCTATGCAGTAAAGAAAGCAATTAGTATTAATTTAGTGATGGGTTGACGTAGGGTTGAGTAATGACTGTTCACCTGCTTTTACCGTCTCCAATTATTTATCTGAATATAATTCTTAATGTTTGGACTTAAAATATAATTTATAGCTATTAAAACAAAGAAGAAAAATAAGATTTAGTCGTGATAGCGGTGCTTAAAGGTACCAAGGCAACGCTAGATCACTATATTTTTTGTACTATGATGATATATTGAATTTCTTCGTCTCTACGTTCTCTACATAAATTAACGTTTGAATTTGCTATATAATTTGCAGCAACCTAAAAAAATATCGATGAATTAATGATGGTAGCAAAAGGATCTCTACAATATTTTTTGTTTTGAACTTTTCAAGCAATTCTGTACCTTATTTTATATTATTCGAATAATGTTATGTAGGGGTGAAGTCAAGAGTCTGTTCCGTAATTTGTAGTCTGATTTTAAAAAATACTCATAAATACTAAAATATTTGAAATAGTTTTAAGATTCATTGCTCCACAGGCTTGGCCACCCCAGCCTCTGGCTCCGCCCATG